>CM060440.1:73099634-74299634 GCA_030545235.1 Helianthus tuberosus
TTCTGGAGAGTTATACGCAAACGGGTGCGTAAACGTAATCAGTTTAATGCAACAAACACTCCGGAACATCAATTTATTCTTAACATACCATAAATATCCTTTACATAACTTAGAAATAAGTTTTGAAGGCTTTGGTATGGCAAAATCAAGTTTATTCGCTTACAGGGACTAAATTCGATAAACTGCGAAAGTATGCCGATTCGTACTGTAACGAACATTCCGGAACATGATCATAAGTTAAACATACCATAAATATCCTTTATATAGCTTAGAAATAGGCTTTGAGGGGTTCGGTGTGCTAAAATAAACTTTTTGGTCATTCAGGGACTAAAAGCGTCAAAAAGTGCATAAGTTTGCATTTTCGCGCATATCTTAAGTTCTGAATACATCCGGACATCCAAAAATTTATGCAATCATTAAAATATTTTATTTTAGTGATTGGCATGATAAAATTCCATTCGTCGCGTAATTTGGATCGTTTTTCGCATTCGTTCGTGTTTCGTCGTAATTAACCGAACAACGCAACCGTACGACCAAACGAACCGACATCCGAGATATTTTTGAGCATGTTTCATCTTCCCTATACTTTAATTTCATTTTAGATCCTTGAAATGGGATTAACGGGGCTTAAACGTGTCAAAAATGCATCAAAAACCATGTTTTGCACATTCAGGGACCAAAGTTGACAATCTGCCATAGTTATCTTAGGATGGGACCAAAGTTGAAAATCTGATTTCCAGCTTGTTCCAGCTGTTCCCCTCATTTTCACATGGTTTTAATGAAACTAGGGGCTTGTTTTGGGGTACCCATGGTATTCTAAATCCATGGGCACACATGTAAGGTCCAGATCGAAGCTCGGTTTTCGATGAACGATCTTAACGGTTCTATGAAATCTATAAATACCCCCCACCCTCTTGCTTCAAACTCACACTTTGATCTGATTTGGCTCTCTAAGTTGAAGTTATACACTTCATACCTGAGAGTAATCGGATCAAAACTCCACAGCTTGGACCCGTTGTAAGTCCTCTTTCGTTCTTTTATGCGTTTTAAGCACGAAAGTCAAACTGTTTTTGACTTTCAGCTTTGACCAGTTTATGGTCAACACGAAGTTCGTTTGAACTTCGCAACGTGAGCGTAATCATGATGGTTATAGTACCTAGTGACTATACCTACTAATTACCACGTTGTTTAGGTGTAGTGACGAGTCGCAGTTTCGGTCAAAATGCGTATTCTTGCGTATTTTGCAACCAAACTATTCTTGGGTATCAAAACCCTTTGTTTTGATGTCAAACTTGTTTTCTAAATTCGTTAAACATGTTTTAACATGTTTAACTCGTCACTTTTAGTTTAGTGCTTATATAGGGTCGTAAGATAAGCTGTCTAAACAACCGCTTAGACTTTCGAACCCGACCCGTTTGGTCGATCATTAGGATCCGACCAAACACATTAGGTGACCATAGTTGTATAGGGAATAACCTTCCAAGGTTATACCTTATGGTCACTTCGTTTAGTTAGTTGTATGATAGGTAGTTTATATGCCTTAGGAAAATGACCAAAATGCCCTTTTTGCGCATAAATTCATTTTAAGCATATGTAACTTAAATTTTGACATCTAAACTGATTAGGCAACAATATTAGACATGTTAAGGCATATTTTACTTATCATAGGACTAGTTAGGCGGTCCGAACGCGTTTTACGCGAACGGCGCGTTAAAGTAGCGTAAGCTACCTAAACGAGTCGTAATGGGTCGTAAGCACTTAGGATAGGTTCTCTTTTAGAATGTAGGCTTTGTTAAGCCATATTACATGAGTTCTTACACTCATTTGGTTTACGAAACCTCATTTTATCCGATCCTCCAATTTAGGTACGTTTATTAACATAGTTACATATATTAGGTGCCGTTTGATTCCGTGATCTTTCTAGCATTGCTTGGTGGTTATCCAAAGACTATTGAGCAATCTCAAGTGAGTACATAGACCCCTCTTTTACTGTTTTTCAAACATTTTGGGGTGAAACACATGTGCCTACTTGTTACTTTCACGCTTTCCATGTTTTCATATCATATGGAGTTAATTGCCAAAATCGTCCCTGAGGTTTGGTCAGGTTTGCCATTTTCGTCTAAATTTACACTTTTGTACCAAATTACCCCCAACGTTTGTAACTTTTTGCCATTTTCATCCAAACCACTAACTTAGTTTATTTTTTCTGTTAAGTTGAGGATATTTGGATGAAACTTGCAAATATAAAACCACAGGGATGATTTTGGCAATTTACTCGAACCCTTTTTAATTTCTTTTATTTAATTATTTTTGTTACATATATAATAAAAAAGAATATACGTGGAATTTTTAGAAAAAAAAGTTAATAGTTTTGTCACATAATTTTTATAAATTTTCATTCAAATCACTAACTCAGTTTATTTTTTCTATTAAGGTGAAAGATGTTTTAAATTTTATAAATTAAGACAGAAATTAATTCACAGCTTCTTTATATAAATCAGTTTTATAAACAGAAAACGTCATTGGTGTGTAACACATAAAAATCGATTACAACTTTTAGTATTTATCAGTTGTAGAGATAGAAAAAAAAATTGTAAAACGTTACATATTTTTTAAATACTTATTCTGAGTGGCTTGAGTAAAGATTATGAGGGTAACTAACTAATACTTATTCTGAGTATTAGGAAATATGCTGGTAGAAATAAAATATTTATTTAATTAAGATTATGAGGGTAACTAACTAATACTTATTCTGAGTGGCTTGAGTAAAGAAACTTTTGGTTCATAGCATTATAATTACAATTTGGTGGGTAATTTTAACGTTTGGTAACGATACGTTGTTTGATCGCGGGGGGGGGGGGGGGGAGGGACTGGCTTCTGTTTTTCCTTAGGAGCGAATTTAAAAGAGTAGAAGATAAATTACAAACTTGGTACATATGATAAGATTTTTTTATTTGACCTTTTTCAATAAGGTCACCAGCATTTTAGTTTTATAAAATTTAGAGATTCAAGTAGATTTTATTTTTATAAAACTGTTCTATATAAAAAATTAGAAATTAATTTCTGTCTTAGTTTATAAACATCTTTCGCCTTAATAGAAAAATTAACTTAGTTAGTGGTTGAATGAAAATTTATAAAAATTATGTGACAAAGCTATTATTTTTTTCATATAAAAATTGCATAAATATTCTTTTTTATTATATATGTAACAAAATTAAGAAAATAAAAGAAATTTTAAAGAGTTTGAGTAAATTGCCAAAATCGTCCCTGTGGTTTTATATTTGCCAGTTTCATCCAAATATCCTCAACTTAACAGAAAAATAAACTAAGTTAGTGGTTTGGATGAAAATGGCAAAAAGTTACAAACGTTGGGGGCAATTTGGTACAAAAGTGTCATTTTGGACGAAAATGGCAAACCTGCCCAAACCTCAGGGACGATTTTGGCAACTAACTCTATCATATGCTTGTTATGTTCATTAGTACACTTATAGTACATGATTTCATTGTCTTTTTGCTATGTATGTCCATTGTTGCATACTTAGTACATCGATTTACATTACATTTTATGCTACGTATGTCCATTTAGTGCATACTTAGTACATTATTTTACATCACATGCTATGTATGTCCATTGTTGCATACTTAGTACATTTGTTTTACATCACATGCTTACATTTTGGTATGACATTTGGTTTGTTTAAATGGGATAAAAATACATTCATTAACATTGATCACGCCGTTCGTTAGTAGGTAGTGGTACCATAAGAATTGACAACTCCCGTTTCTGACATCCTAGGTATGTTTGGATGGAAGGAATGACCGAATTCGATACACATAACTTAGATAAACCTTTAATTTGTTTAAGGGTTTATCGCCACAGTCTCAAGGCTTGAATGTATGCATTTTTACAATACCGCATAGATGTTTGTATCAGTATAGCATGCATTTATTCCACAAAGCATAACTATGATTTAAACTATATTTTACTTCAATACCTTGCTTTGTGCATTTTACCTATGGTTAGTTGATATATTTCACTTACCATACATGATATTTGTTTACAAATTTCATGATTTACATTTGACATAAACATTTTGACATTGATGTACCCATTTGACATAAACATTTTGACATTGATAAACACTTTACATGATTTACATTTGACATAAACATTTTGACATTGATAAACACATTACATAATTTACATTTGAACATTTATTATTGGTTTAAACAAGACATTTGGTTGGTTTGTTTGGGTAAGTGATTTAAGTAACGAGGCGTGTGTAATATGATAAAAGCATGGTGGATACGCCGCTGGTACTTCCTGTATATAAATGCTTTTATGATATTACATATCGTTGTGTTACTTAAACCATTTCAATTTAGACATATAACATTTTACATAAACAACATATCTTTCACAAGACATTATTTTACAAAACAGTTTATTTTATACAACTCATTTTACTTGGTTATTTAATTAATCATACATCTTTCTTTTATATAATCTGATTTTCTTATCACATTTTCATATGATTTATAAAAGAAAACACTTAACAAGATACATGACAAATTTTTATTAAAACATTTCTTCAAACCTAAGTCATGAATCCTATTTTCACAAAACCTATGTATCTCACAGGCATTTTTATGTTGACGTACCTATTTTCACATGTGTTTCAGGCGCTGCTGCATAGGTTTGATTTCAGGATACACTAGGGTGGACTCGGGCCTTAGTGACATAAAAGAAGCAAGATTAGTTTAAATAATGTTATGTACTATTGTTTCTTTCGTTTAAAGACAATGTAATCCTCTTGCTTAATAAATAAAACATATCTTTAATTACCATGGTTGTGAAACAATAATTCTGTTACAACACTCCCCGACGTTTCCGCCGCGGTTGCATGTTATACGCGGTCGGGGTGTGACAGAAGAGTTGGTATCAGAGCCAATGGTTATTGGGAATTAGGTTATTAGTAATGCTTTGACCTAGACTATAACCTTTCTAGGACCCCAACACAAGTTATCTTGTGTTTAGATCTTAAAACATGTACTTCACCTATCCTTAGGTGATTACCAAAACAAGAACCCAATTTTCCAAAACGCTTTTTGAAAATCAATCTTCTATTTTTAAATGATTTGTTATAAGGTTTTGAACCCTTCAATTTTTCATAATGATTTTGAAAATTTTATCATCCATTTTTGAATGATTCTTTTGGCCTTGTGCCTTCAAAGTTTTCATAATCTCGTCAAAGTTTTGGGTTCTAAATAGTGTGAACATGTGTAGACTGGAAGGGTGAATGCCTGTACCGTGGGTTTTCTGTCTAAGGCTAGAGTGTTCGTACAAATCCACATAATTGGACCAGTCACTCTTACCTGGGAACTCTCGGGGTGAGTGTTCACTTATAGGCGAGCATATCTTCGCGATACATTATTTTTGACCCATTTACTTTGATTAGTCACTGTGCGTCGTTTGTTTGCTTTGTGGTACAAACAAATGACCACCATCCTTGCTTTTGTCGATTTTTGTTTCATCTCATTCTTTTCATCTAAACATCTCACTCGTTTTCCTTCATGTTTCCTCTTTTAGAATGCCTCCTCGATGCGAAAATCCGCTATCTAATGCCGAAATGGCAGATATCATGGCGCAGCATATGGCTGTTGTACTCCCAGACATTATTGCTTAAGTGAACCAAGCCAACAATAACCAAAATGCTCCATGCAATTTCAAGAGTTTCAATTCGGCTAAACCACTCAAGTTTAGTGGTTCTGAAGGAGCAACTGGGCTCCTTCAATGGTTCGAGAGCATGGAGAGTACGTTTCGTCACATTCAGTGTCCTGAAAATCGATAAGTCGAGTTTGCTTCCAGTGTGTTTCAGAAGAGGGATCTTACATGGTGGAACGGGGTTATGAGAGACCGTGGTGCTGAGGTTGCATTAGCACAGACATGGGCTGAACTTAGGGCTCTTATGATGAGGGAGTTTTGTCCTCGTCATGAACTGAGGGCTTTAGAAAGGGAGGTTGATGATTTGAAACAGGATAGTGGTAAGCACCGGGCGTACACTGATAGGTATGAAGAGTTGAGTTTACTTTGCCCTACAATGGTTACCCCACTAGAGAAAGCTATCGAGAGGTATAATGATGGCTTACCTGACTCCGTGCAAGACATCGTCACTGGTAGTAACCCTACCACAGTTCGTCAGGCGATTGAGTTAGCTGCGACATTGACTGAGTCGCAGGTTCGAAAGGGTAAACTACACAGGAAGGGTGACAAGGGTAAGAAACAGTTGTTTGACAAGGGTGAGAGCAAGAAGGGTAAGAGCAAGAAGGGCAAGGATACTGGTTCTTCAAAGGGGTCTAGGAAGCGAAAGGCTTCCCAGAATTTTGCCATCACCACCCAAGTTAACCAGGCAGCCCCCAATCAACCTGCACAACCACCAGCTAAGAAACGGTATGCAGGGAATGCACCGCTGTGCAACAGATGCAATAGCCACCATCAGCCGCAAGTTCCGTGCCGTTTCTATACTAACTGTGGGAAGTCAGGTCACCTTTCTGATGTTTGTCGTTTTGCTCAGAATCAAGCAGCTCGTAACCCAGCTCAGCAGGCTGCTCAACAGCAAGCACAAGCTGCACGACCTCATTTCCCTCCTGGTTCGTGCTATAACTGTGGGGATCTGACCCACTACCGTAATCAGTGTCCAAGATTGGTGAATGCAAACCAAGCTTAGGCTCGTGGATGAGTCTTTAACATGAATGCTTAGGAGGCGCGAGCAGACAACAAGGTGGTCAACGGTACGTTCTTTGTTAACAATCAGTCTGCATCTGTTCTTTTTTATTCGGGTGCCGATAAGAGTTTTGTGTCATTGTCTTTTGAACCATTGCTTCGCATGTCTAGAACAAAACTAGGAAAGCCTTTGACAGTAGAAGTTGCTAGTGGTGATCCCGTTGTTCTCGATTCTGTTCTTCGTAACTGCCAGTTGAACCTTAACAACCATCTTTTTCCCATCGACCTCACGCCAATGCAACTTGGGAGTTTCGACGTTATAGTAGGTATGGATTGGTTAGCCAAGCATCACGCATAGGTAGTTTGTTTTGAGAAGATTGTTCGTGTTCCAGTGGCGGATCTAGGATTCCGACCAAGGGGTAACGTTTTATAAATAAGCCGTAACGAAATCGAAAAAAAGTCAATTTTTTTCCAAGATTTACACTAATTTTTCCAATTTTTTTCCGACCAAGGGGTAGCGGGGGTTACCCCTACCAAAGAGTTAGGTCCGCCCCTGTCGTGTTCCGCTCTCGACAGGTGAGATCCTACAGGTTCGTGGTGAGAAACATGCTAGTAGTCTCAAGCTCATGTCTTGTACTCAGGCTCGGAAGTATCTGCGAAAGAACTATGTGGCCTTCTTGGCACATGTTGTAGCAGATAAAGGCAAAGGTAAGTCAATTTAAGATATCCCTATTGTTCGAGATTATCCAGAAGTGTTTCCTGAAGAGTTACCTGGTTTACCTCCAGCACGCCAAGTCGAGTTTCGGATTGATCTTGTACCTGGTGCAAATCCTATTGCCAGATCTCCATATCGTCTTGCACCGTCTGAGATGCAAGAGTTGTTTAAACAACTTCAGGAGCTTTCTGACAAAGGTTTTATTCGTCCTAGCTTTTCACCTTGGGGTACTTCCATTCTTTTTGTCAAGAAGAAGGATGGATCTTTCAGAATGTGCATCGATTACCGTGAGCTTAATAAGCTTACCGTCAAGAATCGATATCCCCTACCTCGCATTGAGGATCTCTTTGATCGGTTACAAGGTGCTACTTGTTTTTCAAAAATTGATCTGTGTTCTGGATATCATCAACTTCGTGTGCATGAAGAAGATATTCCCAAGACAGCATTCCGCACTCGATATGGGCAATATGAGTTCACAGTTATGCCATTCGGTTTGACTAATGCTACTGCTGTTTTCATGGACTTGATGAATAGGGTTTGTAAGCCTTATTTAGATAAGTTCATCATCATCTTCATTGATGACATCTTGGTTTATTCAAAGATGCAAGCTGGTCATGAGCAACATCTTTGTCTTACTCTGGAACTCCTGAAGAAAGAGCAACTTTTCGCCAAATTCTCCAAGTGCGAATTTTGGCTTAAGGAAGTTCAATTTTTAGGACATATCGTCAACGAACAAGGTATTCATGTAGATCCTTCCAAGATCAGTGCGATTAAGGATTGGGATACGCCTACTACACCCACCGAAGTTCGTTCATTTCTTGGTCTGGCGGGTTATTACCGCCGCTTCATCGAGAATTTATCAAAGATTGGAGTTCCCCTAACTGCTCTAACACAGAAGAACAAACCCTTTGAATGGGGAACCAAACAAGAAAAAGCGTTTCAGACCTTGAAACAGAAGCTTTGTGATGCGCCTATTCTATCTTTGCCTGAGGGCAACGACGACTTTGTTGTGTATTGTGATGCCTCCAAATTGGGTCTTGGCTGTGTTCTCATGCAAAGGAAAAAAGTCATAGCATATGCATCAAGGCAATTGAAGATACATGAGAAGAACTACACCACTCATGATCTTGAGTTAGGTGCAGTTGTTTTCGCTCTCAAAATCTGGAGACACTATTTGTATGGTACAAAATGTGTGGTTTTCACTGACCACAAAAGTCTTCAGCATATCTTCAATCAGAAAGAACTCAACATGAAGCAACGACGTTGGGTTGAACTTCTAAACGACTATGATTGCGAAATTCACTACCATCCTGGTAAGGCGAATGTCGTGGCTGACGCTTTGAGTCGTAAAGAACGTGTCAAGCTTCATTGTGTTCGTGTTCAATCTGATATTCAAGCTCGATCTGATATCCAAACCCGCATTTCTCAGGCTCAACATACTTGTGTTTCACAAGGTTTGATGGGTAAGGAATTACCCTATCACATTAAGCCAGATCTTGAACTTAAGAACAATGGATCATATTATTTCATGGACCGTTTGTGGGTCCCAAGACAAGATGATCTTCGCACCTTGGTTATGGATGAAGCTCATAAGTCTCGTTATTCTATTCATCCTGGTGCTGACAAAATGTATAAGGATCTTCGTACTCAGTATTGGTGGCCCGGTATGAAGAAGGACATTGCCTTATACGTGTCAAAATGCCTTACTTGTCTTAAGGTTAAGGATGAACATCAACATCCTTCTGGTTTATTGGAGCAACCAGAGATTCCAGTTTGGAAATGGGAAAACATTGCCATGGATCTTATTACCAAACTTCCGCGCACTAAGAGAGGTCATGACGCTATCTGGGTAGTTGTTGATCGTCTAACCAAGTTAGCACATTTCTTGCCGATCCATGAGGATCTATCTGCTGACAAGCTTGCTAAAATCTATGTGGATGAAATTGTATCTCGACATGGTGTTCCCTTGAACATTATTTCTGACAGAGATGCTCGTGTTTTGTCTCGTTTTTGGAGAACCATGCAATCTGCTATGGGGACCCAACTTAATCTAAGCACAGCTTATCATCCACAATCAGATGTCCAAACTAAAAGAATAATCCAGACCTTGGAGGATATGCTTAGAGCTTGTGTGATCGATTTTGGTGGTAGTTGGGATTCGTATCTTCCATTGATCGAATTCTCCTACAACAACAGTTATCACTCTAGCATTAACATGGCTCCTTTTGAGGCTCTCTATGGTCGAAAATGTCATTCACCAGTCTGCTGGAATGAGATCGGTGAGGCTCAGCTTACTAGACCTGACCTCATTCTAGAGACAACAGATAAGGTTAAGAAAGTTTGTGATAACCTTCAGACAGCTCGAAGCCGTCAAAAGAGTTACGCGGACCGACGACGCAAGCCCGTGGAATTTCAAGTCGGTGATCATGTATTACTTAAGGTCTCACCTTGGAAAGGTGTGATCAGATTTGGAAAGACAGGAAAACTTGCACCTAGATACGTTGGACCATTCAAGATCGTCGAAAGAATCGGTAAGGTAGCCTATAGACTTGAGTTACCTCCTGAACTTGGAAATGTTCATCCAACTTTTCACGTGTCCAATCTCAAAAAGTATCTAGCTGATGAGAACCTCCACATACCACTTGACGAAATTCGTGTTGATAATACGATGCATTTTGTTGAGAAACCTGTGGAAATCAGGGACTGTGAAGTCAAGTGGCTTAAACGCAAGCGCATTCCATTGGTCAAAGTTCGCTGGGAATCTAAACGTGGACCTGAGTTTACTTGGGAACGTGAAGATCAAATGAAGGCGAAATATCCACATCTTTTCCCACGAGTTTCCTCTAACAAATTTCGGGACGAAATTTCCACAAGTAGGGGAGACTGTGACACCTGTGTCTGTAATCATTGTAAACAGTTCAGTTATCAATTAAATAATGTTATTTGATCCCAATGTTTGTTTGTTTATGTTTGACATTTTTCATGTTTTGATTTTCGTTCAATTTCAAACTCTATATCGCTTTCTGGAGAGTTATACGCAAACTGGTGCGTAAACGTAATCAGTTTAATGCGACAAACACTCCGGAACATCAATTTATGCTTAACATACCTTAAATATCCTTTACATAACTTAGAAATAAGTTTTGAAGGCTTTGGTATGGCAAAATCAAGTTTATTCGCTTACAGGGACTAAATTCGACAAACTGCGAAAGTATGCCGATTCGTACTGTAACGAACATTCCGGAACATGATCATAAGTTAAACATACCATAAATATCCTTTACATAGCTTATAAATAGGCTTTGAGGGGTTCGGTGTGCTAAAATAAACTTTTTGGTCATTCAGGGACTAAAAGCGTCAAAAAGTGCATAAGTTTGCATTTTCGCGCATATCTTACGTTCTGAATACATCCGGACATCCAAAAATTTATGTAATCATTAAAATATTTTATTTTAGTGATTGGCATGATAAAATTCCATTCGTCGCGTAATTTGGATCGTTTTTCGCATTCGTTCGTGTTTCGTCGTAATTAACCGAACAACGCAACCGTACGACCAAACAAACCGACATCCGAGATATTTTTGAGCATGTTTCATGTTCCCTATACTTTAACTTCATTTTAGAGCCTTGAAATGGGATTAACGGGGCTTAACGTATCAAAAATGCATCAAAAACCATGTTTTGCACATTCAGGGACCAAAGTTGACAATCTGCCATAGTTATCTTAGGAAGGGACCAAAGTTGAAAATCTGATTTCCAGCTTGTTCCAGCTGTTCCCCTCATTTGCACATGGTTTTAATGAAACTAGGGGCTTGTTTTGGGGTACCCATGGTATTCTAAAACCATGGGCACACATGTAAGGTCCCGATCAAAGCTCGGTTTTCGATGAACGATCTTAATGGTTCTATGAAATCTATAAATACCCCCACCCTCTTGCTTCAAACTCACACTTTGATCTGATTTGGCTCTCTAAGTTGAAGTTATACACTTCATACCTGAGAGTAATCGGATCAAAACTCCATAGCTTGGACCCGTTGTAAGTCCACTTTCGTTCTTTTATGCGTTTTAAGCACGAAAGTCAAACAGTTTGACTTTCAGCTTTGACTAGTTTATGGTCAACACGAAGTTCATTTGAACTTCGCAACGTGAGCATAATCACGATGGTTATAGTCCCTAGTGACTATACCTACTGATTACCACGTTGTTTAGGTGTAGTGACGAGTCGTAGTTTCGGTCAAAATGCGTATTTTGCAACCAAACTATTCTTGGGTATCAAAACCCTTTGTTTTGATATCAAACTTGTTTTCTAAATTCGTTAAACATGTTTTAACATGTTTAACTCGTCACATTTAGTTTAGTGCTTATATAGGGTCGTAAGATAAGCGGTCTAAACAACCGCTTAGACTTTCTAACCCGACCCGTTTGGTCGATCATTAGGATCCGACCAAACACATTAGGTAACCATAGTTGTATAGGGAATAACCTTCCAAGGTTATACCTTATGGTCACGTCGTTTAGTTAGTTGTATGATAGGTAGTTTATATACCTTAGGAAAATGACCAAAATGCCCTTTTTGCGCATAAATTCATTTTAACCATATGTAACCTAAATTTTGACATCTAAACTGATTAGGCAACAATATTAGACATGTTAAGGCATATTTTACTTATCATAGGACTAGTTAGGCGGTCCGAACACGTTTTACGCGAACGACGGGTTAAAGTAGCGTAAGCTACCTAAACGAGTCGTAATGGGTCGTAAGCACTTAGGATAGGTTCCGTTTTAGAATGTAGGCTTTGTTAAGCCATATTACATGAGTTCTTACACTCATTTGGTTTACGAAACCTCATTTTATCCGATCCTCTAATTTAGGCCCGTTTATTAACATAGTTACCTATATTAGGTGCCGTTTGATTCCGTGATCTTTCTAGCATTGCTTGGTGGTTATCCAAAGACTATCGAGAAATCTCAAGTGAGTACATAGAACCCTCTTTTACTGTTTTTCAAACATTTTGGGGTGAAACACATGTGCCTACTTGTTACTTTCGCGCTTTCCATGTTTTCATATCATATGCTTGTTATAGTACATGATTTCATTGTGTTTTTGCTATGTATGTCCATTGTTGCATACTTAGTACATCGTTTTACATTACATTTTATGCTACGTATGTCCATTTAGTGCATACTTAGTACATTATTTTACATCACATGCTATGTATGTCCATTGTTGCATACTTAGTACATTTGTTTTACTTCACATGCTTACATTTTGGTATGACATTTGGTTTGTTTAAATGGGACAAAAATACATTCATTAACATTGATCACGCCGTTCATTAGTAGGTAGTGGTACCATAGGAATTGACAACTCCCGTTCCTGACATCCTAGGTATGTTTGGATGGAAGGAACACATAACTTAGATAAACCTTTAATTTGTTTAAGGGTTTATCGCCACAGTCTCAAGGCTTGAATGTATGCATTTTTACAATACCGCATAGATGTTTGTATCAGTATAGCATGCATTTATTCCACAAAGCATAACTTTGATTTAAACTATGTTTTACTTCAATACCTTGCTTTGTGCATTTTACCTATTGTTAGTTGATATATTTCACTTACCATACATGATATTTGTTTACACATTTCATGATTTACATTTGACATAAACATTTTGACATTGATGTACACATTTGACATAAACATTTTGACATTGATAAACACTTTACATGATTTACATTTGACATAAACATTTTGACATTGATATGCACATTACATAATTTACATTTGACATAAACATTTATTATTGGTTTAAACAAGACATTTGGTTGGTTTATTTGGGTAAGTGATTTAAGTAACGAGGCGTGTGTAATATGATAAAAGCATGGTGGATACGCCGCTGGTACTTCCTATATATAAATGCTTTTATGATATTACATATCGTTGTGTTACTTAAACCATTTCAATTTAGACATATAACATTTTACATAAACAACATATCTTTCACAAGACATTGTTTTACAAAACAGATTATTTTATACAACTCATTTTACTTGGTTATTTAATTAATCATACATCTTTCTTTTATATAATCTGATTTTCTTATCACATTTTCATATGATTTATAAAAGAAAACACTTAACAAGATACATGACAAATTTTTATTAAAACATTTCTTTAAACCTAAGTCATGAATCCTATTTTCACAAAACCGATGTATCTCACAGGCATTTTTATGCTGACGTACCTATTTTCTCATGTGTTTCAGGCGCTGGTGCATAGGTTTGATTTCAGGATACACTAGGGTGGACTCGGGCCTTAGTGACATAAAAGAAGCAAGATTAGTTTAAATAATGTTATGTACTCTTGTTTCTTTCGTTTAAAGACAATGTAATCCTCTTGTTTAATAAATAAAACATATCTTTAATTACCATGGTTGTGAAACAATAATTCTGTTACAACACTCCCCGACGTTTCCGCCGCGGTTACATGTTATACGCGGTCGGGGTGTGACAACTTTGATGAGGGTCCACTAGAGTTTGAATTGGAAATTACCATTAAGATGTGGATTTCACTCCTAACTTAATGGTGTAATTTCGTGCAAAATAGAATCAAGCGGAATGAGAGTCGTTTACCAAATTGTGGGTTTCAATCCTATTTTGGTAAATTCGTCTCGTTTTTGTTACGAGTATCTTCGAGTCTTCAAAGTGTATTGTGTTAGCCTTAGGAAAGGCATGTAAGTTTTAAAAGACCAAAGAAGATAGATAAGAAGCAAATAAGGTAGAATGCATGTAGTTTTAAACGACAAATACTATATACTAGGCAAAGCATTCCTACTTTTCCTAATTTCCTATAGTTATGGCTCTGATACCAATCTATCACACCCCAACCGATGGCGGAAATATCGGGTTAAGACGAACAAATTGCCCAAAACATCATAACACTATGTGACAATGTAATTCAAATTCAAATTTCATTTCAAAACTAGATTGTCATACAAAGATTCAAATAGGAACAACATTGTTTCAAAACATAACATCAAAATGACAAATTAATCTAGGTGTGTTTCTATGTCCACCTAAATCTTGTTTCTTCTCATATCATCATCAAGTCTATCAACCTGCAACATGTATTAAAATATATCAACAAAAAGTTGGCGAGTATACAAGTTTTCATACATAGCATAATATAGAATAAAAAGTTTAAGGCTCATATCCAACATGAATAACCAATATGCAAGTTACAAATATGCTGAAATGGTGTACTATATGTTCAAACCCAAGTATACAACGCGTTAATTTTGCCTATCCCAAAGAATAACGGGAGTTAACATGTTTAACTTAACAATACCCCAAGACTAATGGGCGGTACGTTAATCCTATAGCGCTATAATTGTTAAGGTAGGCTAGCAAAGTTAATGAGCATATATCGATACAAAAAGTTTACATAGCATACAAGTCTAACAAGCATCATATAGTTTCATGTGAAGCATGGATAGAGATTAAAATAGTTTCAAGTGTCGTGTGATTTGTATAACATACATGTTGTATCTCAAAGTGTTAAAAGGTAAAATGGGATCGAGTATACTCATGGTTTTGCAAGCTTTCCACTTGATAAGTCCGCGAGTGTATGGGTTGATTAGAATGGAGCACCAAGTCCTTCTACACGAAGAAACATAGGTGTGAGTAAGTATTGGATGTTTAACGGAGGATTAGGGATTTGGAGTTTAAAATACAAGACAAAGTAGGCATATGGGAAATAATCAATGTCGGATGAGGGAATGAGCCTTTAGGACTCAAGTCGGGAAAAGAAATGTGTGAGTAAAAAGGACATGAATGACGTCATTGATCCTACTAACCCTTGCTAGTTATTTCATATATGGGACCAAATCGTTGTGCTGTCGTGCCTTAGCAGCTTGTTTCCCCCCAATAACACGCGATTTAGGATTGGCTCTCCTTCATCGTTTCGCTCTCAAGGCTTCCTACTAGGGTCCGTAGCAGGCTCCTAGACGTTCTGTGTGTCGGTTCGTCCTAGTCCAGAAATGAGATCGGGAAAGGTGTGGACGAAGGTCATGAATAACTGATCTTTCATACCCAACATGTTGTGATATCGAATTAAAGTTAAGAGAATTCGTGCTTTTCTAAGATATATCGTGTTTGCAAATTTTGTTTACGTATTAGTAACGGTGTTAGATACTAAATATACGTACGTATACACGTTTATACATACATCATACCCAAGTAAAGGTCGAATGGTACAATTACCAAGTAAGCAGCTAAGTCCGACGAACCTTGCAAATCTGGAGTGTGATGTTGGTTTCTTTTTAAAGAATGGTTATAGACTGGTTTCCGTATAAATATATTTTATTTTTTTTGAACCAAAAATAATTTATATTTTAAACCTAGTTCACTAAAACCAGTGGCTCTGATACCAATCTGTCACACCCTCAATTTCCCCTTGCGGAGTATTACCGCGAGGCGTGCGACTGCCCAGGATCCAGCCACTAAGTATTTTGAACCATTTGTGAAAAGTGTAAATTATTACGAATAATAATTCAATTAGTGACTAAATTTAAAATTTTCAAAAATATGATTTAAGTTTGCAGCGGAAATAAAAGATAAACGAGTAAGTTACAAGTTTGTCCTTTATGTTTACATCAAATTGCAGGCGCTGTCCTTTTGGCCAAAAGTTTACAGGCGGAGTCCTTAACCTTTCAAAATCTTGCACGTTTTGTCCTTTAGGCCAAACCTGGTTAAAAATCTCAGTTAAAAACTGTCATGTGCAATGCACATGAGGGTAAAATGGTAATCTCCTACTTAAGTCTTAACCCTTACACTTTCCCTTCTTCTTCTTCAATGCTTTGGGGTTTTTGCATTAGGGAATGTTATAAAGCTGGGTTACCTGTTACATCCCCTGATCTTGAATCCGATTATCTGGGGGCTATGTAGTTATGGTAAGCTCTATCAAGTAGTCAACTTTTTTTATCAGATTGTAAAGAACGAGTTTGATCCGAATAAAGATAATTATAATACATTGATTAATGGTCAAGAATTCGATGGTACCTTTTCTAATATATAGCAGAAAGAGGCTTGAGGCCACCTGAGAGCCATCTCTTAGAACCCCCTCATAAACAACTCCAAAACCACTCTGTCGATCTTATTTACTGGGTGTGGGTGGTAGTTTGATGATTGTGGTGGGTAGATTGGGTGGTGATTGATGTTAGTATCGGCGGTCACCGTTCAAGCATGTGTGTGTGTGTGGTGTTTATAGCAGCGACAGGGGAAGAGATGGGTTCGTTCAAACAACTAACCTTTTTCAACAAATCAACAATATCAAACTGAAAATCTGCAATTCTTGTCTTCTTCGTTCAAACAGCAACAAACAATAACGACAGATTTGCACTTTTCCATTTTCAAAAACAACAATACGCTGCAACTAAACTTAGATCTCTACAAAGACGGAGTGGTCGCTTGAAATACGGAGCGGTCGCCAGAGCTTTCTCTCTCTACACACAGCTCTGATTCTCTCTCTAAATTTCAGATTTGCTTCTGAATAATGCCCTAAACATCGATCTCTACAGTAGGTTTAAATCATTGAAGAAGAAGGGAAAATGTAAGGGTTTTGAGGAAATTACCATTTTACCCTCATGCGCATGCATTGCACATGATAGTTTTTAACTGAGATTTCTAACCAAGTTTGGCCTAAAGGACAAAACGTGCAAGATTTTGAAAGGTTAAGGACACCGCCTGTAAACTTTTGGCTAAAAGGACAGCGCCTGCAATTTGATGTAAACATAAAGGACAAAACTTGTAATTTACTCAAAGATAAACCCATTGTAGTTTGGAACCACAGTTTAGTTGAATGTACAAAACGTACCACTTACACACTCCATCCGTTTGCATTGTCCGTCTGTAGTTGTACCTAAAAACCTGCAAGCATGCAGTAGGGTGTCAACATAAAGTTGGCGAGTTCATGGTTTTCGAAAAGGTTTTTCTCGTTTTATCCAAAAACATTTGTTTTATAAGTTACCATGTTATCAAAACATGTTGTGGGAAATCCATCCCATAATGAGCTACTAAATTGTGTAGTACCGAAACTTTGACGTAGTTGTTATTTGCCCTCTTAGGTCAATGTGTACCGTCATTGACCCGATATCCAGATAATAGTTCACGCCCGGACCCCCGCACGGTGTGAGGTTGTCAAACCTAATCGCGCTATTAACTAATATCTCGTTCGCTCCCCACGATTAATCGGTATAAGTGTAAGGGACTTTCCTTGGTAGAGTTTCGTTTAGTATGGAAGCTCCCAAACCATTAGGAGTGCATGCTTTATGAGATTTATTAAGTTGTCACACAGTTACCTTAGTGTGTGAAGTTCCCAAACCATTGGGAATACATGAGTTTAGGTTCAGTGTGAACTCACCTTTGCTTTGCTCGGTAGATAAAGCATTTGTCCTAAGTTGGTCAACCACGTCCTATTATGGTTACCACTTATTAGGACAGCAAACAAGGAATTATGTATAAGCTACACGTATCTAACACGTATTCATTAAGTAGTGTACAAGTATCAATTATTGTATAACACTTCAACCATAAATAATCCATTTTATAAAAAAAATTAACACGAAATAACATGGAACAGTGGGCTGTGTGAGACTTACAAAAGGTTTGGGCTATTCTAGTGTGCAGCCCACTAAAATAAGGCCCATTAATAACGAAATGTGCGGCCCAATTATCAGGGTGCGGTCCATACAGGAGTGTGCGCCCACTGATAAGTGTGAGGTCATACATTAAGTGTGTTGTTTTAATAAGTGTGCGATTTAATTAAATAAGTGTACGGTCCAGTTCTTTGAGTATGCGGCCCGCTAAGGTTGTAGCCCAACAAAGATAAGGACCAATACAATTGTGCGGCCCACTACCAAGTGTGCGGCACACAGGGAAGTGTGCGGCCTCCTGGTAGTGTACGGTCATGCTAAAAGAGAGTTGTACATTGTGCATTTGTGGTTTGTACAAGAGAGGTGTGCGACTTACATGTGTACGACAACATTTATTTCATCAGACAAAACACCAACTTCCTATCAATTCTCATAAATCCTAATATCATGTTCAGCATTTTCGTAGGCATCAATCATCAAGCAGATTTATAACCAAACAATATGAAATCAACATATGCCTTATATGTACAACAACCCTTCTATTCCACCATACAAGATTCCTAATCACTATATCATAACCAATTTTCTTTAAATATCAAAACAATGAACATGAATCACAAACACTTCATTATCACATCACCTAAACTGTTTAAATATCAAAAAAACAGTGAACATGAATAGGCTTTCGACTGCATCCGTAAACACCATATCAACCCGAGTTTTCATACGAAAATTATATCTTTGTTTTAATACTACCAGATCAAACCCCAAGTCCAATAAATCGACTATCATCTTTACTAAGAATCCTATCAATATTATACATTTTCGACAATAAAAGGACACATTTAAACAGCAATCATTATGAATGTTCCAACAGTTTTAACAATCCTCGACTCTTATGTATTTATTATATATATATATATATATATATATATATTGCAAACAACAGCAAACACTCAAATATACTTAAAACCCTCAGATTGTAAGAAACACATATTTCTAATTTCTTTCAAAAACAACTACCAAATCAGCAAACAAAAGTGTAGGTCCTAACTTAGCAGTTTATCACCAAATTGCATTAAAAACGAGCTCCTTAGAAACTGATTACATGTTTTATGGTGTGTGTTGGGTGTGATATGTTTTTATTTATATTTTAAGCCCTTTTTAACACATTAGTCAAGTTTTAAATAAATAAAACACGATATTCTACTAACACTAAACACACACATGGGCAAGTGCACCCATCGTGAGCGTAGTATAGCGTTGGTAAGATACCGAGGTCGTCCAAGGACACAAGAGCTTTTAGTACCGGTTTATCCTCAACGTCTAATCAAATCAAAATTTTTAGAAAAGGTTTTAAACATGAAAAATAAAAACTAAAAATGTTGAAAATAAAAATAAAATAAAACAGATAGACAAGATGAATCACTTGGATCTGACTCGCCTTTAATGTAACCTTTGATGATTTCCGCACTTTTGCACATTTTAAGAGATTATCTTAGTTATAGTAGTAGGCCCCTCTTTTGAAGGTGACGTTACCCTCAACCCAGTGGTTTGAGTCAGCAAGGATACAATCCCAAAGGGCCGGAATATTGAAAGATAATTAATTAAGTTATTAATGCGAAAAGTGGTATGCCCCTCTTTTGTAGGCGACGTTACCCTCGGCTAAGTGGTTTGAGTCAGCAGGGATACAATCCCAAGTAGCCGGTTTAATGTATTAATAGTAGTTTACATATGAGGGGATCAAGCCATTCGTACCTCCGCCATCCAATACCAGTGGGTATTGAAGGAGGTCCAAGTAAGCATGACCCAAGTCCTTGCAGGATCTATACACTGAACAAGGCAAGAACCTTCCAAACCATTCCCTTAACCCCCGACCAGGTAGCCAACATATCTCTATATAGACTGTAAAGATATGAATGGTGAAAATCTTTTATTTTATATAGACAGTAAATTAATGCCAAGACACCAAGGACAAATGATAAGGAAGTTTCACCTTCAACATAAGAAACTAGTTATTAAAGTCATTAATACAAAACCAAATAAAAAGTGCGAAAAGATTAAAAAACAAAAGTATTACATTAAATGCTTGCATTCACCAAGTGATGTAAGAGACTTAGCCAAACATGGCCTTTGATTGACAAGAACTCTTACGATCAATCTTGGATCCTGAGACTACTACACACACTCTAAGGTGGATGATGGATGGTGGTGGTGGATGTGGGTGTTGTAGTGGTGGTGGAGTGGTGGCAAAGTGAGAGAGAAGTGGTTTGCCAAGGGATGCCTTTGAAGTGAGCCAAGCACCTCTATTTATAGACTGAACAGAAGCCCGGCCCCGGCCCCATGTCCGCTGGGCACGGCCCCATGGCCATCTTATTTCTCTTCCTTCATTAATTACTCTTGTCTGTATTAGGCTCCACACGACCCTGTGTTCGCTGGGCGCGGCCCCGTGTGCAGAAGCGTATCTGTACTACCAAGATTTGCTAGATTTTGTGAATCTTAGCGTTGACCACGCCCTGTGCTCAGTGGGCACGCCCTCGTGGTGGGCAATAGAAGCTTCTACAGCTTTGTCTTTTCTGCATACATCTGGCCACGCCCCCGTGCTCAGTGGGCACGGGGCCGTGGTCAACCTTCTGCTTCTTGTTTTTGCTTGGGAAGATGTTGTCGAGGGGTCGGGCATGCCACGTTTATTCCTTTTCTTTGTATTTATATTAGTTTTTGCTGTATATTTGTTCCTTTTGTTCATTTAAGCTCATTTGGGCCTGAAAATACAAAAGGAAGACAAAAGCACACTTTTTTCAACATAGTACTAAAAAAATGTTAGTTTTATGCCTCATTTGATGTAATTTATATGTTGCATTTTGCACACATCAAATACCCCCACACTTGAATATTTGCTTGTCCTCAAGCAAAACTCTTTATTATGTGGCTTACACACCCAAATGGAATGGGTAGAAGAGAAGTTTTGGGCTTGTCTTGAGTGTCTGGAATCCAAGATCTTTATTGGGTTTTGTTTTTATACTATTTACAATCCTATTCATTATGATTTATTTAGAACGTTTCATAAGCGAAATTACTTATTTGGGCATAACATGCCTTTTTAAAATTTCATTTATATACAAGTTCACATACCTCACGGGAGATCACTCAACACTCGGCCGAAGGTGTATTTTAGTGAAACACTCGAGACCGGCATGGAACTTACTTCTACCATATGCTTGCCAAGCAATCAATCCTCCTCCTTTTTAACTATAAACCTTTGCAAATATCATGAGGACTTTTGGAAGGGTTAGGCTTAGGCTAAAGGTAGGTGGTTTTGGGTTAGTGGTTAGTAAAAAGGGCTAAAAGCGTAAAAAGCGTCGGTCGTCGTAAAATTTTTTGTTTTTGTGACTTTTATTCAAACTAAGCATTTTCAAACAAAGTTTCTTTGAGGACTTTGTTTGTTTATTGCTAGACTTCATTTTTTTTAAAGAAGCGTCACAAGACAACCGAGCTTTTTACTAAAATAAAGGGTTGAAAAGAAAAAGGTTTCGGTGGGTAAAGGGTGGTTGTTTTGTGGGTTTAGAAATAAAAAAAAGGTTTAGGCTCAAAGGGGTTAACTAGGGGGATTTTAGGTAGGTGAAAAAGAAAATGAAAAATAATGGTGTTGAAAAGAAAATGGGTTAGTCCTAATGCCTCCATCATTTACTTACTTGGGTTTAAGTTGGTAAGGATCGGGAATGTATCGTCGTGGCAAGTTCTAGAGTTGTAAGAACCAAGCGGCTATTCACACAAGAAACGAAAAATGAGCATTTAGTTTAAAAATGTATGTTTGTATGCTCAATAAAGGCTCAAAACTCACTTTTTATGGGAATGAGTTTATAATGTAATCAAGTATATATAATCAAATTTTAACTAGATTTGTCATGCCATTTCATAATTTTCTTATGTTGGTTCTTTTTATCACGACGCTATCGGTTGTAAATTTGTAAAAATATAAACTTTTTAGAACTTGTTATTCCCAAATTAAACCAAGACAAGTAAAAAAAATGTAAAGTTTTCGAAAAAATTTGGGGTGATTAGCGGTTCCAATAGAGTTTTGTGTAAGGCTTGTTATTAGGACTTGCAAAATTCAAGGTTTTAGCATCCCCCCCCCCCCACACTTAAATTACACATTGTCCTCAATGTGTCTCTCAAAAGTAAGTTTTTAGGTTGATTGAATGTGTAAAAAGGTGTTTAAAAACAATTTTTATGTTACTGGGCGTCTGGACACGGGCCCGTGTTGGTCTAGGATGGCCCCGTGCTCAGATTGCCAGTAACATAATGAACAGAAGGCTGGGCACGGGGGCGTGTTCAGTGAGCACGGCCCCGTGTCCAGTTACCTGTACTGGGCATTTTCTGCAGATCCTTGGGCACGGGGGCGTGTTGGGCTGGGCACGGCCCCGTGCTGAACTTGCTGTAATGAAGGAAAATTATCGGGAGGCTCTGTTTTTGTGCATGGGGTGTGGGTTCAAGGGTCCCTTAGTAACCTCCACCATTTCGAGTGTGTTTAACCATTACAACGTCATCCAAACACCCTTTTTAATCAATTAAAAACCACCTTTCATTAAAGAGTGAATTACATAGGATCCTAAAATAAAGATAAAAAAATGAAAAACTAAAAAGTTCGTAGGATAGATAGGTCAAATAATGCAGGAAATCATTTTTAGGAGTTATATCCTTATTGTAGGAATGTCAAAAACCCGGAAATAGCTTTCCGGTACTTAAGGATTTTTGTAGAACTCAGAACCGAGGGATGTCTTTTAAATGTCATTGAGACATTCCTCTATCTCCCTAGGGAGGAAGAAGGCGGGCTCATTCTCCATGATGTTTTGCAGAGGAGGTGCGACGGCCACCGGGACCCCATGTAATATGTCTTGAGGGGGTTCCGGAGTCATGACATGCCACTCGGCCGGAATAATGACTTCCGGCACAACATTCCACCCTCGATGTGCAATGATTGGCACCATGGGAGGAGAAGCAAGAATGTTCAACCTTTGGTGCAAAAGGTTGACTTCTTAAAGACACCTATCTAGCCCTACCGAGAGATGGTTAATACGGTCAATTAGGGCTTCCTCTACTCCTGTCATTTCATCGATGGCTTCCCTTAAGGCATACACGTAGTTGATTAGGGAGCCTTCCACTGATGATCTTCTTCCTCGTCGATCGTTTCTTGACTGGGCTGAGGATGTTTCGCTATTCCTGCTCGACATTCTAAGAAAACAGGTCGAAGAGTTCAATTTAATGAAACAGTAACTCCGGCCACGGCCCCGTGGCCACCAATCTACAGGTTTTTAAAACAAGGAATCTTGAAGTTTTAAATTATTTTTCTGACTTTTGAAATATTTTTGAGCAGAAATAACTTAAAAACAGTGTTGTAAATTTTATTTTTGACAAGATTCCTTGATTAAACACCAAACAAATATCACAATAAAGCTTGAAAACTTGAAGATTTCAAGCTTTAATGGAGGTTTTGAGGAGTTAGTGAAGAAGAAGGCAAAAGACAAAAGTAGTAAAGACAAGATTGTTGTTGAGAAACTTGTTTAGAATATACCTTGTAGGGTATATGTGAAGATCCCACCAGATCTTTGTCTTTGGAATGAGTCCAAGTGTGCAGGAATCTTGCTGCATTTATAGAAAACGACAACACGCTGACCACGGCCCCGTGTCGGCTGAACATGGCCCCGTGGTCAGACAAGAGCCTGACACATTTTGTTTGTATTCTGATTTGAGATCAGACACAACTCTTCAGGTGGGCACGGGGGCGTGTTGACCTGGACACGGCCCCGTGGCTAGAGGTTTTTATGAAGTTTTGTCTTGTTTTAAGGATTTTATCCTGATCGGGTGGTTCCTTACTGGATGGAACAACACCGAAGTGCCTGAGGTACCTTAATTGCCCCAATTTTAGAAAAGAACGCAAGAGGTTATCGGAAAGGGTGAATCCTAAGCTAAATACCGGTGGGCAAGACCAACCTTTATTTCCCTTATCCGGGCTCTCGTTAAAGAAGGTATATGCCGAATCGCTCTGGTCTATGTATGCATCGGTGGAGACCGATGGGGAGTCCTTCACGGCACAATCGACACAGGGACGACTATCGCTCATGTCCTTACAAGAGTTAGAGGTGCTTTCGGGAGCAACGATGTTGTTATATTCCGAATGCGACCTCAACAATTCTCCTTAATCGTCGTCTTGAGACGAACTATTTACTTCCGTCTCAAGTTCTTTTATCAATTGGAGAATTAATTCTTCCATTTGAAATAATTCTTCGAGAATCATATCATCTAGAAGAGATGATTGAGAGCATTCGAGGGAGAGATAGGGATTGTTTTTACTTTCGCCCATCTTAAGGCTACAGGAAAACAATGGGTCTAAATAGTGGGGAGTGTAATTTAAAAAATAACATTCTAAATCTTTATGAGTTCCGCCACATATTTGACACCACGCACCATAAGAGGAGCTAAAGTAAAAATGATTAGTATCACTCATGTTTGTGTCAGAAATTACCAACCGTCGGGATCTTACGGTTCTGTTTTCAGTATCTGAAACTTGGGCACAGGGGCGTGTTCAGTGGGCACGGCCCCGTGTTCAGCTACTGTCTGACTTAAAACAAGATTGCCAGTACCAAAGATTGGGCACGGAGGCGTGTTCAGAAGGCATGGCTCCGTGCTGAGCTCTGCAGATGCTGAAAAATCTATAAAAATCCTTAAAAAACAGAAAAACAAAAAAAACGAGTAGGCCGTTGATTCCTAACTTTCTTAAAATCCTTGTGTCCCCGGCAACGGCGCCAAAAACTTGGTGTGTGTTGGATGTGATATGTTTTTATTTATATTTTAAGCCCTTTTTAGCACATTAGTCAAGTTTTAAATTTATAAAACACGATATTCTACTAACACTAAACACACACATGGGCAAGTGCACCCATCGTGAGCGTAGTATAGCGTTGGTAAGATATCGAGGTAGTCCAAGGACACAAGAGCTTTTAGTACCGGTTTATCCTCAACGTCTAATCAAATCAAAATTTTTAGAAAAGGTTTTAAACATGAAAAATAAAAACTAAAAATGTTGAAAATAAAAATAAAATAAAACAGATAGACAAGATGAATCACTTGGATCCGACTAGACTTTAATGTAACCTTTGATGATTTCCGCACTTTTGCACTTTTTAAGATATTATCTTAGTTATACTAGTAGGCCCCTCTTTTGAAGGTGACGTTACCCTCAACCCAGTGGTTTGAGTCAGCAAGAATACAATCCCAAAGGGCCGGAATATTGAAAGATAATTAATTAAGTTATTAGTGCGAAAAGTGGTAGGCCCCTCTTTTGAAGGCGACGTTACCCTCGGCTAAGTGGTTTGAGTCAGCAGGGATACAATCCCAAGTAGCCGGTTTAATGTATTAATAGTAGTTTACATATGAGGGGATCAAGCCATTCGCGCCCCCGCCATCCAATACCAGTGGGTATTGAAGGAGGTCCTAGTAAGCTTGACCCAGGTCCTTGCTGGATCTATACACTGAACAAGGAAAGAACCTTACCAAACCATTCCCTTAACCACCGACCAGGTAGCCAACATATCTCTATATAGACCATAGAGATATGAATGGTGAAAATCTTTTACTTTATATAGACAGTAAAGTAATGACAAGACACCACGGACAAATGATAAGGAAGTTTCACCTTCAACATAAGAAACTAGTTATTAAAGTCATTAATACAAAACCAAATAAAAAGTGCGAAAAGATTAAAAATCAAAAGTATTACATTACATGCTTGTCTTCGCCAAGTGTTGCAAAAGACTTAACCAAACATGGCCTTTGATTGACAAGAACTCTTACGATCAATCTTGGATCCCGAGACTACTACACACACTCTAAGGTGGATGATGGATGATGGTGGTGGATGTGGGTGTTGTAGTGGTGGTGGAGTGGTGGCAAAGTGAGAGAGAGGTGGTTTGCCAAGTGATGCCTTTGAAGTGAACCAAGCACCTTTATTTATAGCCTGAACAGAAGCCCGGCCACGGCCCCTTATCCGCTGGGCATGGTCCCGTGGCCATCCTCTTTCTCTTCCTTCATTAATTGCTCTTGTCTGTATTAGGCTCCACACGGCCCCATGTTCGCTGGACACTGCCCCGTGTGCAGAAGCGTACCTGTACTACCAAGATTTGCTAGATTTTGCGAATCTTAGCGTTGACCACGCCCCGTACTCAGTGGGCACGCCCTTGTGGTGGGCAATAGAAGCTTCTACAGCTTTGTCTTTTCTGCAAACATCCGGCCACGCCCCCATGCTCAGTGGGCACGGGGCCGTGGTCAGCCTTCTGTTTCTTGTTTTTGCTTGGGAAGATGCGGTCGAGGGTCGGGCATGCCACGTTTATTCCATTTCTTTGTATTTATGTTAGTTTTTGCTGCATATTTGTTTCTTTTGTTCATTTAAGCTCATCTGGTCCTGAAAATACAAAAGGAAGACAAAAGCACACTTTTTCCAACATTAGTACTAAAAAGGGGTTAGTTTTATGCCTCATTTGATGTAATTTATATGTTGCATTTTGCACACATCATTTTACTACAACAGCAATGTCTTATTCCCCTTTTTTAATTCATATAAACAACATCCTAAATTCAACAATCAACAGATCAACAACACGATTCAAAATTACAAGAACTTAAAATAAACATAGGCAGACACTCAAAACAATTAATCAAACAAATGTTCAGATATACACCGGCTGACCGCCGAGGACTATCCCCATAATTACTGTTGCCGTGTACTTCGAACCACAGTACCACAACTATCACTGCCGTACCGATGCTCCAGCTGACGTCACCTCGCCGGAGCCGAGCCACGACACCATCACCACTTCCTCCGCTGCCGTCGTCGTTTACAGCAACCATCACCTCCGTCGTCGCTATCTGTTGCCGGAAATATTTGCCGTGAGTGGCGCGATATCTCCCTTCTCTGTCCTCATTGTCACGCTCTCTTTCTTCTGTAGAATATCAGTAAGTGGGCTCGTAGTAGAAGAAAATGGGGTTGGGGTTTAGATTGTGTTCGAGAGAAGGGGTGCGCGGGAGAGGAACAAGGTAAGGAAAGAGGTGTGTCGATTGGCCTGAGATGTGGCCGGAGTTTGTCGCCGGTCAGAGTGAATCTCCGATGACCGAATATTAGAAAGGAGAAGGGGAGGCAGTGTATTATCGTGCGGCTGATGTGTTTTAATTAGGGTTTTGGTTTTAAAATGAGGGGGTGAGGGGTTAGTTTGTTTATATAGTGTAGGGTTTAGGGGTTTAGGTAGGTTGGGTTGGGTTCGGCCTAAGTATATGGATCTGTTTAACATCGGGTGTCTCGCTTAACTGACCGATCCGCTTAACTTAACACTTAATATTTATAACGGTAAATAAACAAACAAACAAATAAATAAATCTCTCGTCGTGTGTTATTATTATAAACAATAATAATGATAATAATAATAATAATAATAATAATAATAATAATAATAATAATAATAATAATAATATAATACTAAGAGTGGGAGTTGTGTGGAAAGTCTATTTTTCCTAGAAAGTCTAGGAAGCAATAGTATATTGACATGTGTCATGGATGTATTTTAACTAGAAGGGCAAACATGTAATTTCATATATTAATTTTATTTTTGGTAATTATCTCAAATAACTATTTTTTTCATGATCATATGTGTAACCGATTACATGCATGATTTTCGGGATTATAGTTTTTTTTTAATCCAAATGTATTCTAAATATCACGAACACGAAACACATATCTATATATTATAATTTCGATCATTATATTCTTCACCAGCATCGTTCTTATTCAATATTATTTCAGTCTGAAAAATCATGGCTTCGAACACACTTGCTGATGGTGGAGATGGTAATTACAGTTACTTTTGTAGTTTTTTGTGTTATTTATTATCATTTTTCTGCAAAATCGTCAGTTTGTTCTTGATGCTGTGTTTTAACAGCCAGAGGGGTTGAGGTTTTAGTGTTCAGTGATTCTATAAGGTGACCGATGTTTTTGTAATCTGAAGATTAATTTTTTTTTCTTAAGATATTTCATGGTGTGTTTTAAAATCCATATTTGTAACTTATGTGCCAAACCATCATCTTTGTTATTGGTGTTGTGTTTTAACAGTCATACAGGTTCAGGTTTTTTGTGTTTTAACAGTAATGTGTTTTACCAGTTATGTGTTTTAACAGATCTTGAGGTTGTAGTCAACGGTTTTTATAATTTCATTGAATGGTGTGTTTAAATAGTAATGTGTTTTAACAGTTATTGAGGTTGAAGTCAATGTTTTTTATAGTTCCATATTGAATGTTGTGTTTTAACAGTAATGTGTTTTACCAGTTAAGTGTTTTTAACAGATATTGAGGTTGTAGTCAACGTTTTTTATAGTTTCTTCTTGAATGATGTGTTTTAACAGTAATGTGTTTTACCAGTTATGTGTTTCAACAGATGTTGAGGTTGTGCCAAACCATCATCTTGTTATTGGTGTTATGTTTTAACAGTCATACAGGTTCAGGTTTTTTGTGTTTATTGATTCACATAAGTGGGCTGATGGTTTGTAGTCCGAAGATCACCCTTTTCTTAGATATTGAATGGTGTGTTTTAACTTCCATATTTGTAGTTTTTTGTTCTGTTTATTTAAACTCTTTCTGAGAAAACATCAGCTTGTTTTATGTGATGTGTTTTAACAGTTATTGAGTTTGAAGTCAATGTTTTTTATAGTTTCACCTTGTATGATGTGTTTTAAAAGTAATGTGTTTTACAAGTTATGTGTTTTAACAGATATTGAGGTTGTTGTCAACGTTTTTTATAGTTTCATTGAATGGGTGTGTTTTAACTTGCATTATTTTGTTTTAGAAATGTGTTTTATGCTCATTTTTTGTCATGTGTTGTAGATGCACCTAATTACCAATTACGTGGTGTTGAACAAGTCTCTCCAAACACTGGAACAAAGAGATATATTCCAGATTCACCCTCTTCGTTGACGCCAGCAGAGGGCATGTTATTCGACACAGTTGATGACGCATATAACTTTTATAAAACTTACGCAGAAGCGGGAGGTTGGACTGTAAGGAAGGGCACACAGCACGAGAACCGTGGTATTGTTATAAACAAGTACTTTTTTTGTTCAAAGGAGGGTCAAAAAGACTTTCGACCGGTCGATACTTTAGTCGAACAGCCGTCTGATAGGTGGGTACGTAGGGTACCATCCGAAAGGACCGGATGCCAAGCTGCGATCAGAATAAAGCTTACCGATGCTAAGAAGTATTTGCTGTATCATTTTACAGAGGCGCACAACCATGATTTTGTGCATGAAGAAGATTTACATCTTCTCAAGGAGAACAGGGGTATTAATCGTGCACACGAAGAGATGATAAACAAGATGTCACATCTCAACATTGGTCCTGTTCGTGCATTTAACATTATGAAGGAAGTGTATGGTGGGTTCGACAAAGTCGATGCGACCAAAGTCGATTTTAAAAATTTCAAGAAAGAATTAAATCTTTTTATCGGAGAGTTTGATGCGGAAATGTTTGTCAAGCGACTGATGAGGAAGAAGGAGTTTTTACCGAACTTCTCTTGTGAATATGAAACGACAGACGAAGGTGTGTTGAAGTGCATTTTTTGGGCCGACGAGGATATGAAGAGGAATTATTATATGTTTGGGGACGTTATATCATTTGATGCTACCTACAAGCGTAACAAGTAACGATGAGTTTAATTTTTTATATATTCAATGTGTTTTAAAACATACTGTGTTATAAATACATTATGGTCTATTGTCATCGCTGATTGTGTGTTTTTTTTTCAGGTATAACATGATGTTTGTCCCTTTCACTGGGATTGATAATCATAATAGGAACGTGACACTTGGTGCTGCAATTCTCGGTTCTGAAACGGCAGAGACGTATAGCTGGTTACTTAGGGCGATCAAGAACGCATATGGGTACGCGCCTCCCGTAATCGTTACTGACCAAGACCCTGCGATGAAAAGGGCTATAGCGGATGTTTGGCCTGAGTCGAGGCATCGATTATGTATGTGGCATATCATGGATAAACTCACTACAAAGGTCTGTTTTTTATATGACAGGGTTTTCTTTTTTTACATGTGTGTTTTTTACTGTGTTTTAATATTTTTTTTTGTCATACATGCTAAAATGTTCCCTTAGGTCGGGGCTGCCCTGTGTTCAAATACAGATTTCAGGAAAAGATTGTCTGCAGTTGTTTGGACTGATTCTCTATTGCCCGAAGCGTTTGAGGCTGAATGGGCAGCTATTTTAAATGATTTCGGTTTAACCGATCATGAATGGCTGACGTATATATACGGGCTACGTGAATCATGGATTCCAGCTTACTATCGCGAAGAAGAAATGTCTGGTCTTATGCGGACATCATCTAGGTCCGAAAGCGAGAATCACTTTTTTGGCAAGATTAGCAATCCAAAGTGCACGTTGGTTGAATTTCTTAGCCACTTCGACACGGCTATTGAAGCGCAAAGGCACGAGCATCGAAAAACGATCATGACACTCGATACACCAACCCTGGAGAGTGGAGTGATTTTGTTCTCGAGAAGCAAGCAGCTCAGATATATACCAGAACTATATTTTTCGATGTTCAACTCGAGATTCAACATGCTATTCATCGTTGTACTAGTGTCAGATTAGATCACGTCGGTGATTTCATTAAGTTTTTTATAAAGGATCTCGATCAGCCATGTTCTTCGTTCTTCGAGGTGACATTTTGTTTTACTTTATGTATACATTATTATTATTTTTTATTTATCCATTTTTTTATATGAACTTTGTTTTATGGATATTAAATATTACAGGTTATGATACGCGAGGAGGATGTTACTGTTAAGTGTATCTGCAACAGGTTTGAGCAGTTTGGATTGTTGTGCAGTCACATTTTTTGCGTGTTACGGATTCTTGATGTAATGGAGTTTCCGAAACAATATATATTGAGGCGTTGGACGCGTGAAGCTGTTCCAAATAGTTCCCCCGGGTCCATTCTTACGGATGGTGGAGATCCAGATCGTAGTGAGGAGGTTAACCGTTGTGTTCGTGAGATTAGTCACGCAACTGAGTATGTTGTGAACAAGTTGATTTCAAAATTTGATAAGTTGTCTGATTTTCGTGATCATATCAAGCAGTTTATGTCAGTCGCTGATGAAGCACAAATAAATGCACCTCCCAAGACACGACGTAATCGATTTGCTGAACTGCTAGGAGTTGCTCCAGAGAGCACGGCCACTATCCGTGTTCCAGTTGGTACCAGGTTCAAGGGTTGTGGTTTTCATAAACGCCTTAAATCTCAAAAGGAGCGAGCCATAAGTCAGTCTGGAAGTAAACGTCGTCAATGTTCATTATGTAAAAAATACGGTCATAACAGAGTAATGTGTTGGAAATACACCGTGGCTGTGCCTGAGGCAGGTGCTTCGCGGAATGCTGAAGGTAATGAAGATACAATTCGCGAAGGAGATGCTGCTACAGTTGTTGAAGGTGATGGTCCTGGATCGAATGATGCTGATGATGTGTTTTACACATCTGGAAACGATGCAGATATGGATGATGAGGACATGGCAGAGTAGGATCTTTTTTATCAAAATTTTAAGTCTGTTGCTGAACTATTCAATTTTCTGTTTTATTTTTCTCGTATGTTTGTTTTGGATTTGTTTTTGTTGATTTTAAGACTTGTTGGATTCGACATTTTATGTTATAGGATGCTTGATTTGTTCGTGGTTTTGGCATATAGTTTAATTTGTAAAAAAAAAGTGTTTTAACTGTGTTTAAACTATAAAGTGTTGATGAAATAGATAGGTTGGTTTCCAGATCACAGTATTTCAACTGTGTTTAAAGTATTAACTGTGTTCCAGAGAAACCATCAGCCTGTTATATGTAATGTGTTTTAACAGTTACTGTGTTTAAAGATTAAAATGTGTTTTAAGTTCCTGAGAATCCATCAGCCTGTTATATGTAATGTGTTTTAACAGATATTTGAAGCTGAAGTCAATGTTTTTTATACTTTCATTGAATGGTGTGTTTTATTGTTAATTATTTTGTTTTATCCCATGGTTATTACTTTATTAGCATGCAGGTTTTGGTATACAGTTTATTTTGTAAAGCTATTAAAGTGTTTTAACTTTGTTTAAAGTATAGAGACTTGATGAAATAGATAGGCTGGTTACCAGATCACAGTATTTGCATGATGTATATAGGCTGTGTTTTAAGAGGTCATACAACTATATGTCTTATGTAGATCGAAACAAAGTAACATTATCGACATAAATTCACAATGTTAAAGAGGTTCAAACTGTTATACTTGACATTTTTATCGACAGGAAACACAAAAAAAAAAAAAAAAAAAAAAAAAGATAACTGAACACACTGAACATATTCTAATTTTTAAATTCCAAAAGATAACTGAACAAAATGTTAAAACTATTTTTTTTAGAACATCCCACATTACTTCAACAAACCACCGCCAACGAAGTGTTTTACGAGAACATCCCATTTTAAGTTACTTATCCAATCTTTCAAGGATTTCGTCATAGGCTTTTGCTTCTAGCCTCTTTTTTTCATCGGCCGACAACTTGTTATATCTAGCAACCTCAGCTTTAACAAAACCTCTGTACTCATTTGCTTCACTTAGGAGCATCTTCGTAATGTACTTATGCCTGAGATCATCAATTTCTTTGCGCTGCTTGTATGAAATCTCACCCGTATCAGTGCACTCGTTTGAGAATCCGCATTCCCAACCTTTTCCAGCTACACCCTTGTATGTTTCCATATGGCGCATCAGGAAAACGCCACAATCGATTACATTATTTTTTGTACACCATGGCATCTCCAATCGTACCGGCTCAACTTTACCGATCACCCCGCCCGCTGGATGCCCGTTTTTTTCCAAGTACACTGATAAAGCATCACGCTGCATGATAAACAATTTAATCAGATTGTGTTTTAAACTAAATTCATGTAAATGCACACCGTAATTAACAAACGGATTAATTTAAAGTTCTGACTCAGTGTGTTTTAAGTTCAAAATACCGTTATTAGGTAGTGGCACATTACACTGTGTTTTAAAGTACTAATAGTGCTGACAACGTAGCATTCAGTATCAATGTGTTTTAACATCAAATTTTAAAATTCTGATGTAGTGTGTTTTAAGTTAATATTATTTGTTATTATGTTTTGTCACATTACACTGTGTTTTAAAGTATTAATAGTGCTGATAACGTATCATTCATTATCAATTGTGTTTTAACATAAAACTTTATAAGTCTGAAGAAGTGTGTTTTAAGTTAATATCATTCAGTGTCAATTGTGTTTTAACATCAAACTTTATATATCTTTATGAACTATTTTAAACTTTTTGCAATTTGTTATTTGTGTTATAACAAAGGTGTAATCAAATGGCATATATAGAGGGGCGTACCAATTTTTCCGGCCGTTTTTTGTATTTGGCTTGCATTGAGATATCCTTAGCGCTGTTGTCCAAAACCTCTACCTTCATGTCCCTTAAATTAAAACATACACAATAGAAATGAGCGTCGTGTAAGACTGGTACAAAGATGAGCGACTGGTCAGGTATCTTTTTCACATCAGCAGAATCTAAAACCGGTTCCATGTTGTCTGCGAATGTTTTTGCCCTCGATTTTGCATTTTTTATGTAGTCTTCTTCATTCTGCATTTTAAAGTGATTGCGTTAAACAATATTACTGAAGTTGTAAACTTAAATTTCAATTTCATTATGATCAGCCTTACCAACATATTTACTGAACAGAACAGGCGTGCGATGCTCCCCTTTTGCTTGAATTTTTCTTCATAATTCAACAAATCCGCCCATGCGCTTATTACCAATATGTGCACTTCGATTCTCGGCAATAATGATTCGAGCGGAGATCTCATAACCGGCACTCCTCTCTTAGTTCTAAACACAACATCCCTAATGTATACAAATGTGTTTTAATAAATGTGTTATAATATATTCATCAGAATCAGTTTCAAATATTGTGTGAAAATATTTTGTAGAAACATTCGTATTATAAATGGCATTTTTATAACATACCACATTGAACCCCAGGCTGAAAACATGTATGAGCTGACTGAGACCTCAGCATTTTCAAGCTTTGCCTTAATCTCTACTGCCCGCTTCACGTATGGAGACCTTAGAGCATCGGTCAACTCTGTATGTCTTTGCGGTCTTACTTTCCGCTTTCCAAGGTCCAACTCATGTATAAGCTGCCCACGTCTAATCGTATATTCATATTCCTCCTGTGTTTTTTGGGAGATCGGTGTGACGACGAGTGCGGGCTGCTCCATTACTTCAACCTGAGTCGTCTGTGCGGGCTGCTCAATTACTGCAAGCTGAGTCGTCTGTGTGGTTGTCTTGTCAACCGTCTTACATATATCTTCTACCAATGAAGGTGTCCACTGCGACAACTGTGACATATCCAAATTCTCCTTATTTGCCTCTTTTTTCGGTGTTTTATCCGTAGGAGTTTGTGGTTGTGCAGTTGTCATACACGTCGATCCAACATTTTTCAGCTTCTCAGTCCACAATGTGTGTATCTCTTTTATTTTCTCACTTTGGGGGTACAATTGGAAACCTTCTGTAAAAGTGTCGTTTATCCTTTTTACACATTCGTCAAATTGATTCAAGAACACTTCCAACATTCCCGCATGTACCTGATTTACATCATACACACTTTATCGTTGTCTTATTTCCCAATATGCAATGTGTTTTTACCAGATTGAAAATGTGTTTTACCAATCATTATTGTTTTTCTTTTTTATTTCAATGCTTATTGTGTTTTACCTATCAGCATTGTGTTTTAGCAATCAGAATGTGTATCAAATGTTCAGTGTGCTATTTCCCAATCTTCAATGTGTTTTACCATTCTGAAAGTGTTTTACCAGTTTGAAAATGATATTTACCAATCATTATTTGTTTTTTTTTTTTTTTTTTTTTTTTTTGCATCATTCTTGTGTTTTACCAATCAGAATTGTGTTTTACCAATCAGAATGTGTAACAAAGGTTCAGCGTGATATTTTCCCAATCTTCAATGTGTTTTACTATTCTGAAAATGTGTTTTTTGGTATTCTGAATGTGTTTTAAGGTGTTACATGTGCCACATCTCAAAAAAAAATTATTTTTAAGTAATTTCTTATTTCAATGTAAATGTTTTTCACTTATGTTTGTGTTTAGTAGAATTAATTGGAAAATTAAAAGATTACCTCGTCGCTTTGTGTCGCTTTTGGTGTCGATCCATATTGAGATACAATAGGTGAGGTAATCCCCGGCTGACTTTGTTGTGTTTGCCCCCACTCGCCTGTTTCTCTGTAGTATTTTTCTATATCGGATGTATCCACAACAGGCACTGTTTCCGGGCCAACATCTACATTCATGCATTCTGCAAACTCTGCATGGAAACCCGCATTAACCGGAATTTCTTCGACAACAGGCGCAGTTTCCGGGCCACTTTCAACATCAGTTTTCTTCTTCCCAACCTCATCGGTTTTCGCCAGCTCCTTTTCAATTTGTTTTTTTTTTCGGTACCTCTGAGACCGGAGGTTTACCATGCGTTTTACCGGCCGGCTTCACAACAGACTTTTTTCTTTTTTCTGGATCACATTTGCTAATGTGTTTTACAGTCTTGGTTTCATCTTTCTTATTTCTTTTCACTTCTTTTGCTTCAATTTCTTCATCAGACTTTTTTGCAAATGGATAGCTTTGTTCCGGTTGCAACTCATATGCATCCACTAAAATTTGATCAAATCTGACCGAGTCCAACTTTATGCTGACTGCCTCGATATCGTCATCAGTGATATCTTCGATGAGATGAGTTGCTCTTGGCTCACCTTCTTTGTATATCTTTTGGTCACGTATCAACGCAACCTGTAAAAAACCAAGAACAAACTGATGTCAGATGTGTTTTAAGGTTTTTATATACATCAGATTGTGTTTTATCACTTATAATGCTGTTTAACAACACTTCGAATATGTGTTGATGGTTTTTCCTATTCCACATTACATCACATTGTGTTTTTTTATGATCAGATTTCATCATAATGGTTTTCACAATATGTTGTGATTATATTGGTGCATTACTATATTGAAACAATATTAATGTGTTTTACCAGCAAACAGATGTGTTTTAAAGCACAATCATAGTGTGTGATTTAGAAAATTATATATGTATTTAGAACATACCACTAGCAAAGGCATTGGTCCAAGAAAGGGTTCCTTTGGTGTCCATGTTTCCAACGTTCGATCCAGACACCTGATCATGTACTCACACCAGTTAAAACTTCTGATATCCTTCCCTCGATGCAAGGCTGGTAAACACTTCATATTAATTGATGAATTCGTAGTTGTCTCTCCGAGCAGTGTGTTGTAGAACAACAAAAAGTTCAACACAAAGATTCTCCCGCTCGCTTTTTGGCCCTGCATGTATGTTTTGAATTGAACAGGTGTCAAGCGTGCAGGAGCGCTTTCGAATTGTCCTTTCCATTCTGCCACAACCTCGTGGAAATCAGCCCTTGCTCTCTCTACTTCCTTTATTTCTTCATTCCCTCTTGGTACGCCGAACACATCGTGCACCAATTCCTCTGTTATTTGAATGTGGTGGCTACCGCAATTCAAGACCCGTGTTTTAGTGTCGTAGTTATTTACCAACCACCAACTCAGAGTTGAGGGAATCGGACCCATTCTAAAGCTAAGTATTGACCCGAAACCTATGTTTCTGACAGCCCCCCGTTGATTTTTGTTCAAAGATTCCATCAACTCCCCCATGTGCTTAAGAGCCAATCGCAAAGTTAGTTTCCCATCTGAAAGTGGTATGTAATTCTTGACCGTTGTTGGCCTCTTGCGTGTTTTTGAGTCTTTGATTGAACTAGCATCTGCGGGTCGTTGTGTTTTTTCAACAACTTGTGGGCCAGCACCCGACCTTGTTTTTTTCCAAGGTGGGTTGTCAAAATCATCATCAGAATCTTCTATTGTGGAACCTGACAAAACACCAACACACGAAGCCGATCAGCAAGTCAGTCTTTTCAGTAACTGAAATTTAGTTCATAATTTTCAATTTACCGTGTGCTGCTTCTTTAGGCATATTGATTGTTGGTATAACCGCAGCTTTCTTTTCTTTCGGTTCGATTCCATCCTTTTTGTCCTTCCTTTTCTTACCGGTATCGATACCCTTTTTGCTTGCGTCGGCTGATTTAAAGCCCATAAAAGTTGTTAGTATTATGCATTGTGTTTTACATCATCAAACATATGGTTTCACGTTTGTTCATCTAACTTACATATGGGCATTTCACGATTTTCGTTGGGTTCCGACTGTAAATCGTCATTTTTATCCATTACGTTCGGAAACAAATGTGCAATGTCAGACAGAAGGGTGCCGGCAGGCGGTTTTTGTGCGCAGTCTACTTTGTTGTATACCGTTTTTGTAGTTTTGTTAACAGGTTCAACTGTTAGTAACAAAAAAACACAACTGATTAGACAGATAGCCATATAAGTTGCCCCCCACCCTTCACTGCCACAACTAACCGCACCTAGTAAAGGTGATGCTTCTTCTGTGTCTGATTCATCCAGTATAATTGGTTTGTCAGGTGGGTTACCGGGTACCCTTGAAAGCCATTTTCCTTTTATTCTCTCACTCTTTCTCCGTTTGACTGGAAAACACTTGTTTAGGATTTATAAAACACAATTCCCAATCACACATTCCCTTTATAAATCATAGTTCAGTAGGCCTTCAAAACTTAACAAATCAATTATCCTTGTAAAACACACATGTGCCAGTTAATGGTAAAACACATTTATGAGAAACACCCAATAGGACATTTATGTTTTTAACATACAATCCACAAACCTAACTTAATCATGTTTAAAACCTAGGCAAACTGACCGTAAAACACATCTGTTTAAAACACATTTTAAATAAAAACCCATTAACAAACAGAGTTTATGGAAAACCCATTAACAACCTGACCTTAAAACACATCAGATTAAAACGTGCCCATACAAGACATTTGTTCAAAACCTGTCCATAAAACACATTTGTTCAGGGAAAACCCACTAACAAACTGAGCTTAAAACACATCTTTTTTAAAACCTCCCCATAAAACACATTTGGGGGCAAACTCATTAACAAATTTTTTTTTTAAAACACAACCCACACACACAAATTGATACTCTATAAAACCTACATAACCATACCATAAACCACATAACCAAACACAACCAATGAAAAAACACAGTCATCCCCAACAAACGGAAATCATACACACATTTGTTATTTTAAAACACATACCTACGGTTCTGGCGACTACAACTTTGCTTCCGGCGACTGTGTTTTCTCTTCCAGCGACTTCGATTCTGCTCGCATCCATCTTGATCAAATCCACCTTTTTTTTTAATCTCTTCCCTGCAAACATAAAACACTTCAATGTAGACCACGATTGAACCCTAATCGCCTACTAAAACACAGAACACAATGTCCGTTTGATCTTACGTATATAGAAGTTTGAAAATCTCTTATCTTCATCCATGATTTTAGGTATTTTTGGTATGATTTTTGAGTGATTTCGTTGTGGGTTTAGAGAGCGAAAGTGAGAGAGAGGGAAATTCGCGTGTAATAAGGAGATGTGATATGTTGACGGTTATTTTTGATTGGTTTAAAACACTGTTATGACGATTTTGCCCCTGATCATTTAAAACAATCTATTAAATATAGTTAAATATTACAAGATTGCCATTGATTTAATCTCAACCCTTAAACACACCAATCTGATGGACCAGATCACTTCCTAGACTTTCTAGGAAAAACACACTTTCCGTAGGAACCCTACTCATAATACTAATAATAAATACATATATTACTAAAATACCCTTCTCTCGACGATGAGAGTACGGGTTGTCACATTAAAATCATTTGTTTTTTAACTTTTTTTAAACCGTCTGTCGTTTTTAAAATTATTCATTTTAAAACCGCTTGTTTATTAAAATCGTTCTTTTTAAAGTTGTTTGTCTTTTAATGTTTTTCTTAAACGATTCATTTTATACCATTCTTTTTAAAATCATTTTTTAACTTTTTTAAACAATTCGTTTTTTAGTCATTAATTTTTAAAAGCGTTTCTTTTTAAACCGTTCCTTTTAGAACCGTTTTTTATATCGTCCATTTTTAAACTTTGTATTCAGTTTACTTATAGCCGTTAGGGAAAAATAACTTCAGAAAAAGAAAATGAACGATTTCAAAAATTGAAGGAATTTAAAACCGACCGATTTTAAACGAACGAGTGGTTTAGAAAACGAAGATTAAAAAATGATGTTTATAAAAAAAACAAAACCTTAAAAAAATAAGTTAACAAGTGTAAGCAACTAGAAAATGCACGAATTTAATAAACGAAAGGTGAAAAAATAACGAATTTTGAATAAACAAACGATCCAAAGAAATGGAAGATTAAAAGAAATAAACCATTCTACAAAAAGTTTGAAAAATGAACGATCTTTTGCAAACTTTTTATTAGAATGTTTCTTTTTTTTTCAAATCTTACATTTCTTTTCTTTTTTATACACGTCATTTTATAAAATTTAATTAATGAACGGCCTAAAAAGTGAGTAGTTTGTAAGTGTTTAAAAAATAAATGATTTCAAAAAATGGTATAAAATGACGTGTTTAAAAAACTTCAAAATACAAATGACTTTAAAAAGAACGATTTTAAAAAACAAATGGTTTAAAAAGAAACAATTTTAAATACGATAGATGGTTTAAACAAAATATAAAATTAAAAATTATTTTTAAAACGATTTTCATAAAAATAAACGGTTAATGAAAATACGTATTTATTTATATATTTAAAACGTATTTTGTTAAATAATAATCGTGAAAATAATGAAATAATAAAGAAAACTTGAGTAATTGCATTAATAATCTCTTAAATATTAAAAAAAACTTTGTAATTATCAAAAACAGCCCTTAAGGTATATAATGACATAATTACTCTTACACATAACTGCAAAAAAGTAACCAAGTTAGTGTCAGAGGCCAAAACCGTTATAAAATGCAACCTCATGGTCTGATATATTAAAAGATTTCATTTTGGACTGAAATGGTTAAACTGGTTAAACCACAGGGGCCAAAACAAGAATTTACCATTTATAATTTACAAGAGTTAAGAAGGCACTTGATGAGAACACATACAATGATATTCTTTGTAAGGTACACCGTCAATTAATATCATATTATTGGTGATAACAAGATGGCTCAAGTTTGAACCCGATTCAAATCGGGTTTTACCGAAGTGAGACTTCGGGTGGCCGGTTTAATATCAACAGTGTTAAATAATATATTTTATTGTAAAATCACCCGTGTAACACACGAGAACTTAAACTAGTATATATATAATATTCTTTTTTGTATATCGTATATAATATATGAGGAAAGTGAATATGGGGCTATTATGCATGTAACTTAGATGCGAAACCATCAAAACTACGTCGTTTTGATTATTTTTTATTAATAATTCACTCTCACAAAACTGTTTCCTAAATTATCGCATCTTCTTCCTCGTCTCTAACCCTCCAACTGATTTCGTTTTATTTTACCAGATCTCTAACAGAATTGCCCAAACCTACACGGCTAAACTTGATTTCACGGCTACACCTGATTTCATATCTTTTCTTTTTTACCAAATCTTTAACACCCGTTGCCCACAAGAGTGGTACCATAAGAGAATTTGCTGTAAATATATTGACTAAAATTAATCCACAAAATCATATGCTTTTTCTCATATTTCAATACAAAAGTGGCGGTGGATAAATCATTGCAGAAGCGGTGGATAAATCATTGCAGAATACTCCAATCGGCAACTAAAAGTTTTGATTTTGCCGATATACATTCTCTACCTAGCTTTTTAAATATGATAAATATCAAAGCATTAATTCATTATGTAAATATAATAACCAATGAAATCCTATGTTGATTAAAATCAATCAATGAAATCATATGCTACTTTGAAACTTTGGTTTTGTTGCTATGTGTTCTTTCGGAAATGGTTAATTATGAGAATACAAGATGAACATTATCTCCATGAAATTGGTTGGAGATATCGATAGGAGGAGAGAGATAGAGATAATTTGGGAAAATGGTTTTGTTATAATTAAATTTTAAATGGAAAATAATCAAAACCACATAGTTTTGACTGATTTCACATGCAAGTTACATGCCTAACAGCCCCATATTCACTTTCCCCATAATATATTGCAAGAAATGAAAACCGAATACTTTCGAACTTTAGACATCACACTTTTTATGAAAATAACGAGACCGATAACCAACATGGCCACCCTTTTAAGGGTATGTTTTTATTTTTTATGTCGACGGAATCTAGAAAGGCAAAAGGATTTTAGAAGGAAGGGGAAAGAAACAAAATGATATTGAAGCATGCAAATCTGGGCCGTTTATAAGTCGATCAACGTTAACTCATAACCAACCATCTCTTTTTTTTTAACGGTCAACAAATCCCGAGTACTCTCGGGGCACCTACTGGACCAAACGGAGTACTCCAAGAGTAACCCGAGTCCGCCACCAATTCAGGGGAAAACCCGGTAACCCACCCGCCCGTAGGCACGACGATGAAATTACCGGTAAAACCCGTTTGGCTCAATGATCGAACCCAAGTTTCCCTAAGTCTCCTATAATTGCCCACCAATGCCTCACTCTGCATCAAATGAGAGTTGAACTTGCATCTCTCAAAAGAAATGCAAGTCTTCCACCTAGAGATCATTAGCCATAACCAACCATGTCTTACAAGATAATATCGTCTCGTATTTTATTTTTATTTTTATATTATATGCATAAATTATCAAAAAATAATAATTTTTTTTGGTTTAAATATAGTCATTCAAGTGAGCAAGTTTTACTATAATTTAAACAGAACTTCTTAAATAGACCTCATACTCATCACGTATATGGTTTATTGAATTTCAATGGTAATATTTCAGTATTATATAAACAGTGGCGAAGCTTTAAAAAAAAGTTCGGGGGTTGGAAGGTAACGGACCTAAAAAAAAATTTTATCGCGTAGTTTCGAGGTGTATGTTTGGGTCGGACGTCGGTGATTTGATTCGGGTCGGGTCAAACATTAATACCAAATAGAAAACGTTGACTCATTATTCGCTTCATTAACCGGTTCGTTTGTTGAAGCTTTTTGACGTTTAATCTCATTGTTTCCATCAACAATTCTCTCTACTTGTTCTTCATTATTTCTTTTGAAAAAAGAAGTTATTAATTTATTCTTTCCCATAGCATAATCTAATAACACAAATTAACAAAACAAATCACCCTAAATTGCAAACTCTAATAGTTACAAAAGATTCAACAAGTTTAGGGCAAAAAATTGAACCAATTTCACCCCCAATTTCAACCAAAATCACATAAATTGAAGCCCTAAATTAAACCTAAACATAAAAAACACATACCTTGAAGATTGAAGAAGTCGAACAAGACCACAAAAGCGATTCCAGCGAACAATTTCGTCTCCTCAGCAGTCAGCGATTCCAGCGAACAAAACCACAATAGCGATGGTTTTTTTGAGTCATCTGTTGATATGTTCGTAATCCCCCCCCCCCCAAAACCAGCGATTTGTGTTTTTTTTATAGAATGTTAGGTGGGCTTTTAATTTGGGCTTTATATAATAATTTGGGCTATAATAAATATAACAATCTAATTTGGGTTGAATAGATCTGATTAAATATTTTATTTGGGCTATATAAATAAACTTTTTCTTGTATAAAACCGGGGGTCGAAAACGTATACACCTAATTTTTTTTAAACCGGGGGGGTCGAAAACGTATATACCTAATTTTTTTTTAAAAACCGGGGGATCGAAAACGTATATACTTAAAAAATTCTATACAAAAAGTACATACGTAACACTACTGCGCGAAAAGTTGAGTGTTTTGTTGATCTGTTCGTAATCGCCCCCCCCCCCCCCCCCAAATCCAGTGATTTGTGTTTTTTTTATAGAATGTTAGGTGGGCTTTTAATTTGGGCTTTATATAATAATTTGGGCTATAATAAATATAACAATCTAATTTGGGCTGAATTGATCTTATTAAATATTTTATTTGGGCTATATAAATAAACTTTTTCTTGTATAAAACCGGGGGTCGAAAACGTATACACCTAAATTTTTTTTAAACCGGGGGGGGGGGTCGAAAACGTATATACCTATTTTTTTTTAAAACCGGGGGATCGAAAACGTATATACTTAAAAAATTCTATACGAAAAGTACATACGTAACACTACTGCACGAAAAGTTGCCCCCCCCCCCAAGCCCCTTCAATCCTACGCCTCTGTATATAAGCAGATAAATGATAAAAATCATGGAATGAATTAGCCTGTCCGAGGACGATGTCCATTGACACTATTGTTGGCCAATTCTTTTTAGTACATGTATCTAACATTGTCGATTTTTTTAGTTTAAACCATTGAGCGGTCTATAATAGAGTAAAACGATATATATATATATATATGTATATAAATGTGTGCGTGTATATAAATAGGGAGAGCTTCGTTACCAAGACTGAAAGTATTCATCATCATCATCAATATCATACTCAGTAAATCTTACCAATAACAAAGTTAAGTTAGGGTCTGAGGAGGATAAGATGTAGCCAACCTTACCTCTATCCCATAGAAATAGAGAGATTGCTTCCAGTGAGACCCCCGGCTCGATAGTAGTTTTGTATCAAGCCTTAGATATAAGGCACATAACACTCAACAATTGGGACAAAAGCCGATTAGTGCATGTACCCCCTTGTCTTTCGGCTATCAACGCCACCACATGATGCATAATTAACCATCCCTCACTTTTTAACGTTATTTTCACAAAATTTTTAAAATAACGTTAAAATTAGTGCACTTTCACTTATGCCCCCGAGGGCCAACACATATATACATTATATGTGCATACCAAGACCGAAAGTATTGCGACTAAAAAAAACAAACCTAAATTGTTTTAGTGGTTCAAATTTCTAAAAAAAACTCTTACTTATACATATATCTATGTTATGTATAAATAATTAAACTAATTTACTCATATGTTTTTTTTTTTTCATTTTTAAACATTCACCTATACATGTAGGTTATTTGTAGTATACCTACACATGATTATATATGTGTAGGTTCTATGAATAGACGGATTTTGTTTAGATATTTTTTAGAATGTTACAAGAGATAAATAAACATCGCATTATAACCATTCTCTTGTATTTTGAATTTTTTAAAACTGAAAAGATGAATAGTTTATTTTGTTTTTCTGTTCACATAAAAAAAACTGTCTTTTGCGTAGATACACTCTTGCTCGTAATACAATCTAGATACTAATAGCTAAATTATTAAAAGTTGGATGAATTGCAATTACCACAATCAATTTTAGCTCATTTAAAGTATCAACTTCATTACTTCAATACATTTTAGCTTCAAATTTTAGGTGTACATTACATAAATCAGTAAAAGTGTTAAGTCTGATATATTATAATTATCAATTCTGGTATTTATTTAGTATAGTTTTACCTAAAAAAATAAAATGCCTTTAAACATGTAGCAAAAATATGAAAAGTGATTGGTAGATGCTTTGATCCCAAGTGTAGCCCATTTTAGTGAGTGAGTTGAGATCCTACTCAACATTGCTTTTTTTTTATATATATATATACGTGCCACTTGTTGGTATCATTTTGCTAATGTGATTGTAAGTTTGGGTGGAACACTCAAAACAAAATTTGAAATTGGAGATATATATCAAAATTTGATCTTGTTACTAAAGAAATTAGTTAGAACTCAATTAGATGGATTCAACATTACGTATAACATAAACAAATGATCATGTGAATTTCGATCGAAAGATTACGGGTGGACTTAAGCCTTGAGGCTAAGTCCATCCACAACCTTCTCCAACCCAACCTTTTAATAAAAAAACTAATTTCTCTCTTTTACACCTGCACAACTCAACCTACCTCAACCTTCTACTCGCATTAACAACCAAACTTTTAAAACATTTTTTTATTAAATAAATATTTTTTTTGCTTATTATTTATCCATAAATGTATTAGAAATAATTAAAATTAATGTTTTCATTTGAAACAGATTTGTTTTAAAAGCAAAATAAATAAGAACAATATAAGAACTATTTTAATTAAAAAACACACATACATTTATCAAACATAGTTAATAAAAATGACAAACAAGTTACAACTATCACATGAAATGTAAAATCACAGATACATGAAATACAAGCTACATAATTATTTGTCAGCTGAAAATTTGTGCCATACAATTTTTTTTATCTTTTATATTAAAAAATATAATTTTTTTAATGAACTCAATTTTTAACAAAAAAACTAAAGAAGTCCATATTTTTAGTTTTAAAGAAAAATAAATATTAAAAGTTATTAATGAAAAACTAATTTATAATTAAAATGAATATTTATGAAAGAAAAAGAAAAAAATATATATATACCTAACAAATGAAAAAGTACATGTGGCTCGAATCTTGGTTGCAACCTAAGTCACTATGGACGACCAGATTGAAATAAATTCTTTAATTTAACTTTTCTTTTTATTGATTATGGCAATCAACCCTTCTCAAAAGTCACCAATAGGTGTAGTCTAATGACCTGGTCAAGGCTATCACTCAACTTTGTTTTGATAGTGCAGTTATTGTAGAAGAATACTATTCATGGTTAGAAACATTATAATCTGAATGGGAAACACATAGAGTATGACTAATCGAAATACAAATCAAATAAACAAAAATAATAGAAGATGTAGAAGCTATGTAGTTAGTATCTTGATATATCACAGTCATCGGTCCCCTACCGAGACAATGGTGCAAAATATCGGTCAGAATTTTTGTTATCGATAATATCGGCGATACTGACCGATATTTGACCAATATATCACCGATTTTCACGATATCATTACTTGTCTTCTTTTTTCTACAATTCGTCTTTCCTCTTATATATTGTTGCTATTAGTGTTTTAAATCTTAATTGTTAGTTGTAACTATTCAATGTTAGTGTTCAAGTCTTAGTTAGTCTCTACTTGCTACAATTGTTATTATTTTGCAAGTTGCAAAAGGTTAATTTGTTAATGGTAGCAGAGTATACTGAATTGTTAGTGTTAAATTGCTATATATATAAATTTAGCATGATATTAAAATTACCGATATCCCGGTGATAACCGATATCTCAAATATCAGTCCTTGACCGATATCCGATATTTTACCGCATTAACTACTTAGTGTAGAAGTAGAACGGTTGGATCCTAATGTTTGACATGGTTCTTTTAAAACTGACTTTACGCCTCTCTTTGGGAACACGTGTCCCCCTATTTAGAACGACTGAAGTAGTTAGTTGTACTACATACACATTTGTCCGTCATGAGACTTGGATCTTCAACGACATACCGTTTCTAAACACCTTGATATCGCTAGGCTATAAGCCCTTTGGTTAATAATAAATTTGTTGATCGATCAGACTATTTAGAGCGCAACTTATGGGGAAACCTCAAAACCACTCTCTTCTAAGATCTCTTAGTGCTTGTAAACATGCCTTTTGAGGAGAAACAGGTTAAAAAATCGCTCTGGAGCGAAACTCAGCTACGCAAGCCTATGAGTTCTGCACATGCACAAGTTCGAAAACTTCGCACCTCCCGAAGTGTGAGAAAAAAGTTGATACTAAATACGCTTACAAAACATTTGCCTTCGCACTTATGTGTAACACATTACCAGTCAATTTATCACAACACTTTTATTTTTATGCACTTCATGTTGTGCATCAAAATCCATTTATCTTAGCTCACGTACTTTAGATACTTCTTATTTCATCGTCAAGGAGATTGCAAACTTATTATTTGATAATTATATAAATAATAATAAGGGTTATTGGATTTTAGTAATCCTAAGTTTCAACTGTTGGCCGATAATAATCCCAACTTTAAAAATTCCTTCTAATAATCCCAACTTGTAAAAGTTTGGCCGCCATTGATCCTTTTTAAACATATAAGAACTAGGTTATAGCCCCGTATATTACACGGGTTGAATAAATAAGTTTTATATATTAAATAATATAACAATATATCTTTAAAAACCCCATTTTATTGCACGGGTTGAATAAATATTTAAATATTAAATAATAAAAAGTTATATCTATAAGAAGCATATTGTACGGGTTGAACAAATGTAATTTTATATACCAAATAATAAAAAAAGTTATATCCTTAAAAACACATGTATTACACGGGTTGAATAAATGTAATATTGTTTATCAAATAATAAAAAAAAAAGTTATATCTTTAAAATCCCTCGTGTATTACACGGCTTGAATAAATATGATTTTATATACCAAATAAAGAAAATTATATTCAAAAAAACTAATGGATATACTCGGTATGCGATAGATATGGTAATTGAGGAGATGATTATTGAAAAGAAGATACAGTGATCAAACATGTTATTCAAGAAACAAATAAGCAGCCCTGAGGTTTGGGATATTTTGTCATTTTCATCCAAATGTTTGATAGAAAAAATAAAGCAAATTAGATGCTTGGATGAAAAGGGCAAAAATGTCCAAACCTCAGGGACTATATTGCACAAAAAAATTGTTTTGGATGAAAATGACAAGCATGTCTAAACCTTAGAGATGATTTTGGCAATTTACTCTTAAAGGTATCTTAAATTAATAATATTTAGTATGAGAGTTATTTATAATTAATTAGAAAAAATTAAACTAAATAATAATTATCCATAACATATTAAATTAAATAATATTTAGTATGATGGTTATCTATAATTAATTAAAAGAGATTATACTAAAATAATAATTATCCATAAGACATGGCCTAATATGATGACAAGTGTCCATCAAATGGTTTCTTTTATTATATAGTAAGATTTGATCTTCTCAATAAATTCAATTACACCTAGACACTCCTTAATTGATTTAAGTGCACCTATGTTAGACCGTGGGGTATGGTGGGGCTTGGGTTGGGGGCATGAGTTGACACGTGGAGTTGGAGCCCCCCACCGGTGAGTGACGTGTCCGTGGGGTATGGCGGGGCTTGGGTTGGGGGCGTGGCTTGGCAGTTTATTAAAAAAAAATTACAAAAAATTAAAAAAATACATACAACATTAAAAAAAAAACCTAAAATTTTATTAATTACAAAATAAAAAAAAACTAAAAATTACAAAATAAAAAAAAAAACCTAAAAACGATTACAAAATTAAAAAAAAACCTAGAGCGTTAGGTAAATTTCAAAAAGCGCGAGCTTGTCGAACGGAACGGCTTAACTCGCCGCTCGGAACGGCTTCGTAGTAGGCCTTGAAACGATCGAGCTTGGGCCGTAGCTCGCGCCATTTATGTTGGCACGCGTTGAGGTTGTGCCGGTCGTGTCCGACGTTATGTCGGTAGCTTGCGAATGCTTCCGGCCAATATCGTGTTTGGCCGGGTTGTCGCCCCTTCATAGCGTCAACGACGCTTGTGACGAGAGCCAATTCTTCTTCGTGGGTCCAAGAGGCCATCTTCTTCGGGTTGAGGTAGCGGGTTCGTGGGATCAAGTGGGTTATGGTTGGGGTAGCCGGTGGGGTAGCGGTGGACAGCGATGGTTTGGGATGGGGTAGCCGGTGGGGTTTGGGGTTACATTTATAGGGGATGTTGGGGGTTGGGGTGACCGCTTGGCTTGGCCAAACGGTTGGAATTTAAAATTCAAACACCCGCTATGACATGGCGGTGGACAGCGAATAGGAGGCCGCCACATCGGATCTCAAGCCCGCCCGACGCCCAGCTTCAAACCCAAGCCCCAAGTGCCACGCCCCAACCCAAGCCCACCCGGGGTGGTGGCTTGGGCGTTTTCCCCCAACCCACGCCCCAACCCAAGCCCCATACCCCATAGTCTAAGAAAAGGATCAATGGCGGCCAAACTTTTACAAGTTGAGATTATTGTAGGGAATTTTTAAAGTTGGGATTATTATCGGCTAACAGGTGAAACTTAGGATTATTAAAATCAAATATTCCTAATAATAATTACATGCACATATTTGCCTCGAATGGTAGTTAATAACCATTTTTCACTTAAATTTTACGTGACTTTGGCTAAGCTGATCCAGCTTTATAATTGCGTTATGTCTAAGATGTTTAAGATATAGTTTAGAAGCTAGGTTAAAGGTAGGGTAAAATATCATGGACCATGGTCCCCTTGCAAGACTGTATTTCAGTTTAGGCAAAGAGAGAATGCACTATCTTTATAATGGCATCATCCGCTTCGTTTAAATTTTGTTCGGTACGTAGCAAAAGTGAGAATTAAAGTAGGGTTGCATGACTTACTGGAACCGGAGCATATCAAAATCAAAAGATATGAAAGTGCGAAATACAAAATTAGATCAATTCAAATTTTAAACTAGATCAGTTTAGTCTCCAAGATACCGTTAAACTTTTTGGTCCCCGGACGAATAAAAAAACGGCCCCTAAAAACTTATAACTATATATAAAGCTACAAACATAAACATGATTATTGGTGTCATGTTGTAAGTCATACTGAGACACCTTGAATATAAACCATTGTTATTTAAAAATGTGGAATAAGTTGATAACTTCATGGCAGTATTATTTGCATATTATTATTAAATCATTGGATCCTAAATATATTAAATGTTGGGTATACCAAAGTGCAGATTGATTGGACATGTAGCTTTCAGGGTCAGCATGTGTTAAAAGAATGGTCTCATGTCACTCCATCAGACTGAGTGTAGTGGGGCAACCTTTTGAGTGGGCGTCTTGCGACACGTGGCGCCACGTCATATTAGAGGATTTTGAGCAAAAAAGGGGTAGTGGGGCAACTTTACTGGGTAGGGCGTCTTGCGACACGTGGCACCCATTTAATTTTGATTTTTTTTATTTTAAAAATATAAAGTGTTATATTGTGGCTTCACTTGATTAATTAATGGTGGATTATTGCATTGGGAATGAAAAAAGTGAGCAGGTTGTGTGATGAAGAGGCGACGAGAAGAGGTTGGGCTGGAGGGGGTCGCCCCCCAAGTCGCCCCCGGGGGCGGTGTTCATGGCGATATGGGGCGACCTAGGGGTGGGAGTCGCCCCACTACACTCAGTAGTGGTGGTACATTCATAAAAACATCACAAATGTTTATTATCTCTTAGACTGAGTGTAGTGGAGCAACCTTTTGAGTGGGCGTCTTGCGACACGTGGCGCCACGTCACATAAGAGGATTTTGACCAAAAAAGGGGGAGTGGGGCAACCTTGCTGGGTGGGGCGTCTTGCGACACGTGGATTGATTTATTTTGTCTTTTTTATGTAAAAGATATAAAAAAAGTCCTATTTTTTTATAAAAGTATTGATCAAAGTAAATAAAAACTAATACTTCAATAAAAAAAATTACTTCAACCAAAATAAAAAAATACATCAACTAAAAAAAAAAATACATCAACAAAAATAAAAAAATACAATCAACAAAAATAAAAAAATACATCTACTACTCATCGTCACTAACGTACTCGTTTAGGTCGAGGTCGACTACATTGTTATTATCTTCATCCTCGTTATCTCCTTCATCCTCGTTAACGAGTTCCGCCTCGTATCCTGGTTGTTTGTTGTCCCATAGGTGATCGATCAAGTCATACATAAGCATGGCGTGTTTCTGTCTATTCTTTATATCCATTATGTTCTCGATTCGTGTCTCCGATGATACTTCTTGTGTCCAATACTCCGGGAACAATGAAGGGTCATTCTCATTGTAATCTTGGCAAATGGCTTTGTCTTCGTCTTCCAATATCATGTTATGCAAAATAATGCATGTGTAAATGACGTCATGCATTTTTTCCTTTGTCCAGTATCTTGCTGGATAATTGATGACGTGCCATCGCTTTCGAAGAACTCCAAACGCTTGCTCGATATCTTTTCTTGCTGATTCTTGTTTTCTCGTGAAATATTTTCTTTTAAGATCAATAGGCTCGGTGAACGTCTTTACGAACGTTGCGTACTCCGGATAGATACCGTCAGTTAAATAATATCCGCGTTTGTAGTAATTATCGCTCGCATAAAACGCTGAAGTTGGTGCCAACTCGTTTATAATCTCTTCGAGAACCGGCGAAGACTCAAACACGTTGATGTCGTTGTGAGAACCTTGTTGACCAAAATATGCATTCCATATCCAAAGATCATAAGATGCAACCGCCTGCAATATTAACGACGGTTTGCGAATGTCGCCTCTAGTATGTGTACCACGCCAAGCGGTAGGGTATTGTTCCCACTTCCAGTGCATGCAGTCCATGCTACCGATCATACCGGGGAAACCGTGAACGTGCTCATGCACTTCGTACATCCTTTGGAGATCACTCCAAGTCGGACGTCGTAAATAAGCCGGCCCATACAACTCAATCACACCTATATAAATTTAATTTAAATATGTATACGAACATTGACAGTAACATATAAAAAAATTGACACTAAAGTTAAATATATAAAAAATTTGAAAACAAAATTTACTAAATATACCTTTACAAAAGTGTGTGAGTGTGTCTCGCGCAGTCTTGGAAGACATTCTCAGGTACTCGTCAAATGAATCAACGCTTGTGCCATATGCAAGTTGTCGGATGGCCGCAGTACACTTTTGTAACGAAGTAAAGCCAAGATACCCACGAGCGTCATACTTTTGTTTGAAATAATCATAATCTTCCTCCATGTCGTTTGTAATACGGGTAAATAGACGTTTACTCATGCGAAAGCGACGTCTAAATATCTTCGCGTCATATACCGGCTCCTCCCCGAAATAGTCTTGCATCAGCCGTTGTTGTCCTGCGGCACGATCCCGCATAATATAAGTTCTTTTTCTAATCAGTGGGTCATCCGTTTCATTGTCCTCGCTAGCAACGTGAACCATTAAATTGATCGTTGTCATTACCGCCTCGTTGATGGCTTCTTCAAATTCATAAGAACTAGATGAAGTTGTATCGTCGTCGGACGAGGATGACGAAGGGACGTTGAACTCCATTTGTGGTTCCAAAAAAACAAAATGGTTATGTTGAAAGAATGTATTTTTAGAGTGTGTTGTGTTGTATATTTTTAGAGTGTATTGTGTTGTATGGTAGATGTATATATATATATAGTAATTTGGTTTAAAAAAAAAAACAAAAGTTTAGTCAATATATCCGTTGGCAACGGATACATTGTGGGAAAGTGTGAAAGTTGGGCGACGTGGTTGAGTCGGGCAAGAGGGGGTCGCCACCCAAGTCGCCCCCGGGGGCGGTGTTCCAGGCGATACCAGGCGACCTGGGGGTGGGAGTCGCCCCACAACACTCAGCCTTACATTACATATGTTTCTGAAAATTGAAATATGAATAATTTTAAGTTTTAGGTATGTGTTGCCTGTTCTAAACACGATCATTTTAATCTCATGTGACACTATTTGAAGAAATATGATCGACATTTATTCCTTCATGCATGCTACAAATGAGAGGAACCGTAAGACTACTCGGTGTGGGGACGTACCCAGGCCAGCCTAGTCCGGCGACGGCCAACGGGGCTGCACACCCCCCCCCTCCCCGGGTCGTTCCCGTCCTCTCCGTCTCCCCCTTGACGCTCGTGCCGAGCCTCCTTTTCAAACTTTCTAGCCGTTGTAACGGCAAAAAATATTAAAAAAAAAATTCTTTATAAATAATAACCATTTATTCCACTTTTCAAACCAAATCAACCCAATCTCTCTCACTTTTTTTTTACAATTCTTCAATTTTTTTAAAGTTTTAGCCATGGATCCATACAATCAAAACAACCCAAACCCGAACCAAAACGTTTTCTCGTTACCCGGCTACTATCCAATGATGGATCCGAGTTGGTCGGCATCGCAATTTTCTTTTTCAGGTTTCCAACAAAGCCCCAATGCTTTCACTCAAATTAACCAAATGCAATCTATGAAACAAATGTTAATGCGAAACCCATTTAACTCGCAATTTCAATCGCAACCACAACCTTCACCGCCACTGGTAGGATCGTTTCAACCCATAGAAGATGAGGTTGAATAGTATGTACCGGAAACGCAACCCCAAACCTCCAAAGGAAAAAAAGGGAAGCAAATGGCGCGTCTAGCCGTTGATCAACCTTCGAAACTGAAGGCACAACCTTGGTCAAAAATCAAGGAGGAGGCATTAACTAAGGCGTGGATTAGTACGTCAAAATGCCCAATTGTTGGTATGTAAAAATATATAAATTTTAAACTTTTTAATATATAAATTTTATTACATTTTAAAAATATAGGAAAAAACCAAACCGGCGATGGTTTTTTTTGGAAGGAAATACTTTCAAAATTCCTTGCGATTATGGAACAAGGTCTGTATCGAGAAATCGATTCCATCTCTTCCAAGTGGCGAAAGATGCATCCTGTCGTCAACTGTTTTTGTGGGTATTATAACAATTTATATGCTAATCGTCCAAGTGGGTGGAGTGACAAAAGCGTTTTTAAAGAGGCGATGCGTAGATACAAAAAATGAGCATAGGCAGGTTTTCCCACACTTCCGGGCATGGGAAGTTATGAAGAACAATAAGAAGTGGGCGCTAGTTCCAAACGAGTTTGCAACCGCTAAACAGACCAAAACCTCGGAGATTGGAAGTTATTGTGTGGGGGGCTTGGACGCACGATGTCAGGTAAATATAAACGACGAGCCTAAATTTGACGAGAAAGAGAATGTAGTTCGAGAGGAGGTACGTTCCACTAGAAGGGACAAAGCCAAAAGAGCCACGCCTGCAAAAAAAAACAAGCCTCATCAGGGGGCAATTCGAAAATGGACGAGTTGATGGCCCATTTCAAAGCATACACCGAGGTCACAACCGAAAAGGTAAAAGTGAGGCAACGTGAAGTAGATGAACGGGTAAGGCTGAAGTAAGAGGCGGCAGAAATAGAGGAATTGAAGATAATGACAACCGATATCAACACGTATCCGGAAGAAAACCGTCACATTTTGCATAAAATGAAAGAAAATATCTCCAAAAAAATGAAATTTATAGGTTTTTAAAATTTTTAGCAATCTAGTATTTTTTTTTTAAGTTGTGTAATGTTTTTTTAAGTTATGTACTGTTTTTATTTTATAAGTTATTTAATGTTTAAAAAATGTTGAATTTTAATAAAAAAACAAAAATAAATAAATAAATAAATAAAGGGTGGAGGGCCATCATCCACACCCTTGGTTCATCCTTGGAGGACTATCCTCCTTGGGTGGTGACTTGACAGATGACGTAGAGGACCATTCTCAAAGGAATGGGTTTCTCCACACCCTCATAGTGTAACAATGAGAGAACACTATGAGCAGTTAGTGTAACAACAATAGTGAGGTATTAAGGCTATGCAATTGGTATTGGATTCTAGTCATGACTTCATAGGTCAACTTGTAAATTTGCTTAAGGTAAGCTTTTCCAAATATATATAGATTAAATATTGTATTATGATGAGTTGTCATGAATAGTTGTTTGGTTGAGTTTTTAGTGTCGTGGATGCATTTCTTAATCATCAGTCTATTGGGCTTTGTAGTCTATAAAATCGAAAGTTTTTAAATGATTCACAATGTTAAATGCGATCGCGCTGAAGTGGTAAGATCACAAGTTGCAAGTGAACAAATGGTGTCCCAAGTTTAATTCACACTTGTGGTCTACTGGTAGGAGGCTTGGGTTTTTCAATGGAGACTCAAGTTCAATTCCCACTTGTATCATATTAGGGTAGATATAGGCAATAAAGGATTTGGAGTATGCTTTATGTGAGGTTGTCAGTTCGATTCCCGAGCCCAATCGGGTTTTCGTCCCACCGTGTGTTACGTCAGAGAGTTCTGCTCTTGTGGTGACACAACGACTGTCAAGTGGCAACCGTCGGTTTGGTTTGTGACAACTGGCACCAAACCGGTAATTTCCGTACACTTTAATTATTATTTAATGACTGCAATTATGTGCTTAATTGTCAGCAATGTCTAAACACACGTTAAACAAGTGAATTCATGCACGTTGTATACTACAAAATATTGCTTTATGCATAAACAAGAGCGTTGCGTCAGAAATACTAAGTAAACTCACCGGTAAGACACTCTGTGTCAACAACACTGCAGAAAGCAGTCAGACATTAAAATTGGAGCCTAGGTGTAGGTCCAACGACAAGAATACATTAAAACCCAAGAATACATACAAGGGTTTACATATATACCTTACGAAAGCAAAAATAAGCACTAAAAAGCACCCGAAACGCACTTTAAGTGCAGAATTTTATACAATTCAGCTCAAATCAGCTTTTAACAACATAAATATCATGCAGAAATTTCGTTTTATCATCCAGAATACTTCCCTAAGTATCGGGAATCAAAAGTGCTACAAAAGGATACTTAAAAGACACTAAAAGGTGCAATTTAGCACTTTAACGAACCGGTGTCTAACCGAACAACCGGATATTACCCGGAACACCAAAATAATGCTAGAAGCATTGTTTTTATTTTTCCAAGCTAGTTAGGGTCCCCGAACACCCTAACACACTATATATTTAATAACACTCTTAACACTAGATTTATTATACTTGAAAGCTAACTAGAAGCATGTAACTAAAGTTGAAAACCAACCATGCACCCCCCCCCCCCCCACTTACGATTAGGAGACAAGGGTGACCCACCCTTTGATTTGTTGATTATTTTAATTGATCTTGTTGGTCCTTTAGAAGCACATTACACTTGGGTTAATACTTAAACATGGGTTATAAGATTGCACATAGAGTTCAAGTCTTCATTTCATTCATCACTCAACCCCAAGAACTCTCTCCTTCCTCCTTCTTTGGCTACGGCCTCAACTACACACACACACACTCTCATTTTCGATCATCATTCAAGCAATCCAAGGTTATCTTGAGGTGTAAGGAGGTCACTAACGAAGCTCGGTGCAAGCGGATCTTGAAGGACCTTCTTCGTTTGCTATTAACCACTACTTTTCTCTTCTTGAACTTCCCTAGCCTTGTGCTAGTAGTACGTGCTTTAAATCTTCATCTTGTTCCTATTTTTAGTGGTTAATAGATGATAGGATGATTAAATGATGAAAACTCTAATGAACATAACTTAAAGTCTTGAAAGTAAGATGAATATGTTGGATAAAAAGAAACTAGTTGTGTAAATCTTGTGAAACTTTTCTAGTTATGATTATTTGATGTTGTTTGTTACTAAAAGTGGGATGGATCATCATCTAACCATGCTAGATCATGTACAAGAACATAAACTAGTAGTGTGTTAGTGTAAAAATTATAAAAGATGGTGAACCCTTCCACTCATGAAACATGAACTTGTGTAAATATAATTTTTCTTGTAAAATAAGATTCTAAACTAGTAGAGCTAAAGATCTACAAGTGGTTTTTCGGAAGAACCAAGTGGAAAATACTAGATTGTTAAAAACCCGGATCTTGCATGAACTAAAATCATTTTTAGTAAGTAAACAAGTGTATAAACACTTGTGTAGAAAGAAAATTCCACAAAGAAATACTTTTGAAATTCATGACTAGAAGTTGTGAAAATACATACTTTTTAAAAATAAAGTTTTTAAGAAACTAATTTTATTTTTAAAGGTAACAAGACTTACTAAATGTGCTAGTAAGTTACTACATATTTTTACAAACTTTCAAGTTCATAAGTTTGTGGTATATGCTTGTTTTGACAAGATTGGTAATTAAAGATTGTGTTGTTGATATTGTTGATGATTTAAAAGAAAATAAACACATGTTTTGAAAACATGGGAAACCTCCATTTTTAGGGGAAACTCTGTCAAAATTTTTATAAATTTTGACACTTAGAAAAATATAAGTTTTTGAGAAACTTATTCCCTAAAAATGTATTTAAAAATATTACCAAGGTTTCCCTAATTTTTGGTGATAAGAAATGAGGATTTCTTCAAGAATAAAAATAGATATTAAGTATGTATATATTTTTGAGGAAAATATATATATTATTTGATCACCAACTTTTGTGCTAAGTATATATAGTATGTGTTATACGTGCTAGTGTATTTAGACTTAAAAATACACTAAATACTCATGAGAAGTATAAACACAAAATACACATGCAACATACAAGATACATAATTCGGGTGCAAAGTGCAAAACACCAGATACTTATATTAATTTTTGAGAAAATAATATAAGTAAGATACTTAGTTAAAAATATAAAATATTTTTAACACAACAATACAAATACAAAAGAGAGTGACTGTACTTGTGCGACACAAGTCTAGTGACTAACGTTAAGAAAACGCGTATAGGTCACGACGTTAATTAAGCAAATCCGGTGAAGTTTACGACGCAAGGAACGCAAAGTTGTGAGTTCATGCTCCCCCTTTTCTTTAACTGTTTTCAGTTTTATAACTTCGGAGGTGAAATACATGTACAAATATTACTATGTTTACAAATGGTATGATAACAAGAAGCACACTTGGTGAGAACGAGTACCAAGTGTGATGAGATATAAGAATATAAGAAGCGCACTTGGTGAGAACGAGTACCGAGTATGATGCGTTATGAGGAATGATACGAGAAATCGTGTCACGAATAGGGTACATAAGCACCATTAATCAACAATATACCTATACCGCAGAACAAAAGGTTAGATCTAACGGGTGTCGGGCAGCCACACTCTCGGTGAGGGCGAGTACCGAGTAGTGCTTTTGTGTCTCAGAATATGCCAACTAGAAAATGCCTAAGGTTTGGTGACTTCCTATGTCGTGTCACATGTTAATGGCTTTGCAACCCATTAACAATCCTGATGCTTACAGGAATACTTTATTTACATAAGATTCATACCATACTAAAACTTGATTTATACTTGAGTACGTGGGGTACTCAAGAAGACTTGATTTATACTTGAGTACGTGGGGTACTCAAGAAAACTTGAATTATACATGAGTACGTGGTGTACACATGAAAACTTGATTTATATATGAAAATTTGATTTATACATGACACAAACTATGTTTTCATACAAAGTATACAAACGTGAAATACAAAAACTGCATGAATTCACACCAACATTATGTTGACGTTTTTCCAAAACTCACATGTATTTCAGGTAACTAGGATGGATGTGCGCGTGGTCATACTCATGCTCGTGGATGTCGCTATGTTTATCGATAAATAAAGTTGTAACTTTTAAGACAATATGCTATTTCGTGTTGTAAACACTTGACTTATGTTTTCGGTAATGTAATGTTTGAAGTTATTTTTGAGCATGTAGTATGTTTACTCTTTGTATGCAATGAGAACCTTTCATGATCACACCTCGTGCTTCCGCCGCAGAAAGGGGTGTGACATGGTTTCCCGGGGGAAAGCCCAAAAAAACCAAACTTTGAAGCCAGCATAGGCCCGGTTAAGACAACATAGTCTGGCCAAAGTGGATGCCCCGCTTGCGGTGTGCACATATAATGTATATATGTATGGGCGCTCGGGGGTCAAAAGTGAAATGGTACTAACTTTAACGTTATTTTACTAATTTCGTGAAAATAACGTTAAAAGCGGCGAATGGTTAATCATGCATCATGTAGTGACGTTGATAGCTGAAAGACACGGAGGTACATGCACCAATCAGTCTCTTTCCCGATTGTTTAAGTGTTATGTGTTTTAGGTCCAAGGCTTAATACAAAACTACAATCGAGCCGGGGGTCTCACTGGAGCAGCCTCTCTATTCCTATGGGGTATAGGTAAGGCTGTCTACATCTACCCGCATCAGCCCCTACATTAGCTTTGCTATTGTTGTGATTTACTGAGTATGATGATGATGAATCTGGCCAAAGTGGGTCAATACGGGGCTCTTTGATTTGGAGAGTGTGGTAACCTTATACATGAAGTTCACCGTTAAAAAAAAAAAAAAAACAAATGGTGTCACAAGGTTGTTACATGACTCGTTAGTTGCATATTATTTATGGTCAATAAGAGTTCTTGTCTTTTTATTTTCTTGCATAAATATTATAAGTAAGTTATATAATTTTTGTTTGATTTTCATAGATAAACATGACACAAAATGACAAAGAAAACATTCCCTTGCTAAAAATCAAGTTAAAAAAAAAAACATACCAAAACACACCCCCGTGTTTCCCAAGACACGCCCCCATGTCTATGTAATTTCAGAAAAGGCAAATCAACTTGCAACAAAATGGGGTCTTGTGCCCCAGAGCATGCCTATGGGCTTTATCCCTGAGAAAAAAGACAAAGAAGACGCCAAGACACAGGGTCGTGCCTGATCAAACACAGGCACGTGTTCAGGCGCCCAAGTGAAGACAAAAGCAAGGTGGAACCCCCCCCCCCCCCCACAAAGTTGACCACAATCGTGTCTCCTCAAAGAAGTAAACTCTTCCATTTGTTACTATGAGACAAAAAAAAGGAAGCAGTCAACAAAACGGGTCGTGCCTCATCAGGCACGGGGTCGTGTCTCCGCCCATGTTCAACCTATAAATTCAACTCCAAGCCTCCATTTAAAAACGTCCCCAACCTCCACAACCACCTTTCCACACTTCATCTATCCACCCATTCAGCATCACCGCACCACCACACCACCACTCTTCCACCCATTTCCCACTTTAGTTTTATTATCACAATTTGTTTTGGATTCAAAATTGTAAGAACAACCTTTAACAATTCAGTTTCGTATGTTTTTTAAACAATCAAGTTTAATGATGTTTACCTTAATAGCCACGATTTGCTAAGTTCTTGCATTAGTTGTGGGAGATGAATCCTTTATGATTCTTGAAACCTTTTCTCTGGTTTTTCATTTGGTGTGTGTTAATGACTTGAGATGAAAGACTTTTTAAATTGAAAGTGAGTTTTCTAAACCACTTAAAATAATCTTCACTTTGTGTTTGTTGATTCAAACACTTATATCCACTATATTTATGTAGTTAAAAAACGTGTTAATTGCTTGGACGAGGGTTTAAAGAAAGAGTTGGATTTCGAGTTTTGGAAGTTCTTACCTCGCATGGAGAGGTTGTATACTCGATATGCGAAAACTTGGTCTAGTTCATCGCTACTACCTTTGAGGAGATAGCACCAAATCAATAGGTATTCATTTGATACTTTAAAACTGACATTGCAGTGGTTGTCATGTGATAACGTTGGTGGCAACTTTCCAATATTGTTAAGGGTCGTGATGCCCGTAACTGGGGTCCTTCCATTTTATGGCATTAACAAACACATGTTCGCTTTCTTCAAAGAAAAAATTTAGGTGGTAGTCATGTGACAAGTGATTGTGGCAACTTTCCAGAGAGATGTATGATTTGGTAACCTTAACCAGAGGCACTTCTATTTTTGTATAGTGATCGTCTGGAAATCCATATTAAAGGGGTTAAACTCATCATTAAGAGGAAATCAAACCCAAGTGATTCTTTCTTGTGATTGTTTTCAAACATTTATCTATTGCTTTCTATAATTTATATATTTTAAATTTAACACCATTTCAAAACAACTCTCTTTTTGGCTCACAGTAGTGGGTTTCTTCCTTGACGGTGTTACTTGGTGAGTCAGGTCTGGAGTGATAAAATCAGTATGAACGGTTAAGACCTCAGTGTGTATTGAGGTTAGTTCCAAACCCTATTAAAAAGATAGCCTTTGTAAAATTAATATTTTGACCATCATAAATACTATTGAATTTTGCAATTAATGGTTGTCGTTGATTTAAAATTATAGGGAATGGAAAACAAGACGTAACATTTACATTTACACATCAGAAATTGTGATTTGTAAAAGACGTGGGGTCTTATAGAACATCTAAGAATATGGGATATGGGGCGGGGTTGGGGCGTTGGTTGGGTACAAACGCTCAAGTCACCACCCTGGGTGGGCTTGGGTTTTGGTGTGGCCCCTTGGGCGGGGGTTTCAGCCCGGGCGTTGGGCGGGGCAAACCAATGACATGGCGGAACCTCATTGGCCAAGAGCACTAGCCCTTTGAAATTGGTTTTTTTCCACGCCCCACCATACCCCTTTGAAATTGTCTTTTGGTCTTGGGTGCCCCATACTCCACATGTCGCACTATGCCCCCAACCCACGCCCCACCATACCTCACGGTCTAATAGATTGTAATTTACTTGTAGACATTGTCAAATACTCAAATTTAACATATTTTATTCTGAATTATCACAGTCGTTGTTTTCTAATAGAACATCTAATCAAACTTTACTTTCTTTATATTACTTATTAGAAATTTCAAGATTAAATAATACAATTTAGTTTTAGTTACAAATGTTTGTTAATACAATTTAGTTTTAGTTTTTTCAAAAAAGAATTCAGAAAAAAAAAAAAACCGAGCAAGTTGCGAGCTATAAACTAGTTAGAAAACTTCCCACTAACTTGTTCAAACAACCAAATCCATTAGAGTTTTGATTAAATGAGAATTGTCTTCTACCATACCAATCATTAAAGCTGAATACAATAATTGATACAAAGATTTGTCTAATAAGTTTAAAATATATAGTTGGTTAAACGACACATTTTTTAGTAAGAGTAAGACAATGTTAGGTTTCCATTAACATTTTTATTATCTTTTAACTTTATAATTATAAACATATAATATAGCACACACACAAACTATACTTTTATTAGCATATATTTTAAATACCATAAGGCATATATAAGAGCGTTAAATGGGTCGTGTTAGTAAGTTGACGGATCAAACCCAACATGGCAACATGAACCAGAAAATTTGACTTTAACCCTAAAACTATTACAGACACATGAATCCGAACACGATACATTTTTTTTGGGGTTGACACGAACACGAGTCGTTTAACTCGAAAACTTTAATTTTGTTTACTTTTTTTGTATATTTAAACTTAAACATAACAATTTACAGATAAAATAAATTACATCATATATATATATATATATAGGGGAAGGTTCAAATGAAACCCACTAGTTAACGCGAAAACTCGAAAACTAACTAAAAAAGCCTAAAAAACACACAAAATTTTTTTTTTTTTTTTTTTTTTTTGCAAACCAAATTTCGCTGGTTTTTTTATATAAAAAAAAAAATTTTTTTTTGTGTAGTGCACATGTGTAATACTACACATGTGTATGTGTACTACACATGTGTATTATTACACATGTGCACTACACAAAATTTTTTTTTTTTTTTTTTTTTTTTGAAATTTTTTTTTATATATAAAAACCAGCGATTTTTATTAAAAAAATTGAAAAAAAAAAAAAAATTTTTGTGTGTTTTTTAGGCCTTTTTTAGTTAGTTTTTGAGTTTTCGCGTTAAAAGTGGTTTTCATTTGAACCATCCCCTATATATATATATATATATATATATATATATATATATATAAAAAGTGTAACGTACAATTGGGCTTATCGTACGCTTGTACGATATTGTGAAATCGCATGTTATAAAAAAGCATGTTGGAAATCGCATGTTGGTATTTTTTATGAAATCGCATGTTGGTTTTTTTTGTAGCAATTTCACATGTTTGTAAATATGATGAAATCACATGTTGGTATATAAAACAATTTCGCATGTTAAATAATAATATTAAATATATAGGTAAAAAGACAAAAATACCCTTTTGTGAGCAGATTTAACCAAAAAAATTAACTGGGTTTGGCCTAAAGGACATAACGTGCACGATTTTGGAACATTAAATACAAAACTTGTCGACATTTGCGCTAAAGGACATCGCCTGCAATTTGGCGTAAACATAAATGACAAAACTTGTAATTTACTCTTTTTTTAAGGTAGGGGGGGGGGGGGGGGTGTTTAGGTTTTTGGGTGGTGGTGGGGTTGATGTTTAGGTTTTGGGTGGTGGTGGGGTGAGTTTATTTTGTTGTGTTTACATTGATTCTCGTAGCTCTCATAATAAGAGTGGTTCTCAAATGAACCCTACCCAATACATATATAATAGTTAATGTCCATAACTTAGCCAAAATCGTTCATAAGAAACCTAAATTCACAAATTTCGTATTACGTAGCATATAACATATTAGAAATTCACATCCAATGATAAATACATTATCACACACATCTTTAACTCGTTTTACATGTTTATCTTTATAACATTAACTAACTTTCCCAATAATAGACTTTTACAAACTTTCCCTATAAGCTTATATAATACAATTCAATTTTTTTTAATGCCATTAAATTCTAATGACTAATCTAATCATAATTAAGATATGATTAGTAATATACTAATATTATTACTACTACTTTATGATTAAACCTCAAATAAATGTGGAAGCCAAGATGGCAAAGAACTCCCACCGCCCAAACCTAAGCATACTACACAAAATATTTGTATTATAGTTGCACACACCATTCCAATCTTGAAGAACAAGCACCAAGTGTCATATAGAACTCTCTTCTTCAACCTCAAAGCATTTAAGCATAAAAGAACCCCACACACATACAGCACCTAATTCTCACCACCCACAACTCCTACTGCTCAAATTTGTTATGTTTTGTCACAAAGTTTGAATCTTTTTATCTATTTTGATCAATTCTTGAAGAATCTTGAAGTGGGTATTTTGTTTCCTCATCTGGGTCATCTCAAATCCTGTTAAAATGTACAAAAAATGGGTCTTTTTAGGTTCTAAGATGGATATTGAAGGCAGAAACCAAAAAGGTCATCCAATTAAGGTATAAAAAGATCAATTACAACCATAAAGTTTGAATCTTTTTATGGTAATTTCATTCTGGTGCTCATTATATTGCAGAAAGAATCATGGAGGACAGTGATGAGTTTAGCTTATCAAAGTTTAGGAATTGTTTATGGTGATTTAAGCACTTCACCTTTGTATGTATACAAAAGTGCTTTTGCAGAAGACATACAACATTCAGAGTCTAATGAAGAGATATATGGTGTTTTATCTTTTGTCTTCTGGACATTAACTTTAATCCCACTTCTAAAATATGTGTTTATAGTTCTTAGAGCTGATGACAATGGTGAGGGGGGTACTTTTGCTTTGTATACATTGTTATGTCGTCATGCTCGCGTCAGCACTTTGCCCAATGGGCAGCTTGCTGATGAAGAGCTTTATGAGTATAGAAAAGATGAAATCAGTTCTGGTTATAGGGATTTTGGGTTCAGTTTGAAATCAGTTTTGGAGAAACATAAAATCTTGCAGAAAGTTTTGCTTGTTTTGGCTTTGCTTGGTACTTGTATGGTCATTGGTGATGGCGTTCTTACTCCGGCTATCTCGGGTATGCGAATCTAGAAAAGTTTAATCATTTTTGGTGTGTAAATGTTTGAGCTTGAAAGCTGAAACCTTTTTTTGTTTGTGGTTGTTGTAGTTTTCTCTGCTGTTTCTGGGCTTGAGCTTTCTATGTCAAGAGAGCACCATCAATGTAAGTTTCTGTTTCAATTTTCTACCGGAAAGATAGTCAATATTCAGTGTTGTAAGAATCACTAGGCGTTAGTAGGCCGGTGGGGTACCATACCTACCAGCGATTAATCGGGATGATTGAGATTTTATATGTAATTTTCAGTTTTATATGTATTTTTTTAAGTAGACATGTTTTAACACCTTCTTCGACCCATATCTTCAAGTAGATAGGATTAATTGTCGGAATTTACAGTTTTTGGTCAAGAATCTGGCCGAAATCGCTAGTCTGCCACCGATTTTTGGCCAATTAGGACGGATTTGACAACTGTTGGCTGCCTATTGATTAATTGGCCGATTAGATAAAAATTACTCCGTGAACCTCCGACTAGCGATTAATCGGCAACTTATCAGAGGCTAGTCGGAATTTTTACAACCATGTCGATATTAGATAATAAATTAGACAAATTTTATACCAAAAAACAAATCTTTATGATCAAATTTGTGTCATACTGAGTGTGAATGCTTTATGCTTGAATTGCTTTAGTTTATTTGTATTTGAGAATTCAGTTGTTGATAGTTTTAAGGGTTTTAGTTGTTTCTGCTGGTTTTAGCAATCGAGTTTGTGTCGTTGTTGTCGGAGCTGGTTGAGTGGTAGGGGCTGTGACCACCCTATATAATTTAAAATTTTGGTCCCCTTTGTAGACTTAACAATTTCCCTGCTGGTTTGTGGGATCCTCAAAAAATAAAAACAATCTAGTTGCCGAAAACACCCTTAGGTTATCTTGAAAATCTGTCTAATTTAGGTAGTTTGAAATTTCAAACGTGAAAAAATCTTGAATGGAAGGTGGAGTCTTTTTACAGTTGCGATTCTTCGTATCAATTCGAACGAACTGTAAAGAAATGCTGACAGGATCATGATCAGGATATGAATTCTTGGTTTTATTCTATAATTATTCAGATGCTGGACTTCACTTATATATATACACATACAAACAATATTCTTCCAAACATGCTGTTGGTGGACATAGAGAGGCACCAAGTTGATTAAAAAACAACACTGTTTCGTGGGACCTTTTGAGATAAAGCTTCTATTTTTTTTTTATATAATAATAGTTTTGTTATAAATTATTCATCTTGTTTGGACCGTTTACGTTGTAGATGCTTTAGCAGATAATATAGTGACACCTTAGAGGGAAACATAATATAATTTTAGCCTTTTAGGCACAAAAAATGACCATGCTATTATTGGCAAGTTTTGCTAGATGTCGGTAATGGGTCAAAACGGGTCGGGCTGGATCGACCCACAAACATATTTTTTAGTTTCTTTTTTTGGGTTTTACAAATAATTAATGTTTTTAATATGATTAAGAAAACTATATTTTTACGGTGATAATATATTTCTCGAAATAAAAGTATTTACGGCATTTTGTTCATTTTGTATACATTTACGCTGACTTTCAACCCATTTGACCCGCTTGACCCATTTACGGTTTTGACCCATTTGACTGAACTTCATAATTTCAGATGTGGAAGTCCCGGTTGCTTGCGTCATATTGGTGCTCCTGTTTTGCCTCCAACATTACGGGACCCACCGTGTAGGGTTCTTGTTTGCACCTATCGTGATCATGTGGCTTCTGTGCATCAGCGCCATCGGAGTTTACAACATTTTTTACTGGAACCCACAAGTTTTTCAAGCGTTGTCGCCTTATTACATGTACAAGTTTCTTAAGAAGACAAAAATAGGAGGATGGATGTCGTTGGGTGGGATCTTGTTGTGTATAACAGGTAGATCGGCTATTCTATTCGTAGATTGACTTTTGTTGACTTTTAAAACGACTTTTGTTGACTTTGTTTGGTTTCTAGGCTCAGAGGCTATGTATGCTGATCTTGGTCATTTCTCACAGTTATCTATCAAGGTATTCAATCAAATTACTAATGGAAACAAAGGGAGGTTAATCGGGTTATGTAATGAGTCAAAACGGGCTGTCTTATATGTAGGCCTGTAAATGAACCCAATGTTCATGAACTGTTCGTGAACTTGTTTGGCGGGAAATTCGTTTATGTCCGTTTTTTTTAATAAACGAACGAACATGAACACATTTTTTTGTTCATTTAATTAAACGAAAGAACATGAACACACATTTTGTTCGTTTATTTATGTTTATGAACATCCGTTTGTGTTCGTTTATTTACATTTGTTTATGTTTGTTCGTTAATCTTCATTTCAATCTAAACACATAATTATGTTAATATTAAAGATAAAAGGAACCTCCTTACTACTTATATAAATATAACTAATTGGTAATTGGGCTTTCTAGTAATAAACTAACACGAACAAAAAAATGTGGTCGATTATAGGTTCATTTACAGGCCTGCTTATATGGGTTGACCCGTCAACGTTTTTATGTCTTTTCTTAAAAAATCATAAAATGTATTTTAAATGCGGTTCTTGATATAATGTTATATGCAGATGGCTTTTACGTTTGTGGTTTACCCATCCTTGATTCTTGCTTACATGGGCCAAGCCGCGTATCTTTCAAAGCATCACATTCTTGAAACCGACTACCGCATCGGTTTCTACGTATCCGTTCCCGGTAGGCATTTTTCATGTTTTTATTCTGAGTTAGTTTCATGTGAAGTTAAGCTAACTATGTGTTTGTTATTGAAAACAGAAAAGTTAAGATGGCCGGTTCTTGGAATCGCAATACTTGCTGCGGTTGTTGGAAGCCAAGCGATCATCACCGGGACGTTTTCTATTATCAAACAGTGTTCGGCATTGGGTTGTTTCCCGAGGGTCAAAATAATCCACACGTCGCCTACTAATAAGCACGGTCAAATATACATTCCCGAGATCAATTGGACTTTGATGCTCCTATGTTTAGCTGTCACAATCGGTTTTCGTGACACCAAACATATAAGCAATGCAGCAGGTACTTAACCCGTGACCCATTTTGACCCATTACCTGACCCGTCACTTTTTTGTTTTGATGTTAGTCTGACTTTTGTACAGGTTTGGCGGTTATTACGGTTATGTTGGTCACGACCTGCTTAATGTCGCTTGTAATGGTTTTATGCTGGCAAAAAAGTGTATTCTTGGCTATCGGGTTCATGTTCTTCTTTGGTTCGATAGAAATGCTGTACTTCTCGGCATCCTTGATAAAGTTTCGCGAAGGTGCATGGGTCCCGGTCGTCCTCTCATGCATCTTTCTAGTCATCATGTTTGTGTGGCATTACGGAACGATAAAAAAGTATGAGTTCGATGTTCAAAACAAAGTTTCAATCAATTGGCTCCTCAGCTTGGGCCCTACTCTCGGCATCATGCGGGTCCGTGGGATCGGACTCATACACACCGAGCTCGTTTCGGGGATCCCCGCCATTTTCTCACATTTCGTCACAAACCTCCCAGCGTTTCACCAAGTTGTCATATTCCTCTGTGTGAAGTCGGTCCCTGTGCCTCACGTAGGGCCCGAGGAGCGGTTTCTGGTCGGAAGGATCGGCCCGAAGGAATACAGACTGTATCGGTGTATAGCAAGATACGGGTACCGTGATGTCAACATGGACGATGTTGAGTTCGAGAAAGATCTCATTTGTTGCGTAGCCGAGTTCATTCGTACAGAACGTGCCAATGCTTCCGATGGTAACAACGTTAATGATGTACCCGAAGACTCTGATAACGACGGGAAGATGTCGGTTGTGGGGACCGCTTCCACCAACGTAGAAGGGAGTATACAGATATGTGACGACGAAAACGGGCTTTCACCTGAACTTAAAGAGATAACAGTTGCGGTTACATCACCCGTTCCCAGAAAGCGGGTGAGGTTTGTCGTGCCCGAGAGCCCGCAAATGGAAAGAGGTGTGAGAGAAGAGTTGCGGGAACTTATGGAGGCCCGAGAAGCCGGGCTAGCGTTTATTCGGGGACATTGTTACGTAAAGGCGAAAAGCGGGTCGGGTTTGATGAAAAGGTTTGTGATAAATTTTGGGTATGATCTTTTAAGAAGGAATTCTAGAGGCCCAACAAATGCCTTGAGCTTCCCTCAAGCATCTACCCTAGAGGTTGGGATGGTGTACCAAGTTTGATTATTCGTATGTCAAAATAATCTATTGGGCTTTTAATGGTCCATAAAGAGGCCCAACAAATGCATGTAATTAACTTTCACTTTTGTTGTATATCATAAGAAAAACGTTGGTGGGCTTGTAGCCGTCTACATGTCAACAATAACCCATAACGGCCCAACCTAAGTAGTCAACCCAAATGGGTAGGACAAGAATTTAAAAAAGTTCCGGTTCGCTAACCAGAACCGGTATTGAAATTAGTTTGGAAAGAACCGATTAGGAACCGACCCAAACTGTAATATTGAAATCGGGCTGTAACCCTATACCTTGTAACCGGTTTGAACCTAGTCAAACCTGATCTGAACCGGTCAAAACTTGGTTTCAAACCGTTTCAATAAGAGGCATCGGGACTAGCGATAGGAGAGGGCTGAGCCAGGCGCTTGGCAAGGAGCCGGATGCAAGCCGTTAGGAATGCGTCCGCTTCTATTTGGCCACGTGTCAATCACCTAATGAAAGACGCCATAACATGACCTGCAGACGCATCACGTGCATCGGGATCGCTGATGCGATGTCCCACCGACGCAGGAGGTGGCCATTTTGGTAAGTCAACTTAGTCTTTGGTTAATTTCGTAATTTTCCCTTTTCTAAAACTCTTTTATCACTTTAATCAATACGTTTAGCCCTTATATTTTAATAAAGTTTTGAAAATCCTTTGTTTTTTGTAATTTAACTAATCCATCAGCTTTCCTAATAAGTAATAACATGTTTAGTTTCTCTATTTTAATAAAAAATTTCAAATTTCTTTGTTCATTTTTAACTTTACATGTTTAGTTTCTCTATTTTAATATACATGTTTAGTTTCTCTACTTTAATAAAATTTAATCAAGAAAATTTCAGTCTCTCAACTTTGCTCATAACATGTTTAGCACCTCTACTTTAATAAAGTTTTCAAATTCCTTTTGTTTTTCTTCCGTCACGTTTTGGCACTTTATTTTATTTGTTCTGCGGTTTGACACGTTTAGCACCTCTACTTTTTAACACGTACGGTGACTATGTTTGAATGTTCTTTCTTTTCCCATGGTTCTACGTTTTCTCTTTCATTTGGTATACTGAGTGCGAGTACTATATTGATAATCAAATTCTCGCCGCAACGCGCGAGGTATTAATACAAATTAGATAGTAAGGTAAACTAGCTAATAGACCAAGCTCACACATGAATGTTTGAGTTTTCTTTATCAACTTGTGTTATTAATTTATAATTATAATTATAATGGATGGATGTTTTCATTTTTGATACGTCAAATGGTTGTATACACAGTGCAGTCTTCTAATTGACTAGCCGGCGTTCACTCAACTTAGGTGGAGTTGCTAGACTTGTTGAAGGTGACTAGATTTTCACAAATATTAAATGGGAAAACTATGACTTGCTTGGAATAGACTATATAGTTCATAAGACTAGTATGAGCCTGCCAATAAATTAGTGGTGGAGTGGTTGGGGAAAAATTTGGTGTTTCTTGTTACCCAGGGCGAATACGGGTGGCGCCGGTTTGTCTTGGATGGGAGGCAAGGTTTTACCGATTATTCCACTGTTGTGTCTTCTGGTGGGTGGAGGTCGGGTTTCCGCGCATCTGGGAGAGCCAAGGGGCTGGCGGCGGTCGAGTAGACGACCTTGGCCACAATGCCCGATATCACGGTGGTTAGCACGTCGTTCCTTGCCATTAAAAAAAACACTACTATGAGCCTACAAGTCTTTCCACCAAAATATTTTAAAGGCGACACTTCATTGAAAACGTGAAACAACTAGCAAGAAGCCAGAAGACCAAAACCATACAAACAAAAAAAAAACGAAACACACCAACAAAATAAATAAAGAAAAACTAAAGTTTGCCCAAGTTCTTTCCACCAAATTCATATACGGTCATCCATGGGTCCACTAAAAAAGTGGAGACCCCATGCTACTATTATTTTGAGAAACACCAAGCCAAATCGGTTTTACCGGTTTAAACAAATTCAATCGGTTCCAAGTTCTAAACTGTCAACCAGGCCGTTAAACCGCTAAGCCATCAAAACAAAATGTGAACCAAACTATATAAATCGTCAACTGATTGAACCATTGCTTCATTTGAACAGCGCGGTTAGTTTAAAACTGTTCCTTTACCATTTCCAACTAAACCTAAATTTCCACAACCACCTCCACACTTCAACACTTAGACCCATGCAACAACACCATCAGGTTCACTCCTTATTGGGTCCCCAAACTTATTATGAGGAGAACAACCTAAGTGTTTTGGAGGCGATTCAGAAACATGATAGAATGCGTGAAGCTAACCATAAGGGCTTGACGACTTGTAGTCTAGTGGCATCAAGATGTGCAGTAAAAGTATTTTTTCATAAGTGGGGTAGATTTAGGTCAGGACTAGGTTTAGAGTGTGTATGAGTTAGCCGTTCTAAAAAAGATGTGTGGAACTATATTCAATAAAGAAAGTATCGAGATACGTGATTTATCCATTAATAATTTTTTGAACATGATTTATCCATTAATATGTATTGTATATGTCCAAAATTACAAAGAATGGGTCGTTAAATAAAAAAATTATCTAATAGTAACAAAAATAATAAAGATTGATTCTCTAGTTATGCACTCCATCAACAGCCGAATGTCCTGCCCCAGGGCTCGGACCCGAGTTCTTGATCCCATAAAGTGCAATAAATTGTTCATAACGCCCATAAATCAACTTCCCTCCTTTTTCTACAACCTCCGCTTTATGGTGGTTCAAATCGCCCTTTAACGCGCGTGCTTCAGTTGATGTGAACAACGAGCTTACACTCAAGAAAAGAATTGCAAACAAGACAATGTTGTTTGATTTCATCACCATGGTTTTAGAGTCAACTTTGACTTGTGAATAGCCAAGATCTTTGTAAAGAACTAAAAAGCTTTTTGGTGTTTAAAGTGGTGAAGGTGTGGTAGTATTTATAGAGGTTATGGTCATATGGTAGCTAAAATTTTAACTTCTAGGAAGCTTGTTTGGAAGGTGCATAGATGGTGTAAATTGAGGACCAATTTGAAAACTAATGGTGGCCCATGAGTGAAATTGAATGATCTCACCATGAATTTGTTTGAATATTTGACTTTTTTTGGTCAATATATGGACTATGAGAATGAGATTTTCACGATACTTGTAAAGACTGTCTTCTTGTGATGAGTAACTCATGCCTCTAATACTAAAAGGAGTGGAGGGGCTTGGGTTGGGAGCATTGTTTGACACATGGCGAGGGTGGGATCCACAAGCTTATGGTGAAAAATGAGAGGTGTGGTGTGGCGTGGCTTAGCTTGGCGTGGCCAACCATGTGAATTTCTTTTTTAATTAAAGTAGCTAACCAAAGCCAGCCATATTGAACCAGCCAATCAAAGCCAGCCAAGTCACCCTACCCACCGCCCCACGCCAGTCTGAATACCCACGCTAAATGGGCAACACCATGCCCCACCCAACCAACGCCAACCCGGAGTGGAGCAGCTGACGTTGAAGGGCATCCCCGCCCCAACCAACACCCCACTCCCTGTAGTCTAATAAAAAAATTATTTTGTATGCTGACTAATTGATGTCACATGATGATAAAAAAACAAAGATTAACGTACATTTAAAACCTTGAAATTTTTTAAACTGTTTTTGGAAATTTATAGATGCCTTTTATATATATATATATATATATATATATATATATATATATATATATATATATATATATATATATATATATATATATATATATATAGAGGCCGGTTAACATACAATACCTCTTATCCTACATTATGTACGCGATGCCCTCAGCCGTACGATCTTCAATCGATCAAACGCGGGCGAAACTAATTTAAATGATTAAATTAATCATTTTAATATATCTAAATCATACCAGGAAGGTTAAAAACGTCATTGCGAGGTCATAAGTCTCTGTAATTGACCGATGATAGTTCAAAATCAAACCCTAAATCAAATTCAAAAACCTGAAAATCTTCTTCCCCAACCTCCCTTCGTTCCTTTTAGTGCGATATCGATAATAAAAACTACTAATTTGGGAGTTGTAAGGGTCAAACGGAAGAAGACTGACAATGATCGACCAACAATCGAAGAAGATGAACAGTAACACACACACAGATTTTTCACATGCGATATTCAATTTTCCACATGCGATTCTACACACCCCATGTCATTTTTCACATTACCCCATGCTAGCCAGTTTTTCACATGCGATATTCAATTTTCCACATGCGATTCTACACACCCCATGCCATTTTTCACATTACCCCATGCCATTTTTTCACATGCGATATTCAGTTTTCCACATGCGATTCTACACACCCCATGCTATTTTTCACATTACCCCATGCTAGCCATTTTTTCACATGCGATATTCAATCTTCCACATGCGATTCTACACACCCCATGCCATTTTTCACATTACCCCATGCCATTTTTTCACATGCGATATTCAATCTTCCACATGTGATTTTGTCCATCTACACACCCCATGCCATTTTTCACACTACCCCATGCTAACCATTTTTTCACATGCGATATGTATTGAATTCGCACCAGATCTGCACCTGATCGAACGGCTAGGATGATCGCGTACGTATCGTACGATAAGCGCATTTGTATTTTACTCTTTACCTATATATATATATATATATATATATATATATATATATATATATATAGGTAGAGGATCCTGTACATTGATCCAGAAGTGTAAGAAGTGTGAGAAGTGTATTATAACAATATATATAACACTATATAACACCATATAAACACCGTATTAACACTATGTAACACCATATAACACCATATAACACTATGTAACACTATATAACAAATATAACACTATATTTTGTCTGATAGCATGTCTATGATAGATGTATAGTGTTATATATTGTTATATGGTGTTACATAGTGTTATACGGTGTTTATATGATGTTATTAAGTGTTATATATAGTGTTATAATACACTTCTCACACTTCTGAATTAATGTACAATATCCCTACCCTATATACATATATATATATATATATATAGAGAGAGAGAGAGAGGGCGGTTAACGTACATTACGGCTTAACGTACATCACGTACGACAGGTAATTACGCACGTTCATTTTAAAATCACGCACGTTATAATTCAAAAATCCAAAATCACGCATGTTGAAACACAATAATCACGCATATTGTAAACATTAATCACTCATGTTATAGAACAAATCACGCACGTTGTTGTACGTGAAGTACGTTAAGCCGTAATGTACGATATACTTTTTCTATATATATATATATATAGGGTGGGGTTCTAGAGTGAACACTAGTGTATTTGCGGACTGAGTGAACAAATCCTGGCCATTGATCTACACACGTGTATGGCCAGGATCTCATCATCAAATCGTAAAACACACTAGTGTATTTCAGCATCAAATCCTGACCATTGATCTACACATGTGTATGGCCAGGATTAGTTCACTCAGTTCGCAAACTACACTAGTGTTCACTCTTGAACCTAATCCTATATATATATATATATGATTAAAGGAAAACCATTTTGAGTTGTGAGAACTTAGAGAACTCGGTATTTCCGTACGAGTTTTGTCCCCCATTTTTTTCACACCCCTAAATTAAAATGTTACAAAAAACTGCCGTAAAAAAATAATAAAAAAATTTTCGAAGTTGTGTTTTCCGGCCTCTTACAGCAGCTGTAAAAAGCTGATGACATAAACATGTCATCACTTTTTACAGCATTTACGGCTGCTGTAAATGAAAAAAAACTAGTTTTTTTTTTTTAGAAAAGTTGATTTTTTTTTAGGATTTTTGGTAAAATAATTTTTTGAAAAAACGTTTCGTGAGGCCGAGTTCTCTAAGTTCTCACAAATCGTATAAGTTTTCATTTTACCCCCTATATATATAATTAAGAGTTAAATGCCATTTTAGTCCCTGTGGTTTGGGTCATTTTGTCAGTTTAGTTCAAATGTTTCATTTTCCACCTGTGGGTCCAAAAAGGTTTCACCGTTGTCATTTTAGTCCACTGGGTTAACTTTATCCATTTTTTCTGTTAACGAGAAGGGCGATTCTGTTATTTTATATGGCTGAATTGTCCTTCTAGTTAACAGAATTACATATAATATGACTGAATTGCCCTTTTCGTTAACAGAAAAAATGAATGAAGTTAACTCAGTGGACTAATATGGCAACGGTGAAACCTTTTTGGACCCACAGGAAAAAAATGAAACATTTAGACTAAACTGACAAAATGACCCAGACCACAAAGACTAAAATGACATTTAACTCTATAATTAATGAAACCAACAACTTGAAAACATATGATATGACATCTTTGGGTCCATGGGTCTCGTATATAGTATGGATGTGACTCACAATTATGCTCCATGCAAAAATAGAACTATTTGTAACCAGGATTTTTACTTAGCAGGGAAAAAAGACTTATGGTAAAAATAATTACATTAAAGCATAGCAGAAAAAGAAACATTACACATATTAATATAAAGTCCTTATAATTTTTTATTTTATTTTTAAAAGTATTTTATTTATTATATAATTTGTTTTTTAGAAATAAATAACACTTGATACTTTTTAAGTATTTAATATCAAGTCCTCATGTAACTCATAATTTTTTTACTTTATTGTTAATAGTATTTTATTTATTATTTAATTTGTTTTTTAGAAATAAGTAGTAGTTAATACTTTTTAAGTATTTACCTTTTATTTTTTCTAATAGGAGTTTATTTATTATTCAATTTGATCTTTTACTAATAAATTGAATTCGCTAACTTTAAAAAAAATCTAAATCCGTATTTATGTTTATTTATTTTTTAACATTTCAAGTTATTTGCATGCGCGTTGTGACTGTATGTTACTGTGGGCAATGGACCGGTATCGGTTCGGTTTGTTACTGTATTCGTACGATACATAGAAATCAACAAGTGTTTACATTGACCTAAAGCCATAAAAAACACAGGTACATGCACCAATGTTGTTTAAACAATATCGCTCAGTTCACATTTCACGTACCGATACCGATATTCATTTAGCGGTGTAGACAGAGTTGTATAATTGAAATAGTTTTGAAATCGGAAACCATAAAAATCAACACAAGTACCAGTAACAATGTTGTTTGGTACAATACGATAGTTATACGGTGTCAGTTTATCAAAAGAAAAAAACAATAAAAATAAACTTCGGTACCCAAATTGATGTTGATCGTATGGTTTAAGTTCATACATATTAATATCAAGTCCTCATGAATACTAACTTATAATTTTTGATTTTATTTTTAAAAGTATTTTATTTATTATTTAGTTTGTCTTTTTAGAAAAAAAATATCACTTGATACTTTTTAAGTATTTAACTAGGTTATAACCCCGTGTATTACACGGGTTAAGTAAATAAAAAAATCAAATAGTTAATAACGAAGACTTAACAATTATAAAATGATATTTTTAAGACGCTTTTCTGATATCCAAACAAAATTTTGTGTCATGTATGATCAAAACTTGTGATGTTTGTCAAGTTTATAAATATGAAAGCATTTGAACCATCGATTAGAAGACAAACTGTATAATCGACTTTCTCACGAGCTTTAACAGCCATGTGAACATACATTTAATAACCCAAGTTTTATTTAAATAATAGTGGTCTTAATTTATTAGTTCTAAAAAATGTTGAAATGTCCAGATTAGGCATATAGCAATTATCCAATTAGATAAACTTATATCAAAAAAATAATGTTTCAATTTAAATTAATTAGATAAGTATAAATTATCGGTAATTATTAAATTATATAACTTTAAAATTTAAATATCTAGACGTGAGTTGCATCTTAAAAGGATGGTTGTTTTTGGATAAATTTATTAGTATGCTAAATGTAATTATTATTCTTCTTGCATTTTAAACATATATTAAATTTAAGAGTAAAATGGACGGATAGTCTCTGTGGTTTTGTAAAATAACATCTATAGTCCCCAACTTTTGTAAAATGCACGAAGAAGACGTGTGTCGATGAGGGAGTTGCAGGTGGTGAGGGTGAGGGTGAGGGTGAGGGTGGGGGTGGGGTGGAGCCACTTGAGTTAACTTTATCTTTTAATATTTTAATATTTTTTTAATACAGTAAGGGCATTAAGGTCATTTCACACCCACTTAACTGAGAAAACCAACCCCCATCCACTCCAGAGACTATCCGAGTAACAAACTGTTAAACCACAGGGAACACCGGTGTAATTTCCAAAAGTTGGGGACTATGGGTGTTATTTTACAAAACCACAGGGACTATCTGTGCATTTTACTCAAAATTTAATAATTTAAATTAAATAATAATTATCTACAATTAAGGAATTAAGATATAATTTCTAACCTAGTAATTAATATAAATAAATAACTAGATTATAACCCCGTGTATTACACGGGTTGAGTAAATAAATTTATATACTAAATAATAAAATATTATATCTTTAAAAACTTCCTTTATTGCACGGATTGAATAAATATAATTTTATATATTAAATAATAAAAAGTTATATATATAAGAACCATATTATCGAGTTGAATTAATGTAATTTTATATACCAAATAAATTTGTTTTATTTAAAATGTTTTAAATTAACAATTTACAATTTCGGATAATATTTTATTAGAAAAATAGAAGAATGGTATTCGAAATTTAAAGTAGGATAAAATTTAATATTAGCTCATTATTTATTTAATTAATATAAGATAAGTTTGGAAGTAAAGCGAGAAAATCATAAAATAAATACCTACAATGAACGACATGTGTCACACATTAATGTTTTATTATATAGTATAGTATAGATAAAAATTTAGATTGATATAAATAGATTGTTTTGTTGTAGCAAAATTTGTTAACGAAGTCTCAATAAATTTAACCCATTATTTAAAACTCCGTAAATGTATAAATGATAAATAATATTAGTTAGAGTAAATTACGATTTTGGCCCCTGTGGTTATATCACTTTTACCCTTTTAGCCCAAAAAAGAATTTTTTTTTAACATCTGAGCCCACAACGTCTTTTTTTCTAACCCTTTTGGCCCCTAACACTAACCTCATCCATTAAATGTTAGGGTTCAAAAGGGTTAGAAAAAAGACGTTAGGGGCCAAAAAGATTAGAAAAAAAGACGTTGGTGGTTCAGATGTTAAAAATTCTTTTTGGGCTAAAAGAGTAAAAGTAATATAACTACAGGGGCCAAAATCATATTTACTCTATTAGTTAAATAAATAATATTATAAATGAGAAGGAGATTAAACGAAATAATAATTATCCATAAAAAAATAAACTAAATAATTATAAATGAGAAGGAGATTAAACTAAATAATAATTATCCATAAAAAATTAAACTAAATAATATTTAGTAGAAGGATTATCTATAATTAATTAGAAAAAATTAAATTAAAATAATACTTATCTATAAAACATGGCCTAATATGATGACAAGTGTCATCAAAATGGTTTCTTTTATTATATAGCATAGATAAGATATTTTATGAAACTTTATCCGTAATTTCTTAAATGTTTGAAAAATATTAATTAAATTTAATAATTTAAATTAAATAATAATTATATACAATTAATGATGGTATAGAATAATAACAAGTGTCCCTCCATTGATTTCTTTTATTATATAGTAATAACTAGGGTTAAGACCCGCCCGCGTTGCGGCGCGGGTACATCGTAAACATTGAATGGATTAGTCCTAACGTTATATAATGCATTAACCATATGAAACACACATTTCGACGTATCCAGTTTAACTCAGTGTAACCTGTATAAGCATTGTGATTGGATCAAACGTAAAGTAAATGAAATTCATATCGAACAATCATAACGTATTATATGTGACCCAACTCATACAAAGAAAACGTAACGGGTATGAAGGAAAATATTCACATGTAATCGAAAGGGATTAATTATAGGTTCAGAAAAAGAGGAGAAAAAGAAGCCATAATTTGACTCCACTCGGTTCGAAAAAAACTTTAGGAAACACACATAAAACAAACACGAAAACATATTATATTTGACCTAAATCATTTCCCAAAAAAGTTTACGTCGAAACGTAGAACAACTTAAATTTATACCAAAACGTACATAAAAAAATGCACGTAAAAATGATTTCTTTAAACGAAAACGTATCATATTTGACATGACTCGTCTATAAAAAAAGTTTACGTCGGAATGTAGAACAAATCATATTTATACATACCTGTACATAAAATATGCACGTAAAAATAGTTTTTAAGTAAAGGAAGTATAGGGGTAAACCGAAACAAAATATTAGTAAAAAAATTAATTGGTTAAAAACGTTCGTAAAACCGTGCCAAGTAGCACCAATGGCACAACGACATCGAATCTCAACATCCGTAAAAATAAAATAGATAAAATGGTAAAAATTATACTGAACGAAAAGGAGACTAAAATCGTTGAACCACGCACACCGGTTACAGTGTCTTAATGCGAAGAAATTAACCAGAAACGTAAAACGTACAAAATAATAACTTAGTCGATCTAGGACCCGCCCGTTGCGGGGAAGTTTTCAAAAGGGAAAGAATGGACGCGTTGCGACGGGTCTGTCAAATATAAAAAAATAGAGTAAAAACGTTGAACCTCACATGCACGCTACAACATGTTAACTCGCAAAATTTAGAACGAAATGTAAAACGAAAAACTTGCGAAAGATAAAAAGTACGGGGGACCAAAGTTGTAAATAATAAAGTGTTGTGTTAAATTACAAAAGATGAAAAAGTCTGAGTTAAAAGTAGAAATTTCAAATGGGTTAAAATGTAAAAGGAAAAACTTTAAGGTTAAAAGTGAAAAATCAATTTTTTTTTTTGAAAAAGTCTCTAAGCATGGGGTACAAGTGATGATGCACAAGAAAGTTGCTAATTTATATATGGAATAATATCAAGTATTCATAACTCGTGTAACTCATAATTTTTGATTTTATTGTTATATAGTAATAATAGCAAGTACTCATAACTCATAATTTTTGATTTTATTGTTAATAGTATTTTATTTATTATTTAATTTTTTTTAGAAATAAGTAGTAGTTAATACTTTTTAAGTATTTACCTTTTATTTTTTTAATAGGAGTTTATTTAATATTCAATTTGATCTTTTACTAATAAATTGAATTCGCTAACTTTAAAAAAAAATCCAAATCCGTATTTATGTTTATTTATTTTTTAACATTTCAAGTTATTTGCATGCGCGTTGTGACTGTGGGCAATGGATCGGTATTGGTTCGGCTTGTTACTGTATCGGTACGATACATAGAAATCAACAAGTGTTTCACATTGACCGAAAGCGATAAAAAAACAAGTACATGCACCAATGTTGTTTAAACGATATCGATCAGTTCAAACTGTCACGTACCGATACCGATATTCATTTAGCGGCGTAGACAGAGTTGTATAATTGAAACAGTTTTGAAATCGGAAACCATAGAAATTAGGGATAATTGCATATTTCCCCTTAAAAAAATGCTTAATTGCGTATTTACCCAACTTAAAATTAAAATTGCATATATTCCCTTACTTAACTATTAAAATTGCATATATCCCATTCCTTTATAATTGCAATTTTACCCATTTTGATTTATTTTATTAAAAACAAGTTATATAATTACTTTTTTACCCTTATTTTTACTAAAACTTAAAAAAAAAATACAAATTTATTCATTTTTACTAGTTGTTAATTATAATAATACAAAGTACCTTTTAGAGTTGTGCTCTATATGTTTTCTATCTTTCTTTTATTTGTTTTTTATTAAAATAATAATAACACAGACGATTACATACTAATGGCAGGTAGACGGGTAACAAGTTGCGTCGCTACTCCCTTCTGAATAACAAACCCTACTTTGCTAAACACAAATTTACACATTCATCTGTAACACTTTTAAGTGCTTCTTTTCCTACGATCACACTTACATAACACAAGATCTCAAAATCTTCACCAATTTGATTGAGTTAAGTTGACTTTATAATCTTCATTGCCGAAAACATCTTTCAACCATTACAATTGTTGTATTCCCTCATCAGTCATCAATATAGGGTGAGAGTTTCTTTTAACAAAAAAAGTTTTGTAGTTTATATCTTTTCATATTTACCAAGATGGCAATTTATGTATTTATTAGATGAAATTAATTAAGAAAAATATGTGTATCATGTAAAACTAAAACTAGAAATCAAAATTCTATCTAATTTATTACATTAAAAGGCCTAAAAGTAAACCCGTATGATTTATCAGATGAAATTAATTAAGAAAAATCTGTGTATCATGTAAAACTAAAACTAGAAATCAAAATTCTATCTAATTTATTACATTAAAAGGCCTAAAAGTAAACCCGTATGATACAATGAAGAGGATTTAGCCGTTCTTGCCAGAGAGTTTGTCGTCTTTTTCGGCTGATAAAGCTTTGTATTAAAAGTGTATTTTTTTATTTTTTTATTTAACACCCTAGTTTTTTTTATAGTTTAGAGTAAACTGCAATTTTACCCTTGGGGTTTAAGCCAATTGACACTCTGACCCCCTCACTCGAAATAATTGCAATTTACCCCTCCAACATTGATGTTATGTCGCAATATTACCCCCTACCGTCAGTCAACGGTTGTTTGACTGTTAATGGTAGGGGTATTTTGGTAATCTTACCCCATATTTATTATTATTATTATTATTATTATTATTATTATTATTATTATATATATATATATAAAATACCTACACATATATACAGATAGTTTTTTTTTTTGAAAATAAATACTCAAACAACCATCTCTCTCCTGTCTCTCTCTCATCCACCACAATAATCACCACCGGGCACCACCACAACCACCACCAACCCCACTGATTCACAACCCCATTCTTTCTCTCATGCCTCTCTTTCTCCCTCTCTCTCAACATTAACCACCACAACGACTACCGTGAACCGCAACTGCCGCCGCCACACAACCACCACAACAACCATCCGGAAGGAGACCAAAACGAACCCCATCTCCCTTTCTTCTTCACCTTTCCACCAGATCCGCAACCGGAACTTGCGTCGGAGCCAGGACTACCGGCGGCGGAGCTAGATCCGTGACGGAGAGTGTGAAGATCTCTGTAACGAAGACTGAAGATCGCTGCGACGGTCAGTGTGTTGTTGTTGTTGTTTGGAATGTAAGCGAGAGGGTAGGTGTAAGGTCGCCGAATGGTGGCGGAAGTCTATGTTGTTCTTGTTCTGCTGTACAATTTTCAAGAAGTCAATGGTGGAGGTGGGTGAAACTGTATTAGGTGAAACTGCCCGATTGTCTCAGCCTTCCCTTCAAGTTTGGGGATAAAATCAGTGGTTTCATTAAAGAACTGATGGATCTAATAGCAAAGGGAAAACTTGATCAATTGCTGTCATCTTCAGGTTTAATGAATCCATTGCAGTGATGAAATTTTCCTATTGGATTTATTGTATCAGATATTGAAGGTTCGATTGTATTCTAGGTTGAAGTCTATCTGCATTGCATTTGGATTTACAGTTAATTTGTGGGGTTTTCAAGATTTTCAATTCCTATATACCCTGCAAAATTTCTTTAAATTTTGTGCAGTAAAGCTTAAACATTTATCTTTATAAACATTTTCTTGAATTTGCACTATTTGCTCAAAAATTGTTATTTATTTCAGTTAATTTGTGGGTTGTTCAAGATTCCCATATACCCTGCAAATTTTCATTAAATTTCATGAAGTGAAGCTTAAACCTTTATCTTTATAAACATTTCTTGAATTTGCACTATTTGCTCAAAAATTGATTTTTGTTTCAGTTAATTTGTGGGTTGTTCAAGATTTTCAATTCCCATATACCCTGGAAAATTTCTTTAAGTTTCATGGAGAGGGTAATGTTTGGAACAGTCTATAACACGGGGGGGGGGGTAATATTACAGAATACAGATAACCATAACCATAGGGGTTAGAAGAAAGGGTAATATAGTCATTTTACATAGGGGTAATATTGCAGAGTAGAACATATCATAGGGTGTAAGAAGTTTCATCGGGGTGCGAGCACTAAGCGTTCAGATTGCTCACGAGATTCCATAACACTAGTAATTTCAATATAGATTTAATAAGTTTCATGCATAAGTTTGTCTAAAACAACATCACCACAAAAGATTCAAAATACAATCATTAATCATTGTTCAAAGTATAGTTTTAAACTAGGTGGGTTTCTAAGCATCAGTCCTAGCTTGATTCCCATGGTTCAGCAACCTATCAGCCTGCAACATGTATTAAAATAAAGTCAGTACAAAAATGTACCGGCGAGTATACAAGTTTGAGTAATAACATAATAGTTTAAAACAACTCATATCCATATGTAAATGTTAACAAAATAGTTTCAACCATGCTAGTGTTCGCAGTCCAACAAGTGATAGCCCAAGTATCCCGATGCTTTGTTGTTTTCCCAAGTCTCAAGGAAAACTAGAATCCTCCTAACAATACCCCTGAGAATAATGGGGAGGTGCATCTCCTATAGCGCTACTATTGTTAAGGCGGAACTACACACCCTGGATTAAACGTCCACATAGCACAAATATAATACAAGAATCACAAGTTTCACACAACATAGGATAGAGTTTAGATTCCAAAAGTTTCAAGTATCATAGTTTAATAGAATACATGTTACATCCCAAAGTTTAAAACAAAAAAGGGATCGAGTATACTCACAGTGATTGCTTAACAGTTTAACTGTTATTGGATCAAAGGGAGCTCTTTAGAGTTAGCCTGATTAGATTATAACAGATAAGAATCGGACAGAGTATCGAAATTGCGCAAAGTGTCGGATCAGTCATCCTGATCGGATGGTTGTCCGATCAGATTGCCATTCGATTGAGATGACATGTGAGTGAAAGGGACAGATGGCTATTCGATCGAATGGCTATCCGATCGGATTGCCATTCGATCCAAAGTTCTAAGTTTTCAAAATTCAAAGTCTCAAAAGGTCTCCTGATCGGATGGCAGTTCGATCGGATGGCTATCCGATCGAGTTGCCGTTCGACGATCATGACTTCAAAGTTCAATTGTTTAAAGTTAAGGGGCAAGTGTTACTTGATCGGGTGGCTGTTCGATCGGATGGCTATCCGATTGGATTGCCACTCGATCGGATTATCCTTGTCCCGTTCCTAAACTCGTAAAATCTCTAAGTTTCTGTTTAAACAACGACGTTATGGTACGTATTGAGACAACGGTAAACACATCGGTGTTCAGCCGATCCGATCGGACGGGAATCACCCCGGTCCGTTCAGTCGTCAGTTCATGATGATATTTATGTCAGAATCCATACTCCGGTCATCTTCTCCGGTAACAATCCCTTTCCAAGCCGACTCCAGACTAATAATCAAGTCTACAGTCCGTTTACATCCGGATCTCACTGTTTTATGTAAAAGTTCAAGAAAAGATGAAGATAAACATAGGTTTTTAGCTTGAAAAGTGTAGATCTAGTATAGATTTAGTGTAAAACGCATGAAATTCCTTAGATCTGAGCTAGATCTTGGCTAGGATGACCTCACACAACAGTTTGGTACAAACCGCCATGGTGACATCACCTTCAAGAGCTCATACCCGAGAGATTTCATGGTGAAAAGTGAGATTTCAAAGGAGAATCTCGTAAAGAATGATGTGTAGATCAAAGATGTATAAGAATCTAGTGTAAAACGTACCGAAATCGCCAAGAAATGGAGGAAAAGAGGAGTGCGTGCGTCTGGGTCGAGTGAGGCTTTCACATCAGTGAGAATGGTGATGTGACAGGCCTATTTATAGTGTCAGAGTGAGTGAAGGCGGTGTGCACGGATCGGATGGCAACTCGATCGAGTGGCCATCCGATCGGGTGGTCATCCGATCGGATTGCCACTCGGCTAATCCATCCTTTCCGCGTTCTCATCTTTGATTCGTTTCGCGTGCTAGATCGAGCGTTGCGTTGCGTATTTATTGGGTAATTGTATCATGTGACTAGATTACATTATTAAAACAAATTTCCATAGTTTCCGCCAGTGACAAGACTCCAGTCCCTCGTTCAACCAAGTCTCAAGTTTCACGAGCCTCAAGAGTCAAGCACCAAAGTATCAAGCATCATAGAATCATAGTATCGTAGATTCATAGTCTCATAGTATCATAGAATCATAGAATCATAGTTTCCAAGCATTAGGTATCAAAATCATAGCATAAGTTTTACCATGTATCAAAAGTATCACATAACTCATAGTATAGGGGCTAAAAGTGTCAAATAGGTAAAAGTCTAGGGACGCAGGCGTTACACTTTGTCCCTTCTAGTGGGACGTACCTCCTCTCGAACTACATTCTCTTTCTCGTCAAATTCAGGCTCACCGTTTATATTTATCTGACATCGTGCGTTTGGGCCCCCTGCACTATAACTTCCAATCTCCAAGGTTTTCGTTCGTTTAGCGCTTGCAACCTCGTTTGGAACCGACTCCCACTTCTTATTGTTCTTCATAACTTCCCATGCCTGGACGTGTGGGAAAACCTATCGATGCTCATCTTCGTATCTACGCACCGCCTCTTTAAAAACACTTTCGTCACTCCACCCACTTGGGCGATTAGTATATAAGTTGTTATAATACCCACAAAAACGGTTGACGACCGGATCGATGCATCTTTCGCCACTTTGAAGCGACGGAATCGAGATCTCGATACGGACATTGTTCCATAATCGTAAGGAATTTTGCTAGTATTTCCTTTCCAAAAACCATCCCGGTTTGGCTGTTTCCTATATTTTAAAAATGTAATAAAATTTATATATTATAAAGTTTAAAATTTATATACTTTTACATACCAATAACTGGGCATTTTGACGTACTAATCCACGCCTTAGCTAATGCCTCCTCCTCGATTTTTGACCATGGTTGCGCCTTCGGTTTCGAAGGTTGATCACCGGCTACACGCACCGTTTGCTTCCCTTTTTTTCGTTTGGAGGTTTGGGGTTGCGTCTCCGACACATATTCTTGATGTGTGCAAAATGCAACATATAAATTACATCAATTGTGGCATAAAACTAACCCTTTTTAGTACTAATGTTGGAAAAAGTGCGTTTTTGTCTTCCTTTTGTATTTTCAGGATTAAATGAGCTCAAATGAACAAAAGAAGCAAAAAGGCAGCTAAATCTAACAAAATAAAAGAAAAGGGACAAACGTGGCATGCCCGGCCTCCACGACAGCATCTTCCCAAGCAAAACAAGAAAACAGAAGGCTGAACACGCCCCGTGCTCAGTGAGCACGGGGGCGTGCCCAATTGTCAGCAGAAAAGACAAAGCTGTAGAAGCTTCTATCACCCACCACGGGGGTGTGCCCAATGGACACGGGGCCGTGGTCAACTCTAAGATTAGCAGAATCTGGGGAAATCCTGATAGTACAGAAACGCTTCTGCACACGGGGTCGTGCCCAGCGGACACGGGGGCGTGGTCAACTAATGCAGACAAACTGCAATTAATGAAGAAAGAGAGAAGGATGGACACGGGGCCGTGCCCAATGGACACGGGGCCGTGCCCGAGCTACTGTTCAGGCTATAAATAGGGGTGCTTGGCTCATTTGCAAACCATCCCTTGGCACACCACCTCTTTCACACTTCACCCACCACCCACCACCATCACAACACCATCATCCACCACCATCATCCATTGTCCATCATAGAGTGTGTGAGTCGTCTCGGGATCCAAGATTGATCGTAAGAGTTCTTGACAATCAAGGCCATGTTTGCCTAAGTCTCTTACATCACTTGGTGAAGACAAGTGTCTAGTGTAATACTTTTTATTTTTAATCTTTTCGCACTTTTTACTTGGTTATGTATTAATGACTTTAATAACTAGTTTCTTATGTTGAAGGTGATTCTTCCTTATCGTTTGTCCGTGGTGTCTTGGCATTATTTTACTGTCTATATAAAATAAAATATTTTCACCATTCATATCTCCACGGTCTATATGGAGATATGTTGGCTACCTGGTCGGGGGTTAAGGGAACGGTTTGGTAAGAGTCTTGCCTTGTTCAGTGTATAGATTCTACAAGGACCTGGGTCAAATTTAGTAGGACCTCCTTCAATACCCACCGGTATTGGATGGCGGGGGTCCAAACTCTTTGATCCCCTCATATGTAAGCTACTATTAATACTTTAACCCGGCTACTTAGGACTGTATCCCTGCTGACTCAGACTACTTAGCCGAGGGTAACGTCACCTTCAAAAGAGGGGCCTACCATAATATGCATTAATAACTTAATTAATTATCTTTTAATAATCCGACCCTTTAGGATTGTATCCTTGCTGACTCAAACTACTGGGTTGAGGGTAACGTCACCTTCAAAAGAGTGGCCTACTACAATAACTAAGATAATCTCTTAAAAAGTGCAAAAGTGCGGAAATAATTAAAGGTTACACTAAACACGAGTCGGAGCCAAGTGATTCATCTTCTCTTTCTGTTTTATTTTTATTTTATTTTTCAGCATTTTAGTTAGTTTTTATTTTCTTAGTTTAAAACCTTTTTCTAACTTTTGATTTTGATTAGACGTTGAGGATAAACCGGTACTAAAAGCTCTTGTGTCCTTGGACGACCTCGGTATCTTGCCAACACTATACTACGCTCACGATGGGTGCACTTGCCCATATGTGTGTTTAGTGTTAGTAAATATCGTGTTTTATAAATTTAAAACTTGAGTAAAAAGTGTAAAAGGGCTTAAAATATACACCTAAAATATATTACACTACACGCACATCAAGTTTTTGGCGCCGTTACTGGGGACACAATGATTTTAAGAAAACTTAAAATCGACGGCCTAATCAGTTTTTTTTCAAAACCTTTTCAAAACGCGCGCACATTTTTCTGCATTTTAGTTTAGTTTTGCATTTACAGTAGATTGAACACGGGCCGTGCTCACTGAACACGGGCCGTGCTGCATATTTTTCATAAAAACACCCAGATACAGAGCCTGAACACGGGGCCGTGCTCACTGAACACGCCCCCGTGCTCAAAGAAACCAGTAACTTTAATTAAAACGCCCAGATACAGATCCTGAACACGGGACCGTGTCCAGCCTCTGTTTCCGTCTTTATTTTTGTTTTCTGGTCTCGAGACTCTGTTGTGGTCTGCTGAGTGATTCTCATGGATCAATACTCAGGAGGTTACAACTACACCTATGAGGAGGATGATTATAGGGAAGATTATTGCACCAATTGTGGTAACACTCACTCGGTTCAATATTGTGACTTATTTCAACCATCCACTTCATACACCTACTATGAGGAACCCAGGTACGAGCCATCAACTTCATACACATCCTATGAAGACCAAAGGTATGAACCTTCTCCCACATACTCATATTTTGATGAACCAAGGTATGAGCCTTCATACTCATACTTTGAGGAACCAAGATATGAGCCACCACCTTCGTATGCTTATTATGAGGAACCATGGCGTGAACAACCCACCCCATATGAGTATTATGAAGAACAAAATTACGAACCTTATCCATCATATACTTACAATGAAGAACCATGGTGTGAACCATCTACTTCTTATGAGTATTATGAGGAACAAAGGATCGAACAACCGGATTCAAGCTTTGAAAATCCCGATCCTTACTCTATCGCCGAAGTGACCGATAGGATATTAGAACACATTAAAACTATCGAACGTTGCATATTGGAATCTCGCGCAAGGGAAAAGGAGTCCCGCGCAAGAGAATAATTAAATAAAAAAGAGATAGTTGAAAGTGTAAAAATGGAAGAACAAATAAGTGAAAAACCGACACATGAGTTAAACAACGAAAAAGGTAAGTCCGTTAATGTTAAAATTCAAAAAGAGTCTAATTTTGAAGAAATTAATCTCTTGTCACCTTCTTTTGAAAATCATTGTTTAGTACCTACTCATGCTAAGTTTTTAAAAGAGTTAAACACTAACACTAAAATTGACGAAACGGTAAGCATTAAGTTAACAAATGATCAAACTTCGCTAATAAAAGAAGACCCATTTGAAATCAACATTACACCGGTTCCATGTTTTTTTCAAAATTCGTTTATTAGTAATGTCACAATTGATAAAGATCTTTGCGTTAACATAATGCCCAACTACATTTTCGAAAAATTAAGTATTAGTGAATTTTCTCCACTTCAAATACCCATTTTCTATCCAATCGGAAAGTAATAAAATCAATCGGTGTAGTTGAGGATGTCTTGGTTCAAACAAATCAAATGGTAATCCCAACCGACTTTGTCATCCTTGATGACGCTCCTCTAGTGTTGGGACGACCCTTTGTAAAAACCCACGAAGCTTTGAAAAACCAGAAGCGCAACAATCTACCTATTCAATTAGGGGCATTTAAAAAGAGTGTCGATCTTGAGCGTTCAATGAAATATCCATTCGGAAATGACGACCCCCTAATTGAAGATGAGCCAGAACCACCTGATAAGGAGGGTCTAGCCAAGGACCCTTATAAACGTGGCGCACCACGGAGGCATTCCGCGGAACTATCCGTAGTTTTAGTTTAGATTAACTTTTACGTTTCCTAGTTTAGTTTTAATTTTCAGGAATAAAACACACTCGGGATGATGGAGGTTACTAAGGGAAACTTGCACCCACACCCCATGCACAAAAACAGAGCCTCCCGACGATTTTTCTTCATTATAGCAAGATCAGCACGGGGCCGTGCTCAGCCCAACACGCCCCGTGCCCGAGGTTCCGCAGAAAATGCCCAGTTCAGGTAACTGGACACGGGGCCGTGCTAACTGAACACGCCCACGTGCCAGCCTTCTGTTTAAATTTGATACTGGCAGTCTGACCACGGGGCCGTGCTCAGCCAACACCACCCCGTGTTCAGCTACCCAGTAACATAAAATCTTGTTTTTAACCCACTTTTACACATTTTAATCAACTGAAAAACTTATTTTTGGGACACATTGAGGACAATGTGTAATTTAAGTGTGGGGGGATGCAAAACCTTGAATCTTGCAAGTCCTAAAAACAAGCCTTACACAAAACTCTATTGGAACCGCTAATCACCCCAAATTTTTTTCAAAAATTTTCATTTTTTTTACTTGTCTAGGTTTAATTTGGGAATTTCAAGTTCTAAAAAGGTTATATTTTTACAAATTTACAACCGATAGCGTCATGATAAAAAGAACCAACATAAGAAAATTATGAAACGGCATGACAAGTTTAGTTAAAATTTGATTATATATACTTGATCACATAAAAACCCATTCCCACAAAAAGTGAGTTTTGAGCCTTTATTGAGCATACAAATACATATCCTTAAACTAATTGCTCATTTTTCGTTTCTTGTGTGAAAAGCCGCTTGGTTTCTTACGACTCTAGAACTTGCCATGACGATACATTCTCGGTCCTTACCAACTTAATCACGAGTAAGTAAATGATGGAGGCAGTAGGACTAACCCTTTTTCTTTCAACACCATTATTTTTCTTTTTTTTTACCACCTACCCAAAATCCCCCTAGTTAACCCCTTTGAGCCTAAACCTTTTCATTTCTAAACCCAAAACAAACACCCTTTACCCACCAAAACCCTTTTTCATTTTAACCCTTTGTTTTAGTAACAAGCTCGGTTTTTCTTATGACTTTCTTATGTTGAAAAAAAAAAATGATGATGATGAAGCCAAAAATAAACAAACAAGTTTATCAAAAAAAAAAAACAAATTTGTTTGAAAAATTGCTTCATCAAAATAAAAAGTTATGAAAAAAAAGTCTCAAAAAAACCGATGCTTTTTACGCCTTTCGCCCTTTTCTACTAACCACTAACCCAACCACCTACCTTTAACCCAAGCCTAACCCTTCACCCCAAAAGTCCTCTTGATATTTACAAAGGTGTATAGTTAAAAAGGAGGAGGATTGATTGCTTGGCAAGCCTATGGTAGGAGTAAAGTTCCATGCCGCTCTCGAGTGTTTCACAAAAATACATTTTCGGCCGAGTGTTGAGTGATCCCCCGTGAGGTATGTGAACTTGTATATAAATGGAATTTTAAAAAGGCATGTTATGCCCTAATAAGTAATTTATTTTATGTAATGTTCTATATAAATCATGACGAATAGGATTGTAAATAAATAAAAATAAAACTAATAAAGAATCTTGGAAATCCTGACACTCTATGACAAGCCCAAAAACCTTCTCTTCTATCCCATTCCATTTGGGAGTGTAAAGCCACATTATAAAGAGTTTTGCTTGAGGACAAGCAAAGATTCAAGTGTGGGGGTATTTGATGTGTGCAAAATGCAACATATAAATTACATCAATTGTGGCATAAAACTAACCCTTTTTTAGTACTAATGTTGGAAAAAGTGCGTTTTTGTCTTCCTTTTGTATTTTCAGGATTAAATGAGCCCAAATGAACAAAAGAAGCAAAAAAGACAGCTAAATCTAACAAAAATACAAGAAAAGGGATAAACGTGGCATGCCCGGCCTCCACGACAACATCTTCCCAAGCAAAACAAGAAAACAGAAGGCTGAACACGCCCCGTGCTTAGTGAGCGCGGGGGCGTGCCCAAGTGTCAGCAGAAAAGACAAAGCTGTAGAAGCTTCTATCACCCACCACGGGGGCGTGCCCAATGGACACGGGGCCGTGGTCAACTCTAAGATTCGCAGAATCCGGGGAAATCTTGATAGTACAGATACGCTTCTGCACACGGGGTCGTGCCCAGCGGACACGGGAGCGTGGTCAACTAATGCAGACAAACTGCAATTAATGAAGAAAGAGAGAAGGATGGACACGGGGCCGTGCCCAATGGACACGGGGCCGTGCCCGAGCTACTGTTCAGGCTATAAATAGGGGTGCTTGGCTCATTTGCAAACCATCCCTTGGCACACCACCTCTTTCACACTTCACCCACCACCCACCACCATCACAACACCATCATCCACCACCATCATCCATTGTCCATCATAGAGTGTGTGAGTCGTCTCGGGATCCAAGATTGATCGTAAGAGTTCTTGACAATCAAGGCCATGTTTGCCTAAGTCTCTTACATCACTTGGTGAAGACAAGTGTCTAGTGTAATACTTTTTATTTTTAATCTTTTCGCACTTTTTACTTGGTTATGTATTAATGACTTTAATAACTAGTTTCTTATGTTGAAGGTGATTCTTCCTTATCGTTTGTCCGTGGTGTCTTGGCATTATTTTACTGTCTATATAAAATAAAAGATTTTCACCATTCATATCTCCACGGTCTATATGGAGATATGTTGGCTACCTGGTCGGGGGTTAAGGGAACGGTTTGGTAAGAGTCTTGCCTTGTTCAGTGTATAGATCCTGCAAGGACCTCGGTCAAATTTAGTAGGACCTCCTTCAATACCCACCGGTATTGGATGGCGGGGGTCCAAACTCTTTAATCCCCTCATATGTAAGCTACTATTAATACTTTAACCCGGCTACTTAGGACTGTATCCCTGCTGACTCAGACTACTTAGCCGAGGGTAACGTCACCTTCAAAAGAGGGGCCTACCATAATATGCATTAATAACTTAATTAATTATCTTTCAATAATCCGACCCTTTAGGATTGTATCCTTGCTGACTCAAACTACAGGGTTGAGGGTAACGTCACCTTCAAAAGAGAGGCCTACTACAATAACTAAGATAATCTCTTAAAAAGTGCAAAAGTGCGGAAATAATCAAAGGTTACACTAAACACGAGTCGGAGCCAAGTGATTCATATTGTCTATCTGTTTTATTTTTATTTTATTTTTCAGCATTTTAGTTAGTTTTTATTTTTCTTAGTTTAAAACTTTTTTCTAACTTTTGATTTTGATTAGACGTTGAGGATAAACCGGTACTAAAAGCTCTTGTGTCCTTGGACGACCTCGGTATCTTGCCAACACTATACTACGCTCACGATGGGTGCACTTGCCCATATGTGTGTTTAGTGTTAGTAAATATAGTGTTTTATAAATTTAAAACTTGACTAAAAAGTGTAAAAGGGCTTAAAATATACACCTAAAATATATTACACTACACGCACATCAATTCTTAAACCTCATCTTCTACGGGTTGAGACGATTCTACCGATGGCGGTGAAAGTTGTGGTTGCGATTAAAATTGCGAGTTAAACGGGTTTCGCATTAACATTTTTTGCATTGATTGCAGTTGGTTCATTTGAGTGAAAGCATTGGTGCTTTGTTTGAAACCCGAAAAAGAAAATTGCGATGCCGACCAACTAGGGTCTATCGTTGGATAGTAGTCGGGTACCAAGAAAACCTTTTGGCTCGGGTTCGGGTTGTTTTGATTATATGGATCTATGGCTAAAATTTTATAAAAGTTGAAGAATTGTATAAAAAGAGAGAGAGAGATTGGGTTGAATTGGTTTGAAAAGTGGGGTAAATTGTTATTATTTATAACGAAATTAAATGTTTTTTTTTTATTGAAAACTAGACGTTATTAACAGCTCTTTTTTTAAAATAGGCCCGGCAATCCGGCATCATCGTCGAAAGGGAGACGAAGACGCCTTGAGAGGGCGGTGTGCTGGCACGGTGCTGCACCGGGGATCAGCCTTAAAGAGAAAACAATATTGACTTAAACATAAAATTTAGAGCATGTTGTTACGTATGAGAAGACAATAATGACTTAAATATAGAATTCAGAGCACGTTGTTACGTATAACCAAAAATGGAAAGCGACAACCGTATTAAATATTGTCAATAATATAACAACCCTAAAGAAAACCGACACCCTCATAAATTTTCGACACCCTAAAATATATTAGAATATCCCTATATGTCTTTAAATACACCACGTATGTGAAAACCGAGCTCAAAATATTATTTAACATTAAAAATAAAACAAAAACAAAAATCATTGGGTCGTCGCGGGACGCGACGCCCCTTGTCTTTAGTTGACGCGGGCCGCGACGAGGCTAGACATCCGCCCTCCTCCGGAAGCCGCCACGTGGCGAAGCTATACCGAGTGACGAGTCAAAGCTTGGCCCTACGCACCTAGTCGCGGGCCGCGAATGCCCTGGCTGTGGGCTACGCGGGGCGCGACGAACCTAGAATCAGCTCCTATAAAGCTGGAGCTCGGGCCTTCAGTTCGATCGTTCAAAATTCAACTTTCTCTCTCAATTTCTTAATAGTAGAAGTTATATTCGGGTATAATATCCCCATAAATAACGAAGTTCTGCTCCATTGTAAGTATCATAACCCCTGGATACGTATTAGATACGCTGCCCGATTGATCTAGGGTTCCGTAACGGCTGTCGTGGTTCTGCCCGACGTAGTCGTTGGAATGCCGTCTCGGGGAGGGTATTACTAATGTTAAAATGGGTTATTATACTAACACGTGTGCATTTGTGTAATTTATAGATTATTCCCAGGAAATCCTTACAGAAAATCTAAGACAACAATGTGAGTAAACTCCTTTTTGTAAATTGTTTTTACAAAACCTCACACGATTAATTATATATTAAACAGTTATTGAGTATTTGTAAGAATACAATTATCTTGAGTATGTTGGGATTTTGTATACAAAGTTATGTTACTCCCTTGCGAGGGGTAACATTTCCATAAGTCGGGTCTGACAGTACCATGGATGTTAATTGATATAACTTGGAAACATATATAATTGCGAGATCGCCCTCAATACTGTACAATGGGTTTTATTAAAACTTAATTGAATTGGGATTCACTCACCAGTATTTCCCACTGACAAAATTTTTTTAAACGCGTTTCAGGTAACAAAATGTGAAAGCCAAATAGAAGCCAGCTGGACAGCACTGAAGGCTTGGAAAAGTGGCAATAAAGTTACCTAAAAAGAAATATATGTTTTTATTAAATAAAAATAGGATTTATTCCTATGGAAATGTGTGTACTTAAAACTTGGGTTTTATCCCATGTGTTTAATATTATGAAAATGTGGTATTTTACTCTGATCAAATATTTCCTAACTACGGTCCTGATGAAAATTCCGCTGCCAAAATTAGACAATACCAGATACCACCGAAACTAGCCACGGCCGCCCGTTCCTGTATTTGTAAAGGGGGACGGGGGTTGCGACAGAAGGTGGTATCAGAGCTAAGCCACTGATTCAGCCACAGAAGTGTTCTGCTGACATCAAAATTCAAATTGTTAGGAAATAAATTACGGGAATACGTGCACAATTGTATTTTCTTGTTATGTGTTATTTGACTATTTGTTAGTTTACAGTATGAGCGACCAAGGACCATCTGACGCGTACCGTCAATTGTCTGGTTCGCCTAGAAGAGAAGGTGCCTCTTCTCAGCCTGCCCTCACGGGGTACTCTGCTGATACGGAAGAAGGAATATTCGTGTTTAAAGCTCAGTCCGAGGAGCCATTTCCTCATAAAAAGAGAGGATGGTTCAGTCGAGGGGCACATGAGCGTAGGAAGAGTATGAAAAAGTTACAAGATCAGAGAGCACTAGCAGCAGCCAAAAGAGAAACCGATGCCTATGCCCAGGATATGCTTAATAGGGGTATAGCCAATATCCACATCCTAGCAACCACTGCAGCTGACCCTAACCTGGAGTAAATGTTAGCACCCCAACCACAACCACCAATTCCTGACCAACCCATGGAAATAGAAAACCCTGAAAATCAAGTAGAAATGCATGATTTCAATCCGGAGGAGATACCTAGGGTACCAGCACCAAATCCCTTAGACCCAAATTACGACCCGTGGTGGGATGACGTTCGAGACTATGTGCAACGCTACCCTATACACGAAGACATACCCATGCCAAACTTAGGAGCCTACCCAGGGTTAGGTCCTCTAGATCCCTATTACGATAATGATGTATTCATTAGGGAGATTCTAGAAAATCCTTACCCATACCAGGCCCCTATACCTCCATACCAGAATCCAGCACCCCAGATTCCGAACTCAGTCCTAGAACCTGCACCCCCAATGAGTGCAGAAAACGTACAAGAACTTAGGACATTTGGTGAGGAAATTTTAGAGAGTAGTGAAAGAATGAGACAGGTGGGAGAGCGACTCGTCTGGAAGTACGACGAGTGTAATATGGATTTTTGGATGAATCCATATCCATGAATGTGATGGTGGAAACGGTAGTAATAATAATAATAATAAAATAATATGATATGTGTGTATGTGTATGAAAAAAAAACTACGGATGCCTATTATTAGTAGTGTGACTTTAAATTTCAGTCGGTATTGTAATTTTAATTTCAGTACTGGTGTGTAATAGATGCATATTATATGAATAGAGTAAAGTCGCAATGATCGACGCTTTTGACCAAAATGCGTGTCATGTGATTGGCTATATTAAATATTATTTTGTGATATTAATACGTGGTAACTGTTTAAAATTCAGATGGCCGACGGAGGAAATCAAGAAAATCTGAATAACGATAACCAGAGTAACATTAACTTGGTTAATGAGAATCCGAGCATCAATAATAATGGAAACCAAGTGGATGATAGTGCTATCCAACACATAGTGGCACAAGGAATCATAGATGCAATGCCATTTATTATCCAAACTGTTAAGGAAGCAGACAATAAAAGTAAGGATAACAGTAAGTGACCAACTGAACCAGAACACAGTGTAAACAATGGACCTGTACTTCAAGTGCACCTTCCCAAAAGAAGAAGAACCGTGTCTTACGATTGTTCTTATAAAGAATTTTGGTCCTGCAAACCGATAGAATTCTCGGGCAATGAAGAACCCATTGCAGCTCTACGCTGGATAGAAAAGACTGAGGCTGTTTTAAAAATAAGCAAGTGTGCTGAAGAAGACAAGATAATGTTTGCTTCTAATCTATTTAAAAACTCAGCCTTAGAATGGTGGAACACTATCCTCTAGTCAAGAGGAGGTAATAGGGTATACAACATGGAATGGGAGGAATTTAAAAATATGATAGAAAGAAATTATGCCCTCCCAATGAAAAGGAACAGATAGCAAATAAGTTTCTAAACCTAAGGATGATCGGGGTAGATTGTAAGGGTTATACTAACACATTCTTTGAATATGCTAGAATAGTACCAACCTTTGCATCACCTGAACCGGTATTAATCTCCCGTTACATCTGGGGATTAATTGGAGAGATTAGACATGTGGTCAAGGCAGCTAGACCCCAAACTATAGAAGAAGCTGTAGAACTAGCAAACACCTTGACAGATGAATTAATCCGTACTAGAGAAGAAGACCAGAGGAGAAACCAAACCCAAAGACTTACTCAAGAATTCCGTTCTGGGAATTCCAATCGTAGGAATATAGGTTCTACCTCTCCACCATACTGCAAAGCTTGTAAGAAGAAGCATTCGGGAAGATGCTCCACTCACTGCAATTTCTGTAAGTTACCAGGACACAAGGAAGAAGATTGCAGAAGAAAATCCAGTAATGGACTGTGCTTCAATTGTGGAGAAAAAGGTCACATCAAGCCAAATTGTCCGAAATTGGCCCCAGCTACAAACAACAGAAACACTAAAAATGCTAGAGCATTTGTTCTAACGGCAGATGAAGCCAAAATGATTCCGGACGTCATAGCCGGTACGTTTTTAGTTAATGATGTTTCTGCTAAAGTATTATTTGACTCTGGTGCAAACCAAAGTTTTATTAATACTTCATTTTGCAAACTTCTTAATCAACCATTAACTAAACTCTCACAAGAATGCCTAGTCGAGACAGCGAATGGAGAAACGGTTAGGATTTCTGAAATCTTGCAGGGAGCAAGAATATAATTTTTAAACCAAAAATATATTGCAAACCTGTACCCAATGAATCTGACAGGATTTGATATCGTATTAGGAATGGATTGGTTAATAGCCAATAAAGCTAATATTTTATGTGATCAAAAGTCAATCCAAGTAAATTCACCAAAGGGTGAAAAGATCACAATTAAAGGAGATAAACCCTCTAGATCCACAAAATTCATCTCTGTGATGAAACTGCAAGTTATATAAGAAAAGGATCTATAGTGTATTTGATTTCCATAATCACTAACACTAAAGGAAAAGAATTAAAGGACATCTCAGTAGTGTCTCAGTTTTCAGATGTATTCCCAGAAGAATTACCAGGACTACCGTCGGACAGAGAAGTTGAATTCAGAATCCATCTACTGCCAGGAACAGCACCAATTACCAAAGCACCCTACCGTTTGGCACCCGCCGAAATGCAGGAACTGAAGAAACAGTTAGATGAATTATTAGAGAAGGGATTCATACAACCAAGCTCATCACCATGGGGAGCGCCGATACTGTTTGTCAAAAAGAAGGACGGATCAATGCGTATGTGCATTGACTACCGTGAATTGAACAAGGTCACAATTAAGAACCGGTACCCATTACCAAGAATCGATGATCTGTTTGATCAATTGCAAGGAGCTCGATTTTTCTCAAAAATCGATTTAAGGTCAGGATATCATCAATTAAAGGTACAGGAAAACCGCATTTAGAACAAGGTATGGTCATTATGAATTTACTGGCATGCCATTTGGTTTAACCAATGCCCCAGCCGCATTTATGGACATGATGAACCGAATATGTAAGTCATATTTGGATAAATTCATAATTGTTTTTATTGATGATATTCTCATATATTCAAAAAGTAAGGAAGATCATGCAAAGCATTTGCACGCACTTCTAAGTCTATTAAGAAAGGAAAAGCTTTATGCTAAGTTTTCAAAGTATGAATTTTGGTTAGAACAAGTACAGTTTCTTGGACACTTAGTTAACCATGAAGGAATTCATGTAGATCCAACTAAGATCGAAGCGATTACCAAATGGAAAACCCCTGAATCACCAACCGAGGTTAGAAGTTTCTTAGGATTGGTCGGTTATTATAGAAGATTTATTCTAGATTTTTCTAGAATAGCCATTCCTTTAACTAAGTTAACCTGTAAATCCATTAAATTTGAATGGGGACCAAAACAAGAAGAAGCATTTAGAATTCTTAAGCAAAGATTAACCAACGCACCCATACTAGCGTTACCAAAAGGCACTGAAGATTTAGTAGTTTATTGTGACGCTTCTAAATTAGGTTATGGATGTGTATTAATGCAACGTCAAAAGGTTATAGCTTACGCCTCTATGCAACTTAAGAATCATGAAGAGAATTATTCAACCCATGATCTAGAATTAGGAGCCATAATTTTTGCCCTTAAGATTTGGAGACATTACCTTTATGGTAGTAAGTTTAACATATTCACCGATCATAAAAGTTTAAGATATGTTTTTGGGTAAAAAGAATTAAATATGAGACAAAGACGCTGGATGGAGATGCTTAGTGATTATGATTGTGATATCCAGTATCATGAAGGAAAAGCAAATATAGTGGCAGATGCTCTAAGCCGAAAGTATCATGAAAATCCAAAAAGGGTACGTTCTCTTAAGATAAATCTAAAAGTAGATTTAAATGAACAAATTAAAAAGGCACAAGAATCAGTAATCAAGGAAGATACTGAAAAGCTAAAAGGTATGATTAAGGAATTACAACAAGGAACAGATGGAATTTGGAGATTCCATGAAAAGAGAATGTGGGTACCTAAATTAGGAAATCTACGCCATCGCTATGACACCTGTGTCATTTCAACCATCATACAAATACCAAACCAATGAAATATTGTATTTCATACTTGGGATTTGTATAAATATGTGTATCATTTGCACATATCAATTCTTGTTCGAATTCGAGCTTTAAATCGCTTTCTAGAAGGTTATACGCGAACTGATGCGTAAATATAACTAGTTTAATGCAAAAAACACTTTGTAATAGTTAAATAGGCTTAACATACCTTAAATAACCTTTACATAACTTAGAAATAAGTTTTGAAGGGTTTGGTATGGCAAAAACAAGTTTATTCGCTCACAGGGACTATTTGCGTCAAACTGCAAAAGTCTCCCGTTTCGTAAGGCAACGTACAGTCCGGAACTTGATAATAAGCTAAACATACCATATATAACCTAAAAATTGCTTAGAAATAAGCTTTGAGTGGTTTGGTGTGCGAAAATATGCTTATTTGATCTTACAGGGACTAAAAATGTCAAAAACGGCGTAAGTTTGCATTTTCGCGCATATCTTACATTCTGACCACATCTGGACACCCAAATTTTTTTACACACTAAAATATTTTTATTTTAGTGATCGGCATGCAAAAATACCATTCGTCGCTTAATTTGGATCGTTTTCGCGTCCGTTCGAGTTTCGTCGTAATTTGACGAACAACGTGACCGTACGGCCAAACGAACCGACATCCGAGAGTTTTCCGAGCATATTTTGAGTCCTCTATACTTTGACCACCTTATAGAGCCTTGAAAATGGTTTAACGGGGGTTAAAAGTGCCAAAAATGGGCCTATGCAAGTACACGGACCAAAATTGCAAAAGTTGAAACTAGTGCTGATCTGCAAGTTTTACACCGGCCGCGTAAGCCTGGTCTCTCCCCTTACGCGGGCCACGTAAAAATTCCCAGCACCAGAAAATCAGTTTTTGCAATCTGTTTGCAAATTCAGGGGCTGTTATGGTAATTTCTTGGTGTGTTAACCAAGTTAACACCTCTCCAAGGCTTCTAATCTGCATCAAACACATGTATGGCTAGGATTTTATGCTTGGAAGTTACACAAAAACTTGGCATGATCTTGTGAGTTCACCACAACTATATATAGCATGCCATTTCATTTGAATTCTTCACCCTTGATCTGAATTACACTCTAAGTTGGAGCCTTTGCTTCATACCTGAGTGTGATAGATCAAGTTCTCCCTAGCAAGGACCCTTTGTAAGCTTCCTTCATTCTTTTATCGTTTTCCTAGCGTGAAAGTCAAACATTGTTTGACTTTCTACTTTGACCAGTCTTTAGTCAACACGAAGTTCGTTTGAACTTCGCAACGTGAGCATAATCACGATGGTTATAGTCCCTAGTGACTATACCTACTGATTACCACGTTGACTAGGCGTAGTGACGAGTCATAGTTTCGGTCAAAATGCGCATTTATGCGTATTTTGCAACCAAACTACTTTTGGATATCAAAACACTTTGTTTTGATATCAAAACATGTTTTTTAACTTAATTAAGCATGTTTTAACATGCTTAGCTCGTCACTTTTAGGTTAGTGCTTGCTTAGAGTCGTAAGTCAAGCGGTCTAAACCACCGCTTAGACTTTCGAACTCGACCTGTTTGGTAAATCATTAGGATCCGACCAAGCATGTTTAGTGACCATAGTTGCATAGGGAATAACCTTCTGAGGTTATACCTTATGGTCACATAGTTTAAGTAGTTGTATGATAGGTAGTTTATATGCCTTAGGTAAATGACCAAAATGCCCTTTTCATGTATAATTGGATTTTAAACATATGTAACCTAAACAATTGTCACTTAACTTATTATGCAACATAATTAAACATGTTTAGGCATATAATACTTGTCATAGGACTAGTTAGACGTCTCAAACGCGCGTTTGCGCGAACGACGCGTTAAAGTAGCGTAAGCTACCTTAATGGGTCGTAACGGGTCGTAAGCACTTAGGATAGGTTCCGTTTTAGAATGTAGACTTCGTTAAACCATATCACATGAGTTCCAATACTCATTTGGTTTACGAAACCTCATTCTATCCAATCTTCCGATTTAGGTCCGGTTTATTTACTTAGTCACCCATATTAGGTGCCGTTTGATTCCGTGATCCCTCTAGCTTTGCTTGGTTGTTGTTCAAGACTTCTAAGCATCCTCAAGTGAATACATAGTCCCCTCTTTTACTGTTTTCAATGTTTTGGGGTGAAGCATATGTACCTATTTGTTATGTTCATGATTTCAAAGTATAATTGATTATACATTTTTATGCTGACGTACCTATTTTTACACATGTTTCAGGTGCTGCTTTGTGATGATTATTGATACATGCTATACATAGGATGGACTCGTGCCTTAGCGACTTTAAAACTTGAAAGACAATAATTGTATTTATTTGATTTGTAATAAAACAATGAGTTCATTAATTCAATAAAACGAAATTATTTAATCCATGGTTGTGAAACAATGATTATGTTACAACACTCCCCGACGTTTCCGCCACGTCTTGTTGTTTAACGTGGTCGGGGTGTGACAGAAAAGTTGGTATCAGAGCCAATGGTTATAGGGAATTAGGTTATTAGTAATGCTTTGACCTAGACTATAACCTTCCTAGGACCCTAACACAAGTTATCTTGTGTTTAGTTTTAAAACAATACCGTCACCTATCCTTAGGTGACAACCACAATAAGAATACAAATTTCGAATCCGCTTTGAAAACCAATCATCTGTTCTAGGATGATTTATTAACAGGTTTTGAACCTTCAAAGTTTTCAAAATCTCATCAAAGTTTGGGTCTAAATAATGTGAACACGGCAAACTGGAAGGGTGAATGCCTGTACCCTGAGTTTTCTGTCTAAGGCTAGAGTGTTCGTACAAATCCGCCGTATCGGACCAGTCACTCTTACCTGGGAACTCTTGGGATGAGTGTTCACTTATAGGCGAGCATGTCTTCGGTGATACATTATATTGATCCATTTACTTCGATTAGTCACTGTGTGTCATTTGTTTGTTCGAGGTAATGAACGAATGATCGCCTTCCTTATGTTTTATCGATGTTTTCAATACCTCTTTTGTTTTTCCAATCATCAACCTCACTCGTTTCTCATGTTCCCTTGTTCCTTTTAGACAATGCCTCCTCGACGAGATGCACAACCCGTAACTAATGAAGAAGTCGCAGCCCTTGTCGCTCAGCAAATGGCTGCAGTGCTCCCGGGCGTAGTAGCCCAGATCCATCAGTTATATAACAACAATAACACCCAGTGTAATTTCAAGACCTTCAACTCTGCTAAACCTTTGAAGTTTTCTGGATCTCAAGGAGCAACCGCGCTCCTGCAATGGTTTGAAAGTTTGGAGAGCACATTCAGGCATGTGCAATGTCCGAATGAGCGTAAGGTTGAGTTTGCATCCAGTGTGTTCGAGAAGCGTGCTCTTACCTGGTGGAACGGTGTGATGCGTGATAGGGGTGCTGATGTGGCACTAGCTCAAACTTGGGAAGAGCTTCGAGCTCTAATAATGAAGGAGTTTTGTCCTCGTCATGAGCTTAGAGCGTTGGAAAGGGAATTCGATGATTTAAAGCAAGACAGTGGTGAACATCGAGCTTACACTGACCGTTATGAGGAATTGAGCCTGTTATGTCCTGCCATGGTTACGCCTGTGGATAAGGCGATTGAGAACTACATTGATGGTCTTCCTGATTTAGTTTAGGATATCGTTACTGGCAGCAACCCTACTACTGTCAGACAGGCCATTGAATTGTCTGCCACCCTGACTGAATCTCATATCAGGAAGGGTAAGCTTTTTCGAAAAGGCGACCCAAGACCATCTGACAAGGCTGCACAAGTTGAACCAAAGGAAAAACAGGCTGAGGTATCCAATAAGAAGAAGCGTAAGGCTTCTCAAAACTGCGCCATAACTGCTCAGAACAATCAGGTTGCACCAAACCAGCCAGCACAACCTCGTAAAGGGAAAAATTATGTTGGTACCGCACCCTTGTGCAACAAATGCAACCGTCATCATCTGGAGCAAGAGCAGTGTCACAAATGTACCCATTATGGATGGTTGGGACATTTGATCAATACCTGTCATTATACCAACCAAAACCAAGCTGCTGCAAATCCTGCTGATGTTCAAGCACGGTTCCCACCTGGGTCATGTTATAATTGTGGTGACCTTACTCACTACAGAAACAATTGCCCAAGACTTGTTAACACAAATCCAGCACGTGGACGAGTGTTTAACATAAATGAGGAAAACGCAAACAATGATGCAGCAGTGAACAATTAGTCTTTTGAAATTCCTTAGTTGTTATCTTTCGATGTTTGAATTGACTCAGTTGTTATATAAATAAAATTTGTTGTTTCAAAATTTTATTTTGTGAAACTGATACGATTGTGTGAATGTTTGATACAACCCTTCGATGCCGACACCAAGGAATTGTGTTCCTTATAAGACAAACTACTCGTGTAGTTCTATCATTTTTATGATCACTTGTTATCTCCCCAAAAATCTTAAATACTTGTTTCTTTGAAGAAACAAAGCAAAATTCCTATTAAGATCTTTCTATCTCCATAGTTAGATTCTTATGTTTAAAGTGCCAAATAAAATCCACGGATTGGATTCCTGGTGTGCTTTAAATGTCCGTGTCCAAAGATAACAAATTAAAGATCAAGTTAATTAATTATGTAATTATGTGCTTATGTGTTTTCTTCTATGTTTCGTGTTTTTATGTGATTCATCCAAATCCTCGTAGAATCTTCCATATATCCATATGAGGGATTCATAGTAGGATATCAAAAGGTACTACCTTAAATCCTTAATGGGCTTCTATGTTATAGTTAAGTCCCTTGGATTATAAAGTACTATTCTATAATTGGACCCCTTGAGTGGTCTAGTTAAACAGATTGATTCAAAAATCTGGTTAGAAATATAATGTGATGATATAGCTGAAAAGATCCCTTAAGTGGTCAATTTAAGGAGATCGTACGACGGTCTAGTTAAGAAGATCATGTGTTGATCTAGTTAAAAAGATCGTTAATTGATCTAGTGAAAAAGATCCTTTGGTGGTCTAGTCAAGTCGCTTCATCTTTATTCGATTGATTTTTCCCCTACGCATTATGAAATGAACTGTGCGGACTGTGCAAGGAATTACGTAATTATGGATGCATACATAATTATGGAATTCAGTGCACAGAAACCACAGCAAATTTTGTCATGTGTTAAGACTATAGTGATGAGAATAACGAAACGGGAACAATGTAAAAAGGGGCATGGTGCTTCCTATATATAAGTGTTCCTTATTACATTGCGAACGTAGCGTTATTTAAGTTACTAGAAGTCCTGGACCTTGACCAATGTTATCTTATCTTACACTTTCCGACACTGATTTCGAGCACACACAAGTTTCTTATGATAGTCTTCATTAGAAACGTTCTTTTGTCTTGTAACACCTCGAAAATTCACGTCCTATAATGGGTTGACACGTGTCATATGTTTGAACGTGTGAAAGAATGTTATGAAAGGACTAAAGTTGACAATCATGGAAAGTATGTTAAATTACGAGTTCTAAATGTCAACAGTGAATAAATATATTGTACTTTAACCCTACATGATGCTCATACCTTCAAACGAATAAATCATGGATCATCCGAAGCTAAAAGTAAGAGATTACAAACTACAGGGGTTAAATGTGTCAACATGTTTAAGTTATACCTCTGAGTGACCTTTTGACATACCCGAAGCTTTGTAACGGTTAATTATGCTCACTAGAATGCACGATATAAATTTCATAAAGTTTCGTTATCGTATGAGAAAGTTATGATCAAATTCGTATGCGAGGGGTTAAAGCGTCAACGTTGAAAGTTTGGACCTTTCGGGTGACAATAAGGTTAACCGGGCACTAAATAAAGTGGGTACAAGTCTTAAGGCCCTTGTAGGTAAATAAGAAGGGGTCAAAATGCAAGAAATAAACTTGGTTACCCTTTCGAAGAGCCAAGGGACAAGATGTGGAAAATAGAAAATGTAAAATCTGATTTCGGGGTTAAGGCGGGCCGCGTAAAGTTTAACCTACCTTTACGCGGGCCGCGTCAGATGCCCAGTAACAGAATGTGAAGACAGCAGCCTGTAAATGCGATTAATCGACCCAAAACTGATATTTTTCATCATGGGCGACCCCTAAATACCTCCTAGAACACTAGAGACATGTGTTGATCAGTTGTGGTCACTTGTAGAACCATGTGTCAACAATCTATGGTGAAAAATTCACTATAAAAGGGCCATGAAGTTGCAAACATTCTTCACACCTTCCTTCAAGCTTTCGGATCATTTCTGGAGCTCAAGTCTTCTTCCAAGTGATCACTAATCAAGCTTAGGACTTCAGTAAGTTTGCTAATCCTTTCTTAATTAAGTTTTAGCTTAGTTTTAGCTTAAAAGTCAAACCGTCGTAATTAACGGTTGACTTTAAGATTAATCACTAATGGTCCAGTGATTAGTCGAATCAAAAGTAGTTATAAGTTGGTAATTATGTGGGTAATAAACCCTCAAAAGGGTTCCCCCTGATTCCCACTCGAACTAGGTCTAATGTCGGGTCAAACTTGTAATTAAAAAGTCAACAGAATACTTAAATTCTAATTTATGCATAATTAGCAATGTAGAACATATACAACCTGTTTGATCATCAATATAATTTGGTAATAAGTGTAAGAACATGTCTAAACATGTTCAACCCGACAATTTCCTGTAAAGACCCGGTTCGGAACCGAAAGTCGCATAGTTTGACTTTTACTTTGACTTTCAGTTCTGACCCGTTATGGTATGTTTTAGACATACCTTAGAGCTTCATTTGGACCAGGTTACATGCTAGTATAACCCTATGTGATTATACACCATGGTTCATTAGTTAACCAATTAATACGCATGATTCCGTTAATTGCTCATATGTTGACCATTATGCCCTTTTCACCTTAAAACGTGATTTGTGAAAATGTAAAAATGTAGAAACCTTAGTTACTGATATATAAACTTGTATAAAAAGTTTGACATCAGTTTGAGGTGTAGATTAAGAGTTATGCTCGTTAGCGTAAAATGAAAGCTTTATGTTAATAAAACGGCGTAATTAGCGTATAGCCGAGTTAAGCCTACTTTTTGATATCAAAATCCTTACCCACTGATGTAATATATTATTTTGGGATTTTTGAAGATTTTTAATTAATTTTAGGCTGAGCATAACTTATAGTCGTAGGCTTAATCCGGTATTTGTCAGTTTTGCCCTTACGGGCCATAAAATGAGTTTTACATATCTAAACGACTCCAAACCTTTTGCTACTGATTACATATGATAAATAAATTATTTTAAATCTCCTGGAATAATAAAAATATCAGATTTCTATATAGAACCCGGAAACGGCTTCTAATCGCCTAATTAAGCGTTTTTAACGCCTAGTATGTACTAGAACTATTTTAAACATACTAAGGGTGATACCTACTGATATTTGAGGTAAATAATAATATTTTAACAGTAAACAAATGTTGTTAACCTCAGACTTCAGTTTTGAGCTTTTCGGCTTATGTGAAATTACCAAAATGCCCCTACGGTGCATAGTTTGGTTATAATTGATAAATTTCACATATATACTTTACCCTACTGATATAACTTAGCAAATTGATTATCTTTGCTGATTGCATCAGACCTGTAACTCAGGATATTACTTAAACTCTTTTATCACCTTATAAATGACCAAACTACCCCTACGGGGCATAGTTTGTGTTTAAATTCATTTCGGGCATAATAAATGATATCTTACTGATGTCACAACATATTTGGAGCATATTAACTTAGGAAACCTATAAATGGCTCTCATTATTACCCGTTACGCTTATTACGCGTGCGGTTCGATTTATGTAACTAGTTTACATAAATTAGCCGAAACGGGTCAAACCTTATCGGTTTTATCTCAAAATCCAGAGTGTGTATGAAATACCCATATTAAGCAAGTCTCCGAACTTTCCGAGTCTAAATCACATTCTATCCGGTCTTCGCTTAATAGTGCGTACGAACCGTATCATTAAAACTAACCGGTCTAAGCTAAGGCTTAATTAAGGATCCGTTAGAAATCTAATAGGTTATTATAAACCTTAGTTCCAGATTAGGAGCCCAGTAAAAGTACTTGCATTTGCTGTATTTGATTGATACTTTGCTCAGGTAAATACTCTTAACTTATTTTCCCTATACGGGCTTGGGATACGGTACTATAAAAGTACCGCTTGGTCGGGTATGTAGTCATTTAAATCGGATTGTGATTAATGTATTTACATAACCCGCTTTATTCTGTATTATTTGATGTATGGCCCTTGGGGGTTAAATGACCATGTCCCGGATATCCTTGGCATCATTTTACGAAATGGCCACGACCTAAGCACGGGGTGTAGGCGTACACCAGACAGATGCATTATGTAAAAACTGGTAATCCACTAAAGGAATCAACCTTGTGGGCACTATACCTGTGGCGTGTCAGTTAACTTAAACCGGCTCTTCTAACCGGTGCTAATGGACGGCAAATGAGTAAAACTGTATACAAGATTATATACAAATAATTGTCCCAAGTTATAAAGATATTTTGTGCCGAAGTGCATTCAAATCAATTTACAAACTCTTTTCAAAATGAGTCAGTTGAGTTGTATTTACCAGTGTAAACTGACGTATTTTCCAAAAAGGTTAAGTGCAGGTGCTAGACGAAATAGGCTGGCTACTCCAGGCATCATTACTCAAGTCTCGCAAGCTCTAGATGTCAAAGTCTGTTGAACTATTGTTTCTATTTTATTTTCGATCCGTCTGTGGATAAACAATCGACTATTGTGATACTCGATATTACAACATTATATTCGGTTGAATTATATCTTACAATTTGCTTCCGCTGTGCATTTATATAATTGTGTTGATTGACTATTATGTTGCCAACCACGTCACGATACTCCCCACCGGGCCCACCGGTGACACGTGGAAGTCGGGGTGTGACAGGTTGGTATCAGAGCCAACACTGAGTGAATTAAACACTAGTCTTTTGTGTTTAATCTCAGTTACGCAATTGCACATTCTTGAGTCTAGACAAGAACATAGGACAAATCCAAATTCGTTTCATTGTCTTTTAATTACTTCTTTGTTATTTTCCTGATTAGCCCTTGCATGGGCAAGTCATTTTTTTTATTATTAGAAGTCCCGTTTAGGGCAACCATATACTTGTTTAAATTTAAAGGAACGATTATGTTTAAAATATCATTCCTATATTATAAGACCTACCATTATAATAAAAATGGCAAAATCTAAAAAGACAAGACCTAGCCATATGTCACTTTAAGATAGGGCCAAGATGGTAGTTCCACAATTAGATTCAGATCCTTGTTAACAGTTCAATTTAGGATTGTTCTGCGTTAAATATTAAAAAGAATCTTAAGGGTAAAACCTAGCCTAAATGTCACGGCATACAAGGCCAAGATGGTAGAACCTATTCAAGAGATTCAAATCCTTATTAAACATATGAAAGCATATTAACATGCTCGACAAAGTGTGATACGATAAAATCACATAAGTCATTTTTAATTGGGTTATTTTAAATTCCCTTATTTATATAATCATCCCTTGGGGATGAAGTGCCCACGGGCTATAATTAACGTCCTCTGAGACTAAAGACAGTGGTATCTTACGACTCCCTGTCAAGAAAAGGTAATGAACTTTGATTCAAACCTTAATGCCTCGATTCTCTGAAATCATGGCTTATAAATTAAACTCGTCTACGTGACTAGGCCTTTTGTGCTATTATTAACTTATAATTTAGGATTATGATAAAGATCCTGAAAATTTTTTATATTTAACAAATTAACTAAAATGTGTATTAAAAGCATGGTTAATAAATCGTTTAAGAACGATAGTACTGTAAGGGCTTCTAAATAAACCTTGCCATTATTTTTCTTTTTGTAGCAACTAAGACTACATGGCTGACTCTGACGAGATAAACAGTCATCCTTTGGAAAACCGCGATGATAATGATAGGATTAATATAACCAAAGGAGAACTTCGTTCACTGATTGATACAGCTATATGTAAAGCTGTAGAAGAACAATTTAAGGAGTATAGTGGGACGCATAGTCGAGCCTCATCTGTACCCCACTTTAAGTCTGTCCCTAAAACTCATTCAGAGCCTCATAACAAGCCGCCCTCTAAGAAAGAGGAGCCAAAGAATGATGATGATCGACATTCATCAAATGAACACAGTGTTCCATCCAAGAAGATAGCGTTCGATAATGAACCACGTACCAAGTCTTGTACCTATAAGTACTTTGTTTCCTGTAAACCCCGAGACTTCACTGGGGAGAAAGGAGCAGTAGATTGTATGACCTGGTTGGATGAAATGGACACGGTGGTGGACATCAGCGGTTGTGCTGAAAGGGATGTAGTAAAGTATGTATCCCAATCATTCAAAGGAGAGGCACTGGCATGGTGGAGGTCTCTCATTCAAGCTGCTGGGAAGATCCCGCTCTACAACATGTCATGGGAGCAGTTTGTTACTCTCATTATGGAAAACTACTGCCCTCAACATGAGGTCGAAAGAATTGAATCTGATTTCTTATCATTGGTGATGACAAACTTAGATTGTCAAGCTTACCTCACCAGTTTCAATACCCTGTCCAGACTGGTTCCTTAGCTTGTAACACCAGAGCCCAAGCGAATTGCTCGCTTCATTGGGGGTTTAGCCCCAGAAATCAAAGCCAGTGTTAAGGCTTCAAGACCTGCTACATTTAGGTCAACAGCTGATCTCTCTTTGTCCCTTACTTTAGATGCGGTCAGGTTGAGATCGCTAAAGAAATCTGAAGAAAGTAAGAGGAAGCGTGAGGATGATAACTCACGAGGGTCAGAGAAGAAGCACAAGGGAAACACCGATTCTAAGAAGTTTGGGTCTGGAAGGAATAGTCAGCGGACAGAGGAAAAGCCAAAGTGCACGACTTGCCAGAAACGCCACTTTGGAAAGTGCAGACTTGAGTCCAATTCTAAGTCAGGAGCACCTGCATGTGGGATATGCAAGTCTAAAGAGCACAAGACGATAGAGTGCGAGAAGATAAGAGATGCCACATGCTACAACTGCAATGAGAAAGGGCACATTAAGACCAACTGCCCTAAGTATGCCAAGAAGCCTGAAGAAGTCAAGAAGACCAATGCAAGGGTCTTTCGAATGGATGCAAAGGAAGCAATCCAGGATGACAACGTAATCACAGGTACCTTTCTCATCAATGATGTCTATGCAAGAGTACTTTTTGATTCAGGCGCTGATAAGTCTTTCGTAGATCATAAGTTTTGCAAATTGCTGAATTTACCTGTCAAAACCTTGAGTATAAATTATGAGGTAGAGTTAGCAGACGGCACCATAGAAACCGTCTCAACTGTGTTAGATGGATGTGTTATATCCATTAAGAACCACTCTTTTCCCCTGTCTCTACTTCCCTTTAAGTTGGCCGGTTTTGACATAGTGTTAGGTATGGACTGGTTATCTCATAACCAGGCCCAAATTGTCTGTAACAAAAAGCAAGTGGTGATAAAGACTCCGTCTGGTGAATCACTTACCATTCGGGGAGATACCCAATATGGACTGCCTGAGCAAGTGACTATGCTCAAGGCTTCCAAGTGTTTAAAGAAGGGTTGTGTCATCTACATGGCACAAGTAATTTTTGATGAGCCTAAACCGAAGATCGAAGACATCCCCGTCATTTCTGAATACCCTGAAGTTTTTCCGGAAGAACTACCTGGTTTGCCACCAGATAGACAAGTCGAGTTCAGAATTGATATCATCCCTGGAACAGCCCCAGTCGCTAGAGCACCTTATAGGTTGGCGCCCACGGAAATGAAGGAATTAAGAACGCAACTGGATGAATTGCTGGCCAAAGGTTTCATCAAACCTAGTTCGTCTCCTTGGGGAGCACCAGTCTTGTTTGTCAAGAAGAAGGATGGATCGATGCGTCTGTGCATCGATTATCGTGAACTTAATAAGGTCACGATCAAGAATAGGTATCCTTTGCCCAGGATCGACGATTTGTTCGATCAATTGCAAGGGGCAAGTTATTTCTCGAAGATTAACTTAAGGTCAGGCTACCATCAACCGAAGGTCAGAGATGAAGACGTACACAAAACTGCATTTAGGACTCGTTATGGTCATTACGAGTTCCTAGTGATGCCTTTTGGGCTCACTAATGCACCGGCCGCGTTCATGGATCTCATGAATCGCGTTTGCAAGCCGTACTTAGATAAATTCGTCATTGTTTTCATCGACGACATTCTCATTTATTCTAAGAACCAAGCTGACCATGAGAAACACCTTCGCAGTATTCTCAAGCTTCTACATCATGAGAAACTTTATGCCAAATTCTCTAAGTGTGAAATTTGGCTTCGAGAAGTCCAATTCCTTGGACACGTGGTTAGTGAGCGTGGTATCCAAGTGGATCCCGCTAAGGTTGTAGCAGTTATGAACTGGCAAGAACCAAAGACGCCTACAGAGATTCGTAGCTTCCTGGGATTGGCAGGATATTACAGGCGTTTCATTGAAAAATTTTCAAGGATTGCTGCACCCTTAACTTCCTTGACTAAGAAGAAGGTAAAGTTCGTTTGGGGCCCTAAGCAGCAAGAGTCCTTTGATATTCTGAAGCAAAAGTTGAGCAACGCCCCAGTACTGACATTGCCAGATGGAATAGAAGAATTCGTGGTTTACTGCGATGCATCGCACACTGGCATGGGGTGTGTGCTTATGCAGAAAGGTAAGGTTATTGCCTATGCTTCAAGACAGTTAAAGGTGCATGAAAAGAATTACACCACCCACGACTTGGAGTTGGGTGCCGTTGTATTCGCACTAAAACTGTGGAGGCATTATTTGTATGGTATCAAATGTGTGATCTATTCTGATCACAAGAGCCTTCAACATCTGTTTAATCAGAAGGATTTGAACATGAGGCAATGCCGTTGGATGGAGACTTTAAATGATTATGATTGTGAAATCAGATACCATCCCGGCAAGGCGAATGTAGTCGCTGATGCCTTGAGTTGAAAGGAAAGGGTGAAACCCATCCGAATCAATGCCAAGCGCATGGAGATAAAGAACAGTTTGACTGAAAGGTTGTTAGCTGCACAGAAGGAAGCTGTGTTGGAAGCTAACTATCCTAATGAAAAGCTAGGGGTAAGTGAGGAGCAGTTAACTCTTAGCAAGGACGGAATTCTAAGATTAAATGGATGAATATGGGTTCCAATTTATGGAGGACTTCGGGATGTTATCCTCCAGGAAGCCCATAGTTCCAAATATTCTATTCACCCTGGAGCTGATAAGATGTACCAGGATCTAAGGGCAAATTATTGGTGGATAGGCTTGAAAAAGTCTGTAGCTGCCTATGTAGCTAAGTGCTTGACTTATGCGCAAGTCAAAGCAGAACATCAAAAGCCGTCAGGCTTGCTACAACAGCCTGAACTTCCTACGTGGAAGTGGGAAATGGTAACTATGGATTTTATCACCAAGTTACCTAAGACAAGGAAAGGAAATGATACAATATGGGTTATAGTTGATAGACTGACTAAGTTAGCACATTTCTTACCCATCAAGGAGACTTATAGCTCCGACATGTTAGCCCAGTTATACGTGGATAAGATTGTAGCCTTACATGGCATACCAGTGTCTATTATCTCTGACAGAGATACTAGATACACGTCACATTTTTGGAAGAGTTTCCAACAATCTTTGGGCACGCGTTTGAATTTCAGTACGGCTTACCACCCTCAGACTGACGGACAGAGTGAGCGTACCATCCAAACATTGGAAGATATGCTACGTGCATGTGTAATTGATTTAGGTGGTAGTTGGGATAACCACCTACCCTTGATTGAGTTCTCCTACAACAATAGCTACCATACCAGCATTAAGGCTGCGCCTTTCGAGGCCTTATACGGTAGAAAGTGTAGAACGCCCGTTTGTTGGGCGGAAGTTGGAGATGTCCAATTATCAGGACCAGAGATAGTGTTCGAAACGACGGACAAGATTGTCCAGATTCGTGACCGTCTCAAAGCTGCCCGGGATAGGCAGAAGAGTTACGCAGATCCAAAGCGTAAAGCTTTTCACTTCGAAGTAGGTGACAAAGTGTTGCTTAAGGTATCACCCTGGAAGGGAGTGATGCGATTTGGTAAGAAAGGCAAGCTAAGCCCGAGATACATAGGACCTTTCGAGGTTATCGAACGTGTTGGGTCAGTTGCCTATAAGTTAAACTTACCTGAAGAGCTCAGTGGAATTCACAATGTGTTCCACATCTGCAATATGAAGAAGTGCTTCGCTGATGAATCACTGGTTATACCACATACAGATGTGCATATAGATGAGAGCTTAAAATTTGTAGAAAAACCATTGTCGATTGAAGATCGACAGGTTAAGAAGCTTCGCAGGAAGCATGTGCCTATTGTAAAGGTCAAATGGGATGCCCGTAGGGGTCCCGAATTCACGTGGGAGGTCGAATCCACGATGAAAGAAAAATACCCCTATTTATTTCAGTAAATCTCGGGTCGAGATTTATTTTAAGGGGGTGAGGATGTAACACCTCGAAAATTCACGTCCTATAATGGGTTGACACGTGTCATATGTTTGAACGTGTGAAAGAATGTTATGAAAGGACTAAAGTTGACAATCATGGAAAGTATGTTAAATTACGAGTTCTAAATGTCAACAGTGAATAAATATATTGTACATTAACCCTACATGATGCTCATACCTTCAAACGAATAAATCATGGATCATGCGAAGCTAAAAGTGAGAGATTACAAACTATAGGGGTTAAATGTGTCAACATGTTTAAGTTATACCTCTGAGTGACCTTTTGACATACCCGAAGCTTTGTAACGGTTAATTATGCTCACTAGAATGTACGATATAAATTTCATAAAGTTTCGTTATCGTATGAGAAAGTTATGATCAAATTCGTATGCGAGGGGTTAAAGCGTCAACGTTGAAAGTTTGGACCTTTCGGGTGACAATAAGGTTAACCGGGAACTAAACAAAGTGGGTACAAGTCTTAAGGCCCTTGTAGGTAAATAAGAAGGGGTCAAAATGCAAGAAATAAACTTGGTTACCCTTTCGAAGAGCCAAGGGACAAGATGTGGAAAATAGAAAATGTAAAATCTGATTTCGGGGTTAAGGCGGGCCGCGTAAAGTTTAACCTACCTTTACGCGGGCCGCGTCAGATGCCCAGTAACAGAATGTGAAGACAGCAGCCTGTAAACGCGATTAATCGACCCAAAACTGATATTTCTCATCATGGGCGACCCCTAAATACCTCCTAGAACACTAGAGACATGTGTTGATCAGTTGTGGTCACTTGTAGAACCATGTGTCAACAATCTATGGTGAAAAATTCACTATAAAAGGGCCATGAAGTTGCAAACATTCTTCACACCTTCCTTCAAGCTTTCTGATCATTTCTGGAGCTCAAGTCTTCTTCCAAGTGATCACTAATCAAGCTTAGGACTTCAGTAAGTTTGTTAATCCTTTCTTAATTAAGTTTTAGCTTAGTTTTAGCTTAAAAGTCAAACCGTCGTAATTAACGGTTGACTTTAAGATTAATCACTAATGGTCCAGTGATTAGTCGAATCAAAAGTAGTTATAAGTTGGTAATTATGTGGGTAATAAACCCTCAAAAGGGTTCCCCCTGATTCCCACTCAAACTAGGTCTAATGTCGGGTCAAACTTGTAATTAAAAAGTCAACAGGATACTTAAATTCTAATTTATGCATAATTAGCAATGTAGAACATATACAACCTGTTTGATCATCAATATAATTTGGTAATAAGTGTAAGAACATGTCTAAACATGTTCAACCCGACAATTTCCTGTAAAGACCCGGTTCGGAACCGAAAGTCGCATAGTTTGACTTTTACTTTGACTTTCAGTTCTGACCCGTTATGGTATGTTTTAGAGATACCTTAGAGCTTCATTTGGACCAGGTTACATGCTAGTATAACCCTATGTGATTATACACCATGGTTCATTAGTTAACCAATTAATACGCATGATTCCGTTAATTGCTCATATGTTGACCATTATGCCCTTTTCACCTTAAAACGTGATTTGTGAAAATGTAAAAATGTAGAAACCTTAGTTACTGATATATAAAATTGTATGAAAAGTTTGACATCAGTTTGAGGTGTAGATTAAGAGTTATGCTCGTTAGCGTAAAATGAAAGCTTTATGTTAATAAAACGGCGTAATTAGCGTATAGCCGAGTTAAGCCTACTTTTTGATATCAAACTCCTTACCCACTGATGTAATATATTATTTTGGGATTTTTGAAGATTTTTAATTAATTTTAGGCTGAGCATAACTTATAGTCGTAGGCTTAATCCGGTATTTGTCAGTTTTGCCCTAACGGGCCATAAAATGAGTTTTACATATCTAAACGACTCCAAACCTTTTGCTACTGATTACATATGATAAATAAATTATTTTAAACCTCCTGGAAAAATAAAATATCAGATTTCTATATAGAACCCGGAAACGGCTTCTAATCGCCTAATTAAGCGTTTTTAACGCCTAGTATGTACTAGAACTATTTTAAACATACTAATGGTGATACCTACTGATATTTGAGGTAAATAATAATATTTTAACATTAAACAAAAGTTGTTAACCTCAGACTTCAGTTTTGAGCTTTTCGGCTTATGTGAAATTACCAAAATGCCCCTACGGTGCATAGTTTGGTTATAATTGATAGATTTCACATATATACTTTACCCTACTGATATAACTTAGCAAATTGATTATCTTTGCTGATTGCATCAGACCTGTAACTCAGGATATTACTTAAACTCTTTTATCACCTTATAAATGACCAAACTACCCCTACGGGGCATAGTTTGTGTTTAAATTCATTTCGGGCATAATAAATGATATCTTACTGATGTCACAACATATTTGGAGCATATTAACTTAGGAAACCTGTAAATGGCTCTCATTATTACCCGTTACGCGTGCGGTTCGGTTTATGTAACTAGTTTACATAAATTAGCCGAAACGGGTCAAACCTTATCGGTTTTATCTCAAAATCCAGAGTGTGTATGAAATACCCATATTAAGCAACTCTCCGAACTTGCCGGGTCTAAATAACATTCTATCCGGTCTTCGCTTAATAGTGCGTACGAACCGAATCATTGAAACTAACCGGTCTAAGCTAAGGCTTAATTAAGGACCTGTTAGAAATCTAATATGTTATTATAAACCTTCATTCCAGATTACTTTGCTCATGTAAATACTCTTAACTTATTTTCCCTATACGGGCTTGGGATACGGTACTATAAAAGTACCGCTTGGTCGGGTATGTAGTCATTTAAATCGGATTGTGATTAATGTATTTACATAACCCGCTTTATTCTGTATTATTTGATGTATGGCCCTTGGGGTTTAAATGACCATGTCCCGGATATCCTTGGCATCATTTTACGAAATGGCCACGACCTAAGCATGGGGTGTAGGCGTACACCTGACAGATGCATTATGTAAAAACTGGTAATCCACTAAAGGAATTAACCTTGTGGGCACTATACCTGTGGCGTGTCAGTTAACTTAAACCGGCTCTTCTAACCGGTGCTAATGGACGGCAAATGAGTAAAACTGTATACAAGATTATATACAAATAATTGTCCCAAGTTATAAAGATATTTTGTGCCGAAGTGCATTCAAATCAATTTACAAACTCTTTTCAAAATGAGTCAGTTGAGTTGTATTTACCAGTGTAAACTGACGTATTTTCCAAAAAGGTTAAGTGCAGGTGCTAGACGAAATAGGCTGGCTACTCCAGGCATCATTACTCAAGTCTCGCAAGCTCTAGATGTCAAAGTCTGTTGAACTATTGTTTCTATTTTATTTTCGATCCGTCTGTGGATAAACAATCGACTATTGTGATACTCGATATTACAACATTATATTCGGTTGAATTATATCTTACAATTTGCTTCCGCTGTGCATTTATATAATTGTGTTGTTTGACTATTATGTTGCCAACCACGTCACGATACTCCCCACCGGGCCCACCGGTGACACGTGGAAGTCGGGGTGTGACAGGTTGGTATCAGAGCCAACACTGAGTGAATTAAACACTAGTCTTTTGTGTTTAATCTCAGTTACACAATTGCACATTCTTGAGTCTAGACAAGAACATAGGACAAATCCAAATTCGTTTCATTGTCTTTTAATTACTTCTTTGTTATTTTCCTGATTAGCCCTTGCATGGGCAAGTCATTTTTTTTATAATTAGAAGTCCCGTTTAGGGCAACCATATACTTGTTTAAATTTAAAGGAACTATTATGTTTAAAATATCATTCCTATATTATAAGATCTACCATTATAATAAAAATGGCAAAATCTAAAAAGACAAGACCTAGCCATATGTCACTTTAAGACAGGGCCAAGATGGTAGTTCCACAATTAGATTCAGATCCTTGTTAACAGTTCAATTTAGGATTGTTCTGCATTAAATATTAAAAAGAATCTTAAGGGTAAAACCTAGCCTAAATGTCACGGCATACAAGGCCAAGATGGTAGAACCTATTCAAGAGATTCAAATCCTTATTAAACATATGAAAGCATATTAACATGCTCGACAAAGTGTGATACGATAAAATCACATAAGTCATTTTTAATTGGGTTATTTTAAATTCCCTTATTTATATAATCATCCCTTGGGGATGAAGTGCCCACGGGCTATAATTAACGTCCTCTGAGACTAAAGACAGTGGTAGCTTACGACTCCCTGTCAAGAAAAGGTAATGAACTTTGATTCAAACCTTAATACCTCGATTCACTGAAATCATGGCTTATAAATTAAACTCGTCTACGTGACTAGGCCTTTTGTGCTATTATTAACTTATAATTTAGGATTATGATAAATATCTTGAAAAATTTTTATATTTAACAAATTAACTAAAATGTGTATTAAAAGTATGGTGACACGTGGAAGTCGGGGTGTGACATGTCTGTAGTTCGAAACTCCATGTTTTGTTACTACAAGGACTCCACTTTGACAGTTGACAATTTCGCTAAGAATCCAAACATGACTCAGAGTTTTACTTAGGGTTTGAGGGATTCATTCGAAAGCAAAACAATCACAGTTGTCTACACAAGTTTCCTCTTGGGATTTGTATAAATATGTGTATCATTTGCACATATCAATTCTTGTTCGAATTCGAGCTTTAAATCGCTTTCTAGAAGGTTATACGCGAACTGATGCGTAAATATAACCAGTTTAATGCAACAAACACTATGGAATAGTGAAATAGGCTTAACATACCTTAAATAACCTTTACATAACTTATAAATAAGTTTTGAAGGGTTTGGTATGTCAAAAACAAGTTTATTCGCTCACAGAGACTATTTGCGTCAAACTGCAAAAGTCTGCCGTTTCGTAAGGCAAGGTACAGTCCGGAACTTGATCATAAGCTAAACAAACCATATATAACCTAAAAATAGCTTAGAAATAAGCTTTGAGTGGTTCGGTGTGCGAAAATATGCTTATTTGATCTTACAGGGACTAAAAATGTCAAAAACGGCGTAAGTTTGCATTTTCGCGAATATCTTACATTCTGACCCCATCTGGACACCCAAAATTTTTTTACACACTAAAATATTTTTATTTTAGTGATCGGCATGCAAAAATACCATTCGTCGTGTAACACCCGTTCTTATAATCCACGGTTTAACGTATATTTTACGAAAACAATCATGTAATTAAGATTACATATATATCGGAAATACAAGTTTATTAAAAACTTTTACAAATCATAAGTTATTTGACATAACGTGACCAGGTTCATCATTTAAAAATTATGACGAGGCAAAGTGCGGAAGCATGTATCTTTATCGTGTTCGGTTCTTCGTTGAGCTTGATCGTCTTCCGGCATCCAAAAAGTACCTACATTTCATAAAAACATGAAATGCTTTAGTCATACAGGATTTAAAACGTATCTAAACGAGTCCAGGAAGCAAAACTGATCAAAATACATTTTTGTGCAGGGTCCACCGTAAATTACGGTGGACACCGTAATTTACGGTGGCCCCTGTTCTAACTTTTCTCCACCGTAAAGCAGGAGAAACCTGGCGTAACATTTTCAGCCCCCACCGTAACTTACGGTACCCACCGTAACTTACGGTGGCCCCTGCATCAGCTTCTTCCATTTTTCCGTTTTTGACACGAAAACTTTCGTATCTTTCAATCCGTTTGTCCGTTTGACCTACCGTTTCTTCCTACGTGATTGTAATTTTATTCTCCATCATATGGAGTTAAAATCCGACATCCGGCTTAATAAATTTTGGGACCTTTATGGCTTCGGCTTATTACCTTTTTACAAAATTTGACCCGTTTGCACATTTATCAAACAAACAAGTTTGTTTGACCCTTATTACTCATAAACCTATTAAGTTCAATGATATTTAACATAATAGGTTCCGATTACAGGTTCATATACCTTCTTAAACCTATTTTCACTCACATGCTTATTTTGACCCGTTAAGGGTATTTAAGCATATTTTAAGCATCAATCGCTTTCATTCGTTTCTAAAATACATATGTCCACATTTCTTATCAAATAATCTTCCACCACAACTATATGTGTGTTGGATTTAATGTAGATATCTAATTGTTCCGAGTTTTACCCCTCGGATTATTATTTTACGGCAAGACTCAAAAAGAGCCATTTGACTCACGTATTACATCTTTCAACTTCTACACTTATTCTAAGTATTTATCTAATCATGAAACTCGTTTCCAAACAACCTTTAAGGGTTGTTTGTTCAATTTAGCCTACAAGGGCGTTTTGGTCAATTTTGGTCCTTCTTTTACGACGAAGGACTTTCAGATACTTGTTTGACCCAAAAATCCGGTCTTTTAACTATAACCTTGTTTAGAAATCATTATGTTTCAAAAACACTACAATTATAACTTGAATTATTCGGTTTATCTTTAAGATAGCCAAATATCCAATTTGACCTTGTTTAACTCTTAGAAAACCTCAAATTCTACATGATGAGTTGAGTCATTACACAAACCTGGCTCGGATCAGTGTATTGACCCGATACGATACCTTGCCTTAGTGGCGCTAAGTAATAGCGATGTCAACATTCAATCGATATTTATTCCTGTAATCATGCAACTCGACAAAGCATTAGCCGATATTGTCAAAGGGTGATATTTTCACCTTTTGACCCGTTTGGTTTATATGACCGATTATATTAGCGAGATGACATTTATTACCACCTCGTATATATGACTCGCTCCGATTTACACCGTGCGGTCATTTTACTTATAATTTCATTTCTTAACACTTTTTGGCCTATTATGTCTTACGTCATAATTGTCCTTCAAACTAACGATTATGGTCAACATGTGACCAAATTACCATTTTGCCCCTATTGGTTATTATAATTTACCTTATATGGTAACCATTAAAAGTACATGTTTCATTCGTCATAATAAGATCGAATTACCAAGTTAACTCATTCTTTTAGCCATTACTATGGTTTCTCATCATATTTGATTATCTTGTTCCGTACGACTACACGTCGGAACACCATATCTCTATTAGGTATTTGTCTTTTTCGTAATTAACATAACAAAAGGATATTTTAAAATATATGACTAGTGTAAGATATACTTACCTTGCATCCGAATTACGCTTTTCCTTCTTATTTGCTTCGTTTGACCCGCTTCCTTTCCAAGCCTCCACCTAGCTTGTCAAGCGTCAAACTATCATCATAATTCGTAAGATGGTTAGATTAGTCATCATTAATTATGACTATTCCATCTTACGGGTTTTACATCAAAATTCACCATTTGATTTCATTTTGGTCAGTTTGACTTCTTAAAAGTCAATTTGTCTATAACATATTCAAACACACATTTGGCACATTGAACCCACTTAGGCATTTTCATCCGAACTCTTTAACCATTCTAGTTTTTACGCACCAATTTAACTTAGCTCTCGACTATTGAAGCTAATCATTCATTTGTTAAGCAATTAACTAAAGGTTTCCATCTACATGTAAAAACCCGTTTCATTAGAGCATTAGATATTCATCCAATCATCAAATATAATCAAGTTCTACATATTAATTAGTAGACATCATGGTTCCAAACACCTATTTATATGAACCAAAATCACTAGTTTCATCATAATTTATTAAACCCCTTCCATGAAAGTATGATCATGTACCCAATTTCATGGTTTAATCAAACACCTTCCATTCACTATCATGCATGATGATTCTAAACATAGTCTTATCATCAATTTCATCATAACACTAAAACCCACTTAGCTAGGTGTGGTGATTCAACCAAACACCTAAATCATAGCAATTTATTCTAAATCTTCACTTAGGGTTTGTTCCTAAGCAATCCTACATCCCAATTTCAGCCATAACTTCTATGATTCATACATAGATCGCATCATGCAAGATTACCTAATTTTCACAACTTCATGAATGTTAGAAATTCGACATACCTTACGATCCCCTTGACTTGGTAATCGTTTATTCATGTTTGGTTGTGAATTTGAGCTTCATTTTGACCTTCAATTTGATGATTATGTTAGATGTTAGGGTTTGGCTCCTTGGGAGCTCTCCTGAGCTCGATCCAGAACACACACTTGTGTGTGTGTGTGTGTGTTTTGTTTAGTTATTAATAAATAACCTTTCAAGTTATCCCGGTTTAACCCCTCGTGTTTGGTTCGTTATTAAGTAGGCGACAACCTACTTATTTCCAATAATGTTCCCATTTATTAACTAGGTTAAACATTCCTAGTTAACTTATTGGGTTTGGGGAAGTTATGACTAAGTTTATTTTTAAGTCCCGTTCCTCGGGCTTCTATAAACTTTATTTCTTCAAAAACTTTCATTTAACTTTTATTTTAATAATAGGTTTGTTTATTTAAGAATCCTAATATTCACCGGGTTACTTTTACCACTACAGGTAAATTACCCGTCTTTTAGTATAAACGTGGTTTGATTACCAAACCCATTTTCGGGGTGTTACACGTCGCTTAATTTGGATCGTTTTCGCGTCCGTTCGAGTTTCGTCGTAATTTGACGAACAACGTGACCGTACCGCCAAACGAACCGAGATCCGAGGGTTTTCCGAGCATATTTTGAGTCCTCTATACTTTGACCACCTTATAGAGCCTTGAAAATGGTTTAACGGGGGTTAAAAGTGCCAAAAATGGGCCTATGCAAGTACACGGACCAAAACTGCAAAAGTTGAAACTAGTGCTGATCTGCAAGTTTTACACCGGCCGCGTAAGCCTAGTCTCTCCCCTTACGCGGGCCGCGTAAAACTGCCCAGCACCAGAAAATTAGTTTTTGCAATCTGTTTGCAAATTCAGGGGCTGTTATGGTAATTTCTTGGTGTGTTAACCAAGTTAACACCTCTCCAAGGCTTCTAATCTGCATCAAACACATGTATGGCTAGGATTTTATGCTTGGAAGTTACACAAAAACTTGGCATGATCTTGTGAGTTCACCACAACTATATATAGCATGCCATTTCATTTGAATTCTTCACCCTTGATCTGAATTACACTCTAAGTTGGAGCCTTTGCTTCATACCTGAGTATGATAGATCAAGTTCTCCCTAGCAAGGACCCTTTGTAAGCTTCCTTCATTCTTTTATCGCTTTCCTAGCGTGAAAGTCAAACAGTGTTTGGCTTTCTGCTTTGACCAGTCTTTGGTCAACACGAAGTTCGTTTGAACTTCGCAACGTGAGCGTAATCATGATGGTTATAGTCCCTAGTGACTATACCTACTGATTACCACGTTGACTAGGCGTAGCGACGAGTCGTAGTTTCGGTCAAAATGCGCATTTATGCGTATTTTGCAACCAAACTACTTTTGGATATCAAAACACTTTGTTTTGATACAAAACACTTTGTTTTGATATCAAAACCTGTTTTCTAACTTAGTTAAGCATGTTTTAACATGCTTAGCTCGTTACTTTTAGGTTAGTGCTTGTTTAGAGTCGTAAGTCAAGCAGTCTAAACCACCGCTTAGACTTTCGAACTCGACCCGTTTGGTCGATCATTAGGATCCGACCAAGCATGTTTAGTGACCATAGTTGCATAGGGAATAACCTTCCGAGGTTATACCTTATGGTCACATAGTTTAAGTAGTTGTATGATAGGTAGTTTATATGCCTTAGGTAAATGACCAAAATGCCCTTTTCATGTATAATTGGATTTTAAACATATGTAACCTAAACAATTGTCACTTAACTGATTATGCAACATAATTAAACATGTTTAGGCATATAATACTTGTCATAGGACTAGTTAGACGTCTCAAACGCGCGTTTGCGCGAATGACGCGTTAAAGTAGCGTAAGCTACCTTAATGGGTCGTAACGGGTCGTAAGCACTTAGGATAGGTTCCGTGTTAGAATGTAGACTTCGTTAAACCATATCACATGAGTTCCAATACTCATTTGGTTTACGAAACCTCATTCTATCCGATCTTCCGATTTAGGTCCGGTTTATTTACTTAGTCACCCATATTAGGTGCCGTTTGATTCCGTGATCCCTCTAGCTTTGCTTGGTTGTTGTTCAAGACTTCTAAGCATCCTCAAGTGAATACATAGTCCCCTCTTTTACTGTTTTCAATGTTTTGGGGTGAAGCATGTGTACCTATTTGTTATGTTCATGATTTTAAAGTATAATTGATTATACATATTAGTACTTATCTTTTGACAAACTGAATGATTATTTATGGTTTAAACACTGATTTTTCAAAGATTATAAAATTAATTGTTGAATTGTACTTATTTTATGTTCACCAGACCGATTGGTAGTATGATATAGCGCTATAGGACTAGACACTCCATTCCTGTTGTTTATGGAATGTCAGAAACCGATATTTTATCCAAATAGGGATTTGCCTTTGTGGTATCTCTATAGTCTCATAGGTGTATTTTGATGCACTAAGGTTTGGTTGAATTCTTAAATCACATTTTTATTGTATATTTTGTTATACTCCCAAAAGTATAGTTTGATATACTCTCATATGTGATATTGTACAAAACAACATATATTTTGTTAATTACTAAAACATAGTTTGATATGTTAGTTATATAACCAAAGCATAGTTTAATATGTTATTATTAAAACCAATGTATACTTTTGATATACTACCGAAAACGATTATTTTAACGACTAAAGTATAATGAATATACTATCTGTTTAACGATTTTGGAACTGAAATATATTTTAATATATTACTTATTCGACTTTTCTTAAAACCAAAGTATATTTTTATATATACTACTAACCTTTTTTATCAAAACATTGTTTTACAAACTCATTTTACTTACATATTTATTTATGCATCATTCTTTTATATCATCAAATTTCTTGTAAAATTTCGCATGATTTATAAAGAAAACATTTTTTAAGTTCATGACTATTTTGTTAAAACATTCTTTTAAACTTACAAAGTCATGAATCATGCATTAATAAAACCTATGTATCTCACAGGCATTTTTATGCTGACGTACCTATTTTTACACATGTTTTAGGTGCTGCTTTGTGATGATTATTGATACATGCTATACATAGGATGGACTCGTGCCTTAGCGACTTTAAAACTTGAAAGACAATAATTGTATTTATTTGATTTGTAATAAAACAATGAGTTCATTAATTCAATAAGACGAAATTATTTAATCCATGGTTGTGAAACAATGATTCTGTTACAACACTCCCCGACGTTTCCGCCACGTCTTGTTGTTTAACGTGGTTGGGGTGTGACAATCGCATATTAGAAGAAGCCCATAAATCTAAGTATATAATGCATCCTGGAAGTGATAAGATGTTCCAGGATTTAAGAAAGAATTTTTGGTGGATAAGAATGAAAAAGGATATAACAGCTTATGTTTCTAAATGTTTAACTTGCTCACAAGTTAAAGCTGAACACCAGAGACCCTCAGGTTTGTTACATCTGTTAGAAATGCCAGTTTGGAAATGTGAATTGATAACAATGGATTTTGTTACTAAATTACCCAAAACAAGAAAAGGCAATGATACAATCTGGGTGATTGTAGATAGGCTAACCAAGTCAGCTCATTTCCTACCAATGAAAGAAACTTTCAGTATGGAACAATTAGCCAAATTGTATGTAAATGAAATAGTTTCATTACATGGAATACCTTTATCCATTGTTTCTGATAGGGACAGTCGTTTTACCTCTCATTTTTGGGCAAGTTTCCAAAAAGCCATGGGAACCAAGTTAAATCTAAGCACAGCTTATCATCTTCAAACAGACGGGCAAAGCGAAAGGACAATTCAGACAATGGAAGACATGCTTAGAGCTCGTGTAATTGATTTCGGAGGTAATTGGGACGATCACTTACCATTGATAGAATTTTCTTATAATAATAGTTATCACACAAGTATCAACGCTGCACCATTCGAAGCACTTTATGGACGAAAGTGCCGAACCCCAGTCTGTTGGGCAGAAATTGGGGAAAAGCAACTATCTGGAGCTGAAATAGTGCAAGAAACAAGTGACAAGATCATTCAAGTCAAGGAATGACTGAAAGCAGCACGTGATCGACAGAAGAGCTATGCCGATAACCGATGCAAACCGTTGGAATTTCAAGTAGGAGATAAAGTATTATTAAAAGTCTCTCCTTGGAAAGGAGTGGTAAGATTCATCAAAAGAGGAAAGCTAAGTCCCAGGTATGTTGGACCTTTTGAGATTATTAAAAGAATAGGACCTGTAGCCTATCAGCTACAACTGCCAGAGGAAATGACAGGAATACATGATGTATTTCATGTATCTAATCTCAAGAAATGCCTAGCTGATGAATCACTTGTGGTGCCTCTTAAGGATATAGAGGTAAATGAACAACTCAAGTTTGTAGAAAGGCCTCTACAGATTGAAGACAGGAAAGTCAAGAACCTCAAGCACAAGAGGTTAATTCTGGTCAAAGTGAAGTGGGACTCCAAAAGAGGACTAGAGTATACATGGGAGCTTGAATCGGAAATGCAAAGGAAATATCCACACTTGTTCCAGTAGATCTCGAGGACGAGCTCTAAAACAAGGTGGGGAGGATATAACAACCCTAAAGAAAACCGACACCCTCATAAATTTTCGACACCCTAAAATATATTAGAATATCCCTATATGTCTTTAAATACACCCCGTATGTGAAAACCGAGCTCAAAATATAATTTAACATTAAAAATAAAAAAAACAAAAATATTTGGGTCGTCGCGGGGCGCGACGCCCCTTGTCTTTAGTTGACGCAGGCCGCGACGAGGCTAGACACCCGCCCTCCTCCGGAAGCCGCCACGTGGCGACACGTGGCGAAGCTATACCGAGTGACGAGTCAAAGCTAGGCCCTACGCAACTAGTCGCGGGCCGCGAAGGCCCTGGCTGTGGGCTACGCGGGGCGCGACGAACCCAGAATCAGCTCCTATAAAGCTGGAGCTCGGGCCTTCAGTTCGATCGTTCAAAATTCAACTTTCTCTCTCAATTTCTTAATAGTAGAAGTTATATTCGGGTATAATATCCCCCTAAATAACGAAGTTCTGCTCCGTTGTAAGTATCATAACCCCTGGATACGTATTAGATACGCTGCTCGATTGATCTAGGGTTCCGTAACGGCTGTCGTGGTTCTGCCCGACGTAGTTGTTGGAATGCCGTCTCGGGGAGGGTATTACTAATGTTAAAATGGGTTATTATACTAACACGTGTGCATTTGTGTAATTTATAGATTATTCCCAGGAAATCCTTACAGAAAATCTAAGACAGCAATGTGAGTAAACTCTTTTTTGTAAATTGTTTTTACAAAACCTCACACGATTAATTATATATTAAACAGTTATTGAGTATTTGTAAGAATACAATTATCATGAGTATGTTGGGATTTTGTATACAAAGTTATGTTACTGCCTTGCGAGGGGTAACATTTCCACAAGTCGTGTCTGACAGTACCATGGATGTTAATTGATATAACTTGGAAACAAATATAATTGCGAGATCGCCCACAATATTGTACAATGGGTTTTATTAAAACTTAATTGAAATGGGATTCACTCACCAGTATTTCCCACTGACAAAATGTTTTTAAACGCGTTTCAGGTAACAAAATGTGAAAGCCAAATAGAAGCCAGCTGGACAGCACTGAAGGCTTGGAAAAGTGGCAATAAAGTTACCTAAAAAGAAATAGATGTTTTTATTAAATAAAAATAGGATTTATTCCTATGGAAATGTATGTACTTAAAACTTGGGTTTTATCCCATGTGTTTAATATTATGAAAATGTGGTATTTTACTCTGATCAAATATTTCCTAACTACGGTTCTGATGAAAATTCCGCTGCCAAAATTAGACAATACCAGATACCACCGAAACTAGCCGCGGCCGCCCGTTCCTGTATTTGTAAAGGGGACGGTGGTTACGACAAATAATTAATGTGGTGGTGGTTCATTTAAAGGCAAAACCTTTTAAATATCTTCAGAGGAGAAGGTCTTGGATTCAAGACCCACAAATAACAGAAATTAAAAATAGTTTGTCGTTAAAAAAAAGGTTTTAATAAAATAAGATTAATATTATTTTAATTTTCACACTTACTAATTTTCAGTTTTAGTTATTCGTATAGTTATTTTGAACGCTGGTTTGATCTAATAAAAATGCCCTTTTGACCACTAATAAAGTGATAAGTTAAAATTTGATTCATAGTCTATAATTTTTTTTCTAATACATCTTATATTCTTAAATAATTAGAAAAATTATATAAATAATGATAGTAGTAATTTTCAATAAAGTCATGCGTAACAGGTATTATAGGGGCGATGTGAATGAGCTTGATAGTGCCCGCAACATCACCCCTCTGGGCGTTATAGGGGTATGAAGTGGGAGAGATATTTCTAGTATAACGCCAAATGAAAAAAAAGATGGAAAATAATGATTGAAAGGGCATTAAGGAGCTTTAACCATTACACAATTTTAAAGGGACATATAATGCTGATGTGGCTGAAAATGACCTTTAAAGGGCATTAACCATTACTAAAACGAAGTTAAAAAAAATACAAAACGACCTGTCAGATTAATTGCTAAGGAAAAAGTTAAAAGAATTAGGGTTATTGGATTTTATCACCCCTAACTATTGGCTATTTGTCGCTGCCACCCCCAACTATCACTTTGACGCTCGTCACCCCAAACTTAACACTTAGCGTGTTCTGTCACCACGCCGTTAACTGATCACTAACTTTTGATCTTGGTACTATACTTTTGGGGGTGTCATAGGGATCTTAGGAAGGTTTTAGGGATCTTAGGACACCCCAAAAGTATAGTAACAAGATCAAAAGTTAGTGATTAGTTAATGACGTGGTAACAGAACACACAAAGTGTTAAGTTGGGGGTGACAGACGTCAAAGTGATAGTTGAGGGTGGCAGCGGCCAATAGCCAATAGTTGAGGGTGATAAAATCCAATAACCCAAAGAATTAAAACAAATATTTACATGCTCTAAATTTACAACATTTGTATGCATAGAGGTGTGTACCTCAAGGCTCAAGCTTTGGTAGGTTTTACGTCGTATATTTTTTCCCGTTTGACAAGTTTGTCGCAACGCGCGGGTCCTAGACCAACTTAGTTATTTTTTCTATGTTTTACGTTTCGGTCTAAGTTATTTACATTAACGCGCCACAAGTTCAGTGTTGGTGGTGAGTTTTTTGCAGGAATGGTGTTAAATTGATATGGATTTTGGATATTGGTGTAGGAATGAAACGTTTTTGAAAAATATGTATTATGCATGTACCATGAGCGAATGTCAGAGTTGATGCCTAATGCGCTTGTACTACAAGCGCATCCCAATTAAATAAACTTCAATCTCGCCGGCGTAAGTTATATTCACTGGAAAAGACAAGACAGTCGTCAGATACTGTATATTTGGGTTACGCTTGTACGAAAAGTGTTTTGTTCAATTTATTATTAATAGCACAACGTAAATCACTCAATTGATTTACGTAAATCAAGCATGAGATTATGTAATATTGTGTAATTATTTGTATATTTAGTTTCCTAGTTTATAGGCTCTTGTAACTCTATATATTATTTTACCAATCAATGTAAATGCAAGAGATTGAGTCATAATATGGTATCAGCCTAATTGGCGATCCTACCCTTCCTTCTCTACCTTCTTCCTTTCTTTTTCCTATATCCCACCGTCGCCCTCTGTCTTCCTTATTCCAGCCGCCCCACTATCTTTTCCCCAAAATATTGATACTTCAATTGATAATATCCCCACTAACTCGATTGATACTTCAATTGTTATTTTACCCACTGACTCAATTCCTTCAATTGATAATATTCTCAATTGTTATTTTATCGATAATATTCTAAATTCCTTCAATTGATACTTCTATGGCATCCTTGTCGACCACCCTCACCACCTCCCTACACCCTCTCCTTCACTTTATCCCTCATAAACTCAACTCCTCAAATTATCTTGCATGGAGTCAACAGGTAAAACTTGTTCTCTCCCTCCAAACCCTTCTCGGCCATATTGACGGGTCCACAAAACCTCCTGCTGAAACCCTCACCACGGATGATAAAACCTCTCCCAATCCAGATTATGCCACCTGGTTAGCCAATGACCAAGCCGTGCGTCTTCTCATTCAGTCATCCCTATCCGAAGAGGCTATGTCCGAGATTATCGGGCTCCAAACAGCCCGAAAAATCTGGCTCTCTCTTGAAACCGCCTATAGCCACCCTTCTCTTGACCGTATGCATACTCTCAGAGACAATCTCCGCCTTCTACAAAAGGGATCCTCCACTGTAGCAGAATTTGGACGCAAGTTCAAGGCCCTCTGTGACCAACTCGCCGCCATTGGTCACCCGGTTGATGAAACCGACAAATGTCATTGGTTCCTCTGTGGCTTAGGGCCAGCCTATGAACATTTTTCCACCACATATCGTGCCATAGGCATATCTTCATTCCGTGAGCTGCTTGCTAAAACCGAAAACCAAGAAATTTTTATGCACTCCCTTCATGGCCAACAGTCTCCGCCCGTAGCCTTTACTGCCCAATCTTCCCGATCCGGTAATTCTGGTTCTAATTCTGGTTCTAATTACTCTAACCGTGGTAGAGGTCGTGGTCGTGGTGCAGGTCGTGGTCGTACTCGTAGACCTCCTCATTGTCAACTATGCAGGACAGACGGCCATTATGCAAATGCCTGTCCGAATCTTGCTAGTTTTGCAAAGCAAGCATCATCTGCTGATGCAAATCTGGCCCATGCTTTTCATGCTCAGTGTCATGTCACTGATGAGGACCATCCCGACTGGGCTGGCGATACAGGTGCGTCGGCTCATATGACTCCTTATCTTAAGGATCTTGATCCCACTTTTCGTTCCTCTACGCATGATTTTGTTCGTTTTGGTAATGGTCATACATTACCTGTAACGAATATTGGAACCACATCTCTTACAAAAAATATTCATCTAAAAAATGTACTTGTCGTACCGCATCTAACTAAACGCCTACTCTCTATTAGCAAACTTACCCATGATTCTCCTGTAGATGTCCTTTTCTCTAATAATTTTTTTCATATTCAGGATCGAAAAACAAAGGAGATCCTGGCAAAGGGAACCTGTGAGAACGGACTCTACATCCTTCGAGAAGGAAATCGTGCATTCATTGCTTCCTACTCGGATCATCATCTCAAAGGCTCCTTTGACAAATGGCACGCACGCCTTGGTCACGTGTCGTTTGATATTATTTCTAGATTGCATAGACATGGCTCTTTGTTTGTTACTTCGCTTTTACCTAAACCTAAAGTTTGTTCTCCATGTCAATTATCTAAATCTAAACGTTTGCCTTTTGTTTTGAATGAAAAACGCTCTTTGCATGTTCTCGATTTGATACATTGTGATTTGTGGGGTCCTGCACCCGTTACTTCCTCGCATGGTTATCGGTTTTATGCTATATTCATTGACGATCATTCTCGTTTCACATGGTTTTACCCACTTAAGCATAAGTCTGAATTTTATGAGGCCTTATTAGTGTTTGCTCCATTTGTTCAAAACCAGTTGTCATGCAAAATTAAAGTATTTCAGAGTGATGGAGGTACTGAATTCACAAACCACCGAGTACAAAATTTTTTTAACGAACAAGGAATTCATCACCGTCTTTCTTGTCCCTACACCCCTGAACAAAATGGGCGTGCTGAACGCAAACACAGACATATAACTGAAACCGGCCTCGCCATGCTTTTCAACTCTCATGCCCCCGCCACATTATGGACTGATGCCTTTGCATCCGCCACCTTCATTATTAACCGTTTACCCTCCACTGTACTTGATTTCAAATCCCCTTTTGAAATTATGTACGGTAACTCCCCTACTTATTCCAATCTTCGTGTATTCGGTTGTCGTGTATTTCCTTACTTGAGGGACTATGCAAACCATAAGTTAGCTCCCCGCAGTGCAGAGTGCATCTTTATTGGCTATGATGCAAAATACAAAGGCTATAAATGTTTGGATCCACATACTCATCGCGTCTATGTTACGCGTCATGCACAGTTTGATGAAGCAAATTTTCCGTTTAGTAATCACACTAATCCTGTTGATGAGGCTACCTTGGTTTTTTCAAATTTTGATGAAACCTTACCATCCATTCCCATACCAAACCCGCCAACTTTACCCAACATACCCACTGAGACCACACCGACACCTATCGAGCCCACACCTACCACCCATGATCCGTCCCATTGCCCTTTATGTTCCACTTTTGTTGCCCAACCTCCGCATCCTTCAGCCCAATCCAATCCATCGGCCCATACTTCTCCATCGTCCCAACCTTCAACCTCGGCCCACACTATCCCAGCGCCTCCTCTCACTCCCTCGGCCCACTCATCTTTTTCAACCCATCCCACTACATCCCAACCCGAGTCCACTATACCCCAACCTGATCCTTCTCTTAGCCCACCTTAGCCTTCCCACACTAACTCTGGATCATCTGTTGGGCCGATACCATCACACCCCATGAGGACTCGATCGAAAAACGGGATTTACAAACCAAAGTTTTATGCTAATCTTACTTTGTTTTCAGGTCCTTTACATCATGCTCTTCTTGCAGCACAGGATCCTCGTGGTTTCAAGTCAGCCGCAAAGCACACTAAGAGGCTGTTTGGTAGACTCTGAATGGTCATTAAGAGGCTACCTCTTAATGGAACCATTAAGAATTTTACCAATGAAAATGTAGAAGAATGTGACATGTGATGATTTACCATTCAGAGGTTACCTCTTAACCATTCAGACTTGAGGTTACCTCTTATTCATTCAGAGGTTTTAAACCATTAAGAGGTAGCATCTGAATGGTCATTAAGAGACTACCAAACAACCCCTAAATGGGTAAAAGCAATGGAGGAAGAACTTCAGGCGTTACGATCAAATAATACTTGGGTTCTCGTACCAAGACCCTCCAACGCAAACATAGTTGGATCTAAATGGGTTTTTCGGACAAAATACAAAGCTGATGGTTCTGTTGACAGGTACAAGGCTCGTCTGGTTGCTCAGGGATTCACTCAAATTCCTGGGCTAGATTTTTCACACACTTTCAGTCCGGTAGTAAAGGCCTCTACGGTTCGTGTGGTTCTCGCTCTTGCCACTAGTTATGGATGGTCGCTTCGTCAGTTGGATGTTCGAAATGCGTTTCTCAATGGAAATCTTACTGAAACTGTTTACATGGAGCAACCTACAGGTTTTGTTGACGCAAAATTTCCTCATTGTTAGTGCATAGAATGTCTGTTGACTTCGTCTGCATTACGTCTTAGGTCAAGATAGGTCAACATAGGTTTTAGATAGTCAAAATTAGATCATATGTTGATAGGTCCGTTTATATGTCAGATAGGTCCGTATTTACTAACCTATGTTGATAGGTCCGCTTATTTGTCAATGTAGTAGGTCCGCTTATATGGACATTGTCCATAAAAGCGAACCATAAGCTAATAGGTCCGCTTATACGGACGTCCATATAAGCGAACCACACAATACTATATATAGGCTGATCAGTTGTACATTAGAGCGGACCTAGATCATTGCTTGTGGAACGAAACTCTGTCAAATTGTAATCAGAAAGCAATAAAGAGAAGAAATTGAATGAAACAGTTGTGGTAACTTTGTGTGCATTGATTCCGCCTTTACACATGAAGATGAACGTCCTTGACTGACTTTTCGAGGTCGTAGAACGGTCCAACAAGTGGTATCAGAGCTCAGGACGAGGAGTTCATACTACTACAGCTGAATCGACATCATTTTCTCTCTTCTACTCACTTTCTCTCAAACTTTTTCGATTTACACCTGTTCCTACGGTTGAAATTGTCAGATTTTTAAGTATTACGTGCGGATCATTCTATTAACAAACCCTAGAAAGTTTTAGGTTAAAACTCGCCTTAAAAATGGGTAAAATTTGTTAAAAACTTAGGTCCGCTTTTACAGACATCGATAGGTCCGCTCGTAAATCACATCTGGTCAGTTTGAAATTACATGTTAGGTCCGCTTATCCGGACAATCTGGTAGGTCCGTTTCTAGAGATCCGCTTGTAGCGACAGTTACTTGAGATCCGTTTTTGTGGTCCGCTTATCAGTACAACATTTAGATCCGCTTTTACGGACATTGTAGGTCCGCTTATTTGAACACTGTGGTCCCGCTCTTAAGGTCATTGATCAGAGCAAACACGTGAATTGTTGAATCATTTTGCGATATTGCATCGGTCTAATCAAAGTGTTGTGAGATTTGGAATTGTCTGACATATTGAAATTGTGAATTAAAGGTTGTCGGTTCAATTGATAATGTTGTCGGATTTGATAATGTTGACAAACATAGCTTAAACAGTCACCGACCAATTGATTAAACGGTCCAATTAAAATCAATTGTATGCCATATTAAATCTTGTCATTTGCGGCCCAATGAGAATAAAATATGCATTAAAGATTTAAATCTTGTCAGCCCACTTTTAGTGAAGGTCCAATAAGAATCAATTGATCATATAACTTGTCGGCTATCTTTTTGAAAGTTACAAGTAATTGAACGGCCCAATTACATTCTTTAATTGTTCAAAAGGCCCAATCACGTTTGTTTGTAAATTGATGTTGTCGGATCCAATTGTTTGAACATTATTTTGTCATCAGATCATTAAATCGAACGATCCAATCAAAGACAACTTAAAATTTGTGAACTACAAAAATTATTGGATTGAACATTTTGGGTTGTTAAACTTGTGGATCAAGATTTAATTGTGTGATTGTTTGTGATTATAAGCCCAAGATTCATAATTGACGGCTCAGTTCTCGAACATCATTTCGTGCAGTCCATTCTTTTAGTGATTTTATCCGAACAACATTGAATCGTATCCGCAAGTCTATGACACAAGTCTTAGATTGGTTTCATCAACACACTGTTACATATTCAATCTGTTTTGAATTGATCGTTTGTTTGTTTGATTGTTCTTAGGTGTTTGAAGATGTCAAGCAGTAAGGTTGATCATGATAGTAACAGTGAAAAAGCCCTCGCTTCTAAAGTTTGTACATTTACGATCAGTGGGAGAAATTTTATGGAACAGCACTGGTATTTCTGTTATACATGTGATCTGACCGTTTCAAAAGGTTGTTGTTCTGTTTGTGCAGATGTATGTCATCGAGGACATCGTGTTGTCTACTCTACATCAAGCAGATTTTTTTGCGACTGTGGAGCAGGGAGTGTACAGGACAGCAGCTGTCAGTGTCTGAAGCCTAGGAAATTCACTGGAGATGATGGGGATCATGATGATGAAATTGCTACTGGTAATCAATTGGCAGTGAATGATGATCAAGAAGCTAAGAACATGCCAATATTTGATCATGGTGATTCAGATTCTGAGGTGGAGCAGATTTCAATTCAAACAAAATGTGAAGTTGTGATGACTGAAGAAGTTGTACAAGAAAATGTTACTGAAAAACAACAGAGTTTTGAGGAAGTAATTTCAAAGAAAGAAGAATCTGAAAAGTCTGTATCTAAGAAATCTGAACCAGTGATTAAAAAGAGATTGCAGAAGACACACTAGTCTTTGAGGTTGTTCAGAAAGAGAAGAAACAGATTGAAGATATTCAGACTTTGAAAGCTGAAAAGAAAGCTGATGATGAACAGATTTTGGAGTTGCACTTGAACTGTGAAAAACTAAAAACTGAAAATGTCAAACTGTTGAGTGATGTGGACAGTTTGACATTGGAAAACAAAGTTTTAAAAGAAAAAGAAAAAGAGTTTAAAAATGAAAAATTAAAAATTGAAAAAGATTTTCAAAGTCAAATGAAGGTTTTAGAAGATGAAAAATCTGTTATTTTTAACAATAATCTTGAAAAACAGATTGAAATAAATTCTCATCTTCAGAAAATCATTCGGCTTGAAAATGAAGCTGAAATTGCTCGAAATAAAATTACCGAGTTTGAAAATAAATTGAAAGGTTTTGTGACTTCTGCATCACATATTTGTCCAAAACCGATCAATTCTGTTCCAATAAGTGACAATGTCACAAATTTTGACAAAGTCAAAATTGAAAATTGTGATGAAATATCTGATGATGAAAAAGAAAAGAAAAAAAAAATATTTTTAGATTTACAAGAAAAATTTCAAAATACTGTTTTGCAATCTACTGAAACAGGTGAATGTTCTAAACAAAAACTTGTTAAGAAGAATGCAGAACAGAAACAAAAAGATAAAAATTTGAAAAATTCTAAAATTGAAAATAAAAGCTCATCAGATAAATCATCCAATCATTATCAAAAATTACAAAAAATTAAAAATGAAAACTCACAAAATGTTGGTAATAAGTGGTGCAGGTTTGACCACAGTGCTCAAAAGTCAAATCCAGCATTGAAGAGGAGAAATGATTATAACCAAGCCAAACAATGTTATGATCTGAAGGTTTGGACTGATAGAAGTGGATTGTACGATAACAGAGTGTGTTACACATGTGGTGTGAGAGGACATATTGCTGTTAACTGTCAAAATTGGAATTATGAAACAAGAAGATGCTATAATTGTCATATCAGAGGACATATTGCCAGAGATTGCTCGAAGAGATCGATGGGAAGATTGAGGGTTGAATCTCAAAGAATGGCAAAGAAACCAGTCAACGTCAAGCCCAAAGAACAGAAGGTTCAAGAACCTAAAGTTCAAGAAAAGAAAATGAAGCTTTCTCAAGGGCAGAAAGACAGACTGCGAAAGAAAAGGAAGAAGGCGAGAGAGTATCTGGAGAAGATTTTGTCTTCAGGTTCACCAGTTGGTTCGAATAAAAGTTCTGATGAATCAATTCACTCGACGGCAAAGTCAAGCAAATCGAATTCTTCAGATGCAAATCTGAGGACAAACAAGAAGAAAAAGAAAGTTATTGGCGATGAATCTGGCTCATCCAAGTCAGACAAGCCAAGTTCGGGCAATGAATCTGATTCCACAAAATCAGAGGAGCCACAAGTTGAGGTAAAAAAGGAAGAGACAGTTCCGTTAATGAATGATGAGAACTTTCCACCATTACGAGCCGCAAACCTAAAATCAAAAGGTGTTGATGCTGGAAAAATGTTTAATAGCAATGTTAAACATATTTTTAGCAAGATGGTTGATGGTAAGGAAAAAGGAGTGAAAGAGTTTTATGAGGAAAAGAGAAAAGCTCAAAATGCGCCTAAGGCTGGTCAGGCTTGGGTGTCAAAATTTGTTGGTTGAATTCCTGACTTGCCGGAGCTTCCAGGTTGGTAAGTGTGAAGCAGGTATCGGCATCATTCTTGAGAAATTCACAGGATGGTAACTGTGATATTTCGTGTTACTAGTGGTCAATCAAGGACATTAAGTTGTACTTGATTTTCTACAAGTGATTGTGGTGTTTGATCTTATATTGTTAAAATCTGTACAAAATGGTTAAAAGAGAACAAGGTGATGTGATAATCCCGAATCCACAAGTGATGGATAAACAAACTAATTTTTCCGGAAAAACCATTCTGATTAAAACAAACTTAAGTGTTTTGAAATCATTATGGGAAAATAGTTTGTTGTAAGGGGGAGTTTTTGATTGAATACGCCGAAACTCTCACGGCTGAACAAACATGATTACTTTCATCAGATTGAAAAACGGTTTTCAAACTGTTAAGATCAATGGGTTGTAAATCATGGGGGTATGTTATATTTTTTGCAAATCAGTGCATGTGAAGCAGAAAATGAATGGCGAGACAAAGCTATCAGTATTGGTTGTCAAATTTTCTTTAAATGGTTTTGCATTTTAGGTGGAGAAAAATTGTCATTAGAAAATCCAAAAACATTTGAAAATTTGAAAAAGCCAAAAACATGATAAAATTTAAAAATTGAGTTTTGCGTAAAAAGAGGAAATGATAGTACATCAGTAGACAGTTACAGTACGCTAAAGAATTGAAAAGTCAAAATGTGTTAAACAGTCTCACTGATGATGTGCCGGTAGATTTTTATACATTTAGTAAACTTTTTCGGGATATAAACTTAAAACTTACTTGCTTATTTCGTGGGGAACACTACTTGAATATATAGGTAACCCCTGAAATCTCGTTTGAAAGGTTTCGTATTCTGATATACAGGTTTTTATACTCAATGATGTCTGGGGTATTATTCTGGGACTTCTGCTGAATGGAAGTTCTGACCTAGTCCTCGAATAATACTTTCCGCAAATGCTTGAAACACAGCATCACCCTCAGCATATATGATAAGACAATAAAATTGCTTAGCAATGCTGTTGTAAAAAAGATCCTCTAAAGGGGACACACCCAAGTTGAGTCATGATCTCTCTGCTGAACGGTAGTTCTGACCTGAGCTCTCATGATTCTTCATAAATTATTAACCCCTTACAGATATCATTTGTGTTATAATTACCTGTAAGACTGAATATTGGGATCTGGATACGGGAGTATATTCAAGAGGTGGGACGCATGAATGGGTTTAAGTTCTTAAAATACTTAATCCGTATCCCGAGTTAGTTGAAATTTGTATGAAAATTTAAGTGGACAAGTATATCGACAATCTAAGTGAATTGTTTAATTCTTAAAGTGAAATTAAGCTCAACGGTACTTGTGACTTGTCAAAAACTGATATGATCCTCTAACGCATACTCAAACAAAAATAGTGTCTGTAAATATGTTTGTACATATTTCTTTACTGCTTTTTATGTTTTCAGAAAATACAAAAAGATTTTGATTTCTGCTTTATTTTTGACAACTGATATCTGAGTGCTGAGTTTCAAAATCTAAGTAAGCTGATCGTGTTTCTGAGTATAAAACAAGTTCATTAATTTGAAACTTGAAGTTTTAAAATAAAAAAAAATTCAAAAACAGTTTGTGATATCTCCAAGGTCATTAATTTGGACTTGGATGATTAACTGTGGGAGATTTGGATGCTTATATTGTTATAGAGCTAGTTTCCGATACGATTCGATGAAACTGCCAAATTTATGAGAAGTGATTTTGAGGAGATTGAATTGTCAGATTACTATATCTGGAAGATTAAAATGTTGTTACTTATAGTTGTATGAGTGATTGCAGGAAAAGTCCAGACTACGATCCCGAGAGCTGAGTCTAAGGGGGAGTCTGAAGACAAGCTGGAAAGCTAGGTGTCGATCCCTAAAAGCACGGAAGCTTGACGAAAGGGGGAGCCTGCTGATGATAAAGAGGTTGATGATAGAACCAGTGATGAAATCCTGGTGTAAGAGTCAAAGTGTGAAGCTGATAAAAAAGAAAGATTGATGGATGCTTAAAATGTTACAATCTGAATAAGAAGATAAAAAGACCAAGACTGAAGACTCAGTAGCTAAAGACTACGTCAACATCCAAGGGGGAGTCTGTTAGTGCATAGAATGTCTGTTGACTTCGTCTGCATTACGTCTTAGGTCAAGATAGGTCAACATAGGTTTTAGATAGTCAAAATTAGATCATATGTTGATAGGTCCGTTTATATGTCAGATAGGTTCGTATTTACTAACCTATGTTGATAGGTCCGCTTATTTGTCAATGTAGTAGGTCCGCTTATATGGACATTGTCCATAAAAGCGAACCATAAGCTAATAGGTCCGCTTATACGGACGTCCATATAAGCGAACCACACAATACTATATATAGGCTGATCAGTTGTACATTAGAGCGGACCTAGATCATTGCTTGTGGAACGAAACTCTGTCAAATTGTAATCAGAAAGCAATAAAAGAGAAGAAATTGAATGAAACAGCTGTGGTAACTTTGTGTGCATTGATTCCGCCTTTACACATGAAGATGAACGTCCTTGACTGACTTTTCGAGGTCGTAGAACGGTCCAACACTCATCATGTGTGTCAACTTCAAAAAGCTCTCTATGGTCTCAAACAAGCACCCCGTGCTTGGTTTCAGCGTCTCAGTAATTTCTTGCTTGCCAAAGGATTTGTTTGCAGCAAAGCAGATACCTCCCTTTTTATCTTCAAAAGAGGGAACGCCATCATCTATCTTCTCGTCTATGTAGACGATATTATTATTACAGGCAGTGATACTTCTCTCATTCAATCGTTTGTTACTAGCTTGCACAACGAATTCTCAGTAAAGGATTTGGGTGCTCTTGGCTATTTCTTAGGTCTTGAGGTCACCTATGCAGAAAATGGTCTTTTTCTCAGCCAAGCTAAATATGCTCATGACATCTTGGCTCGTGCAGGCTTGCTTGATTCAAAACTGGTTGATACTCCATTAGCTGCCTCAGAGAGTTTTCTTAGCAAAGGTGAACCTTTTCATGATCCCACTCTTTATCGATCATTGGTTGGTGCTCTACAGTATCTCACGATAACGCGTCCTGATCTTTCTTATGCTGTCAATCAAGCCAGTCAGTATCTGCAGTCACCTACCACTTCTCATTTTCAATCGGTCAAACGTATTCTACGCTATGTTAAGGGCACAATCTCCTTTGGGTTAACCTTTTCTAAGCCGCCTTTGACCACCTTAGTTGGGTATTCTGATGCTGACTGGGCTCGGTGTATTGAGACACGCCGATCGACTTATGGTTATTTGATTTATTTGGGTGGAAATCTTGTTTCGTGGAGTGCGAAGAAGCAGCCTACTGTCTCTCGTTCCAGCTGTGAATCCGAATATCGTGCTATGGCGAACACTGCGGCTGAGATTATTTGGATTACTCACCTTTTGCGTGAATTACATGCTCTTCACACTGATCGACCTACTATTTTGTGTGATAATAAGAGTGCTATTTTTCTCAGTCAAAATCCAGTCTCTCACAAACGTGCGAAACATATTGATATTGATTATCACTTTGTTCGGGAACTTGTCTCGTCTGGAAAACTCTATACCAAGTTTGTTCCATCCAATATCCAGGTTGCAGACATTTTTACCAAGAGTCTTTCCAAGCCTTTGTTTCAAAAATTTCGGACTCTGCTCCGTGTTGGTCCTCCACCTGTTCGATTGAAGGGGGGTAATAGCATAACGTAAATCACTCAATTGATTTACGTAAATCAAGCATGAGATTATGTAATATTGTGTAATTATTTGTATATTTAGTTTCCTAGTTTATAGGCTCTTGTAACTCTATATATTATTTTACCAATCAATGTAAATGCAAGAGATTGAGTCATAATAATTATTTGGGATACGCTTGTTCATATAACATGTTGACTAAAGTCCAAAATAGAATTGTTTCAGAAAGAAAGCAGCTGGAGAAAGTAAAATGTGTTTTTTTTTGTTTTAAATATAATTATTGATTGTGTGATATGCTTGCGGAACCAGTTTTGAGTGCTAATTAGTGTGTCGCAACACCTTTGATTGGGCCAGTTTTGTTGGCCCCTTAAATCTATTACGTGAGGGCTACGCAAGGACCCGTTCATTGACCTTGTTGTATTTGGTAGAGAGATATTAAGCCGCAAAGTAGCCCCCTGGTTGTTTTTCAACTTTATAAAAAAACGTATAAAAGATGATTTTCAAGAGTAATTTAGTGCGTTGTAACACCTTTGATCGGCCAACTGTTTTTATTTGACATGACAATTCAATTTTTTGTCATCTCATGAAAATAGTAAGACTATACCATGCAGAGACCATATTCAAATATCCTTCAAAATAAACAGGCTATGATTTAATTTTTAGACTGAAAAAAGAATGGTTTTCGATTCATATAGGTTATGCTTGACTGACACGCACATTGTAAAAAAAAAAAAAAACTAAAGCAAAAAAAAATTGAGAAAATTCCAAATTCTGATACATCACATGCACAAAAAAACAAAAGAAAACAATATTACGATAGAATGTTTTTAATAAACTCAACCTTCACAACAAACCAAAAGACACTGAACCTTGGGAAGAGGAGTCGCTTTTCGTACAAGCGCATTGTCAGATTCAGCTTCAATCCGCTTGTTCAACAAGCGTAACCCACATTCACAACTCTTCGGCGACTCTATATCTCTCCAGTCATTGTATATCTTCTCGGGCGAGGTTGCGATGAGTTCTGTGTCTCCGGCGACTGTCTTCATGTCTTCTCCGGTGAATATACCTTATGTCGGCGACTGTCTCCGGTGAAGATACCTAACGCCAGCAAAATAGAATTTTATTTAAGTGGGATGCGCTCGTAGTACAAGCGCATTAGGTATCAACTCTGACACTGCGCTTATGGTACAAGCATAATATCTATTTTTCAAAATCTTTTCATTCCAACACCCATATCCAAAATTGAGATAAGTTTAACACCAATCCTGTAAAAAACTCCTTGGTGGCCTCACCGCAATACGGAGGTCCTTAAAACTAGTTAACAAAAAGCTAGAACATTATTAACTGCCAATCTTTGCACATCCTTGGCATTGGCAGAAGATTTGATATTTACAATTGCCTTGATTTGCTCTGGACTTGCCTCTATCTCTCTCTTGGTCATCATATATCCTAAAAATTTTCTAGCTTTAACCCCGAAATGGCATTTGGAAGGATTCAACTTCATGTTATATCTGTCGAGTATGTTGAATGCTACTTCGAGATCCTTCAGGTGATCCTCAACTCCCTTGCTGCTTCTTCATTCTAGGTGAAGCTATCTTTATTCAATAAATTGGTATAATTATACTGTAGAGAGATCTTAATTAAAATTTGTGTATTTTTTTTCTCATTTCCTTGTTTATATATTTTGTCTAAAGTTTTCATGCAAGCCTCAGAGACAAAACTTTAAATTATTTATAAAAAAAAGGAAAATTCAACTATTTTTAAACTAGCAACAAATTACTGGACGTGTGCCTCGTCATATTTTGTGAGGCTTGATGAAAACATGCGACTATGAAGTGGCATTAGTCGTGCTTTGTTAAGCTGATAATATTACACAACACTATTCATCTGACTGACCCTTACGAACCAACTAGAAATGATGATTAATCTTCTTAATTAATAAAATACACTGCTTCATAGTAATATCTAAGTCTGTATTGTTAGATGGGTTAAAAATCTATCATCCTATTAACGGAACCCTAATTCACATAAGATCACAATCATCAGAATCCCATCTAATAACAAAATTAGGCACTAACCGATAAGCAAGATAGCACGAGGAGTCTCAAGGATCAGGGAGGAGTGCTTGGATGCTAGAGCTTCGATCAGTGCCCACAGCCGTCGCACAAGAGGGAGAGGGAATTAGTGTTTTAGGGTTTTATGTTCACGTTCAATGATTGTCTACTGATTGCAAGGTTAAACAACATAAGAGTATTTTTTGGGCCGCGTGATCTTTTGGGCCGCGTGATCTTTTGGGCCGAAGCCCTTTGACGAAGTACCACCTTCGACGAAGTATAAGCTTCGTCACAATGTTGATGGTGACGACGAAGAATCAATCTTCGTTGTCTATGGCGAAGGTCCAACACATACACATTAAACATTAACTATCAACACTTAGTACTACACAACGCTTAAGTTCCCACATAGCACTCAAACATTCAAATATTATGCACAAGATACAGCGTAAGACGAATTATAAAAACAAGACACAAGTGGCAAGACCTTGAAATCTCGGGTTGTCACACCGTTGAATGTGTTCAATTTTGTTTGCATCGTCATCCATTTTGATCAAACTTGGTGGTGGGTTTGGTTACTTCCTCCCGACCGTTTGATTGTAGTGGTTTAGAACTTTCTTCCAAAACCTATCCACCTTTTGTTGATTGCCTTTCTTTTTATTCAAAGTGCAATGAACAAAAGCCTTTGCCAACGCCTCTTCTTGTCTAGGCGTCCAAGTTTCCCGTTTCACTTTTCCTTTTCTTTCCGGCGCGGCTTCATTTTCGTTCACGGGATTTTCTTCAACCGCAACATCTTCATCCTCATCTAAATCTTGTTCTTGGGTTTCCGGCACGAACTCCTCATCGGAGTCATCTTGTACGTCTCTCGGTGATTGTGACCTTGGGGTTTGAAAAGGTCTCGGTGATCGTGAGCTTGGGGTTTGAAAAGCAAACGTGTCAAAAGCATTTTGGGCTTCTAGGGAGTAATCATAATAACCGGGTCGAGTCATCGTCTGACCGTGTTGCATCCAATTTTGGATGGGTTGGGTATCATAACCGAAAGGTTGATGCATGGGTTGGTGAAAATAAAATGGAGGTTGGGTTTGATTCGCAAACCCAAGGTGGGGATGAAACGGGACACTAGAACCACCCGAACCACGTTTATCTTGAGCCCTCGACTTCGAACCGGACCCTACCATTTTTTTCTTGCCTTCACCTTTGTTTGAGCCTTCCATTTTTTTGAAAAGATTACAAAAAATGAGAGTGAAATGTAGTAAAAATGGATGAGAGTGATGTTTGGTGAAAATGGAATTGAAATTGTTTAATTTATAAAGGTAAAAAGGAATTTTTTTTTATTAAAATCCCAACGGCTATAATGTCGTTTGACACCCTTCCCCACGTCGGCATTGTCTCCCCGCACCACACAAGTCACCGCCTCGGCAAAGGGTTGGCGGCAGTGTTTGCCGCGCGACAACACCCTTTGTCGCACCCTTTGCTGACTCCACTCCGAACACCCTAATGAAGAAGATTTAGCCGTTCTTGCCAGAGAGTTTGTCGTCTTTTTCGGCTGATAAAACTTTGTATTAAAAGTGTATTTTTTTATTTAACACCGTCGTTTTTTATAATTTAAAAACAAAACCGAAATAATAATTAAAAAAAGTATAAGTTATTTTTATTGTGACCAGTGTTCTGACTCACCGTAACTGATTTGGTTGACATTTAGGCTGGAGGGTGTGGGGGCACCACCCTCGCCACATCACCTTCTATAGCGCCCCCCGGCGCTATACAACCACACTCACCAATTTAAGAAGGGGCGCCATTGATGGGGCTCCATCATGGTAACGAGCTTTAAGGGCTTTATCAGGTGGGGCCCATGTCATTTCACCCAATGAAATTTTTTTATTTATTTTAAATTTTTTTAATAGGGGGCTCCATCCACACCATGCAAGTTAAAGAGGGGGCGTGATAAAGCCCCATGGGTGAGGTGGATCCTAGGTGGAGCTTAGGTGGCATGAAAAAGCCCCATGGGGACTCCAACCACACCCTATAGCCTTAACAAGAATATTAGACAATGGAGATTGGAGAAGGTTCATTCTTTGGGATGGTCCTTCACGTCATTCGCCACATTACCATTCAAGGAGGATGTCCTTCTAAGAATGGATTAAGGATGTGGAGGATGCGCCTCCACCTTTTTTTTTATTTTTTTTATAAAAATTCAATATTATTTTAAATATTACGTAACTTATAAAATAAAAATCACATAACTTAAAAAACATTAGATAACTTTAAAAAAAATTACATAACTCAAAAAAAAAAAACATCAACTTAAAAAAATACTAGATTGCCAAAAATTAAAGATCCTAAGAATTCCATTTTTTGGAGATCTTTTCTTTCATTTTACGCAAAACGTGACGGTCTTGTTTCGGATACGTGTTGATATCGGTTGTCATTATCTTCCATTCCTCTAGTTTTGCCGCTTCTTGCTTCAACCTTACTCGTTCGTCTGCTTCACGTTGCTTCACTTTTACCTTTTCGGCTGTGAACTCGGTGTATGCTTTGAACTGGGCCATTAACTCGTCCTTTTTCGAACTGACCCCTGGCGAGGCTTGTTGTTCGCAGCCGCTACCCTTTTGGCTTTGTCCCTTCCAATGGGACGTACCTCCTCTCGAACTGCATTATCTTTCTCGTCAAATTCAGGCTCGTCGTTTATATTTATCTGACATCGTGCGTCTGAGCTCCCCTGCACTATAACTTCCAATCTCTAAGGTTTTCGTTCATTTAGCGCTTGCAACCTCGTTTGGAACCGATGCCCACATCTTATTGTTCTTCATAACTTCCCATGCCCGGACTTGTGGGAAAACCTACCAATGCTCATCTTCGTATCTGCGCACCGCCTCTTTAAAAACACTTTTGTCACTCCACCCACTTGGACGATTAGTATATAAGTTGTTATAATACCCACAAAAACGGTTGACGACCGGATCGATGCATCTTTCGCCACTTCGAAGCGATGCAATCGAGATCTCGATACGGACCTTGTTCCATAATCGTAAGGAATTTTGCTAATATTTCCTTTCCAAAAACCATCCCGGTTTGGTTGTTTCCTATATTTTAAAAATGTAATAAAATTTATATATTATAAAGTTTAAAATTTATATATTTTTACATACCAACTGGGCATTTTGACGTACTAATCCACGCCTTAGCTAATGCCTTCTCCTCGATTTTTGACCATGGTTGCGCTTTTGGTTTCGAAGGTTGATCACCGACCCGGCTACACGCGCCGTTTGTTTCCCTTTTTTTGGTTTGGAGGTTTGGGGTTGCGTCTCCGGCACATATTCTTAAACCTCATCTTCTACGGGTTGAGACGATTCTACCGATGGTGGTGAAGGTTGTGGTTGCGATTGAAATTGCGAGTTAAACAGGTTTCGCATTAACATTTGTTGCATTGATTGCAGTTGGTTCATTTGAGTGAAAGCATTGGGGCTTTGTTGGAAACCCGAAAAAGAAAATTGCGATGCAGACCAACTAGGATCTATCGTTGGATAGTAGTCGGGTACCGAGAAAACGTTTTGGCTCGGGTTCGGGTTGCTTTTGATTATATGGATCTATGGCTAAAATTTTATAAAAGTTGAAGAATTGTATAAAGAGAGAGAGAGATTGAGTTGAATTGGTTTGAAAAGTGGGGTAAATTGTTATTATTTATAAAGAAATAAAATGATTTTTTATTGAAAACTAGACGTTATTAACGGCTCTTTTTTTAAAATAGGCCCGGCATCATCGTCGAAAGGGAGACGAAGACGCCCCGAGAGGGCGGTGTGCTGGCACGGCGCCGCACCGGGGATCAGCCTTAAAGAGAAAACAATATTGACTTAAACATAGAATTTAGAGCAAGTTGTTACGTATGAGAAGACAATATTGACTTAAATATAGAATTTCAGAGCACGTTGTTACGTATAACTAAAAATGGAAAGCGACAACCGTATTAAATATTGTCAATAATTAATGAGGTGGCGGTCCATTGTAAAGGCAAAACCTTTAAATATCTTGAGGGAAGAAGGTCTTGGGTTTAAAACCCACAAATAACAGAAATTAAAAATAATTTGTCGTTAAAAAAAAGGTTTTAATAAAATAAGATTAATAATATTTTAATTTTCACACTTACTAATTTTCAGTTTTAGTTATGTGTATAGTTATTTTGAACGCTGGTTTGATCTAATAAAAATGACCTTTTGACCACTACTGATAAAGTGATAAGTTAAAATTTGATTCATAGTCTGTAACTTTTTTTCTAATACATCTTATATTCTTAAATAATTAAAAAAAATATATAAATAATGATAGTAGTAATTATCTAATAAAGTCATGCGTAACGGGCATTATAGGGGCGGTGTGAATGAGCTTGATAATGCCCGCAACATCACCCCTCTGGGCGTTATAGGGGTATGAAGTGGGAGATACATTTCTAGTATAAGGCCAAATGAAAAAAAAGATGAAAAATAATGATTGAAAGGGCATTAAGGAGCGTTAACCATTATACAATTTTAAAGAGACATAATGCTGATGTGGCTGAAAATGTCCTTTAAAGAGCATTAACCATTACTAAAACAAAGTTAAAAAAATACAAAACGACCTGTCAGATTAATTGCTTAGGAAAAAGTTAAAAGAATTAGGAATATTGGATTTTAATAATCTCAACTATTTGCTGTTGGCCGTCAAGAGTCCCAACTTAAAAAATAACTATTGGTAGTCCCAACTATTGACATATTGACCACCAATGGACCTTGACTAACAAAACCCTAACGTCGTTAGTCTCCGGTCACCGGAAAACCGTTTTTGTCTAGAAAAAAGTTTCTAAAGGTCCGATCTAAGGTTACAAAGACGTTTGAGACGAAAATATTGAGTTTTCCAGCCAAAAAGTTGAGTTTTCCAGCAAAAAGAAGTTTTCCGGCAAAAAATGAGTTTTCTGGCGACTTTAATAATTGGGGCTTTTACTAGAAAAAGGTTCCCAAATATCCATAATAAGGTTACAAAGAGGTTCAGGACGAAAATGTTGAGTTTTCCGGCAAAAAATGAGTTTTCCAGCCAAAAAACGTTTTTTTCGGCGAACGAAGACTAATGGCGTTAGGGTTCTGTTAGTCAGGGTCCATTAGAGGCCAATATGTTAAAGTTTGGACTGCCAGTGGTTATTTTTAAAGTTGAGACTGTTGATGGCAATCGGCGAATAGTTGAGATTATTAAAATCCAATATTCCAAAGAATTAAAACAAATATTTACATGCTCTAAATTTACAACATTTGTATGCATAGAGGTGTGTACCTCAAGCTTTGGTAGGTTTTCAAAAAAAAAAAAAAAAAAATTTGATGTTTCACTTTTAACCTAAAACTATTTGTTTTTTTACTTATAACACCAAAACTTTCATCTCTTGCAATTTAACCTCACAACTTTGTACTTTAAACCAAGGTTGGAGAACTCGCTAGTCGCTAGCGGGTCGGTGAGGTAGGGACTAGCGACTACTCGGGATTACTCGGGATTAATCGGGATTAATCGGATCGGACTTTTTATGTATAATTTTAAGTTTTTATACATATATACATATATTTTTATACGTAATTTTTTTAAGTGGACACGTTTTGACCGGAATGTGGGAGGTTTTGGCCGGAATATGTGTTTTTTTCCAAATTTTTCTGATTTTTTCCGATTTTTTCTGATTTTTTCTGTTTTTTTCCGATTTTTTTTGTTTTTTCCCGATTTTTTTCCGATTTTTCCCGACCGACTAGTCGCGATTAGGGCCGATTAGGGCCGACTAGGCCGAGTAGCGATTTTTTCACTGATTAGTGAAAAATTACTCAGTAGAGGTCCGACTAGCGACTAGTCGCCGATTAATCGCCGACTAGTCGCGATTTTTGCAACACTGCTTTAAACTTTGGTCCCCTATACTTTCATCTTACGCAAAAAAAAAAATTTTACATTTCATTCTAAATTTTGCGAGTTAACACGGAGCAACGTGTGTGTGGTTTAACGTTTTACGTCGTATATTTTTTCCCGTTTGACAAGTTTGTCACAACGCACGGGTCCTAGATCAACTTAGTTATTTTTTCTATGTTTTACGTTTCGGTCTAAGTTATTTACATTAACGCACCACAAGTTCAGTGTTGGTGGTGAGTTTTTTGCAGGAATGGTGTTAAATTGATATGGATTTTAGATATTGGTGTAAGAATGAAACGTTTTTGAAAAAGATGTATTATGCTTGTACCATGAGCGAATGTCAGAGTTGATGCCTAATGAGCTTGTACTACAAGCGCATCCCAATTAAATAAACTTCAATCTCGCCGGCGTAAGTTATATTCACTGGAGAAGACAAGACAGTCGCCAGAGACTGTATATTTGGGTTACGCTTGTACGAAAAGCGTTTTGTTCAATTTATTATTTGGGATACGCTTGTTCATATAACATGTTGACTAAAGTCCAAAATAGAATTGTTTCTGGAGAAAGTAAAATGTGTTTTTTTTTTGTTTTAAATATAATTATTGATTGTGTGATATGCTTGCGAAACCAGTTTTGAGTGCTAATTAGTGTGTCGTAACACCTTTGATCGGGTCAGTTTTGTTGGCCCCTTAAATCTATTACGTGAGGGCTACGCAAGGACCCGTTCATTGACCTTGTATTTGGTAGAGAGAAATTAAGCCGCAAAGTAGCCCCCTGGTTGTTTTTCAACTTTATAAAAAACGTATAAAAGATGATTTTCAAGAGTAATTTAGTGCGTTGTAACACCTTTGATCGGCCAACTGTTTTTATTTGACATGATAATTCAATTTTTTGTCATCTCATGAAAATAGTAAGACTATACCATGCAGAGACCATATTCAAATATCCTTCAAAATAAACAGGCTATGATTTAATTTTTAGACTGAAAAAAGAATGGTTTTCAATTCATATAGGTTATGCTTGAGTGACAAACACATTGTAAAATATATATATATATATATATATATATATATATATAGGGTAAGGTTCATGCGAGAACCACCTTTATTGCGAGAACCGCGAGAACCAATGTGAACACAACCTAAAATAGCTAAAAAAACCTAACCCCCCCCCCCCCCCCCTCAAGCTAAAATGCTAAAAACTAAACCCCCAAAAAATCTAAAAAATAAAAAAAAAATCTAAATTTTTTTTTAATATTTTTTATGTTAAAATCGCTACATTTAGTAGCAAAAAAAAAAAATTTAAAATTTTTTTTTGGCTACTAAAAGTAGCGATTTTAACATAAAAAATATTAAAAAAAAAATTTGTGTGTTTTTTTAGCTATTTTTAGGCATTTTTGGTTGTGTTCACATTGGTTCTCGCAATAAGGGGTGATTCCTAACGGATCTTTGTCATATATATATCGAGAAAATTCCAAATTCTGATACATCACATGCACAAGAAAACAAAAGAAAACAATATTATGATAGAATCTTTTTAATAAACTCAACCTTCACAACAAACCAAAAGACACTGAACCTTGGGAAGAAGAGTCGCTTTTCGTACAAACGCATTGTCAGATTCAGCTTCAATCCGCTTGTTTAACAAGCGTAACCCATATTCATCAACTCTTCGGCGACTCTATCTCTCCAGTCATTGTATATCTTCTCGGGCGAGTGTGCGATGAGTTCTGTGTCTCCGGCGACTGTCTTCATGTCTTCTCAGGTGAATATACCTTACGCCGGCGACTGTCTCCGGTGAACATACCTAACGCCAGCAAAATAGAATTTTATTTAAGTGGGATGCGCTCGTAGTACAAGCGCATTAGGTATCAAGTCTGACATTGCGCTTATGGTACAAGCATGATACCTATTTTTCAAAATCTTTTCATTCCAACACCCATATCCAAAATTGAGATCAGTTTAACACCAATCCTGTAAAAAAACTCGTTGGTGGCCTCACCGCAATGCGGAGGTCCTTAAAACTAGTTAACAAAAAGCTAGAACATTATTAACTGGCAATCTTTGCACATCCTTGGCATTGGCAGAATATTGATATTCACAATTGTCTTGATTTGCTCTGGACTTGCCTCTATCCCTCTCTTGGTAACTATATATCCTAAAAATTTTCCAGGTTTAACCCCGAAATGACATTTGGAAGGATTCAACTTGATGTTATATCTGTCGAGGATGTTGAATGCTACTTCGAGATCCTTCAGGTGATCCTCAGCTCCCTTGCTGCTTCTTCATTCTAGGTGAAGCTATCTTTATTCAGTAAATTGGTATAATTATACCGTAGAGAGATCTTAATTAAAATTTGTGTAACTTTTTTTTTCTCATTTCCTTGTTTATATATTTTGTCTAAAGTTTTTCATGCAAGCCTCAGAGACAAAACTTTAAATTATTTATAAAAAAAAAAGGAAAATTCAACTATTTTTAAACTAGCAACAAATTACTGGACGTGTGCCTCGTCATATTTTGTGAGGCGTGATGAAAACATGCTACTATGAAGTGGCATTAGTCGTGCTTTGTTAAGCTGATAATATTACACAACACTATTCATCTGACTGACCCTTACGAACCAACTAGAAATGATGATTAATCTTCTTAAAAATACCACTGATGTTTAATCTTCTTAATTAACATCTAAGTCTGTATTGTTAGATGAGTTAAAATTAGTTTATAGATGTGTTTAAACTAAACGCATTAGATATGAATACTTACATGAATACACAATGCATTTTTATTGCGTGTGATTTGAATTCATGAGCAACACGTTTTTATCAAAGATAAGCAATAAAATTGTTGGGAAAGGGTAAAATGAGAACCACTTTGAGTTGTGAGAACCATGAGAACTAGGTCTTTCAAAAGGTTTTCTAAAAAAAATCTCAAAAATCTTTAAAAAAATCCACTTGTTCTAGCAAAAAAAAAAAAAATGTCACATGCAAAAATTTGCATCAGGTGAAAAAAATTTCATTACCGTAACGAAATTTACATCAGGCGTAAACAAACCTTAAATCAGGCTTACTACCGACTCGACAAATTTTTTTTATTTTTTGTTTTTACATATGTGTTTATAATATTTTCATCTATATTTGTGCAAAAAATGGTGACACAACTCACGCGGAAAATAAGAATTCTCATGGTTCTCATAACTCGTGATGCTTCTCCTAAAAATGTTACACAATAGAAGAATTTAAAAGACAAATCAACACTTCTTCTTTAGTGAATACATGAAACAAAATGATTAAATTAGTAAAACAAACTTAATTCCAAATAAAATTTGACCCCCCTTAAAACTACTATCTGCATGCAGAAACCCTAAAAACCAAATGTCCAAAATTATCTTATAAAAATTACAACCCCTTTTAGCATTAAAAAAAACATTTCTTCATACTTGCATCAAGATTAATTAGTACCACCTTTAACGTTTCATAGAAAATGGAGATTCAGAAACATCCATAGATCTTTCATCTTCTTCCTTGATATTGTTTATCATAACAGCAACTTGGTTGATGCTAGTCCGCGCGTCCGGCGACCGGTCCACACATTTTATGGCTATTTGCAGCAAATTCACCATCCTCTCTTCACTCGCACCTTCGCGAATCAGTGCTCTATCAAACACTTCAACAGTCCATTCTTCTTTAACCACGGACACGACCCATGTAGCCAGATCCATCCCATTGTTCTCAACCATTGGCATCTTTCCTGTTAAGAGCTCGAGAAGAATAACTCCTAATGCATGGATATCGGCTCTGAATGCAGATTCGATTTGATCAGTGTTGAGATGCTGGAAGGTGTTGTTAATGAGTGGTGAATTGGCGGAATTGTCCACCGTCATTAGACCATACTCGCTGATCGAAGGCTCCATGTTCTTGTTGAATAAGATGTTTGAGGACTTTAGGTTTCCATGAGCTATACCGTCTGGACGAAGCTCGTCGTGCATGAAAGCTAAAGCGTCGGCTATGGCGGACGCAACTCCTAGCCTGCTGCTCCAGTCGAATGTTTGGCCCGTTGCCAATCCTGCAAATTCTTGTTTATATATAAAACCGAACCGCAGCCTAGGAAGATACGGTTTAAGTAGGGATGGATGTTCATGGTTTGGTTTGCATCGTGAAACCGCTCAAACCAGTCATCAGTTTGGTATCATGGTTGGTCTTTTAATAAATATTTTTGGGTTAGTCGGTTAAGAAGTTTCAGACCTTACCGAATGGTTTGGTTTAGATTATACTCAGACCGGTCAGAAAAAAAAAAACTAACAAGACCATAGGATTTTGGGCTATGTAACATGTTATATATTACTTGGATCTTTAATAACAATAAGTTATTTATTTATTTATTTATTTTTTGATATTCCAAATATAATTATAGTAAAGAATATTAGATAAGGATGACTGGTAAATGAGCAGTAAGCTGCGGTATCGCTTCTTTATTTTGATCGTGTTTTATGCATTTTGTATTATAAAGGCCCATCAAACCCAAATCGTGAAACCAAAATCAAAGCCAAACCGTTGGTAATAGCTTAGTTTTAATTCCAATGGTTTAGTTTTGGTTTACAATGGTCAAAAACCGTTACTAACGATTTGGCTCACAATTTGACCTAAAAACCATCAAAACTGGACTGTGAACACCCCCTAGTTTGAAGTAAAAATGAAAGAAATGTACCGTGAAGGAGTTTGAGGAGACTTCCATTCGGTTGATACTCATAAACCAAAAGCTTCTCTTGTCGGGAACAATAAAACGCCACAACCGGTAACACATTAGGATGTTTCACATTATTCAATCTTTTCATCCTTAACTTGAAATCATTTGAGGGTAATGACCAATCTTTAATCCTCTTAACAGCGAGTGTCATACGTTGTTCTTCACAGTTCACCTTATACACGCTCCCATGCTTCCCTCGCCCCAACAACTCCGCGGGTGCCTTCAACAACTCTTCAAATTTCAACCCGTTTACTTCCGGGCTCGTTAGAACAATCAAAGATGAAGAAACGGGTGATCTCTCTACCGAATTACCCACAAACACCTCGGATTTACTCATCGCAACACTTTTAAGCTCGTTTGATGCATAAGTGTATGGCGTTGAAGCATCATTTTCCTTTGAATGAAAGCTATGATCAACTTCTTTTATTGATTCTTCTTGTTTCTTTCCCTTTTTACACACCATAAGCATTACAACGAGAATCACGATTAAGCCCAAAAGAGCATAACCCGAATACATGAGAATCTCGGATGAAGACGGTCCATTCTTTTTGGAATAATCTGAGGCATGCGAGCCTGGGACTTCACATTTGACTGGCAATGGGTCGCCACATAAGTGAGGATTACCAGAATAGCTGGTGGCGGTAAAACGGTCACCACCCGGTGGAATCGGGCCGGAGAAATCATTGTTGGAGACATTAAACGAGTCTAAATTTAAAAAAGTCGAATTCGGGTATGGATCCCGATAGTTGATTGTTTTGAGCAGTGAAATCTATTAAACCCGAGATTCGGGCAAAATTAGTTAAAGAACCCGAGAACCCGTTATTTGAGATCTCGAGTTTCTTGAGATTGTTTAACTGGGTGAGAGAATCCGGTATGCTACCGGAGAATTTGTTTCCGCTTATGTATAAGTGAGTGAGGCTTTTGCAATTAGCAATGGTGTCAAAACTCTCCCCATGGAGATTATTGTTTTCCATGCTAATAACAGAAACAGATGTGGCAAGAGATTCAACATTGCAAATGAAACTCGGGTTAAAAGCACCAGAAAGATTAAAAGCGTTTAAAACAATCGATTTAACCGACGGTGTTTGATCGTAACAAACGATACCCGTCCAGTTACTCACGCAAGGATCAGAAGTTCGGTTCCAGCCTGAAACAGGAACCGACTGAGAAAAGTTTACAGAAAGATTTTCAAAAAAACCGGCCAGTGCACGTATAGCGTCTACATCGACCGATCTAGCTGTGTCGGTAAGCGAGAACAACGTAAGAAACAATATGCATGTGGGAATTATCTTCATTTTGGATCAAAGATAACATTAAACAAAGAAACAAAGATTTTCAACAGCTTAAAAGTATGATTATGCAGGATTTTAATTGGTGCATTGACGGATATAACAATGAAGGTGAATTTGGAATTAATGATGTTTAATTTTGGAAGATGACAATACTTCAAGTACAAAAGGCCGGCACTTGAAAGGGTATGAGAGAATTGATCGTAGAGCACAAGAATCTTGTGCAAGTTTATGCAGTAAAGATGCTATTTTTAATTCTATAATGAATCATCCATGATGTTGACCACAATAAAGTTTAATAACTTATACCTTGTAGTCTATCTTCTTGTATGCCATAGGTATATTATGTTAGAAAGGAATTTGGACACAATTATTATACTTATAATTATTAGTTAATGAATTTGCGTTCTAGTTATAAGATCTTCGCAACGAGCAAACAAGTGTCCAAAACGAAGCTAAAGTGAACGAGATATCAATGCCAGGCGTTTATAAAGAAGTCGATATGTTTTATAAGATCCTTGTGTTTTCCTTGTGAAAAATTCGGTCCGTATGGCTTACAAGATTTGAGACACGAATGTCGGTCCAAAACTTAAACTTGTGCAGTCGGGTTTTGCTCCGACTGTTACACCCTGAGGCCGTGACAGTCACGAGCCCTCACTCATTCTTCTTCTTTTCTGTTTTGTTTTGTTTATTTCCTTTGTAACATTTATTTAGACTAGTTTCATTGCATTTATTTCTTTTTCCGTGTTTATATATAGTTTATTATGAACGGTATTGTGTTATGCATTATCCTCCATGTCTATCATTAGAAAGAATTTCACTATCATAAGAGCAAAAATAAAAATAAAAAACTGAAGCATTTATATAAAAAATAGCTACAAGACATAAGCCAAATATTATTTTACTTACAGAAGAGTGCACGAACCATGACTCGATCTCTTGAGACTTTGTCTTCGCTTCACGGTAGCATCATCAAATCTGCTATAGACAGATAGATGGTGTTAGCTATAAAAATTACAAACAGGTTTTAATCAACAATAAAAAATAAAATAAACAAACAAACGAATAAATAAATAATGGAAAACAACAAGAACTTAAATTCCAATTTATATTCATCATTAAATAAACCAGAATGACAGGTAAAACTTGTAAGTATTCATTACACATCTATGGCAGGCATCACAGGACACAGGCTCTGCTTTTGCTCTAGTTTTACAAGAAACTATGTGACAAAACCCGTTAAAAAGGGCCGAGATTAAAAAGAAATAAAATAAAAACTTTATAATATTTGAGTTCCGTAGTGGTTTATGTTCTTATGGGTCTGCATTTCCAGCAACATCTTCTTCACTCGATTCGCTTCTTCCATCGCTGACATCATCATTGCTTTCATCTTCATCACTGTCATCCATGATCGTGCCACTGATATTTCCCTTCTTTGCATACAACTCACAGTACTCTGCAACACAAAACCCATATAAGTATATGTTTGGATACGCGATTCGGAAGAGATCATCTAATATCAATGGACAATGGACCTTTCACTTTCTTCTCGTATTGTTCCTTGTCCTTGATCATTAGTGAAGCTGCATCACCATTTAGTGGGTCTGAAGGATTTGGATATAGCAAAAGTTGGGGCAGAAAAACCTCAAATACATTTAAAAGATCTGTAGGTGAAAAACACCAGAAGAAACTTTAGTGATCTTGGTAGAACAAATCGATAACTAACACATTCTGCCATATTTAGGGCTGCAAACGAACCGAACGAAACAGGACCTTGTTCGTGTTCGTTTGTTAAGAAATATATGTGTTCACGAACTGTTCATGAACACTTACCGAACGAGATTTTATGTTCGTGTTCGTCTGTGTTTGTTTGTTAATATTAGGCAGCGAACGAAAACGAATGTTGATGAACACAAATGAACAAAAACAAGTGTTCATGAACAAAATATATAACACGCTGACACTTATTAAATATTTTATTTGTCGGAATTTTGAAGCATTTAAATAAAATATAAAAACTAAATACACTAATGAACTATCGAACACAAACGAACACGTTGTCCAACATTCATGAACATAGTTCATGTTCGTTAATTTAACTAAACGAACAGATTTCTTGTTTGTGTTCGTTTTTTCAGTAAACGAACGAACACAAACAAATTTCCCACCGAACGGTTCACGAACTGTTCGTCGGACGTTTGGTTCGCTTGCAGCCCTAGCCATATTTGAGGTGGCATACTTGAGAATACGTTGATTCTGGTAATATTTAATCTCTTAAGTTTAAAATCTATACATATAACAAAGTAAACCAATCTGTGACACGTGTCATTCATTGGAAACGTCTGTTTTTCGGTTTTCCCGCCTTTCTTTCATATTTATCTTCTAACAATTTATCTTTTAATTTGTAGATAATATTAAATAGAAAAATGTTTATCAGATAACTATAACCCTTTTATTGAAGTTTTAAAGGGTTTCACGCTTTTTTCTTTTTTGCACCTGGTCTTTTATGTTTTAAATTCTAGGATTTGGCTAAAACACACTTTGCCATTAATCACATAATTTTTTTGGATTTATTAAAAATTCATGACTATATTATATACTTATAAGCTTGAATATATATGTCAAACTTAAAAATTATTCTTCAAAAATTCAGTAACATCTATACTTTATATATAGTGACACGTGTCATTTATTGAAGACACATATTTTTTAAGTTTTCCAGCTTTTCTTTCATATATATCTTCTAATAATTGTAAATAATACTAAATAGAAAAATGTTAATTGAATACAAAAAATATAGGATAACATCAAATGTATATCGATTACTTAAATGAGTATACACATGTATGAGATTTTTTTACTATTATTATTAGTTTCATTTATCAAATATATATAAGTGTGTCCGTCTTTGATTTGCATTTACAAGAAATATTTATTATACAGGGTCGGCTCAACCATTTTAGAGGCCTAAAGCAAGTTTCAAAATCGGGGCCCTTCTTGCCTATTTTTTTTCTTATCCAAAAAGAATAAACGACGGTCGATCGGCCTAAAGGAGATTCAAACCCTCCCCCTTAAGGTACACAGATGACATGCGCGTCAACTGGGCTACAACCTTTTAATAACAAGGCTCATACGGTCATACCCATATAGTATATAATTTTTTTTTTAAATCTTGAGGCCCTATACATTTGGTGGCCCGAGGCCCAAGCCTCAAAATACTTGGGCTTGGGCCGACCCTGTTATTATATAGTTTAAATTGTTCAACCCGTGTAACACACGAGGAACTAACCTAGTAAAAAATAAAAAATAAAAACTCAAAGGAAACAGGTAAACAAAGGACTTTTTTAACATATAATGTGTGTTCCTATATCAATAGTGACTATTACCAAACATCGGACTCCATGATTGATTAATGACATCCAAGCAGACAGAACCAGACCTGCAATTCACCAATATCCAGTCAGCAATAACCATATTCCCGCTGCTAAAAGTGAAATAAAAACTTGAAATGTTTTAAAAAGTAACCAGTTGCAAAGAGGTTGCATTAGCATTAGTCAAATTAAGTAGCAGAAGACTTAAAAACAACTCACAACTCATCAACATTCGGGTGGAATATCCTGTTTAAAAAACCTATAGAAGGAGATTTGTATGGATAAGCATCTGGAAGCTCCACACGTATTTTCCAAAGACCACCTTCATATAAACCTGATGCAAAACATGTAATTTTTTTTAAGAATGAAGATATATTCAAAATTCTGTTATTCAATAAATCTTGAAGATGCTGGGGCGACTCTTACTTTCTTTTGGGCCATGGAATTCCACATTAAGTTCATTAATCCCGTCATTTATCGGCTCCACAACATAGTCACTCATCATCCTACAACAAGAATATAACATATTACTAGGCGCAACATCAATATAATGAATCAATCCTTAATCTCAAGACAGCCCTGTTAACTGTAACAAAAAAACGGAAGTGGCAAATTGCAACAAATAGCAACATAATTTCATTTCATTTTTTATTCTAGTCACTGGACCTTCAAAATCGTTACTAAAACCACCATACTTTTCAAAGCTGATTGTGTTAGGTAATTTCCAAAAAAAGAAAAACGTTAGCCTGCTGACGAAGTTAAATGGTATTACAACGCGTTTTACTTTTTAAAAGTTCAATTTTTAAAATCCAGTAATCACAACAGAAATAAAATGAAAGTGCTGCTATTTCGCAGTTGTTTGCGACTGCGTATGCATATGCTTAAAAGCATATTCAGATAATCACAACGTCTTCTAAAAACAACTTATTTTAAAATGAGCATAAACTCGTCATCCAAACACACAAAAGTACTTATAATCCATGTCGTCCAAACTAAGCATATAAGTTTGACGCACAAACAAGACATGACAGATAAGATCATTACAGCTTCATGACATCCATTTCCCTCCTTTTGCTTGGAGATGACATCTTCTAAACTACCTAACCTGCTATGCACATCAAAAGATCAGAGCAGCCCAACATTAGACATTTTAGCAAGAAACCAAAGAGACCACAACATCAAATCAATAACAAGATGTGTACCAAATTACCAAAACAGCCATAAAAACTACCACCGAACACCCAGGATCCTTATGTAGTGTTCGTTTCGTGGAATGTAATGGAATCGGCAATGGATTTTAAAGTTTTTTTTATTGATATCTTATTATAATGTGTTTAGTTAGTATAATTTTCAATGGAATTGGAATGTGAAATATGTAAAATAGCATAAATTTCTTATATGTTTAAATTCAATTTCAATTGCTTCTTTTGTTAAACCGAACAGCATAAGAAATGGAATCTACATTCCAATTCCATTCGGAATCCATTCCATTATGTGAAACGAACACTAAATTATTATCCCTGTCAATTCACTAAACAACTTCAACTTCAATTTCAATTCCAATATTGTTTAGCTTTCTACTTAAGCAACCTACAACTTTAGCAAATTCATAACTGCATTTCAAGGATTCAAGTTAGGTCTCTTAAAGGTCAACTAAACCTATCACATGAACATCTTCAAATCGGTCTAAACACACAAAACAAGTACAAATTACAATCTAGAAACATAAAATATATAAAAACATTACGATAAACATAAGCAATACATAATCTACGTCATCGCGAAGTGATCGTACAAAATTAGGGCAAAATGATTCATCCGGTTGTATTGAAAAGCGATTATAAGGACGATAAAAAGCAGTAATCGAATCGGATTAGAATAGAAAACGCACCGAGTGTGTGAGAAGCAGATTTAGGGTTCGTCGGATGGAGAAATCTATGTGAAATTGGGGAATTAGAGAACGTGATTGAAGGAAGATGCGAGAAAGAAATAGATATATATATATATATATATGTGTTATATATACATGGAAGTGTGGGGATGGATGAGAGGAAGGTGATGACACGATGTTGCAGAGATCACGTGACAGGTAGGTAACGGAGGCAAATATGGCGATGCTAACGGAGTTAACGGATGTTACAACTAATTTTCATTTAACTTTCTTTGGGATTTATCTATCATAAAACTCAAAGTATTTCATAATTGTGTTTTCATTAAGAAAAGAAGAGACCCTTTTTTTTTCTTTCATTTCTTTTCAATTTGAAAAAAAGAATTTTAGCCTAAAATTCTCCCTCTTTCTCTTTTATTTTTTTTCTCCTTTATCTATATATCCAATTTCAAGCGGTGTCTTTTATCTTTAATATTGACGAGTTTTATACTTGTTTCAAAATCTTGCACGATATATCCTTTAACCCTAACCAAGTTAATTTTTTCTGTTAAATCTGATCATGCGCCTTAAACGTGAGGGCATTTTTGTCATTTCACCCTTAAAATGACTAATTATGTAGATACCTCTAACAAAAGGATTAAATAAAAATAAAAACATTTTCTCTCTCATTCTCACATCTCTATCTTTGTGCGTCACTTACCACCACCACCATAAGCTATCAAGTATCAACCACCACCATCCACCCCACCCACCCATCTTTATCTATTTTTGTCACGACTTACCACCACCTGCTGTCATTACTTTCAATCCAACCCACAATCGTACCCACAATCGTAGTCCACCAGCAACAATTACCAATCAAATCCACTCATCCATCTCTCTCTCTCTTTCGTATACCCCACAAACAATTCACAATTAAATCCCAAAAAAACTCACATCACAAATTCAAATCAAGAAACATATTATCAAAGTCCTTGAAGACTCCCATAAATCTGACCAAATTTTAAAGCAAGATACAAATTCATCAAATCCAAAAATCCCACTTAACGACCTGTGGTGGTTGGGTACAAACCACCACGACGGCGCAGATGAAGGCAAAGCAGATGACGGCAGCGTAGATGAAGGCAAAGCAGATGATGATGGCGTAGATGAAAGCGAATCAAATGACGGCGATGAAGGTGACAGCGACGCAGATAGGGTTTCGGTGAAGAGAAGGTTGTTCAGGTGGAAGAGAGGGTAGGTGGTAACAGTGGCAGTTGGTGGCAGTGGCAGGTGGTGTGGCGGTGGAGGAGTGTAACAACCCGCACGTTCGTGCGTTGTTACTACTCGTTACACCTAGCACCAGAGATTCGGATCATAATGTAACTATATCGCATACATCGCTATTTCGCAGTATTTTCGCATATTACGTATACTATATCGCTATAACACATCGCATCGCACATACTAACACTCACGATGACATTGGGTGAGGACCTATTCTACCCTCCTCGATGGCCGTGATGTGTCGCAACGCAAACAATTAACGCTAACAAAGACTTTCGGGTGAGTACTATCCCTCCAGTTGTCGTGACAATGATGGCAATACGAGCAAGTAGTACCCCGTCAGTCATTGTGGCACAACACATCGCAAACTCGAAAGCGCACCCGCGACCACGCGCAACTCAATTATCGCACCGAATATTTGAAAGTATGGATACGTATATACGACCTTTTGTGATTAATTATAATAAATATATGGAAATGTGGATGAGAATGTGTAATCAAACTATCGCGATGTTTAACGAATAAAACGGAACGCCAAAACGTAGCTCGCCGAAGGACATCCGAACGGACAGACCATCCGGACGGATGGGCCAGCCGAACGGACGGCCACACTCTCCTTTTTCTCCCCTCTTGCCTATAAATACCCCCACCCTCCCATCATATTCTCTGATGTGGAGCTCTCACTCGACCAGCACGCCTTGAAGTCCTTTTCTCTCGATTCCTCGCGATTCTTGTAAGTTTTCACTCAAATTCTTATACTTTTATGATCTACACGCAACTCTACACCTTTCTATCTTTTAAATCTCGACTTTCAACCTTGAAATCTGCTAATTTGAGGTGTTCTAAGATGATGTCATCAAGAGTTCTTATGAACTTCAAAGTGTGACCTCATTTAACCATGAATAGCTCAGATCTAAGTGATTTCCATATGTTTTATAACTATCTCGCCTAAATCTATGTTACCTAATCAAAGAACATGTGATTTCGGATTAAACAAGGGAAAAATCGTCAAGAACGGTCAGATCTGATGGAACGGGGTGGTTCCCGGCCGTTAGAACAAGCCGGACTTGATGGAATTTCAGTTGTTTAGCACGAAGGCACACCGTCCCGATCAAAACCGCCGAAGAACCTTCAAAATTATTCGAATATCAGTTGGGCGGGTCGCCATCCGATCGGGCAGGCTGTCAGCCGATCGGACAGGCTGCCAGCCGACCGGACAGGCTGCCAGCCGACCGGACAGGCTGCCAGCCGACCGGACAGGCTGCCAGCCGACCGGACAGGCTGCCAGCCGACCGGACAGGCTGCCAGCCGACCGGACAGGCTGCCAGCCGATCGGGCAGCAGCCCTCCGATCGGGCAGCAGCCCATCCGAACGGGCCGGCATCCGACCGGATTATCGTCCACTTCTTGGTTCTCTCGCTACCATTTAACGCGCTATCCAACGCTCACGCAATCGATCTGTAATCAAGGTAATCTCAAACACTTTCCCGCCAATCCAACCAAGTGGTGTTACTTGCCAAATACGCACTGTGAGTATACTTGAACCCTTTTTGCTTTTGCACTTTTGGGTGTAACATACGTTGCTATCAAATCGAATCACATCAAATGCTTAAACCTACTTATCACTTGCGAATGACTTACGTGCATAGTTATACGTGATGCTAGTTACATATGTGCTAGGACTTATACTCGCGACATCCCACCATGACTAGTATAGTACTATTGCGCCAGACGGGGTCTAGTTTAGCAATCGCGATCGAAGCTCGAGGACTTAGCTGGTAGTATCCGTTTTATGAGTATATATGTCGTGTATTACGTTTATGTATGTGGAAATTCGCAGCTTTTATCTATTACACTATTACATATCAAACCTGTATGCTCGCCAATACTTTTGTATTGACATTATTTTAACGTATGTTGCAGGTTAGATCACAGACTACATCAAATCAAGCTAGGAAGTCTAGAAACTCACCTAAAATCTAGGTTGTTGGATTTGTATTGTTCGAGAGAATAAGAAATCTGTGACGGCTTATATGATTGTAATTGTTTATTAGTATGGGATAATGAACGCATTAATTATTGTCGCAAAATAGTTGTTATGGATTCTCCTGAGCAATCTGATTCGCCTAGTGCCGCGCCCCGATGATTCCGCCATCGGTTGGGGTGTGACAAGGAGGGTTGGTGATGGTCGTGGGTGGTATGGGTGTGGGTAGTGGTGGCGGTGATAATGGTTGTGTGATGATGATGTGGGAGAGTGGTGGAGAGTGGTGGCTAGAGGTGGTTGTTGATGGGTGAATGCTGACTGTGGGGAGAAGGGTAGAGAGAGATGCTGACAAGGTTTATATATACATATTATATTATATTAGTTTTGTTTGATTTATTTTTGTTTCATTTGTTAATTTTAAAAAAATAGTAAAAAGACTTAACTACCCTTGTGTGATATAATTTAATAGAAAAAACTTACTTGATTATGGTCAAAGGACATACCGTGCAAGATTTTGAAACAATAAGTACAAAAATCGTCAATTTTAAAGATAAATGACACCACTTGAAATTAGATATATAGATAAAGGACAAAATTTGAAATTCACTCTAAAAAATATGGAACACAATTTTCCCTTACTTTCAATTTCTTTCTTTCTTTCTTTCACAAAAATGAAACTCGGGAACACAATGTAAAGAACATACACTATTTTACATATTGAAGGGGTATGGTCCCAAAGAGCGTGTGCAGGCGCGCACCCAAAGGACCATACCACTCTAGAAACTTCGTTGTCTAGACGGATCTAGAATGTCGATAGACAAACCTGGCGACGGACGTGGGGTATCACGGATAACCGCAGGGAGAGCACTAATGACACCTAAAGAAAAGGACACTACATGGCACCAATCATTGGTTGTCAGGCTCTGTTGCAGAATCTCCAGGGGACAGCTAGTGACAACCCGACAAGAAGTATTGGGGGACGCTGAGGTGGAACAAATAACATATTGCCAAGTCAGCCCTGGTACAGATTAACGGTTCTGTCATGTCAGAGGGACAAAATGGATATTCCCCATGATTTGACAGTTGGCGAACGACCAGCTAGCTCCGATCTTCTTCATAACCCTTCAGCTATAAATAGAGGACTTCACCACCAGGTTCAAGGATCAATACTCTTACTCTCTCACTCTATACACACACTTATTCCTCAAAACGAGTTCTTATTCACACGCCAGAGGGTGGTTACAAGAAGACCCCCGATCTTTCCTCCTTGTAACGAAGTCACCGGTGTTGTTTCGTTTTGCGGGATCGATTAAAGATAGGCAGACAACTTGTGAAGGAAAGAATAGAGATTAACCATTATTTACGAGACAAACCGGCTAAGCCCAACCTTGTGTTGACTTAGTGTTTCTTCATTGGAGCCAACTACACTTATTGCACTTTTTCATCTATTTTCTTTCCAAGATTTGATCAATGGATGTTCCAAACTCACCCTTCCTAGCTTTCGGCGAACACTCTCCATTTGGCACGGTGGCGGACAACGCGCACGTCCAAAACCACTAGACGGACGAGGAGACCAGAAGGGAATTCATAGAAACAGGGTTTACAAATGTCCTAGGTAGTGCGACGCGCACAAACCAACAAATTAACCTTGCTGGTCAGAATGTCAGTGCGGCGAACAGCCTCTTCCCTCCACTTCTGGAGGGAGAGACACCAGTGTTATGGTACGAGAAATCCCAAGCAGTTTTGAACATGGCGTACATGCAGATATGTGCACAAGCTCAGTTCCCAGCACAACAGACACCGGTTCAGCAACCTAGTGCACAACGCATCGCGCCTCAATCGGCTCAACGCGTACGTTCAATTCATCAAGAGTCAGAATACAACATCGAGTCATACCAACAAACTGTGACAACCGGCAATTTGATAAGCCAAGTTATTTGTTGCTTGTTTAGCATGTTTACAATTTGATTACAACCCGTTTGACTCAGGTTAAATGAGTCATGTTCGGGTACATGATTTTAAGTGAATATGGGCCGGGCCGTCTTTGGGTTCATCGATTGAACCCACCAACCCAACATGATTGGTACCCAGTGTATTTTAGGAGATGTTTCGCCTGGATCATTTGATCCCATTTGTAGTTGTCTAGTTTACCATTGCTCAACGAAGACAATTAACTCATAGCTTGTTGTTGAGTCTTGAATTCGTATATGCAGCGCCATTGGAGCCACGATAATTGCTGCTGGATTTTATACTGTGATGTGGGGGCAGGCCAAAGAGAAGAACAAATTACCAACAATGGATAACTTAGACGTTTCCGATAAGCCCGATACATCAGACCAAACAGCCCCTCTCCTGTCGTCCAGAAATGGATCAATGTGTTAGTTGCTAGATAATCCATTAATGTTGTTAATGTACTTGTCTCGCAGTCTGGATTGTAATATGATTATTTATGTTTGAAATGAATAACAAATAAATCAACAGAAAAGGCCAAAAGGAATTTGTAAAATGGTCAGGGAAAAACAAAAGATTTCACAATTTCAAACACTGATCTAAAAGTAGCCAACTATTTATACAACAATAACAACCATAGTCAATAAATCACACAAATAGCAAAGCTACTTATAGGGTCTAGGGAGGGTGGGATGTAGACAGACCTTGCATCTATTCCTAGGGATAGAGAGACTGCTTTCAAAGAAATCGTCGGCTTCAAAACAAACAGCATACCAACACATCAAGTCAAAGAATATAGAAAAAAGAAGTCACATGTTTATAAACATAAACAATCAATTAATAAAATAATAAAATAAAGCGTGAAAAAAAACCGAAAATTGAGGTTGTATGGCTTTTATTATTAATGGGCTTGATTGTTTGTTTTTTTAAGAATGGGCGTTGTGAACATAAGGGCAGAGGGAGTCGTTCAATCACTTTAGAGTGTTTGAGTTATTCTCTAGCCAATAATATCATGTCATGTCAAGTCCCCATTTTGCACTCAATCACTGGCAAAGGTCAAACACATGGAGAGTGGTAAAAAATTTTAAAAAAAATGTGATTGGTTGAAAGGGGTTGGGACCCACCATTAAACCCCCCCTCTCTCCTTCTCTCCTCTTCCCCGCATCGCACTCACCGATCAAACTCCTCCCCGCTCACCGATTGAAGGCCGACAGGCCTTCCCCGTGCGGTAAAACCCACTCCCCGAGTGGTTCCCCGAGACGATACCGACCACCCTAATAATGTTAGCGTGAATTATTTATTAAATAATTTATGGTGCCCTTATTGATCATTTATCTAATAACCAGATCAGTATTTACCTTAATATCCCTATAAAATTAACTGAGCTTTATTTGATGGACGTAAAGGCCCGTACTAGTTAATTAGGGTTTCCCCTTGGGCGAAGCATATAAATACAGGTTATTGGGGAACCCAAAAGGCACACCATAAAAGTTTACGGCCCCCCTCACTGCAATAACCTAATTCGTATTCAACTGGTGATCTAACTGTCATCATCATTCCTCTCCATCCTAACTGCTCACCCTAAACGGGAACCGATCAAGATGGCTTCTTCTTCATCTCTAACTGCTACTGGATTGTCAGGTATATCAAGATCCCTAAAGTGTTTTCCATTAGATATTAAAAGAACTGATTAACACGTGGTATCAGAGCAATGTTACTCAGTTCTTAAATTCCCTGATGATCTGGAATTGAAATCGAAAAAATACTAAGTTTTCATCAAATCTGATATAATCACGTTTAGCATGAATTTTCTTATGACAAATTAAGGGTTTCTTGAACTTAAAGATATGTTAACAGCCATTTGGTTCTCATTAAAATTAATTATTTTTTATGTGACGGCTGAAAAAAAAAGTGACTTTAATACGTCTCATATATTCCCATGCCAAAAAGTCCTGTGAAAGTGTGAAACACAATTATTAATTGTTATCAATGTAAAACATGATTGTGTTTACGATAAGCACACAATTAGTACAAGATGTAACTGATCAAGTGTACGTTGAATAGTTCTTAGCTTCCTTAATTTTTAATTTTTTTATATCAAATGATCAATTTCAAGATCTAAGGCTATATGTACCATTAGGCCTTGGTTTTTTTTTTTTTTTTTTTACAATCTGATACTCGAGATCAATATTAGAACAACTTGAAATCAGCTGAGTTTATTATTAAATACTTTTGTTTTATCAAACCTTACTCTATTATGTTTTATAAACTTAACTTTTAAATAATCATTCAACTAATTCTTTTTGATTGATTTAAAATTTGATTAACTAAAATAACATTTTTTCAAGTCCTCACTTCTGCCCAAAGGTGATATGTTTACTTGTGGCGTTATTTAGTGAACTTAAGCATAGTCACTTAGGTGTATATCCTTATTATATGAACAAGCATAGTGTAACATTTGCCATATTACATTTGTTCATATCATATACACATGACTTAGTGAACTTAAGCATAGTCACTTAGGTAGTTAGGTGTATATCCTTATTATATGAACAAGCATAGTGTAATACTTGCCTTATTACATTTGTTCATATGATATACATGACTTCTGCCTAAGATGCATAAATGTTTCATTTTCTGCCCAAAGGTGATGTGTTACACTCATGTCTTGCAAACTTTAACTTGTGCCTAAAATTTTGGTGTTTCAACTTCTGCCCAAAGGTGATGTGTTACACCTAATCTGCACAGTCTGACTGTTCATAATACTTGTATGATTGGCCATAGCCAAAGCGAAAACCGTCATTCAAGTAGAACCTTATTTAAAATTGGTGTCTATAAATAACGTTATCATAGCTTCCTTAGTATAATGGTCTTGATATCCGCCTGCCTTAGTTTTAGGTTACCCATAAGTCACTCTTACTTCTTCTTTTGAATTGTATCTTATTCTTCTCATTTTAATCCACTATCAGCTCCTGCTATGGCTATTGATTCTTTGACTGGTGCAAACTATGGTTTGTGGAAGGATTCTCTTAACCTTACTCTCGCACTCATGGAGTTTGACTGTGCACTAACTGAAAACGCTCTCCTTGCTCTTACTGATAAGAGTACTGAAGCTGAAAAACTACTCCGTCAAAAGTGGGAGAGAGTTAATCGCTTGTCTCTTATCTTCATGAAAAACTCGATAAGTCCTGATATCAGGGGAGCCATTCCTAACGCTACTACAGCTAAGGAATATCTGACTAATGTGGAGGCTCAATTCCAAGGGACGTCTAAGGCGCAAGCCAGCACCCTCATTCTGAAATTGGTGACTACAAAGTATGATGGGGCCAGCGGTATTCGTGAGCACATCCTGAAAATGAATGACATGGCCCAAAAGCTCAAGGGATTAAGCAAAAACAAAAATTGTGTTTTCATTATGGTCTTACAGAACGACAATTACTTAAATACGTTCGTATCGCCGGAAAGGCAAAGGGGTCAACACGTCAGGTTTTACTACAATTGCTTGAAATGCGCCTGGATAACTTCCTTTTTCGGTTGGGTATGGCTCCGACTATTCCGGGAGCTCGCCAATTAGTTAACCATAGACATATTTTAGTCAATGGTTGTATAGTAGATATACCAAGTTATCGCTGCAAACCCCGAGATACTATTGCGGCGAGGGATGAACAAAAATCTAGAGCTCTAATTCAAAATTTTCTCGATTCATCCCCTCCTGAGGAATTGCCAAACCATTTGACTCTTCAACCATTCCAATATAAAGGATTAGTCAATCAAATAATAGATAGTAAATGGGTCGGCTTGAAAATAAATGAATTGCTAGTGGTAGAGTATTATTCTCGTCAGACTTAAACCTAACAAAAAGAAAATAGAAACTAATAAGAATTGAGGGTTTGACCAATTTTGCTCCCTTTCGGCGAAGTAAATTAACCTAAGGTTAAGATAAATAAGGGTTTGATCCGGATTTTTCTTCCATTTAGGTGTCATAGACCGAGAGAGATATTTTCATTCCTTGTATACTCTTTTCTTTAACAGTATTTTCTGTTAATATTAGTGATGGCTTTCTGATGCATTTTATCATGATGTCTCTGCCCGCATCTAATGAAGTATTCAAAGTTAACTATAACCTTCAAAAGGACCAATGGAAGGTGAACGAGTTGATTGCCATGTGCGTGCATAAAGAAGAACGCCTGAAACTGGAGAAAGCCGATGTTGCTTACCCGATGACTGCTGACTCGAAGAAAAGGAAATGGAACTACAATAAGAAGCCTAATGCAAAGGTCCAAAAGCGGGATGCAGGTACGAGTGCTTCTGGCTCTAATGACTCGAAAGGGAAGATTATCTGCAAGTTCTGCTATAAAGTTGGACATAAGCAGAAGGACTGCCCGGACTTTAAGGAGTGGCTAGCCAAGAAAGGTGATAATCTTTTCGTGATACTTGAGTTGTATTTAAATGTTCCATCTAATACTTGGTGGTTTGATTCTGGTTCTATGGTTCATGTAATCAATTCCTTACAGGGATTCCATACAATCCGGAAGCTGGAAAGAAACCAAAGAACGCTTAAGCTGGGAAATGGAAAGTCGCTAGTAGTCGAGGCCGTGGGAACATTAGATTTAGTTATGAAAACTGGTTTAACTATTAGACTTTATGATACCTTATATATTCCTGAGATTACTCGGAATCTTGTATCAGGACCAAAGTTAGACGTAGATGGTTCTCATGGTCATGGCAAACTTACTATCAGTTTTAATTCTCAAATATTTGGTTATGGCTTATTGGATAGTGGTATCTATCGATTAGAATTAGATGATGATTTTTCCAAGTCTTTGTTATCATATAATATTAATGAGAACTTAACAAAGAGAAAACGCAAACGAGACTTAGAAACTTCATCCAAGTTGTGGCATCAACGGTTAGGCCACATTTCACGAGAACGCTTGACTCGACTCATGAAGGATGAGGTCTTACCACCTCTCGATTTCAATGATTTTGGAACATGTGTCAAATTCCTTAAAGGTAAAATGACATCAGCGAATAAGAAAGGTGCCACTAGGAGCTCTAATTTATTAGAACTCATTCATACTGATATTAGCGGCCCTTATAACATCGCTGGCATAAATGGACACACTTCATTTATCACGTTTATTGATGATTATTCACGTTATATGTACCTATATCTCATTATAGAAAAATCTGAATCTCTCACAACTTTTAAAGACTATAAAGCTGAAGTTGAAAAACAATTAGATCGTCAAATAAAAGTTGTTAGATCAGACAGAGGAGGCGAATATTATGGTCGACATACTGTCGTGGGTCAGGCTCCTGGTCCATTTTATGAGTTTTGTAAGGGCCAGGGGATCGTGAACCAATATACTATGCCCGGTACTCCTCAGCAGAACGATGTTGCTGAGAGAAGAAATAGAACCCTAATGGACATGGTACACAGTATGTTAGCCAACTCAGGTTTGCCCTTATTCCTCTGGACCAAGGCCTTAAAGAAGCTGTTCATATACTCAATAGAGTTCCTTCAAAGTCTATCCCTAAAACTCCTTATGAACTTTAGACAGGAAGAAAACCAAGTCTTAGATATTTGAAAGTATGGGGTTGCCTTGCCGAAGCTAAACTTTATAACCCTTTCTTAAAGAAACTAGATATGAAAACAACAAGTTGTTTCTTTATTGGATATCCGGATCACTCAAAGGGTTATAGATTCTATTGTCCCTCCCATGTTACTCGTATTGTAGAAACCAAGCGTGCTGCATTTCTTGATGTAACAACCCGACTTTCCGGGTCATTACTTATATCTGTCATTTCTTGCTTAATTACTTGTACTCCCGAGATTCCGATTATCGCTATGGGTTTGAACTATATTTTTACGCATACTAAACGCATTTCACAACGCTATTTTACAATGCTTATTCAAAACGCAGTTATCACATTTAACGCAGTTTACAACGCTTACTATTAAACGCATTTTACCGCATTATCGCATCGTTGTTTATACTAAACGCCATCGCAACGTAAACTCAACGCAAGCTCGAAACGCAGATTTACTTTTATGCATTTATGTGACTGTGTGTTGTTTGTGTGATTATTGGTTTAAACGTTATGTGGTTATCCTAAAGCAACGCTCAAACGCTTACTCGCAACTCGATTAAACGCAATGCAACGCTTAACGCATGAAACAAAAGTCGGAAAACTAACAAAACGCAACTCGGCTGATCAACCGATCAAATGGACTACCATCCGGATGACGATCCGCTCGGATGGCTATTCGACCGGCAGGCCATTCGACCGGCAGGCCATCCGACACCTCGCACTTCTCCACCGACTTAACCCTTCTCTCACCACTATAAATAGCACCCGTACACTACTGTTCACTGATGTGACATCTCCATCCGACCACCTGCACTCTAGACGCTCTCAGATGCTTTTTCTCTCTATTCAAGGCTATTTCGTAAGTATTTATCCTCAAATCTTGTGTAATCATCATCACTAAACACTTCTCCATCAAAATCACATGTTTTCTTCTCGAAATCACTTGATTTGGACTCCTTGAAGGTGGTTCTCACACAGTTGCTTATGCAAACTGTTGTGTTACATCATCTCATCAAGATTGGTTCAGACCTAAAGGATTTCCACACTTACAACTTGAATCTCAACAAGGTTTCAACAATTTTCATCTTTTTTCAAACTTTTCTTCAACATTCTACACAAAACCGGTGGAATCCACACCCATTCAGACTCTTTACTCACTTTCTAGTTGAGAGCCGGCATGAAGACGGATTTCCACCGGAGAGATGACCGACTAACGGGTTGAACATGAAATTCCACCAAAAGACAGTGAATCTGATCGAATAGGGTGATTCCCATCCGATCGAATGAGCTGGACCTTGGTGTGTTTCTGTTGTTTGACACGTCGTCACGCCGTCTGCGTTAAAACTCAAAACTTTTACTTAGAAAATTTCACAAGTTTTCCAAACAACAGATCGCCCACTCGAGTGGCCATCCGATCGGATGACCATCCGATCGAATGACCAATCGCCCAGGCGACCTATACCTTATAATATTCCTTGTTCAAAACGGTTTGACCAAACTTCAAACTATCAATTTCTTAATCGAATAGCCATCCGATCGAATGGCCATCCGTCTGGATGACCATCCGACCGGATGGCTTAGCAACCATACTCTACATTGTTTAAACGCTACAACGAAAACTTCAAATTTTCAAAACAATTTACAAACACCCACATCTCATTCGAATGGCCATCCGTTCGAATGGTCATCTGCTCGGTTGACCATCCGCTCGGATGACCATCCGATCGAATGGGTACACATCCGTTCGGATCACCATCCGAACACCCCACCATTCGACACTCCGTTTACACGCTGCTCAACGCTTACGCTACTGTTTCCATACTCAGGCTAATCTCAACGCGCTCCCTTCAATCCAATCAAGTCTGTGTTTATTTGTTAAACACATACTGTGAGTATACTCGAACCCATTTTCTTTAAACGCACTTTTGGGTGTTACATACGTTCACTATATCAAAACACAACAACACACAACATAAACACTTTACAACGCTAACCACTCCCGCATGTTATACGTGATCTATGAATGCTTGTTACTATGCTTATACAGTGTTACACTACACCGCCTCTAGCAACGATAGTACTATAGTTTGGAGTCAGCACCTGTCGTGGACAGGGGTTGCTAGGGATCACATCACTTTACTTCACGTGTCCGCTGGACATGTGTCACACATACTCTACAACGCAGTCTCGTGGTTAAGTGTGAACATAGTTATGATAGTTACTTGCTTCGCCCGTTACGTGATACATGCTGGTTATGCGTAAACGCTTTTCGCTACTATATGCTATACAAACTTGTGTACTCACCTTTACATTTTATGTATTGACTTTATTTTAACGTATGTGACAGGTGGATAGGATGCTATGCTAATCTTTTGCGGAAATCAAGATAGGCAGTCTAGAAACTACACCAATAGAAATCTAGGTTGTCGGACTTGTTTTGTTCGAGAGAAACTCGTTATCTGTAATAATTACTTGTTGAATATTTGTTGATTGGTATGGGACAATTGACCTTTAAAAATATTGGTAACAATTAGTTGTTATGGATATCTTGAGCAATCTGGTTCGCCTAGTGCCGCGCCCCGATGTTTCCGTCATCGGTTGGGGTGTGACACTTGAGGACTTTAAGGTCAGTGGGAGCAGTGAAAATCCTTAAAATGATTTACAAGAAGTACAAGACGCGGGGGGAGACACTCGTCCATTTCATTACCTCTTATTACTATTCCTCTTGTACTCGATGCTGCACCGCATGTCACTGCACCACCTCCAGCTCATTCAGAATTAAATGTTGCTCCGCATGTACCTGAAAATGAAGGACCCTCAAATGTCGAAGTTGAGAATCAACCTAGGAGGTAATCTAGGACGAGAAGGCCTACTAAGCTTGATGATTATGAAACCTACCTAGCTGAAGCCGTATCAGATGATGGAAAGTTTACCTCTTACAATGAAGCCATTAGTAGTGATCAGTCTTCTGAATGGAACAAAGCTATGATTGATGATCTTGACTCCATGAAGAAAAATGACGTTTGGGATTTGGTTGAATTACCCGACGGTGTTAAACCCGTAGGATGTAAATGGGTCTTCAAAACAAAACTAAATCCGGATGGAAGCATTGAACGATATAAAACAAGATTGGTTGCAAAGGGTTACACTCAGAAAGAGGGAATTGATTATCAAGAGGCCTTTTCACCTGTCTCTCGAAAAGATTCCCTAAGGATCGTCTTGGCCCTAGTAGCTCATTTTGATTTAGAGCTGCATCAGATGGATGTCAAGACTGTTATCCTCAATGGAGACTTGTATGAAGACGTGTTCATGAAGCAACCTGAAGGGTTCAAACCTGAAGGTCAAGAACATCTTGTTTGCAAGCTGAAGAAATCCATATACGGTTTGAAGCAAGCATCACGTCAATGGTATCTTAAGTTTGATGAAATCATGAAGACGCAAGGCTTTATGAAGAACCAAGTGGATTAATGCACCTACCTCAAGATGAGTGGGATCAATTTTACTATACTTGTCCTTTACGTAGATGATATTCTATTGGAAAGTAATAGCTTAGATATATTGCATGAATCGAAGCGCTTATTGATGCGTGCGAAGTGTTACTTATTTTAGGTGTATATTTTAAGCCCTTTTTAACACTTATTTTAGCCAAGTTTTAAATTTATAAAACACGATATTTCACTAACACTAAACACACATATGGGCAAGTGCACCCATCGTTGAGTGTAGTATAGCGTTGGTAAGATACCGAGGTCGTCCAAGGACACAAGAGCTTTTAGTACCGGTTTATCCTCAACGTCTAATCAAAACAAAAAGTTTAGAAAAATGTTTTAAACTAAGAAAATTAAAAACTAACTAAAATGCTGAAAATAAAAATAAAATAAAAACAGATAGACAAGATGAATCACTTGGTTCCGACTCGTATCTAGTATAACCTTTGATTATTTCCGCACTTTTGCACATAATTAAGAGATTATCTTAGTTATTGTAGTAGGCCCCTCTTTTGAAGGTGACGTTACCCTCACCCCAGTAGTTTGAGTCAGCAGGGATACAATCCTAAAAGGGTGGATTATTGGAAGATAATGAATTAAGTTATTAATGCAGTATTGTGGTAGGCCCCGCTTTTGGCGGTGACGTTACCCTCGGCTAAGTAGTCTGAGTCAGCAGGGATACAGTCCTAAATAGCCGGGTTATAGTATTAATAGTAGTTAACTTATGAGGGGATCAAAGAGTTTGGACCCCCGCCATCCAATACCGTGAAGTATTGAAGGAGGTCCTACTAAATTTGACCCAGGTCCATTGCAGGACCTCTAAACGCTGAACAATGGCAAGACCTTTACCAAACCGTTCCCTTAACCCCCGACCAGGTAGCCAACATATCTCCATATAGACCGTGGAGATATGAATGGTGAAAATCCTTTATTTTATATAGACAGTAAAATAATGCCAAGACACCACGGACAAACGATAAGGAAAGATCACCTTCAACATAAGTAACTAGTTATTAAAGTCCTTAATACAAAACCAAATAAAAAGTGCAAAAGATTAGAAATAAAAAGTATTATACTAGACACTTTGTCTTCACCAAGTGATGTAAGAGACTTAGGCAAACATGGCCTTGATTGTCAAGAACTCTTACGATCAATCTTGGATCCCGAGACGACTCACACACTCTACGATGGACAATGGATGATGGTGGTGGATGATGGTGTTGTGATGGTGGTGGGTGGTGGATGAAGTGTGAGAGAGGTGGTGTGCCAAGGGATGAGATGAAATGAATCCAAGCACTCCTATTTATAGGCTGAACAGAGAGCTGGGCACGGCCCCGTGTCCGCTGGGCACGGCCCCGTGTCCGTCTGACAATCTCTCTCCTCATTAATTGTAATTCGCAATTACAATAAATGTGCCTGCTGTACTTTCGACACGCCCCCGTGTCCGCTGGGCACGGCCCCGTGATGGGCAATAGAAGCTTCTATAGGTTTGTCTTTTCTGCTGCTTCTTGGGCACGGCCCCGTGCTGGCTGAGCACGGGGCGTGTTCAGTCTTCTGATTTCTCTACTTTGCTTTGGAAGGTGCCGTTGAGGGGTCGGGCAGTCCACTAATATTCCTTTTCTTGTATTTATGTTGGATTTAGCTGTCTTTTTGCTTCTTTTGCGTTTTTGAGCTCATTTAATCCTGAAAATACAAAAGGAAGAAAAAAACACTCTTTTTCCAATATTAGTACTTAAAAAGGGTTAGTTTTATGCCTCATTTGATGTAATTTATATGTTGCATTTTACATACATCAAATACCCCCACACTTGAACTTTTGCTTGTCCTCAAGCAAAACTCTTTAATATGTGGCTTACACTCCCAAATGGAATAGGTAGAAGAGAAGGTTTTGGGCTTGTCGTAGAGTGTCGGGATTTCCAAGATCTTTTTGGGTTTTATTTTTATTTATTTACACTCCTATTCGTAATGATTTATTTAGAACTTTTCATAAAAGAAATTACTTATTTGGGCATAACATGCCTTTTTAAAATTCTATTTATATACAAGTTCTCATACCTCACGGGGAAATCACTCACACTCGGCCGAAGGTGTATTTTTAGTGAATCACTCGAGAGCGGCATGGAACTTATTCCTACCATAGGCTTGCCAAGAAATCAATCCTCCTCCTTTTTAACTTTTATACCTTTGTAGATATCAAAAGGACTTTGTGGGTTAAGGGTTAGGCTAGGGTTAAAGGTAGGTGGTTGGGTTAGTGGTTAGTAGAAAAAGGGCTAAAAGCGTAACAAGTGTCGGTTTTCGTATTTTTGCAACTTTTTATTTTGATGAAGCTTTTATTCAAACTAAGTTGTTTTTGATTAACTTGTTTGTTTATTTTCTTTTTGCTTCATCATTATCACACTTTTTTTTTTTACGAAGAACCGAACTTGTTACTAAAATAAAGGGTTAAAAATGAAAAAGGTTTTGGTGGGTAAAAGGGTTTTTGTTTGGGTGATGAAACGAAAAGGTTTAGGCTCAAAGGGGCTAACTAGGGGGATTTTTGGGTAGGTGGTAAAAGAAAAAGAAAAATAATGGTGTAGAAATAAAAAAAGGTTAGTCCTAATGCCTCCATCATTTACTTACTCGGGTTTAAGTTGATAAGGACCGGGAATGTATTGTCATGGCAAGTTCTAGAGTCGTAAGAACCAAGCGGCTATTCACACAAGAAATGAAAAATGAGCATTTAGTCAAATGATATGTAATTGTGTGCTCAATAAAGGCTCAAAACTCACTTTTTGTGGGAATGGGTTTTTATGTGATCAAGTATATATAATCAAATTTTAAATAAGTTTGTCATGCTTTTTTATGAAGATGGGCTTTTGTAAAGACCTTATTTAAATGCATATTGTACTTACTTACGTTTTAATGATAAAAATTTCCTCATTTGATTTGTTTGTCTCTAACTACGTTTCGCTTGCCTAATGACATAAAGACTATTATTATACAAATCGTCGTTTAAGGGCTTAGTTGTAAATTGGTCCTTACTTTGCTTAGGTTTTAAATTTGGGATTGTAGTATGATTATTGAGGGTCCTGAGTTGAATAACTGACTCAACGACTGTATTTTTCAGCTACAATTTTGGTTTAAAACTAAAATGAGTATTAACTCCTGATCAGGCTTATCTAATACTCATAATAAATGACCACTCGGCCAAGTGGGAGAATGTTAGCGTGAATTATTTATTAAATAATTTATGGTGCTCTTATTGATCATTTATCTAACAACCAGATCAATATTTACCTTAATATCCCTATAAAATTAACTAGGCTTTATTTGATAGACGTAAAGGCCCGTACTAGTTAATTAGGGTTTCCCCTTGGTGAAGCATATAAATAAAGGTTATTGGGGAACCCTAAAGAGACACCATAAAAGTTTACGGCCCCCTCTCACTGCAATAACCTAATTCGTATTCAACTGGTGATTTAACTGCTATCATCATTCCTTTCCATCCTAACTGCTCACCCTAAACGGGAACCGATCAAGATGGCTTCTTCTTAATCTCTAACTACTACTGGATTGTCAGGTATATCAAGATCCCTAAAGTGTTTAGATATTAAAAGAACTGATTAACAAATAATTATTTAAAATAGGCTTGAATCACTTAAACTAGTTGGTTCATATTTGTTATTTACATTATAACTGTAATTTATCGGTCATGTGTTGCAGTGGTGCAATGCCATTTTAAGTAATGCAAAGAGGCAGTTAATTCTATAGCATGAAATTAGAGTGTGTGTGTGTTTTTTTTTTTTTTTTTTTTTGAAATGGTGAACTTTAAGTATTAGGTAGGTTACTACACTATCTAAATCGGAGAGCCCCATTTTACCCCACTTTGGCCAGACTATGTTATAGTGTATTATATACGTGAAATGATACTTCACTTATAACAACCTTAAGTAAGAAGAAAAAGAAGCCCATATGCAATCCCATGTATTACTTAAGTACCTATATGTCACAACCCCCGACCCCTTGCCCCGGAAGGCGGGCGGCCGCGAGCTCACAGATTTAGTGGTATCGGTGTTTATTAATTTGGCAGCGGAAATTTACATCAGGACCGTAGTTAGGAAATAGTTTATCAGAGTAAAACACCTCAATTTATAAATAATAAATACATGGGTAGAACCCAAGTTTCCATTTATAATATGTCCATAGGGATAAACCCTATTTTATTGAAATAAAAACTTCTTTCTTGTTTTAGGTAACTTTTATAGCCACTTTTCCAAGCCTTCAGTGCTCTCCAGCTGGCTTCTATTTGGCTTTCACATTTTGTTACCTGAAACGCGTTTTAAAACATTTTGTCAGTGGGAAATACTGGTGAGTGCATCCCAATTTAATCAAAACAATTTTATATCGGGCATCGGCAATTACATTTGTTTACATCTACCAAATTACCACCCACGGTACTGTCAATCCTGACTTGTGGTCATACTATTCTCAGTATTAGTAACAAGTAATGTATACAAAACCCCAACATACCGATAGTAATTGCAGAATTACAAATACTCAATCACTGTTAAATTATACTTTAAAACAATTGAGGTTTTGTAAAAACAGTTTACAAAAAGTTAATGTACTCACATTGCTGTTTTAGATAACCCTACGACTTTCTGGTAACTTCCTGGTTATAATCTATTAAATTAAAAAATGCACACGTGCTAGTAAGATAACCCAATTTTACATTAGCTATACCCCCCCCCCCCCGAGACAGAACTCCAATGACTGAGTTAGGCAGAGCCTTGACATACGTTACGGAGCTCTAGATCAATCGGGCAGAGTAACTAATACGTAACCGAGGGTTATAATACTTACAACAAGGAAGAGCTTCACTTTTCAGTGGGTATTATGCCCGAGAATTATTTCTACTATTAGAGAAATTGAGAGAGAAATTTGAGAATGAACGATTTGTGAACTGAAGCTCGAACTCTCTATATATAGGCTGGTCATCCACCCTGTCGCGCCCTGCGAAGCCCCAAGCTAAGCCTGTCGCGGGCCGCGAGGAGCCGCGTGTCGTTTATAGGGTTGTCGAGTCAAGGGGTAGGTTCGATGAGTCATGTGCCACGTGGCACAATGGCTTGTCCGGCAAACAAAGGCCGTCGTGCCCCGTGAAGGAATAGCCTTCGCCTGTCGCGGGCCGCGAGCGACACTTAAATTTTGTTTTATTTGATTTTCGTTACTATAAAGGTATTTCAGGTCCGTTTTTCACATACGAGGTGTATTTTAGGACGTATAGGATATGTTTAAGGGTTTCAGGAGAGTTGTTATATCCTCCCCACCTTGTTTTAGATCTTATCCTCGAGGTCTACTGGAACAGGTGTGGATATTTTCTTTGCATCTCAGCTTCAAGCTCCCACGTGTATTCTGGTCCTCTCTTGGAATCCCATTTCACTTTGACCAGAACTAATCTCTTGTGTTTGAGATTCTTGATCTTTCTATCTTCAATCTGTAGCAGTTTCTCTACAAACTTATGTTTCTCATTTACCTTTATGTCCTTAAGAGGTACCTAACGTTTCATCCGCTAAACATTTCTTGAGATTACATACATGAAATACATCATGCATTCCTGCCATTTCCTCTGGCAGTTGTAGCTGGTAAGCTACTGGTCCTATTCTTCTATTAATCTCAAATGGTCCAACATACCTGGGGCTTAGCTTTCCCCTCTTGATGAATCTGACCACTCCTTTCCAAGGAGATACTATTAACAATACCTTGTCTCCTACCTGAAATTCCAATGGTTTTAGTCTGTTATCAGCATAACTATTTTGACGATCGCGTGCTGTTTTCAGTCTTTCCTTGACTCGAATAATGTTGTCCGTTGTTTCTTGTACTATCTCTGGTCCAGATAGTTGCTTTTCTCCAATTTTTGCCCAACAGACCGAAGTTCGGCATTTTCGTCCATAGAGTGCTTCAAATGGTGCAGCATTGTTGCTGGTATGATAGCTGTTATTGTAGGAAAATTCTATTAATGGTAAATGATCGTCCCAATTTCCTCCGAAATCAATTACACAAGCTCTAAGAATATCCTCCATTGTTTGTATTGTCCTTTCGCTTTGTCCGTCCGTTTGAGGATGATAGGCTGTGCTTAGATTTAACTTGGTTCCCATTGCTTTTTGGAAACTAGTCCAAAAATGAGAAGTAAAACGGCTATCTCTATCATAAACAATAGACAAAGGAATTCCATGTAATGAAACTATTTCATTTACATACAACTTGGCTAATTGTTCCATACTGAAAGTTTCTTTCATAGGTAAGAAATGAGCAAATTTGGTTAATCTGTCTACAATCACCCAGATTGTATCATTACCTTTTCTTGTCTTGGGTAATTTAGTAACAAAATCCATTGTTATTAATTCCCATTTCCATACAGGAATTTCTAATTGCTGCAATAAACCTGAGGGTTTCTGATGTTCAGCTTTAACCTGTGAACATGTTAGACACTTAGCAACATAGGTTGCTATATCCTTTTTCATTCATATCCACCAGAAATTCTTTCTTAAATCTTGATACATTTTATCACTACCAGGATGTATCGTATACTTAGACTTGTGGGCTTCTTCTAAAATTCGGTGGCGTAGGTTTCCTTGTTTGGGTATCAAGATTCTTTTCTTATGGAATCTCCAAATTCCATCTGTTCCTTGTTCTAATTCCTTAATCATTCCTTTTAATTTTTTAGTATCGTCCTTGATTACTGATTCCTATATTTCTTTAATTTGCTCATTTAAATCTATCTGTAGATTTAATTTAAGAGAACGTACTCTTCTTGGCTTTTCATGATATTTTCGACTTAAAGCATCAGCTACTACATTAGCTTTTCCTGCATGATACTGGATATTACAATCATAATCACTAAGAATCTCCATCCAACGTCTCTGTCTCATATTCAATTCTTTTTGCCCAAAAACATATCTTAGACTCTTATGATCAGTGAAAATAGTAAACTTACTACCATAAAGATAGTGTCTCCAAATTTTAAGGGCAAAAATTATAGCTCCTAACTCTAGATCATGGGTTGTATAATTCTCTTCATGATTCTTAAGTTGTCTAGAGGCATAAGCTATGACCTTTTGACGTTGCATCAACACACATCCATAACCTAATTTAGAAGCATCACAATAGACTATAAAGTCTTCAGTTCCTTCTGGTAATGCTAGTATGGGTGCATTGGTTAACTTTTGCTTCAAAATCTTAAAAGCTTCCTCCTGTTTTGGTCCCCATTCAAACTTAATTGATTTGCAGGTCAATTTCGTTAAGGGAATGGCTATCCTAGAAAAATCTTGAATAAAACGTCTATAATAACCTGCTAGTCCAAGAAAACTTCTCACCTCCGTCGGTGATTCAGAGACTTTCCACTTAGTAATTACCTCGATCTTTGTGGGATCCACATGAATTCCTTCATGATTAATCAGGTGTCTAAGGAATTGCACTTCTTGTAACCAAAATTCGCATTTTGAAAATTTAGCGTAAAACTTTTCTTTTCTCAGCAAATTTAAAAGCGTATGCAGATGCGCTGCATGTTCCTCTTTACTTTTAGAGTAAATAAGAATATCATCTATAAAGACAATTATGAATTTATCCAGATATGGTTTACATATTCTGTTCATCATGTCCATAAATGCGGCTGGGGCATTAGTTAAACCAAATGGCATGACTATAAATTCATAATGACCATACCTTGTTCTGAAAGCAGTCTTAGGAATATCCTCTTCCTGTACTTTCAGTTGGTGATATCCTGAGCATAAATCGATCTTAGAAAAGAATCAAGCTCCTTGCAGTTGGTCGAACAGATCATCGATTCTCGGTAATGGGTACCGATTTTTAATCGTAACCTTGTTCAATTCTTGGTAATCAATGCACATACGCATTGATCCATCATTCTTCTTGATAAACAAGATTGGTGATCCCCATGGCGATGAACTAGGCTGTATGAACCTTTTCTCCAGAAGTTCGTCCAACTGTTTCTTCAGTTCCTGCATCTCTGCTGGTGCTAAACGGTAAGGTGCTTTCGCAATCGGTGCTGTCCCTGGCAATAGGTGAATTCTAAATTCAACCTCTCTATCTGACGGTAATCCAGGTAACTCTTCTAGAAAAACATCTGAGAATTTAGATACTACGGGAATATCTTTTAATTATTTTCCTTTAGTGTTAATGATTATGGAAATCATATACACTAGTGATCCTTTCCTTGCATAGCTTGCTGTTTTCATCCCAGAGATGAATTTTGTAGACCTAGTTGGCTTATCTCCTTTAATTATGATCTTTTCACCCTTTGGTGAACTTACTTGTATTAACTTTTGATCACATAGAATGCTGGCATGATTGGCTACCAACCAATCCATTCCTAATACTATATCAAATCCAGCCAGATTCATTGGATAATTGTTAGCAATAAAATTATGGTTTAAGATTTCTATTCTTGCTCCCTGCAACATTTTAGTAATCTTAATGGATTCTCCATTTGCTTTTCTACCAAACATTCTTGTTGAAGTTTAGTTAATGGTTGATTGAGGATTTTGCAAAACGAAGTATTAATAAAACTTTGGTTTGCACCAGAGTCAAATAATACTTTAGCAAAAATATCATTAACTAAAAACGTACCGGCAATCACATCTGGAATCATCTTGGCTTCTTCGGCTGTCAGAACAAATGCTCTAGCATTCTTAGTAGTTTTGCTATTTGTTGCTGGAGCTAGTTTCGGACAATTCGGCTTGATGTGCCCCATCTCTCCACAGTTGAAGCATAGCTTATTGCTGGGTTTCCTAATGCAATCTTCTTCCTTGTGTCCAGTCATTTTGTAAAAGTTACAGTATATGGAGCATTTTCCTGAATGCTTCTTCTTATAGGACTTGCAGTAAGGTGTAGAGGTAGAACCTATACTTTTCCCACGGTAGTTATTTCCATAACGAAATTCTTGGGTAAGTTTCTGGGCTAGGTTCTTTCTCTAATTCTCTTCTTGTGTACGTACTAATTCACCAGTCAAGGTATTGGCTAATTCTACTGCTTCTTCTATAGTTTGTGGCCTAGCTGCCTTGACTACGTGTCTGATTTCATTAATTAATCCCCAGAGGTAACGAGAGATTAATACGGGTTTTGGTGAGTCTACGGTTGGCACTATTCTAGCATATTCAAAGAATATGGTAGTGTAACCCTTGCAGTCTATTCTAATCATTCTAAGGTTTAAGAATTTAATAGAAATTTGTTCTTTTTCACTGGGAGGACAAAATTTTCTTTCAACCATTTCCTTAAAGTTGATCCATTCCATATTATAAGCTCTGTCACTTCCTTTTATCACACCCCAACCGATGGCGGAAACATCGGGGTGCGGTACTAAGCGTTCAGATTGCTCAAGAGTTTCCATAACACTAATAGTTTCAATAGTAATTAGTTAAGTTTCATGATAACATTTTCTAAAACATCAAACACAGAACCAAAGTACCAAATACAGCAACGAAACATTGTTTCAAGTTTCTAGATTAACTAGGCGAGTTTCTAAGCATCAATCCTAGCTTGTTTCTTGAGAACCAGCATCCTATCAGCCTGCAACATGTATTAAAATAAAGTCAGTACAAAAACGTACTGGCGAGTATACAAGTTTGAGTATATAGCATAATAGATTAAAAGAACTCATATCCATCATGTAAACGATTAAAATAGTTTCAGCCATGCTAGTGTTCGCAGTCCAAGTGATAGCCCAATTGTCCCGATGCTTTAGGTGTTTTCCCAAGACTCAAGGAAAACTAGAATCCTCCTAACAATACCCCCAAGAATAACGGGGAGGTGCATCCTCCTATAGCGCTACTATTGTTAAGGCGAAACTACACACAAGGATTAAACGTTCACATAGCATAAAGAATCAAGAATCAAGAATCACAAGTTTCACATTCACATAGGTTAGAGTTTAGATTCAAAAGTTTCAAGTTTCTAGTTTCATAGAATACATGTTGCATCCCAAAAGTTTAAAACGAAAAGGGATCGAGTATACTCACAGTGATTGCTTATCAGTAAATTGTTATTGGATCAAAGGAAGCTCTTTAGGATTAGTCTGATTAGGGTACAATAGATAAGTGTTGGACAGAATACAAGAATCGTGCAAGTGTTGGATCAGTAACCTGATCGGATGGCCATCCGGTCGGATGACATATGTGATTTGGGACGGACCGCCATCCGATCGGATGGTCATCCGTACGGATGGCCATTCGATCGAATGGTCATTCGACCCATTGACTGAGTTTCCAAAATGATTAAGTGTTCATACCAAGTGTTCAAACCAGGGCTTTCGATCGGATGGCCGTTCGATCGAATGACCCTTCGTGTGCAAGTTTCAAAGTTCAAAGTTTCTGATTCAAAACGATTTAAGTGTTAGAGGTTGTGAGGCACGTGTCACTCTGATCGGATGGCCGTTCGATCGGACGACAGTCTGATCGGATTGCCATTCGATTGTCATGACCTTGTTCTTTTTGCAACCTTGTAAAATTTCTAAGTTTCTAGTTTAACGGTGACGGCATGGTACATATTGAGACAACTGTAAACACGTCAAAGCTCAGCCTGCCTGATCGGATGGGAATCACCCTGTCCGTTCGGGTGTCTGTTCTTTACGGTGTTTATGTCGGAATCCGTACTCCGGCCATCTTCTCCGGCGATAATCCGTCTCCAAGCCGACTCCAGACTTGTCATCAAGTCTACAACCCGTTTGGGTCCGGATTCTACCATTTTTAGTAAAAAGTTTAAGAAAGATGGAGGAAAACGTTAGTTTTAACTGAAAAAGTCTAGTTTTAGCAAAGATTTGGTGCAACAACACATGAAATTCCTTAGATCTGAGCTAGATCTTGGCTGGAATGACATCATACAGCTTGTTTGTACAACCGCCATAATGACGTCATCCTCAAGAGCTCAAATCTTAGAGATTTCATGGTGAAAAGTGTGATTTCAAAGAAGAATCATGTAGAGGATTGTGTATAGATCAAAGATGTACAAGAATCCAGTGTAAAACATACCGAAATCACCGAGAAATGGAAGAAAAGTGAGAGAGCGTGCGTCTGGTCGAAGGAGGCTGTCACATCAGTGAAGAATGATGTGACAGGACCTATTTATAGTGCAAGAGTGGGGAATAAGGCGGTATGGCATGGATCGGATGGCGGTTCGATCGAGTGGCCATCCGATCGGATGGTCATCCGATCGGATTGCCATTCGGTCAATCCCATCCTTTCCACTTTCCGCCTTTAATTCGTTTTGCGAGTCAGATTACGCGTTGCATTGCGTATTATTGTGTAATAGTGTCACATAACTAGATTATATCATTAACACAAAAGTTTCCAAGTTTCATAGTTTTCGCCAGTAACAAGTCTCCAGTCCCTCGTTCAACCAAGTTTCAAGTTTCACGAGCCTCAAGAGTCAAGCACCAAGTATCAAGTATCAAGTCTCAAGAATCGAGCATCAAGAATCTAGAATCAAGTATCATAGCATCAAGTATCAAGAATCAAGTGTCTAGAGTTAAGTATCAAGAATCTAGTATTAAGAATCAAGTTTCAAGAATCTAGCTTCATAGAATTAAGTATCAAGTATCAATAAGATTCAAGTTTCATAGCATAAAGATTCACAAGTGTCAAAAGTGTCAAGAGTCGCATAGTATAAGGACTAAAACTGACAATAGCTAAAAGTTCAGGGACGCAGGCGTTACAGTCTCCCCTCCTTTAGGACATTTCGTCCTCGAAATCTAAGAGGAAGACTGCTCGAAGAGCTGCGGATATTTGGTCTTCATTTCACTCTTGAGTTCCCAAGTGAATTCAGCGCCACACTTGCCTTCCCACCGTACTTTAACTATGGGAATCTTGCTGCGCCTCAACCGCGTGACACCCTGGTCCATGATTTCGACCGGTTTCTCCATGAAATGTAAGGGTTCATTTACTTGCAAGTCTTCGACGGGAACCTGAAGTTCCTCGTTGGCCAAACACTTTCTGAGATTAGATACGTGGAATACCGGATGTACACCGTTAAGTTCTTGTGGTAGGTCAAGTCGGTACGCCACCTTACCAATCTTTTCGAGTATCGTGAAAGGACCCACATAGCGAGGGGCAAGCTTTCCCTTCTTACCAAAGCGAACCACTCCCTTCCAGGGAGATACCTTGAGCAGTACTCGATCCCCAACACCAAATTCCAGAGGCTTACGCCTTCTATCAGGATAGCTCTTTTGTCTGCTCCTAGCCTTGGTCAAGTTATCGCGTACCTGAAGAATCTTATCTATCATTTCTTGAATGATCTTAGGGCCAGTAAGTTGCTTGTCACCAATCTCATGCCAACTGAGAGGAGATCGGCACTTCCGACCATACAAAGCTTCGAAAGGAGCCATCTGAATACTGGAATGATAGCTGTTGTTGTACGAGAACTCAATCAATGGTAAATGTACATCCCAATTACCACCAAAGTCGATGACACAAGAGCGGAGCATATCCTCTAGGGTTTGTATAGTACGCTCAGGCTGTCCATCCGTTTGAGGATGAAAGGCTGTGCTAAGATTCAAAATAGAACCCATAGCGGACTGGAAAGTTTGCCAAAGACGTGAAGTGAATCGACCATCACGGTCAGAGATTATGTCAATGGGTATGCCATGACGACAAATAATCTCATCGATATAGATTCGAGCAAGTTTCTCCACTTTATAATCTTCGCGGATAAGAAGAAAGTGGGCTGATTTAGTCAATCGGTCAACGATTACCCAAACACTATCGTGACCAGCGGGTGTACGGGGTAGTTTAGTTATAAAGTCCATAGCGATACTATCCCATTTCCAAACAGGGATTTCAGGTTGTTCAAGAAGACCTGAAGGGCGTTGATGTTCGGCTTTCACTTTCAAACAAGCGAGGCACCTCGAGACATACGTAGCGATATCCTTCTTCATGCCAGGCCACCAATAGGTCGTATGCAAGTCGTGGTACATCTGATCGGCACTAGGATGAATAGAGTATCGAGACTTGTGGGCCTCATTCATAATGAGCTCACGAAGGTTATCGCGATCCGGTACCGAGATGCGATTGAGGTAGTATTGAAGTCCATCCGACTTTGTTTCAAGTTGATCGATTTTAGCGCCTTGGATTTCCACTTCTAGACTTCCTTCATTTGCTGACGAATATTGAGCTTCACGAATATAAGTATGAAGATCGCTAGAGGTATGATAACAACGAATAGTATTAACATGAGCCTTTCGGCTAAGAGCGTCGGCCACGACATTTGCCTTGCAAGGATGATAGCGGATTTCGCAGTCGTAGTCGTTAAGCAATTCCACCCAACGTCTCTGTCGCATGTTTAGTTCTTTCTGGTTAAAGATATCTTGAAGGCTCTTATGGTCAGTGAAAACCACACACTTAGTTCCATACATATAGTGTCGCCAAATCTTTAACGCAAATCCGACTACACCAAGCTCCAGATCGTGAGTAGTATAGTTTTTCTCATGTATTTTGAGTTGACGAGAGGCATAAGCAATAACCTTGTCCTGCTGCATGAGCACACATCCCAAGCCACGGTTCGAGGCATCGCAATATACCACGAAGTCGTCATTTCCATCAGGGAGAGTAAGAACAAGAGCGTTACACAAAAGGGTCTTAAGAGTCTGAAAAGATTCCTCTTGATTGGGACCCCAAGCAAAAGGTTTCTCTTTTTGAGTCAACGAAGTAAGAGGTACGACGATCTTGGAAAAGTCCGAGATAAATCGACGGTAATAACCTGCCAATCCTAGGAAAGAACGGATCTCAGATGCAGATTTAGGCATACTCCAATTCTTCACAGCTTCGATTTTAGAAGGGTCAACATGAATACCTTGCTTACTAACGACGTGACCAAGAAATTGTACTTCATCAATCCAGAACTCACACTTTGGGGATTTAGCGTATAAGCGTTCACCACGTAGTAACTCAAGCATCAAGCGTAAATGACGAGCATGATCAGCTCTAGTTTTAGAATAAATGAGGATATCATCAATAAAGACTATCACAAAACGATCCAGATAAGGTTTACAAACACGATTCATAAGATCCATGAACACGGCGGGTGCGTTGGTCAGACCGAAAGGCATGACCACGAACTCGTAGTGTCCATAACGAGTACGAAACGCAGTTTTGGGTACATCATCTTTGAGAACACGAAGCTGATGATAGCCAGATTGAAGGTCGATTTTAGAAAAACAGGACGCGCCTTGTAGTTGGTCGAATAAATCATCGATACGAAGGAGAGGATAACGATTCTTGACGGTAAGCTTATTAAGTTCACGGTAGTTGATACATATTCGAAATGAACCATCTTTCTTTTTGACGAATAGCACAGGAGCACCCCACGGGGAGGTACTTGGACGAATGAATCCCTTGTCGAGCAATTCTTGCAATTGACTAGATAGCTCTTGCATCTCGGAAGGTGCAAGTCGATAAGGAGCCTTGGCGTCAGGAGTCATGCCAGGTATGAGATCAATACGAAAATCAACAGATCTAGGAGGAGGAAGACTAGGTAGATCTTCAGGAAAGACGTCAGGGAAATCACATACTACTGGAACGTCGCTTATGTTCTTTCCCTTCCCCTTTTGTTCCACCACGTGGGCCAAGAAGGCAAGGTTCTATTTACGCAAGCATCTGTTCACTTGAGTGCATGACAGCAACTTCAGTCCTTTAGAAGGTCGGTCTCCATAGACGTGAAAGATATCACCGGATGGAAGAGGTAGACGAACAAACTTCTCGTGACAAGCAATCTAGGCATGATTCTTACGTAACCAATCCATGCCGATTATGACGTCAAAGCTACCCAATTGCATGGGTATGAGATCAATAGTAAAAGCGTGGTCGTTAAGAGTCAAGGAACAACCACTGAGAATAGAATCAACTAGAATAGACTTGCCATCGGTAACCTCAACAGAGAATGACTTAGGAAGTTTCGAGCGTGCACAATTTAACAAAGATTCAAATTCTACGGACACAAAGCTTCTGTCGGCACCAGTATCAAATAGTATCGAAGCGTAAAGATTATTGACGAGGAACGTACCATTAACGACGTCATTGTCGTTACGAGCCTGGTTAGCATTGAGGTTGAACGCTCATCCTCGAGCGGCTGGCTATTGCTCCTGGTTTAGCTGCGGACACTGGTTATGGAGATGAGTTGTGTCTCCATACTTGTAGCATGCACGTACTGTGTTGACTGGTCTAGGATTTTGTGGAGGAGCTGGGAGGGCTGGTATAGCTGCCTGAACTGGGGCTTGCTGAGCTGGTTGGGCCGGGTTAACTTGACGGCAATAAGGAGTCGTGTGACCATAGCAATTGCAGTTGGCACACAAACGACAAGCACAGGTGACAGGATGATGAAAGTTGCAGGTTGCACACTTAGGGTGAGGTCCAGTGTACTGCTTTTTGATTTCAGGAGCAGTAGGGTTTGGAACAGCAGTAGCAGGAGCAGGCTTAACAGCAGGGTTTGCAGCAGGAACAATCGCATTGCATCCTGAACCCGGTGATTTTCTCCTCTTTTTCTTGCTACCACTAGGCTGTTGGGTAACTTGATTCGCTGTTTTCTAAGGGGCGGAGTTTCCAAACTGTTTATCACGTACGCGATTGTTGTTCAAACTTGCTTCCAGACGATAAACTTCTTCAATTGTCTCGAGCCGAGCTGCTTCAATCGAATCTCTCATAGCAGGAGGCAACCCATTGATGTACTTGGTTATCATGCGTTTAGGAGTAGAAACCAAGTGGGGCACGATTAAGCTGAGTTGTTTAAAACGAGTAGTATAAGCCAGATTATCATCACCAATCTACTTCAAATGCCAGAACTCTTCTTCGAGCTTCAGTTGTTCATGGGGAGGGCAGAATTCAAGCATCATCAGTTCTCGCACCTCAGCCCATGGAAGAGCATAGGCTTCTTCATTAGAATGAATGTTTCTCTCATTCGACCACCACTCTAGAGCTCCGCCTTGAAACATTCCCGTTGCATTCCTAGTCTTTAGATGCTCTGGGCACTCGCTGTTAATGAAGGTAACCTCGATGCTGTCAAACAATTCCAACATAGCAGTCACCCCATCACTACCCGTGAAAGGCTTAGGGTTGCAAGAGACAAAGTGCTTGTAGCTGAACTTTGTAGGCTTCTCTTTCTCTGTCTTAGAGTCAACAAAAGAGGGTGGAGTGTTCGATCCTTGGATCTCAGAGACGATCTTTGGCACGACTCGAGCGATCTGGTCAGCCATAAAGGACATCATCTTTTTCTGAGACTTCTCCCTGGGATCTCTTGAGAGTGTCGGATAGCTTACGGGAAGACATCTAAAGATCCAACAAGAGGATCGTATAAGTCTAGATCACAAAGTCTCACAGTATATAGATTCACACACGATAGATTAAGATTCAAGATTCAACAAGTTTCACGTAGCTTAAAGATTCGAGTTTTAGTTTCACATAGATTCCAATAGATTCAGCACCGCAAACCCACGACCTTCGCATGGCACGTTGTACGAAGCTTGGCAACATATCAGAAACGCTTATATATAGGAAGTACCAGCGGCGTATCCACACGTTTCGGGCACATCGCTTCTGCCTCGTATTCGGTGTCATGTTATGTGTCGCAATTGCCAAACATAACATCACACTCATCATCATCATACACACGTAGATTAACCCAATAGATTCACATAGATTAGTGTTCAACCATCTCATCGTAATCCACAAACAACGAATCCCCACATGGCACGTGCTACGAAAGTTCGGCAACATGATGGAAGCACTTATATATAGGAAGTACCAGCGGCGTATCTACCATGCTTCAATCATGCCACGTCCGTCTCGTCATCGGTGTCGTGCTTCGCCAACCATAACACTAAACTCCATCATTCTCATAAGACTTTCACATAGATTAACCAAATAGCTTCAACAACTTCAACCAAGCCTACAAAACCACGAACTTCACTTAGCGCGTGGTATGAAGGTTCGGTAACATGCTAGAAACACTTATATATAGGAAGTACCAGCGGCGTATCCACCATGCTTCTGACATGCCACGTCCGCCTCGTCTTCGGCGCTAGGCTATGTTTCGTATTTTGTTACTCAAAACAACACATACATAGATCACACATAGTTTACGCTAGAGTACACATAGATTACACGAGTAGTTTCCCATAGTTTTAGAGTTCAATAATCTCATCCCCGGTCTGCAAACACTAAGTTTCGCATGGCACGTGGTACGAAAGTTGGTAACATGTCGGAAACACTTATATATAGGAAGTACAAGCGGCGTATCCACCATGTTTCAGACATGTCACTTCTGTCTTGTATTTCTATGCCATGTTACGTTTAGTGTTTCACAACCATAGTATCACATAAATTCATCAGGTAGCTTCACATAGTATCATAGTCGTTCAAGATTCACACGTAGATTAACATGATGAATAAAGCCTCATAAATTTAGTTTGTTCTGGGGTATTATGATTATAATTTTAGATTGTGGACATACGTGCAATTTGTGTAAAAAGTCTTAAAATAACGAAGAATCAAGTTTAAAACCATATAAAAAAAATCGAGAAATCATAAAAGATAGGCTCATAAAACATAGGATTGTTCCGGGTAGAGGAACGGTGACTAACCAAAGCGATTCGAACCCCTTTCGAATTAAGGCAACGTGTCTTGACTTACTTAGACAAATACGTAATCGATGTTTGGCCTACAATATTCGTCCTTTTGGTCATTTCACGTTCCTAATTGATTGGGAATTTCGAGACTTTGGCGAGACATTGAAATCAAAGAGTGGGACTAGTTATCAAGGTCTGAGTTTCACCTCTATCTTGACCACTTCGTACCCTAATAGCATCGGTACTTGTCAACAGACAAGACCTACTAGAATAAGGTAAGGAATTTCCCATCAAGGTTCAGATGTCACTCCTGGCTTGAGGGCAAATCTCGTGCAAAATACAAACACTGTTTAGTAGTGTTCCTAAAGTTTACAAGTGCATATTGTGTTAGCCTTAGGAAAGACATGTAAGTTTAACAGGAAGTGTGCTGCTAGGAAGCAGATACGGTAGAATGCATAAATCTTAAATAACAGATAAGAGTCAAGATTCCTAGAACTATAGACTAGGGCAAGTACTCCTACTTATCCTAATTCCATATAGTTATGCCTCTGATACCAATCTATCACACCCCAACCGATGGCGGAATCATCGGGGTGCGGCACTAAGCGTTCAGATTGCTCAAGAGTTTCTATAACACTAATAGTTTCAATAGTAATTAGTTAAGTTTCATGATAACATTGTCTAAAACATCAAACACAGAACCAAAGTACCAAATACAGCAACGAAACATTTTTTCAAGTTTCTAGATTAACTAGGCGAGTTTCTAAGCATCAATCCTAGCTTGTTTCTTGAGAATCAGCATCCTATCAGCCTGTAACTTGCATTAAAATAAAGTCAGTACAAAACGTACTTACGAGTATACAAGTTTGAGTATATAGCATAATAGATTAAAATAACTCAAATCCATCATGTAAACGATAAAAATAGTTTCAGCCATGCTAGTGTTCGCAGTCCAAGTGATAGCCCAAGTGTAACAACTCCCATCAAAACTATTATTTATTATTATAATTAGTTCAATAGGAAACCCTAATTAAGACACCCAAGTGATTCTGCACAAACCCTAAAATTTTCAGAACAATCAGAATCAGGATCAGGGCCCCTAAAACTCAGGGGGGGTAAACCCTAGTTACGATTATCCACATAACTATCTGTCAAAAATGAATTTTACGATTTCATCAACTCAGCAAGCCTAGTTAGGGACGTGGCTACCCTATGGAAATAGGTGACCCCTCGCGCCACGCGAAGCCCCAAGGGGTACCCCTCGCGTCACGCGAGGGGGGTCAAAATCTGGCTATAAATAGTGGACATTGGGACTTGATTTCTGGTACTGAAACGACGTAAAATTTCGCTACATGCATTGAGTTACGCTCTGTTTACTATCAAAACACACACGAATCACAAATCGCTGCCGCAAAACAGGGTAATAACTCAATCGCTGCTACGATTCATTGTCCGATCGATTAAAATATCCAATGGATGTTTAAGTGCTGCCCACATTAGGGTTATGCTTTGTCATTCGTCGTTAATTCGATGGATGTTTAAGTATCGCACTTTGTCATTCGTTGTGAGGGTTTAATCTCGTGAGCTATCGTAAATGCTGTATTGATTACTAACCTAGTTTTGTGTGCATTGTTATTTAAAATAGGTTAACAAGGCTAATCCATAGACTAAACTCTGTCCGTGTTAAATCTGCAATGTGAGTCATTCTCTTTTTATCAAATTACTTTCAAAAAGCATGTTTATTTTCAAGGTTATAATTACAGGGATTAAGTCTTTGTAATCAACAAATTACAGCCGGTATGTGGGGTATTGTATACATTACTTGTTCCCGTCACCATTGGACAATGAGTTAGCCAATGGGTGATCTGACCACAGTCACAGAAATAAGTCGAGTGACAAATACTTTGGGTAGTTGGTTGATATAGAAACAATGTAATCACCCTTAATACTGTAAATTATAACAAACAGGTTATTTTTATTAAATTGAATGATTCACCAGTATTTCCCACTGACAAAACCTTTTTCAAACATGTTTCAGGTGATCTGTTGTGATTCAGGAAAAGTGCCGTGACGCACTTCAAGCTTAAGAAAGTGGCTCATTATAAAATAAAGAAATTATGTTTTGTAACTTAAAGATTTCTCTGTGAAATCATATGATTGTAAATTACCGGGGTTTTATCCCGAGTTGTGAAATAAAATAAAAGGGAAAATTTTAGCTTTAAAAAGATCCTGATGATAAACTTCCGCTGTTAAACTCAATTAAATAAATACCACGGGATTTTCTGTCCCGCGGCTCCTGAAACGGGTCAAACCGGGTCGGGGGTCGTGACAGAAAAAGGTGGTATCAGAGCCACTGAGTTAAGCTAATTAAGTATTTAGAAATACTTAATTTTTCCTGATTACTATTATGTGATTATGTGTTCTATTAACTGACTATTTGTTAGTTACAGTATGGGTAAGCAAAAGCTTTCAAACATCTATCTTAAATTAGATAGGTCATCAAATGAAAAGGGAAGTTCATCCCAAACTCCTGAAGAAGGAATATTTGTGCGAAAGGCACAATATGAGGAACCACTCTTTCCTAGTAAAAGAAGTCTGATTATTAGGAAAAGTAAAGAGAAATTAAAGAAATCCCGAGAAAAGAAAATTAAACAGGAAACCCAGAAATTAATCAGTAAATCACCATGGGAAGACAAGTTAGATGAAAAATGGGCAGATCTTTATATGCTAGCCACTGTAGCAGTAAATGCTAATCTTTAGAATACCATGACTCCGTATTAGCAACTTATAAGCCAGAAATATCATCTAGTAAATAAATAAAATTACAATAAAACTTAGTATGATTAAATTGTCAATTTTTCCTTTGTATTAAATTAGTCACAGAATATGCAATAATATTTGAGGTTTATTTGTAAAGTTTGTTATAAAATTTTAATTTATTATTTTTACATATATGTTAAACAGCATGAATGAGTTATCTGGAGCCCTAGAGAATCTCAACCTTTACCCTGTAAACATAGAAGTTTTTAAAGAATTTACTGGGTACTTTCCTGATGTGGAACAACCTATAAAATTCAACGCTCCACCTCTGGAAAAGCCAAAACCTAAGAAAAGAAAGAGATTCGTATGGGGGAGGCGTGTACATAGGAAAAAACCAGCTAAGAGACTTCCTAAAATAAACAATCCCTTAGAAAAAGGAAAAGAAATTGAAACCGGGGAAAGTTCGAGACAGCAGGAATTGGAGATTGAAGTAGGGGAAGATGCTAGACAAATGGGAATACAGTTTGAGGAATATTCTAAACAAATAGAAATAGAGGTTGGAAAAGGTCCTAGACAAACTAAAATGGAAATTGGTGAAAGTTCTAAACAAACCCAGGAAATGACATTTCAGGAGGAACTAGATTTTATATTGACAAGCTGTGATACTATTAAGCCTGTCAATAATAATAATTTACTCTAATCCTATCGAAAATCAACTCCCTATAAATCTGGAACCAGCAATCCCAGAACCAATAATCCATACTCAACCTTTGGGAATGGACGAATGGTGGACGAATGATTGGCAATTCCAAAACCTTATCAACAGTCCCTATACGTTTTTCCCTCAATTTGATCCAGAACCTTTACCAAATCCACCGATGAGTAACGAGAATATGGCTGAACTCCGCCATTTTGGTGAAGAGTTGATGGATGCTGGGAATAGGATCCGAGAGATAGGAGGACAAATTTCATGGAAATATGATGAGAGGGAACATCGTTATTAAAAATGCAAGTTGACGAGGGAAAAATGGGTTATGAGTCTGTGGTTGTATACTAACAGTAGTAAAATCAGTATGTGTAAAATAAACAATAAAACGGTTGTATATAAAAGCATAATATATAAATGAGAATTTAGAAAATTTTATAAATTTTGTTTGTATATTTGGTTACGTGATTATGTGCAATTAATTGTGACATTGGATTATTTCTTATTTTATACTAATTATTCATTTATAAATTAATTATCAGATGGCAAACATTGGTAATGAACCAGTAAATGAAGTAAATCAATCTGAACAAATTCAGGAAGAACAATTGTTAAATAGGCAAGATATAGAGGATATCGTTGCACAAGGAATAGCTAATGCTATTCCAGCTATCGTTGCTGCTGTTCAGAAACCTGTTAAACCACAATCAATCATTCCTAGTAAACGTAAACAAGGCGATAACTTTAGTAATAGTATAAACGGAGGTGGTAATCATGTTAATAACAATCATGATCTGCAAGCCCCAATTTTCAAGAAAATGAAAGCTGCAACACCTGGTTGCACTTACAAAGAATTCCTTGCCTGTAAACCAGTTGAGTTTGCAGGTAACGAAGGGGCTATTGCAGCACTGCGTTGGTTAGAGAAAACTGAGGCAGTGATTACCATAAGTAAATGTGCTGAGGAAGATCAAGTTATGTATGCGTCAAATCTTTTTAAAGAAGGGGCGCTAGAATGGTGGAACACAGTATTACAAGCTAAAAGAAGGATCGAGGCATATGCCATGAAATGGGAAGAATTTAAAAATCTTGTGGAAAGAAAATTCTGTCCCGAGTATGAAAAAGATCAAATGGCAAATAAGTTCCTAAACCATCGGATGATGAATGTGGACTGTCGAGGATATACTTCGACATTCTTCGAATATGCTAGAGTGGTACCAACGCTGGCTTCGCCAGAACCGGTACTCATTTCTCGCTATGTTTGGGGATTAATTAGTGAAATCCGTAATATCGTTAAAGCTGCGAGACCTCGCACTATTGACGATGCGGTAGAACTAGCTAACACCCTAACTGATGAGCTAGTACGAACAAGGGATGAAAACAAGAAAAAGGAACTGGCTCAGAAAATTACCCAAGGATTTAGGGTGGGTAATAATAGCAACTTCAAGAGAAGAGGAACAGGGCAATCTTCAATTTCGCCATTCTGCAGAACTTGCAAAAAGAAACATTATGGAAAATGTTATATGACCTGCAACTTTTGCAAAGCCATAGGACATCGTGAAGAAGATTGCAGGAAGAAAACAAGAATTTGCTATAACTGTGGAGAAACAGGACATTTTAAGCCAGAATGCCCTAAATTGGTTAAACCAGCAGACAACAAAACCAAGGCGACCGACGGAGCTACTAAGAAGAATGTCAGAGCATTCCAGCTGACCACTCAAGAAGCAGAACTCATTCCAGATATGATAGCTGGTACGTTCCTAGTTCACAACGTTTACGCAAAAGTATTATTTGACTCTGGTGCAAACCAAAGTTTTATAAATATTTTATTCTGCCAAGCTCTTAAGTTACCCTTAACCAACATTAGGCAGATTTTTACAGTCGAAACCGCAAATGGGAATTCAGTCAAAATAAATCAGGTTTTGCAAAAAGTAGAAATATAACTTTCAGGTCATAACTTTTCTGCAAACCTATTACCTATGAAATTAGCTGAATTCGATGTTGTGTTAGGAATGGATTGGTTAGTAGCCAACCATGCTCGTATCCTTTGTGACCAGAACTCTATAGAAATTCAGGCACCTACTGGAGAAGTAATCATGATTACAGGAGATAAACCGCATAAACCCATGAAGTTCATATCAGTAATGAAAGTTGCTAGTTATGAACGAAAACAAGGAATAGTATATATGATTTCAGTAATCATTAATACTAAGGGTAAAGAACTTAAGGTGATTCCTGTAGTCTCAGAATACCCAGAGATATTCCCAGAAGAGTTACCAGGATTACCACCAGATAGGAAAGTAGAATTTAGGATTCATCTAATTCCTGGAACTACACCGATAGCTAAAGCACCTTATCGGTTAGCTCCTACCGAAATGTTAGAACTGAAAAATCAATTAGATGAATTACTAAGTAAAGGATTCATACAACCTAGCTCATCCCCGTGGGGAGCTCCAGTGTTGTTTGTAAAGAAAAAGGATGGTTCGATGAGAATGTGTATTGATTATAGAGAATTAAATAAGGTTACAATTAAGAATAGATACCCATTACCTAGGATTGATGATCTTTTCGATCAACTTCAAGGAGCTAGATATTTTTCTAAGATCGATTTGCGATCTGGATATCATCAATTGAAAGTACAAGAAGAAGACATACCTAAGACTGCTTTCAGGACTAGGTATGGTCATTACGAATTTACAGTCATGCCCTTTGGGTTAACAAATGCACCTGCTGCATTCATGGACATGATGAATAGAATCTGTAAACCGTATTTGGATAAATTTGTAATTGTTTTTATAGACGATATACTTATTTATTCCAAAAGTCAGACAGAACATTGTGAGCACTTACATGCACTCTTAACTTTGTTAAGAAAAGAAAAGCTTTATGCCAAATTCTCGAAGTGTGAATTTTGGCTACAAGAGGTGCAATTCCTAGGACACATGGTGAATCATGAAGGTATTCATGTAGATCCTGCTAAGATAGAGGCAATTACCAATTGGAGGGTTCCGCAAACCGCAATGGAAATTAGAAGTTTTATAGGTTTAGCTGGATATTATAGACGGTTTATTAAGGATTTTTCCAAGATAGTTGTACCACTAACTAAGCTAACCTGTAAAGCCATTAAGTTTGAATGGGGATCTAAACAAGAAGAAGCCTTTAGAATCTTGAAGCAGAAATTAACAAATGCTCCAATCTTAGCATTACCAGAAGGGACTGAAGATTTTGAAGTATATTGTGATGCTTCAAAACTAGGATTTGGATGTGTGCTAATGCAACGCAAGAAGGTAATTGCGTATGCTTCAAGACAGTTGAAAAAGCACGAGGAAAATTATACAACTCATGACTTAGAGTTAGGCTCCATAATTTTTGCCCTTAAGATTTGGAGACATTATTTTTACGGAAGTAAATTTACTGTCTATACAGACCACAAAAGTTTAAAATATATTTTTGGGCAAAAAGAGTTAAACATGAGGCAAAGAAGATGGATGGAAATCCTAAGTGATTACGACTGTGATATTCAATATCATGAAGGAAAAGCAAATATAGTTGCAGATGCTTTAAGTCGTAAGTACCATGAGAAACAACGACGGGTTCGTGCTCTCAGATTAAATCTACAACTAGATTTAATGGAACAACTAAAGAATTTTCAAGAAACAGCAATAAAGGATGTTGCTGAAGGAATGAAAGGAAGAATAAAAGAATTAGAACAAGGATCTGATGGAATTTGGAGATTCCACCAAAGAAGAATTTGGGTACCGAAGCAGGGAGAATTAAGAAATAAGATTTTAGAGGAAGCTCATAAATCTAGGTATACCATACACCCTGGAAACAATAAAATGTACCAAGATTTAAGAAATAATTTCTGGTGGATAGGCATGAAGAAGGATATAGCTAGATATGTTTCTAAGTGTCTTACTTGTTCACAAGTTAAGGCAGAACATCAGAAACCTTCAGGTCTACTACAATAATTAGAAATGCCTGTATGGAAATGGGAACTCATAACAATGGATTTTGTTACTATGTTACCCAAAACCAGAAAAGGTAATGATGCGATTTGGGTAATTGTAGATCGATTAACCAAATCAGCTCATTTTCTACCCATGAAGGAAACCTTTAGTATGGAAAGGTTAGCCAAATTGTACGTAGACGAAGTAGTATCCTTACATGGAGTTCCACTCTCCATTGTATCAGATAGAGATAGTCGTTTCACTTCTCATTTTTGGACAAGTTTCCAGAAAGCAATGGGAACTCGACTAAACTTAAGCACTGCATATCATCCCCAAACAGACGGGCAAAGTGAAAGAACGATCCAAACTCTGGAAGACATGCTTAGAGCATGTGTGATAGATTTTGGTGGAAATCGGGATGACCATTTATCTTTAATTGAATTCTCCTATAACAATAGTTATCATTCAAGCATTGAAACTGCCCCATTTGAAGCCCTATATGGAAGAAAGTGCAGAACTCCAGTTTGTTGGGCAGAAATAGGAGAAAGTCAATTATCAGGTCCAGAGATTGTGCAAGAGACTACTGATAAGATTACACAAATCAAGGAAAGACCGAAGACTGCTCGAGATCGTCAAAAGAGTTATGCAGACGATAGAAGGAAGCCATTGGAGTTCCAAGTTGGAGATAAGGTACTATTGAAAGTTTCTCCTTGGAAGGGAGTAGTCCGATTCGGTAAGAAAGGAAAGCTAAGTCCAAGATACGTAGGACCATTTCCAGTAATCCAACGTATAGGACCAGTTACTTATCGTTTACAATTACCAGAAGAGTTATCTGGAGTACATGATGTATTTCATGTATCCAATCTCAAGAAATGTCTATCAGACGAGTCTCTGGTAGTACCTCTTCAAGACATAAAGGTAAACGAAAAGTTAAAATTTGTTGAGAAACCTCTTCAGATAGAAGATCGAAAGGTGAAATTTCTCAAACATAAACGACTAGTGCTAGTTAAAGTCAAGTGGGATTCAAAGAGAGGAGCTGAATACACTTGGGAGCTGGAATCTGAAATGAAGCGAAAGTATCCACACTTATTCCAGTGAATCTCGAGGACGAGATTTTTATTAAGGTGGGGAGGATGTAACAACTCTCATCAAAACTATTATTTATTATTATAATTAGTTCAATAGGAAACCCTAATTAAGACACCCAAGTGATTCTGCACAAACCCTAAAATTTTCAGAACAATCAGAATCAGGATCAGGGCCCCTAAAACTCAGGGGGGTAAACCCTAGTTACGATTATCCACATAACTATCTGTCAAAAACGAATTTTACGATTTCATCAACTCAGCAAGCCTAGTTAGGGACGTGGCTACCCTATGGAAATAGGTGACCCCTCGCGCCACGCGAAGCCCCAAGGGGTACCCCTCGCGTCACGCGAGGGGGGTCAAAATCTGGCTATAAATAGTGGACATTGGGACTTGATTTCTGGTACTGAAACGACGTAAAATTTCGCTACATGCACTGAGTTACGCTCTGTTTACTATCAAAACACACACGAATCACAAATCGCTGCCGCAAAACAGGGTAATAACTCAATCGCTGCTATGATTCATTGTCCGATCGATTAAAATATCCAATGGATGTTTAAGTGCTGCCCACATTAGGGTTATGCTTTGTCATTCGTCGTTAATTCGATGGATGTTTAAGTATCGCACTTTGTCATTCGTTGTGAGGGTTTAATCTCGTGAGCTATCGTAAATGCTGTATTGATTACTAACCTAGTTTTGCGTGCATTGTTATTTAAAATAGGTTAACAAGGCTAATCCATAGACTAGACTCTGTCCGTGTTAAATCTGCAATGTGAGTCATTCTCTTTTTATCAAATTACTTTCAAAAAGCATGTTTATTTTCAAGGTTATAATTACAGGGATTAAGTCTTTGTAATCACCAAATTACAGCCGGTATGTGGGGTATTGTATACATTACTTGTTCCCGTCACCAGTGGACAACGAGTTAGCCAATGGGTGATCTGACCACAGTCACAGAAATAAGTCGAGTGACAAATACTGTGGGTAGTTGGTTGATATAGAAACAATGTAATCACCCTTAATACTGTAAATTATAACAAACAGGTTATTTTTATTAAATTGAATGATTCACCAGTATTTTCCACTGACAAAACCTTTTTCAAACATGTTTCAGGTGATCTGTTGTGATTCAGGAAAAGTGCCGTGACGCACTTCAAGCTTAAGAAAGTAGCTCATTATAAAATAAAGAAATTATGTTTTGTAACTTAAAGATTTCTCTGTGAAATCATATGATTGTAAATTACCGGGGTTTTATCCCGAGTTGTGAAATAAAATAAAAGAGGAAATTTTAGCTTTAAAAAGATCCTGATGATAAACTTCCGCTGTTAAACTCAATTAAATAAATACCACGGGATTTTCTATCCCGCGGCTCCTGAAACGGGTCAAACCGGGTCGGGGGTCGTGACACCAAGTGTCCCGATGCTTTAGGTGTTTTCCCAAGACTCAAGGAAAACTAGAATCCTCCTAACAATACCCCCAAGAATGACGGGGAGGTGCATCCTCCTATAGCGCTACTATTGTTAAGGTGGAACTACACACAAGGATTAAACGTTCACATAGCATAAAGAATCAAGAATCAAGAATCACAAGTTTCACATTCATATAGGATAGAGTTTAGATTCAAAAGTTTCAAGTTTCTAGTTTCATAGAATACATGTTGCATCCCAAAAGTTTAAAACGAAAAGGGATCGAGTATACTCACAGTGATTACTTATCAGTAAACTGTTATTGGATCAAAGGGAGCTCTTTAGGATTAGCCTGATTAGGGTACAATAGATAAGTGTCGGACATAATACAAGAATCGTGCAAGTGTTAGATCAGTCACCTGATCGGATGTCCATCCAGTCGGACGGTCATCCGGTCGGATGACATATGTGATTTGGGACGGACCGCCATCGGATCAGATGGTCATCCGTACGGATGGCCATTCGATCGAATGGTCATTCGACCCATTGACTGAGTTTCCAAAATGATTAAGTGTTCATACCAAGTGTTCAAACCAGGGCTTTCGATCGGATGGTCATCCGATCGGATGGCCGTTCGATCGAATGACCCTTCGTGTGCAAGTTTCAAAGTTCAAAGTTTCTGATTCAAAACGATTTAAGTGTTAGAGGTTGTGAAACACGTGTCACTCTGATCGGATGGCCGTTCGATCGGACGGCAGTCCGATCGGATTGCCATTCGATTGTCATGGCCTTGTTCTTTTTGCAACCTTGTAAAATTTCTAAGTTTCCAGTTTAACGGTGACGGCATGGTACGTATTGAGACAACTGTAAATACGTCAAAGCTCAGCCTGCCTGATCGGATAGGAATCACCCCGTCCGTTCGGGTGTCTGTTCTTTACGGTGTTTATGTCGGAATCCGTACTCCGACCATCTTCTCCGGCGATAATTCGTCTCCAGACTAGTCATCAAGTCTACAGCCCGTTTGTGTCCGAATTCCACCGTTTTTAGTAAAAAGTTTAAGAAAGATGGAGGAAGACGTGAGTTTTAACTGAAAAAGTCTAGTTTTAGCAAAGATTTGGTGCAACAACACATGAAATTCCTTAGATCTGAGCTAGATCTTGGCTGGAATGACATCATACAGCTTGTTTGTACAACCGCCATAATGACGTCATCCTCAAGAGCTCAAATCTTAGAGAGTTCATGGTGAAAAGTGTGATTTCAAAGAAGAATCATGTAGAGGATTGTGTATAGATCAAAGATGTACAAGAATCCCGTGTAAAACATACCGAAATCGCCGAGAAATGGAAGAAAAGTGAGAGAGCGTGCGTCTGGTCGAAGGAGGCTGTCACATCAGTGAAGTATGATGTGACAGGCCCTATTTGTTGTGCAAGAGTGGGGAATAAGGCGGTATGGCACGGATCGGATGCGGTTCGATCGAGTGGCCCTCCTATCGGATGGTCATCCGATCGGATTGCCATTCGGTCAATACCATCCTTTCCACTTTCTGCCTTTAGTTCGTTTTGCGAGTCAGATTACGCGTTGCATTGCGTATTATTGTGTAATAGTGTCACATAACTAGATTATATCATTAACACAAAAGTTTCCAAGTTTCATAGTTTCCGCCAGTGACAAGTCTCCAGTCCCTCGTTCAACCAAGTCTCAAGTTTCACGAGCCTCAAGAGTCAAGCACCAAGTATCAAGTATCAAGTCTCAAGAATCAAGTATCAAGAATCTAGAATCAAGTATCATAGCATCAAGTATCAAGAATCAAGTGTCTAGAGTTAAGTATCAAGAATCTAGTATTAAGAATCAAGTTTCAAGAATCTAGCTTCATAGAATTAACTATCAAGTATCAATAAGATTCAAGTTTCATAGCATAAAGATTCACAAGTGTCAAAAGTGTCAAGAGTCACATAGTATAAGGACTAAAACTGACAATAGCTAAAAGTTCAGGGACGCAGGCGTTACACCTTTAGACTGGAGAATAGTATTCCACCATTCTAAGGCTGCATTCTTAAAAATATTAGAAGCAAACATAATCTTATCTTCATCTGCACATTTTTGCTTAATTTTAAGACTGCCTCTGTCTTTTCTATCCAACGTAAAGCTGCAATGGCTCCTTCATTGCCAGAGAATTCTATTGGTTTGCAAGACCAGTATTCTTTGTAAGAACAACCATATGACATGGTCCTTCTTCTTTTTGAAATTGGTAATTGGAGTAGCGGTCCATTGTTCACGTTGTGACTTGGTTCACTAGGTGTTCGTTTACTTCTACTTTTATTATTTTCTGCTTCTTTAATAGACTTAATAATATATGGCATAGCATCTCTAATTCCTTGTGCTACTATATGTTGGATGGCGCTGTTATCTGTTCGGTTTTCATTTTCATTATTCTGGTTTTCCTGATTTTCTTCGTTCTTCATCTGGATTTACAAACATTTATCAGGTATTAATATCACAGAATAAGATTAAATGCAAACAATCAGACAAACAAATTGATCAAAATCGTCGAGCATATATATCTATACTACTTTATAAAACATATAGGAAGGGCAAGATTGGAAAAAAAATATGTACTTAAAACACCCTCAATGCACAATGTACAAGTCTTAAAGCACCAAGAAACACAAAACTTTTACCCTTCACCCGGATTCATCATCAGCCGTCCATTTTCTTTCAATTCTTCACACGGATCATGATCTGACGGTTGATATTCATTTCACACGGATTACCGATCAGACTTTCTTTTCTCTTTCTCTCTCTTTCTCTCAAAAAACCCGCTTCCCTGCTCCTCCTCTCTATCTCTCTCTCTCTGGCGATTCCGGATCTGGATCTAGGGTTTCTCTGTCCTCCCCTTTGCACACACAAGCCAGTACAAACACACACGTTTTTGTGGAAATCAGAAGCATGAAGCTTTGGTGTGGTTGCAATCGATGGGAAAAAGATCGAGGTAGGTTTATTTTTTTTCCTGCTGAATGTTTTCTATTGTTTGATGGAAAGGAATCCAACAAGGCATACTTAATCAAGGCTTATGCTTTTGCATTTCTTAGGTGTAACCGCTGGATTTCATATAGATCTGGTGGCGATGACTAGATTGATGAGGTTTTGGTTGGAATTCGCGACTGGATGCTTAAGTTTAGGAAAACAAGGGTTTGGTAAGTAGAGATTCCGGCGATATATTGCATAAACAAGCTTTCTATAACAAGAAGGTAAGAACTAACACCAGTAAAATCATTTATTTTCTTCGATTTCAGGTATAATAGGGTTTTGGTTGCTGGTTTTCGATTTCTTCCCTAATTTCTCTGATCCTCAGTTAATTTTGTTTCTGAATTTAAGTTTATGGTCTATTCCAGGTCGTCTTCCTTCTTACGAAGACCGGTCTCCGTCTTCAAAGGGTTACTCGCAGTCTTGCTCAGGTATTCCGCCGTATGATTTTCTTCATTCCGGTTAACGTGATATTTTAAAATGTGTGAACTATCATTTGCCATTCATCGATTTTGGTGCCAAAATACCATAGATCTGTGCCATATTTTGTGTTTGTAATCTGATTTTGATTGTAAAGTTGTAAAAAAAATCTGTGATTATTATTGATGGGTTCATTATGCTAATTTGTTGGGAATTAAGTGATGGGTTCATCAATACAGGAGTAAAACCCCGAAGAAAACTGTCTCGAGGGCTTATGATCTGTAGAGGATTAAAGGGGGGTTTTGAAAAAGATGATGATGAAAGCCATCTTAAAGTGGGAGAGTGGGGAGCAGTTCGTAAAAGGTGATAGATAAAGGGGAGATTTTGGATGATGAAAGAGGAGATGATAGAGTGGAGTGTCTGTCATTCCAAATTGGTGAAACCGACCACGAAAACTGTCTCGAGGGCTTATGATCAATACAGGAGTAAAACCCCGAAGAAAAAATCGCGCACTCAATGTTCTCTTGGTTGTTGGTGACTGTATGTTAGTTGGTTTACAGGTTCATATCTTTCCATTGCTATATTCATAAAGCTCAATCTTGTACATTGTATCATGCAGATTATCACAATTATATTTTTTTTTTAAATTGTGATTTAAATATTAATCAGTTGAATGCTGTTTGATTGTCTTGTTACAGCCAATATTGGTGTATATGTCGAAGGTGGACAGGAAGTTCAGTTTCAGCCCCCTTAGTGTTAACCTTTTGACCGAAGTTGCAAAGGTTGTTTTTGCATTGGTTATGCTTCTAATTCAGGTGAAGTATTTTTCTTACCCCCTTAACATAAGTTGTTTGCACATAAAAAAAGATACCAACAATGTGTATGGAGTTTCTTTCGATAATTATAACATCATTTGTATAAAAGTTAACACTATATTAACCGATTATCTTTCACATACCGTCACAGTTTGACATTGTTTTAATGCATATCTGGTTTGCAGGCGAGAAATCAGAAGCCCGGGGAGAAGTCACTTCTTTCTCTCTCTACTTTTGTACAGGTAACGCCATCGTGTTTTCAGATCTTGAGGATTCATACACTAAAAAAGCCGCTTGTTCCTGTTTTATTTACGTAATCTTCGTTAACATATATATATATTTTTTTTAAAATATTAACGTCTACCATCATTTTTTCTCAGGCAGCCCGTAACAATGTGCTTCTTGCTGTTCCGGCACTTCTCTATGCTATCAATAACTACTTGAAGTTCATCATGCAGGTAGCTTGTTCTATAATCAATAGCCTTTCAATGGAAAAATCTCTAATTTAATCTTTCTTTTGGTGCAGAGAGCTGCATATGAAGGTATTGGTTGCCACAATCCACTCTGCTCATGCTTTATTCACTCAATAATAATGTATCAACCGAAGTAGCCTTTGTTCACAATATGATATCATTTTTTTGAAGGGCACTATCCAAATTTGATTTAATTATGTTGTTTTTTAATATACTAGGGATGAGCACGGTACCCGTTCGGTACCTAAATATGGGGAAAGTTGGTACCGGTACCGGTATTTAACGGTGTTTTACCCGTAAATACCGGTACCGAAAACCGGGAAAGTGGGAACCGGTACCCGGTACCAAATGCTCATCCCATAATATACCCAAGATAAGCACTAAAAAGTATTTGGTAAATTGTTTAGTTGAGTTTATTTAATGCATGATTCAATGTTTCTATAACTGCATTAATGTTACTCTTTAGGAAAAGTGAAAATCTTCATAGTTTATATAATTTTTTTCTTTATTAAATAATGTTTGATGGTTTCTAATATAGGTGGTTTTTAAGTCTTGATGTAGTACTTCAAACTTTTATTCATGGCAATCTTATGTGTTTATTTACAGTTTTATAATCTAACATTTTTACATAAGTAATATTCTTTTATCAATGCACTTAAAGTATTTTTCTAATGGAAAATGGAAAACAGGAAATGGGAAATGAAAAAAAGATTATAAGCATTTTTCTAAATACTTAATCAGGTTAACGGGTCAACCTGTTTATTTCGCACTTTCTTCACGAGTAAATTCCTATCTTAATGTTGCCGTAAGTATAGCCGAATATGATGGTTACCTTTATCAATTCATGGATGAACTTTTATTCAACAAGATTTCTCACAGGGTATGTTCTTGTGCAATATGATATTTCATTTTGTGGTTGAATCTCACAAATTGGTTCGTTTGGATTTCGTTATAAATACATAGCTTAAATGAAACGAATAGAACGTTAATGCTTCTAAACAAAAAAAAGTTCACATGCTTTGACTCGTAATGTTGATGCAGGTTTTATCCGATGATGAAAAACGATACAAATATGATAGGCATGGAGAGGCATGGGAGCCACAAAGGGCAGCGGTGATGGCAGGGGAGCCACAAGGTGCCAAAAAGCTTCTAAGTGAAGATGCTGTCCTTGAGGTATTTCTGAGATTTGATTTGCTAATAAGAAATTGAGTTTTGTTGTTAATACTAGCAAGTAATTTAGTTATTTTTCATAAACTTGATTTAGTTTTGTTCTTATTAGGTTGTGGCAGCCGGTGTTGTTCCAATTCTTATTACCAGACAAATAAAGCTTTGGTGAGGTTTTAAAGATCTGTAAGTCGTTTTTTTTTCTTTTTAATTTTGTTAACAGACTAGCGTCTGAATGGGGCCATGAGGTTATGTTTGCATACTAACTGTTTATTAAAAGTGTGGGTTTTTGCAAAAAAAAAAAAATGAAAGAACCGAGAAAGAACTTGTATCGGTGAATGGAATAGTCAACGTGCTACTAGAAAGGGTAAAAAGATCCGATCTTGAGGTGGCGGAGTTGAAAAGTCAACTAGATATCTGACTTTCATGTACCTGCTTTTTTTTGTGCGTACGTGTGTAGCTTTACAGTACAGTAACACTGAGGCAGGGAGAGAAGAAGCATTATAACCACAAGGTAGACGCCTATAGCTTTGCAATCGTCTTGTGGGAGCTTATACACAATAAGATGCCGTTTGAGGGCATGTCGAATCTTCAAGCAGCCTATGCAGCAGCTTTTAAGGTATATATTTATCAAATGAAACTCACATGTAGATCGTTGTATATCGTGCTGGTATGATAACTTACATCACTAGCGTGTTCGCTTTTGTTTTTGCAGAATGTGAGACCGAGTGCCGATGACCTCCCTCAAGATTTAGCACTAATTGTTACATCTTGTTGGAAGGAAGATCCGAATGCTCGACCAAATTTCAGTCAAATAATACAAATGCTTCTCCATTATCTATCTGCTGTCAACCCACCGCCATCTGAATCTGTTGCCGCCATCCCACCTCGGATGTTCAACGGCTTTCTTCCCGATTCTCCTGGTACAAGCACCTTAATCTCAAAACAGGATGAAACACCGAAAACACCCCTGCAAAACAGCCCCCGAGGGGGTACATTATCATGCTTTTACCAGTGTTGGTGACGACAGACAGAAGATGGATACGAAAGGGATACATAGGGAATACGGTTAAATAGGATGATCGGGTTATGGGCATTAGATGATATGTATAAGGTGTAAATTATTATGAACTGACTTATATTTGATGACATAGGTTGGTGTGATGATAGTTGTGATTGTAAAATATAAGAACCGTTCGGCTCCGAAGGCCCTTCAACCCACACACAACTCAATAAAAGATCTGTGTTTCTTTTTTTTTTTTTACGTTTGTTACGAACTCTGTTTATTGATATGATAATTTGAAGGGTCAACATTACTATTATAATCAGTAAGTTATATCAGTCATGTTTCTATAATTAAAAATGTTAAATGCAGTCTATATGTAAGAATGTTTATATTGAGTGGCGAATGTAAGTGCTTAGGTTTATTAAACATGAAAATAAATCTACGATATATTAGGCACAAAAAGCTTTGAAAAGTACAACATGTCCACAAAAACATTTAACTAAAACAATACACGTGTAAATAGCCGGCTAAATCTTAGTCAATTCAAAAAAGAGTCGGTTAAATTTTTGGCGGCACGCTTATCTAAGTCAGCTCTTTTTTGAACCAGCTAATTTTTGACGGCTAAGAAACGTGTCCGCTAGAATTAGGCGACGCTTCTATAAAGTTGCATTATTATTAAAACGATAATGAATTCGGGTGTATCTTAACTATTTCTAAAAACACATAGGTCTTAGACAAAAAACTGATTTAGGTCAACATAACTACACAATCCGTAATAAAAAGTCAACTGTTCAACTTGTTATCTACCCTGCCAGTTGGTCACTCGCTCGGACTACTATATTTGTTGATGAAGGATAACGAGGGCCATAAACCGTTGCATTATGCTGCTGTTTGCAAAAATCCTAAAAACCGTGTCATATATATGAACCCAAGCACCACAAAAATCCTAAAAATCGTGTCAGATACATAAATGCAAACGCCACATATGTATTTATTTGCAACCACAAATAGAGTTATAAACTTTGTTTTTGCACTTTCTTAATAGTGTATTTATTTTCTCATAAAATAAATTTTGTGCCTTGATTGCTTTCGTAAATTACCTTTTTAAGTACTTTTTAAAAACACCTGTAAGCGTCTAACATTGTTTTTTATGTGTTGAAATCTATTACAGTAGAGGAGAAGATACAAGAAAGTCATGAGCAAACGGATGTATTGGTAAAACAGGAAGAGATACAAGAAACTCCCCGCATTTTGTTTTTGGTGTTTTGTCTAGCTACTTACTTGTTTTGTACTCTTGTTTTTAATTACATCTACTTCCTTGTTTTGTACTCTTCTTGTAGATAGATCACACCGAAGCTACAACTAAAAAACTTAACAAAAGTATATCACCAAAGAATCAATAAACGAACAGAAAAACCAGTGCCAACATATCACGAATAAGAAAACTAACTTAAGTACTATACAATATATCACAAGACGACTAATAAACTAATGGTAAATGAGTATCCTGTTGTAAATCGTCACTCCCGCCGCATCGCGCGGGTACGTGACTAGTATATATATATATATATATATATATATTACAATCTAAAACTGAAATGTAAACACACTACTAGTTATGCATCGATATATATTAGGTTACCTATTTTAGTTGGTTTGATTTTTTTTTCAAACTATACGCATATATATATATATATATATATATATATATATATATATATATATATATATATATATTATTTAGGGGTTGAACTGCATCTCTCGCTCGTCGTATTTCCACACGGGCTTCTCTCCTATCTCTCTCATCCTCTCTCTCCTCCTTCTATCAATTCCTCACCATAAGTGCGGAGTTCCTGCACATTCTCGTCACTCATGGGTTGTCGTGGTGCTGGTGCTGGGTCAGGGTATAAAGGTAACAGTTCTCCATATGGGTACGGATTGTTTAAGATTTCCTGCACATATTAATGGGCGTTCCAATATGTATCTAGAGGGTTAAGGTTGGTATACTTGGCTATGGGGTTTGGTATCGGGTCTCCTTGTGGATAGAGTTCCTGGTAATCCCTATGGTCATCATTCCATGGATTATATGCTAGAGGATTGGGTGCTGGGATTCTAGGTATCTCATCAGGGTCAAAGGCTGGTATGGGAAATTCATTTCCTGGGGTAGGCTCTATCTCCATTGGTTAAGTTGGGAACAGTTGCAGTGGTTGTCGTGCAATTATTTGGTCAAGATTTGGATTGGCTGCAGTGGTGGCTAATATGTGGAAGTTGGCCAAACGTCAATTAACTAAGTCTTATGTCTGGGCATTGACTTCCCTATTGGCTGCTGCTAAAGCTCTTTGTTGCTGCAACTTTCTCATTCGCTTTCTCCTCTCTTGTGCTCCCCGACTGAACCATCCTCTCTTTTTCGAAGGGAATGGTTCTTCGGATTGCTCCTTAAATATGAAAATCCCCTCTTCTATATTAGCAAAATACCCCAAAGGAGTAGGCTGTGACGAAGTTCCTTCACTTTTGGGAGAACTATCTAGATGACGGTAGGCGTCAGACGTACCTTGCTCACTCATAGTGTAAACTAAGAAATTGTCAGATAACACAAAACAATAATATACATGTATGCAAATAGTCACATAGATTATTTCCTAACAGAATTGACAAATTTTGGTGTCAGCAGAACACTTCTGTGGCTTAAATCAGTGGCTGTAGCTCTGATACCACTCTCTGTCGCAACCCCCGACCCCTTGCCCCGGGAGGCGGGCGGCCGCGAGCTCACAGATTTAGTGGTATCGGTGTTTATTAATTTAGCAGCGGAAATTTACATCAGGACCATAGTTATGAAATAGTTTATCAGAGTAAAACACCTCAATTTATAAATAATAAATACATGGGTAGAACCCAAGTTTCCATTTATAATATGTTCATAGCGATAAACCCTATTTTATTGAAATAAAAACTTCTTTCTTGTTTTAGGTAACTTTTATAGCCACTTTTCCAAGCCTTCAGTGCTCTCCAGCTTGCTTCTACTTGGCTTTCACATTTTGTTACCTGAAACGTGTTTTAAAACATTTGTCAGTGGGAAATATTGGTGAGTGCATCCCAATTTAATCAAAACAATTTTATATCTTTACAGTATTGAGGGCATCCGCAATTACATTTGTTTACATCTACCAAATTACCATCCACGGTACTGTCAATCCTGACTTGTGGTCATGTTACTATTCTCAGTATTAGTAACAAGTAATGTATACAAAACCCCAACATACCGACAGTAATTGTAGAATTACAATACTCAATCACTGTTAAATTATACTTTAAAATAATTGAGGTTTTGTAAAAACAGTTTACAAAAAGTGAATGTACTCACATTGCTGTTTTAGATAACCCTACGGCTTTCTGGTAACTTCCTGGTTATAATCTATTAAATTAAACAATGCACACGTGTTAGTAAGATAACCTAATTTTACATTAGCTATACCCTCCCCCCGAGAGAGAACTCCAACGACTGACTCAGGCAGAGTCTTGACATGCGTTACGGAGCTCTAGATCAATCGGACATAGTAACTAATACGTAACCGGGGGTTATAATACTTACAACGAGGCATAGCTTCATTATGCCCGAGAATTATTTCTACTATTAGAGAAATTGAGAGAGAAATTCGAGAATGAACGATTTGTGAACTGAAGCTCGAACTCTCTATATATAGGCTGGTCATCCACCCTGTCACGCCCCGCGAAGCCCCAGGCTAAGCCTGTCGTGGGCCGTGAGGAGCCGCGTGTCGTTTATAGGGTTGCCGAGTCAAGGGGTAGGTTCGATGAGTCATGTGCCACGTGGCACAATGGCTTGTCCGGCAAACAAAGGCCGTCGCGCCCCGCGAAGGAATAGCCTTCGCCTGTCGCGGGCCGTGAGCGACACTTAAATTTTGATTTATTTGATTTTCTTTACTATAAAGGTATTTCGGGTCCGTTTTTTCACATACGGGGTGTATTTTAGGACGTATAGGATATGTTTAAGGGTTTCGGGAGAGTTGTTATACTATAAGTTACTTTTCGGGTTTAGCAATGTAATTTAACTATAATGTACAATAAAAAAAACATTTAAATTGCCATGTTGTTACACAATTTAGAGGCAAATAAAAGATAGAGTAAATTACAAGTTTTGTCCTTTATGTTTGTACCAAATTACAGGTGGTGTCCTTTGCCTTTAAATTTGACAAGTTTTGTCCTTAACGTTTCAAAATCCTGCACGTTATGTCCTTTAGCCCTAACCCAGTCGAATTTTTTTTGTTAAATATGGTCATGTGCCTTGCACATGAGGGTATTCTTGTCATTTTACCTCTATAATGACTATTAGTAAATAATTTAATATTCAAGGAATAATTGTGCAAAAAAATAAAAAATAAATTATAAATATTAAAAACAATATTCTCTCTCTCTCTGACTCTCTCTCTATCACACATCTGCAACGAAAAACTCAAATAGGGAAGTTCATAACCATCTGCAACAAGTATATGCAATGAATCCCAAATACCAAAATTAAGTAAGAAGCTTCATAAACCAAGAACTGAAAAGAAATACCCAAATTAAATACACCTACTGGGGATTCTTGATTAACCATAGAGCATCAATTAAGGATATTAACAATTAAGAAAACTCCTAAATTGCATTTACTCATGTGTAAGGATAATACATATTCTTTTTCGTCTCCGATGATGTGGCGGTGGTGTGTACTCAGTAGACGGCGGAGATAGCGACGACCGTGGCGGCAGCTGCAGCTGAGCATTCTGTTTCGTCTCCGGTGATGTGGCGGTGGTGTGTACTCAGTAGACGGCGGAGATAGCGACGGCCGTGGCGGCAGCTGCAGCTGAGCATTCCGTTTTGTCTCCGGTGATGTGGCGGTGGTGGTGGTTCAGATCTGAGCAATTGAGGCGGCTGAAAGTTGATGGTAAGAGATTGTGGCGGTGGCTGAAGGGCAGTGGTGGGGGTGGAGGTGGTGGTGAAAGGTGGTGGTAGTGGGTGAAGAGAGAGAAGGGAGAGGAAAATGTGTGATATAGAGAGAGTCAGAGAGAGAATATTCAAGATTTTTAATATTTATAATGTCATTTTTATTTCTTACACAATTAGTCTCTTAAATATCAAATTATTTACTCAACAGTCCCTATGGAGGTAAAATGACAAGAATACTCTCATGTGTAAGGCACATGACCATATTTAACAAAAAAAATCTGACTGAGTTAGGGGTAAAGGACATAATGTGCAGGATTTTGAAACGTTAAGGACAAAACTTGTCAAATTTAAAGGCAAAGGACACCGCCTGCAATTTGGTACAAACATAAAGGACAAAACTTGTAATTTACTCTAAAAGATAAACAAATCAAAACATTTAACATTACATAAATAGTGTTAAACCCTAAACCGTAAACATATTAGGTAATAAGAAAGGCTAAAAACATCTAAATTATTCTATTACATGAATCGCAAACGTATTACATAAATCATTAAGTCAAAAGATAGAACATTATATAAATAGCAGAGTGATTTGCAAGTTTTGTCCTTTATCTTTATTCCCATTTTTAGACGGTGTTATTTGTGTCTTAAAATTGATGAATTTTGGAGACGATCCATCCCTTCGTTGACTTTCATTTTGACTTTGGAAAAGATCGATGTGGAGACTGAAAGAAGTGCTCAAGCATGGTTATGGAAAAATGAGTTGTTGCCCTTTGTTGCAATGTTGATGGTCACATGCTTGGATATGAGTATATTTGACCACAGTCAAAGTAGCCATGAATGATGGTATGTCTAGCACTGTTTATGTTGTTTACCATGATGCTCTTAGCATCTTGATACTGCTTCCGTTTTTCATCATTGGCGGCTTCAGGTTTGCCAACAAATAACATCTTTTTTTTACCTTTTAGATCTTATTGTATCAAGAAATTAATGTCAAAGGATCAATGATAACAGTTTGATCTTTTACAGAAATGTTGGTCGTCCTCCACTTAGTTTCTGCCATCTTTTCAGATGCTTTATTCTTGGCCTTCTAGGGTAAGCAATACAACCCATTTTTTTATAAATATAATTAAATCTAGATGGGTTGGGCCGGGTTGGTTAATGGGTCGTCATGGATGATCTGACTCGCCATGGATGCAGACTATATTTGAAATTTCTGAAACCTGGAGCATAATGATATCGAGTTAGATTTGGAAGAGAATTCAAGAAGGTGAAAAGCATGAATCGTGAAGAGATCTAAAATTAGGGTTACAATGATATTGGTGAAAAAAAGGAAATAAACGGGTGAAAAGCCCACCTAAACCAAAGAAAAGTACCACCGTAACAGAAAACCACGTCATAATAAATGGTGGCCACAAATTGTTTTGTTTTATTATAATGTATAGACATATATCAAAATAATATTTTATTTTTATTTTTAAACCTTTTTATTGTTATTTTGTTTTTATTAGAGTAAATTACGATTTTGGCCCTGTGGTTATATCACTTTTACTCTTTTAACCAAAAAAAAAAAATCTTTTAACATATGGGCCCCAACGTTTGTTTTTCTAACCATTTTTGCCCTCTTTACTAACTCCATCCAATTACGCAGTTAAAATCTGATCATGTGCCCCTCACATGAGGGGCATTTATGTCGATTCATCTAGCCACTTATAAATCCTTTAATAAAAAATACCCATCATTCATCTTCTTCATTTGAGCATCCCCAAACCCTAATCCCACCATTTTTATATGTTTAGCTAGCTCTTTCTAGCCCCAAACATTGTAACAGGATGCATAATCCCCAAACGTTGCAAGAAAAATGCATAATCCAACCTCAAATATAAAAACCCTAGAAACAATATCATAGCTAGTCAATACTTTACCTAATCCACATAAAAAATCATGTAAAATCCAAATCCACATCTTAATAACAGCGGCAGTGCTACCCATGAAGATGGTGATGACTGGTTTTTCCGGCGAAAGGAGAATGTGACAGTGAGGGTTGTTCTATAGATCAAGGGCGATGCCAAAGGGGTTCGAGGATCTCTACTAAAACGACGACGACGATCTGAAAACCCAACCGTCATCTACGGCATCTCCAGCGATGGCCACGAGATTTCGGCGAAACTCCGGCGAATGAAGTTGAAGATAATGTTTCAGATTCGAGTAGATCGGCGACTATATATACGGGATCTGTAAGTTTAGTTCCATATTTTAATCCGTTCAAAAGGTATACATTCCAGCGATTGTTAACTCACAAATGGGTTGTGTTGGATTGTGATTCTTGGCAATGGCTGTCGAAGAAGGCTGTATAGACCTTCACTTGCAAGGAGATGACGGTTCAGGTCCATTCAAACGATGCAGAGAAGTGATGGCCATGTGGTGGCGGTGGCCGTAGAGTTGTGGTGGCGGTGGTTGGAGAGTTGTGGTGGCGGTGGTTGGAGAGTTGTGGTGGTGATGTAGGGAAGTACATAGAGATAGAGAGAGATATATGGAGAGAGTGAGGGTGAATTAACATAAATGTCCATCATGTGAGGAGCACATGACAATCATTTAACCATTTAATTGGATGGAGTTAGTAAAGAAGGCCAAAATGGTTAGAAAAACAAGCTTTGGGGGTTCATATGTTAAAAGATTCTTTTTGGGCTAAAAGAGTAAAAGTGATATAACCACAGGGGCGAAAATCGCAATTTACAAAAGATAAGTGGTTTAAAAAGAAGTTTGAAAAACGAACGATCATAAAAGATGTTTATAAAAAACTTTTAGAAAAGACACTTTTACTTATTTTAAATGTATTTTATTAAAAATAATCGTAAAAATAACTAAATATTAAAACCAGAATAACAAAAAAAAAGTTAAAAAAAATAAAACCTTTTTTTAATATATACAAATAAAAAAAAAACTCATTCTATAGAGAATGAGATTGTGGTTTGATTTTTGTTAGTTTGAGTAATTACATAAACAATCTCTTAAATATTAAAACAAACATTAAAACTTATATAAACAACCCTTGAGACATAAAAGTACTAAAATACCCTTATATAATAACAAAATAAAGTAACGTAGTTAGTGTTAGAAGCGAAAACCATTACATAATATAACCTGAAGGTTTGATATATTTAAAGATTTCTTTTCAGACCGAAATAATTAAACTAACTAAACCTAAAGAACGAAAATTGTAATTTACTCTAAAATATTTCACGCACTAAACAACCTTTTTTGTCACTTTTATATTTGTATAATATATAGGGAGAGGGAGAGGGAGATATATATAATTTAATGTGATTTTTGCCTTGGCAATATAACAATAACCTAAATTTGTTTAATAAAATATTTCACGCACTAAAACAACCTTTTTGTCACATTATATTATAGTACACCATAATATATAAAAATTTTGTTTACACTGTATATTTGACAAATTATTGGAGATGATCGATTGATCCCTTGTTGACTTTCTTTTTTTTGAAAAGATGGATATGGCGACCGAAAGAAGTGATGAAGCATGGTCATGGATGAAGGATGTGATGCCAGTTGTGGTTATGTTGATGAACACAAGCATGGATATGGGCTTGTTGACCATAGTCAAAGCAGCCATGAATGATGGTATGTCCAGTATTGTTTATGTTGTTTACCATGATCTTCTTAGTGTCTTCATGCTGCTTCCATTTTTCATCATCGGTTTCTTCAGGTATCTTTCCAACAAAATCCATCTTTTGTTTGGTTTTTTTTTTTTTTTTTTTTTATTTTTATAAATCATATTCAGATGAAAGATCAATCTTAATACTTTGACCTTTTACAGAAACGTTGACCGTACTCCACTTAGCTTCCATCTTCTTTTCAGATTCTTTATTCTTGGCCTTTTAGGGTAAGCGATGCACAACCCATTTCTCTTTTTAAAGGTTGAGTTGGTTCAGAATGGGCCAAGTTTGGTTGATTACTAAAAACAGCTTTTTATCATTATTTGAAAAAAGTATTAAACTTTCAATGTGTTCCATCTTTTTTCAGATTCCATACACTTTGTTATTTAGGGTAGAGTATTTTTTCCAGTTATTTAGGTGGTTTAAGTCCTGAGAAATTTTTCTAGTGGTAGATTGGTCTACCTTCGGAGACGCATGTTCAATTTTCGTTTGAGCCATTTTTAAGAGACATCTGGGTGAAGGAATGAATCGGGGCTAGCTGTAATCCCGGTTTAAACCTGACGGGGGCGAGGGTTTACGATTCCATCCGGTTCACGCGGAGGGGGGGGGGGGGGGGTTTGGTGGTCGAGGAGTTAACCTTGGACATAGCCTCGATCAGGGTGGGTTTACACATGAGATTCTTTGCCGTTCAAAAAAAAGGTGGTTTAAGATTTTTTTTTTTCCAGCTATTTAGGTGGTTTAAGATTATCGAAAGTGTTTATAGATGTTTATGGGTTTGTAGACGTTTCTAGGTAGTTAGTTAAGCGGACTTAAAGTCCGATTGTTGAAGTAGCATACAAGCAAGAGTGATTTATTTGTAAATATAGGAGTTTGGTTGAGTAACATTAGCCATTAGCATACTCCAAATATTTATTTTATTTTTCTTTTTTAATAACTCATTAAACATATTTTGATTTTTCTCTAATAACTACTAATATTCAACTTTTCAAAATTAAGAATCTAAGTATACGCTTTTGTTTAATTTTTTTCATTGTGATTATGACACAAACTTTATTGAAAATCGGGTTCTTTCAAAATAAAGTATTTTCTGTTTTGTAAATATAGTAAAACACTTTATTTTAAAAGAACTCAGTCTTTAATAAAACTTATATTGCAATGTCGCCAAAAAAATTTAAACAAAAATGTGTATTTTTAAAGTTAAATGTTATAAGTTTTAGAATAAAAAAGGTCAAGATGATCCTGGTCGACTACTCGACTCAATTCCATCACCAAACCACCTTTTGACCATTTCTTTAAAAAAAAAGTTAAGAACTTTTAATAGAAGTTTTGAGTAACTTTTTATACATTAGGCTTGGTCCATTTTTAACTAAACTTCTTGTAACCTTTCAGATAAACACAAGCAAATGACCTATACAACACCTCTAGTTTTGTTACAAAGTTATAAATTCTAACAACCTTTACATATCAATGTTGTTTGTAGGATTTGTCTTTCGCAGATACTTTTATATCAAGGTACTTACTATAGCTCTCCAACCATGGCAAGTGCCATCTCAAACCTGAGTCCTGGAAACACATTCTTGATTGCAGTTGCCTTCAGGTAGTGCTCAAAGACCATGAATATATTTTTTATGTAACTGTTAGGGGTGGTAAAATGGGTGGGTTGGGCAGGTTTGGGTAATGGGTTAGGGTTTGGGTTTGGGTTAGGATGAGTTTATTAATAAATGTGTTAGGATGGGTTTAGGTAAAGATGGATTTGGGCTATAATAAATAAATATTTGAAAAGACAGTAGTTGCACTTACAGAGAGATGACATCTTGAGTGGCAGGTAATCTGGAAAGCATGCAGTGGAAAGACAAGTCTCTCAATATTTATTAAATTCATGAGATTGGGTTTCCATCTCTCATTGCAAAAATGTTTGAAAGTTAAAAACCCATGTGAAAACTTAGATGGATATTTTAAAACCCATCTTGACTATTTCCCCAGCCCATTCTGACTTATTTCCTTTGTTAAAGGGGTCTAAAATAACCCAAAATGTCATGGATGGGTTTTAGTTGCCACCCCTAATAACTGTGATAACCTATTATCCGAAACTCATGGGATTCATTAATGTCCAACCAACCAATAATATTAGGTAAAACATAAGTTAGGACGATATATTTCAGAGGGGGTTAAAAGCACAAAATAAATGGAAATTAGATTTAGCCATTTAATACTACCCCATCCCCTTAAAGGTTAGAACTATATATATATCCTACTAACTAGACATTATGCAAATCGAACGCCCCTTAAAGTCCAAATGTTCCATATGTGTTTTAGGATGGAGAAAATAGACATAAAAAGTTCAAGCAGCCTAGCAAAGTTATCTGGTACCATAATAGCAATATCTGGAGCAATGCTGTTCACATTCTATCAAGGCCCTGAAATTTTTCATTGTAACCCTTCTCTGGATTCAACCAATAAGCTTCGTTTGTCACGACCATCAGATTGGATAATTGGCGGTCTGATACTTGTTGGTAGTGGAATTGTTTATGCCATATGGACAGTTTTACAAGTAAGATATTCCTTAAAGTAGACGAATCTGGACTATTTTTAGCTGCTAATTTTTTTGATTTATACATCCAGTCAGCAACAGCTAAAGAATATCGAGATCAACGCACCATTGTCTTTTTCTTCTCCCTCTTTGGGACGATACAATGTATAGTTGTATCTCCTTTCCTAGAACCAGATCCAAATGCATGGATGTTACAGCCCGGAATTAAGATGATTGCTATAGTTTTGGGGGTAAGTTAAGTAAGGGAACCAATTTTTTTTACGACATGAACCTTTCATGAAGTTCACGGATATAGTTTTAGTCAAAACAGGTTTAGCTCGACTTAAGGTTGAACCTACGAACGCGTTTTGGTAAACGAGTTGTGTTCGGGTCAACCTGGTGGGCCTGTTGTTGTTGACCCATTTAACATGCTTATATTTTTATTTTTTCCCCGATAATTGTGTTCTGTGTCATAAATTAAATTGATTAGTATTTTATGTGAACTTTTTAAAGACAAGAGAAAATAATATTAGGTTTTATGGTTTAAATATAATTATATTGTGTATATATATATATATATATATATATATATATATATATAGTGGAGAGTTCAAATGAGAAGAAAAAATTTGTAAGAATAAAAAGAATAAGTTTTAAACCAATAGAAATAATCTATTTTACTTCATTTAATATGTGCATTTAATATTATTAATAAGGGCATATAGGTAAATTTCTAAATATAATTAACTAGCTAACTAATTAAAGTTGTAACTCCTTGTTAAATATACTCTTTCAAGATAAAATAATTTAGGGAGAAGGACAATTTTCGACATGTGTAGGATAAATTTTAGTATGTGTAGGATAAATTTTTAAATGTGTATGATAAATTTAGATATGCGTAGGGTAAATTTCAATAAGTGTAAGATATATGTAGGATAAATTTTGAAATGTGTAGGATAAAATGATTTTTTGCTTTATTAATCAGAGATAACATAATTAATGGAAGGAGTTATAAACTATTTAATGTTTTACCATTATGCCCTTTCTTTTTTTTCTTCTCATATTAAATTTCTTCTCAAATGAACCTTTCCATATATATATATATATATAGTGACAGGATCTGGAGAAAACGTCTAAACGTGTGAAAACGGTGAGAACGATTTTGGTGTTGACATGCAGCGTTGGTGCTAACTTACACTAAGGGTAATATTGTCAAAAGCCCATGCACATGCCAAAGACCATACACATGCAAATCACATGCATATTCCATAATTTTTTTAAACTCCCATAACTTTTTTATACGTGATTATTTTTTTTAAATTGCACAGTAAAATCGAGTGTTTTATCATCTTTTCAATGAGTATACCATTACTATACTTTTGAAATAAAAAAATGACATCAACTGTGTGTCCAAATAAAAAAACGTTAAAAAAAGACACAGTTCAGAAAAACGCCATGAAAATACCCAATTGAAAACGCCATGAAAATACCCAATTGAAAACACCCTAAAACACCCATTTCAGAAAAGACCATAATAAACACAATTGAAAACGCCATAAAATCACCTAGTTCGGAAAAAACGTCATAAAAAACCTAGTTGAATACGGCATAAAAACACCCAGTTCAGAAAAACATCACAAAAACTCCGTTGAAAACGCCATAAAAACCTAGTTCATTTTTTTTCTGAAAAGTAAATCAATAGTATACTCATTGCAAAGATAAGAAAAAGCTAGATTTTATGGTGTAATTTAAAAAAGAAATAATCGCGTATAAAAAAGTTCTGAACGTTTAAATATTGTGGGGAAATGGCGTGAGATTAGCATCTGCCCCCTTGTTAGGATATTCCTATTTTACCCTTCCTGATAGTTCCAGTGCCCCTAGTATTTACAAAAATATCATCGCATCAATCTCAGTTACAAACCCCTAAAATCTTGTGGTTGAGAATTGTTCTCATTGTTTTCATATTTTGAAGCATTTTCTCCCAATGGAGAGTTCAAATAAGAAGAATTTTTTTGTAAGAATAAAAACAAAGAAATTTCAACCAATAAGAATCAGTCATTTTACTTCATTTAATTTTTGTATTTAATAATAGTGTAAGGGTATATTGGTAAACTTAGATAGATTATTAATTGGTAGTCTTCATTTTTAATAGCTAATAACTTATTTTAAAAAAATATATTTTTTCAAAGAAGAAAAATAATTAATTTAAAGTGTGAGATGAATTACGAGGTGTGTAGGATGAATTATGAGCTGTGTAAGATAAATTTGAATATGTGTAGGATATATTTCAAAACATGTAGGATAAATTTTGATGTGTGTATGCAAAAATTTTAGTGTGGGGGATGATAGTCTTTATGACTAATTAAAGTAGTCAAAGATAATAATAAATTAAATGAGAGAAAAACTATTTAGTATTTTACAAATTTATCCTTTGTTCTTTTTTTTCTCAATTTAATTTTCTTCTCAAATAAACCTATCTCTTTTTTCGTAATCCCTTTTATATATATATATATATAGGGGACCGCTAGAATGAGAACCACCTCGAGTTATGAGAACCGCGAGAACTACTTGATCCGGGGCGAGGTGGACCAAATTTTTTTTTCCAAAAACGTAGATGTATGTATTATAAACACATTTGTAAAAAAAAAAAATTAAAAATGCCGTGTGTGTAGTTTTTTACACCACAAGTTTGTGGTGTAAAAAACTACACACACGGCATTTTTTTTTTAATTTTTTTTACGAATGTGTTTATAATACATGCATCTACGTTTTTGAAAAAAAAATTGGTCCACCTCGCCCCGTACGGTGTGGTTCTCGCGGTTCTCATAACTCGAGGTGGTTCTCATTCTAGCGGCCCTATATATATATATATATATATAAAGAGAGAAAGAGTGAAGGGGGTTGTTGGGCTCAAAGTGGGAAAGGATCAAGTGAGTATAACTACAAACTCTAAATTATTGTAATCAAAGATTTTTTGAGTAAATTGCCATTTTGGTCCCTGAGATTTGGCCAGTTTTGCTACTTTAGTTCAAATCTCAAACTTTTTGCATCTAGGGCCATGTGGTTTCGTTTTTGTTGCCATTTTGGTCCAAATTTCAAATTTGGCCAGATTCCCCAACTTAAACCCCTCTATTTTGTCTTTATCCTCAGGGGTATTTTGGTCATTTAGATTTATTATAACTCAAATTTAATAAATAATAATGTCACTGCCAGAACAACAATAATGCCACTGCCAGAACAATAACAACAAGCACCACCACCACCGCATCATCCCCACCACCACCATCCCACTGCCGCCAACACCACCATCCCACTACCACCAACCCTCCCAAACCCAAAACCCTCAAAAACCCTCACATAACTCAAAGCAGCCACAAAATTCCACCGCCAAAGCAAATGGTCCTAACCCTATGGCTTCAAAATCTTCGACAATCAAATCAGCGACCAAACCTGTTAAATCAGCAGTGAAGAAACCGCGGAGATGAAAGGGTTCCGTCAGGTTGACGGCGGAGATGAAGGCGGCGGCGTAGCTGAGGTGGATCTCCAGTGGTGGTGGTGATTGGCGGAGGTGATTCATAAGAACAATAAATCCGATTCAGGAGGAGGTGAAGGTGGAGGAGGTGAGGGTGTCGGGGGTGGCGGCGGTGATGGTGGAGGCGATGAGGGCGACGGTGGTGGTGGTGGTGGTGGTGGATCTTCAGTGGTGGTGGTGATTGACGGAAGTGATTCACAAGAACAGTAAATCCTATTCAAGAGGAGGTGAAGGTGGAGGAGGTAAGGGTGTCGGGGGTGGCGGCGGCGATGGTGGAGACGGTGAGGTCGACGGTGGTGGTGGTGGATCTTCAGTGGTGGTGGTGATTGTTTGAGAAGATGGAGGTTTAATTTGGTGGTGATTGTTTGAGAAGATGGATCTTCAGTGATGGTGGGGTTTATATATTAATAGTGTTAATCAATATTAGGTTATAATAAACCTAAAATGACCAAAATGCCCTTGAGAATAAAGACAAAAAACCAGGTTTTAAGTTGAAAAATCTGGTCAAATTTGAAATTTGGACCAAAATGGCAACAAAACGAAACCACAGGGACCAAAATGACAACATGTTTGAAATTTGGACTAAAGTGGCAAAACTCGCCAAACCTCAGGGATCAAAATGGCAGTTTACTCAAGATTTTTTTCAAAAGTTTAATTGTTATTATTTCTAGATACAATAAATCATTAATTATTTTATCTAACTTTTAATTTTAATTTACTAGAACTTGTTTTGACCGGTAACATGTCTATCTTTCCATTTATAAACAATCTAAATTACTTTTATAAGTTTTAACGCATGTCTTGGTAACATTAACTCATTATTTGACTTTTATACTTGAAGGCCGTTTTCTTTGTGTTACGTTTCACCACCATCACATGGTGCTTGGAAAAGAAAGGCCCAGTTTTCGTTGCCATGTTCTCACCCCTTGCAATAGTTATTGCCGTATTCATGGGTGTCACATTTCTCGGTGATTCACTTCGCTTAGGAAGGTAAAAGATCAAGCTTTCTAATTCAAATTTAAAAAATTACGGGGTGTGATTTATGTGTTTGAAAGTTGCGGAAGAGGGGGGGGGGGGGGGTTAGGTTATGACACGACTCAATATATGCACGAAAATAATTAAGTTTGGTGTTTTCATATCTAACCATTTTAATAACCATGTCATGTTTGGGTGTTAAGTTGGATTGTGTTATGCTAGACCTAGGGGCTGTTTGGCTAAGCTTATTGTTTTGACTTATTTACTTATTTGCTTATTTGAAAAGCAAATAAGTCATAATGGAATGGCTTATTTACTTATTCCTCTCACATAATAAGCTAACCCAAACACCTTTTAACTTTTCAAAAAGCAAATAAGTAAATAAGTCAAAAAAATAAGCTTAGCCAAACAGTCCCCTAATAATCCATTTAGTTAAATACACCAACATGTTTAAAATTAGAATAGAAAACATATTTGATAAGTTTCACCCACCAACCTATTTACAACTTGTTTAACCTGTTACTCGCCAACCTGTTTATAACTCGTTGACAACTGGATTACAACCTGTTTGACTTATATAGGTATATGGGCTAAACATGTCTTGTTCAGGTTACATTATTTTAAGTGAATCCAAATTAGGAATTATGCATTTGACATGAATAAATATCTGGGTTGTGTCCGGCTTCATCTCTAGCCCACCAACCCAACAAAATTGACACCATGTGAATATTGTGACGTGTTTCGCATCGATCATTTGATCCCATTTGAGGTTGTTTGGTTGATCATTGTTTAAGTTCACCAAAGGCAAATGATTCATGGCTTGTTCTTAAATGGTAAATTTGTATATGCAGCGCGCTTGGAGCCACAATAGTTGCAGCGGGATTTTATACTGTGATGTGGGGGCAGGCCAAAGAGAAGAACACGTTACCAATAGCGACACGGGCTGATTTGGACATTTTACCTGATTCATCGGATAAAAAAGCCCCTCTCCTTTCATCAATAAATGAATCAAGCTGTTAGTTTACTGTGTAACTCGCGCGTCCATTAATGCAAAATCAATGATATTATTGGATGCATAAAAATGTAGAGATCATCAAACATTCGTTTTTTCAATGTATTTCTTTGGGTTGTAATGTGATTATTCATTTGTTCTTGTTTGAAGGATCAAAACAGAAAAGCCAAAAAAAGTCCAAAAGAGAATATGTAAAATGCATGGGCAGAGGCGTCTCTGAGAATTCACATAGCCTAGCCTGTTCAAGCTTGAAAAAATGTGTCCTTCCGTTATGTTTTGTTATTATTTAAAAAAAATCAAATTAGCATTGGGTTCAATAAACCTACTTCCAAGTGGGCTAAATTCTAAAGCATAAAAAATGATTTGTAAATGGACCTATATTGGAAGTGGTATGTGTTTACTATTTAAAAAAAAAATAACATATATGTATCGGACTTTTTTTTTAAATCGCACGCCCCTCGAAATCGCGGGCCTTGTGCGGAGGTCCTCCCCACACACCATCAAAGCCTCCCATGTGCATGGGTCAGAAGGAAACATGCTAGCCCATGTAATAACTAGGCTTGGGCATGGTCTAAACCAAGACAAATTATGGTTTGGGTTTTGAAGCGATACAAGGTGTGTAATCAGATTTTATCAATCTTATGTTGGGACTAATCTTGTCATAACTCAAAAGTTGGAGGGTGCTAAGTGTTTTAGTTTATTTTATTTAGGTTTCCTAATTCTAGTCTAGGGATGTTTTCTTGGGCATCAAGATTTATTAGATAGGTTTATCTAGTTTGTTTATTTATTTTATTAATAGAGTTTGAGTCGGATTAGGACTAGAATATGTTTAGTATAAATAGATGGTTAGGGTCATTGTAGTTAGTGTGCTTTTCATTGATAAATTTATAAAAGAGTCGAACAAGTTTGTTCATCCGGTGTTTGTGTATTCGATCAAGGGCCTGATTTCCAACAATTGGTATCAGAGCTTGGCCGTTTTGAGAGTCGTTTTCAAGGAGGGGAGCCGCCCCTCGCGGGGGTGGCGGAATCGCGGTGGTTGAAGACGAAGGAAGAGAAATAAAGGGATTGAACTACCACGTGTGTACGGAATTATGGGTTTCCATGCAATACCTGTTGCATGTCGATGGAGATTTTCTTCATAAACAAGTCTATGGATAAAGATTCAGTGGGCTATAAATTTTTGCCCATAATGTGGAGTCCAGCGTGGGTTTGGATGCATGGCCTAAGTTTTGGTGGATATGCAAAGGGTGAAAATTGCATGAGTTGTTTTTAGTTTTTAATTGAATATACGTGGTGGTGGTGATCCCATGAATATTTAATTGGATTCTCACGGTGGATATGGATAACAAGTTCGGTTTCGGGAAAGGGTGTAGCCGTTGGCTGCAGGGCAAACGCAGCAAGAAGAAACTGAGTTTCGGTAGTTATTCTTCGCAGCCTGTTTTCGGGTTTTCAAAGCAGGGTATTTGCGGGTGTTTCGGGACAGCAGGGGGGCTATTTCGGTGTCGTTTTACAGCCTAAGACGGAGGCGTTATGGTGTTTTCGGTAGGCCGTTGTTGTGGTACACGTACCGGTTAAGACGACGGGGGTGACCGGTGATGAACATTTGTTTTCCGAGGCTGTTAATAGCGATCAAAAGAAGATTCAAGGTTGTTCGGTTATTAGTTGCGGGTTTGAGCAACTGGCATATACCCGGTGACAACAGCAGGATTTGAGTTACCTTGATCAGCTTGTTTCGTGATAAGAGGAGACCGGCGTGGTGCGTGAAAAGCGGGCAGAAGGGATCCGTCAAAGCAGGTGGCTTTGGATTTGTCTCGTTTGGCAAAGTGAGAAAACGGAAGAAGCGGGTAGCTTGTTTTCTTTGTCGGTGGAGAGGCCTCTTGTAACGGGTGTGATCGTAAAAAGGTGCGGGTTGTTGAGACAAGAAGAGAGTGGAGAAACTACACCATTGTAAACATTATGGCATTGGAGTTCAATCGGGTGGCTTTGGATGTGACCGGGGAGAGGTCATCGATCCGTGATAAGTCAAGATGTTAATGAACGTGTGTCCAACGGGATGCCATGTGATATGTTACAAGTGTAGTGGAGTTGATTTGGGTTGAACCGAGAAGACGTTGGACGTGGCCGAGTGAAGGTCGGGTGCCGGGTAGAAGTCAAGATGGCTCGAGAGGAAAGATTCGGGTGTCATAAATGAGCGATGTGAACAAACCGATATGAGGATGATGAACCGGCTCTATTGTGAAGAAAGTTATTGACAAAATTAGGGGGGTGATTGTTGGGACTAATCTTGTCATAACTCAAAAGTTGGAGGGTGCTAAGTGTTTTAGTTTATTTTATTTAGGTTTCCTAATTCTAGTCTAGGGATGTTTTCTTGGGCATCAAGATTTATTAGATAGGTTTATCTAGTTTGTTTATTTATTTTATTAATAGAGTTTGAGTCGGGTTAGGACTAGAATAAGTTTAGTATAAATAGATGGTTAGGGTCATTGTAATTAGTGTGCTTTTCATTGATAAATTTATAAAAGAGTCGAACAAGTTTGTTCATCCGGTGTTTGTGTATTCGATCAAGGGCCTGATTTCCAACATCTTATAGGTACATTCCAACCTATTAAGGTAAAAAGTTTAACAATTCCAAACACATGATCAAAAGAAGCTAATTGTTCATAAAAAATAACTATACACAAGCTTATCAAATTAGCATATGGTATATATGTTTGGCTTCTAGGAATGTATCACGAGAATGAAGGTATATACCACACACATGTTAACAAAACAAAATAAATAAACGTAGGTTGTAAACTCGAAAACGAACCCATAGTAATTTGTGTTGGACACAATTGATGACTTCGGGACCAAGATGGCGGCCTGACCCGATTCATCTATGCTGGGCAGCGGCCCTATGGGTGTTTAGGATTAGTTTTTTTCTTGTTAACCAATTTGGATGAACACTATAAATATATGTTACCAAGTCAGGGTTTTGTGTGACATTATGTTTTTTGAGTTATGTTTTCCTTGATTATGATAAAGTGAGTTATCGAAATATTGGGTGATTTTGATATCATCAATATTAGAACACATTCGGTCAAAACCGAATCTCCTACCAAAGAAGTTTCAAATTCAAATTAATTCTATTGTTGTAACTTACCAATTAATTGGTCAATATCCTAGCTTTAATTCTATTGTTGTAACTTACCAATTAATTGGTCAAGATCCTAGCTTGTTTAGCTCCCTAATTCTAGCTCATTAGTTCCTAGTCTATAGCTACAATCTTGTATATATGTAATCCTTTTAGTCATTGAGAAATCATAAGTTTGATACATTTATATGGTATCAGCCAGGTTTTGCAAAACCTAAACACAACCATTCTCTCCTCCATGGCCGACAATGTCGTTACCACCACCACTTTGACCACCGGCACCACAGCCACCCAATCGATCACCATGGTCAATTTCCCTTCATCTCTAAAACTCACTTCTACCAATTACCTTAGTTGGAAAACCCAACTAGAAGCCATCCTCCAAGGTTTGGACCTATTCAAATTCATTGATGGTTCTCACCTTGTTCCTTCTCCAACCAAAAACACCGACGGCTCCTCTATCCCACATGTCGATTATCCCGCCTGGTACCGCCAAGACCGACTCCTATTCGGTGCCATTGCCGGCAGCCTTTCCGCCGAGATTGTCCCCCTCATCACCAATGCCAAAACTTCCCTTGATGCTTGTAAAATCTTGGCATCCACCTATGCCTCGCCATCTCAAGGACACATCAAACAACTCCAACATCGCCTAAAAAAATCCCTTAAAACTCCTGACCAAACCATCACCAATTTTATGCAATCCATAAAAATACTTGTTGATGAATTAGCCATCCTTGGGAAACCCATGGATCCCGAGGATGTTACGGACATTATCCTTCAATCAATTGGTTTACGACTTGAATTGGTATAGGAAAAAAATTATAGATTGGGATTTGGTCGATTATTATATTATATAATGGTTTATATAGAGATTAATATATATAAATAGAGATAGATGGGTTGATTATTATATTATCTCTACTATATAAATATAAAGAAGTTTAATAATGTTGTTTTGTATAAACCAATCTGATAGCATTATTTGGGCTAATGGATAAATATAGCCTACACCCACTAACAAATAAATTAATTTTATGGCTTTTGTATAAAAAAATTTAAACTAATCATGCCTTTATATACACACACACACACATATATATATATATATATATATATATATTGTATTTATGCATTGATTAAAATCAATTTGCTATTCTTTATTAGAAAATGTTTATGTTTATTTATTTTTAACAAATATTAGAAACATAATTATATAACTAATCATTTTATATATACAATAACAACTATAAGATTTTTTAATGAAGTAAATCATTTTACATTATAGCATGTGTTGGTACCATAACGAACCAACAACAACTTAATTATATAACTAATCGTTTGCCTGTCGCGAAGCACGGGCGTACCTTTAACCCTAGTTATTATTATTATTATTATTATATAAATAAAATTTAACCAAAGTACGAAGACATTGTTATCCAAGTTATTATGTGATGCATATGAATATTCCAAAGGGCCTGTACATAGCCACGTATCAAATTTAATTGCCACCTGGTAGTTGTTTTGAATCTATCTAACATGTCAATATGTATGATTCTGTCTAAGAGAAAAGAAAACAAAAGAAAATATATTGGGAAAAGAATGGATGAAAGCGTGATACGAAGAAGGTCATAAATAATAAATATATAAAGAAAAGTTGAGTGACAGAGAGTGTACTATATTTGTGGGCTTACGCCAGACAGACACGGCCGGTGGTACAAGGTGGCAATTAGTGGTGGTGGTCTTTTACGATATGGGTTCCATGAGGTAAAATCCATATATAGATTTAATATTGTATTTCATATACACTCGAGTCACCTATGTGGAGAGTAAGGGGTCTGTATGACAACTTTTGAATGGTTAAGTGTTGAACCAGTATGAGGTCTGAACCATTAAGAGCCAGTATAATCCTTAACCGTTCAAAGACAAATGTCTGACCAATTCAGATTAGAGGTCTTAACCATTCAGACTCAGTATAATGCTTAACCATTCAAAGGCAAATGTCTGAACCATTCAGACATCTACTCGCGAAACAAACAGTTTGAACCATTAACTGCTGAATCAGTAAGATGTATGAACCATTAAGAGCCCAATTAAGAGATAAACAAACAACCCCTAAGTATGTTTCTATTTACGTATGCTGGGGTTGTGGGGTTGTGAGTCTGTTTATCAGCTTTTATTCTTATAGTAAGTATGTTTCTATGTACGTATCAATTCGTCATGTAAATTATAAATAATTCAACAATCAAAATAGTTGCTTAGTGACAATTTTTGGTTAATCGGTTTTGTAATTGGTGAGTCATCTGATCTTATTCAAAGTTTAATTGATATTGTTTATTCTTCGAGAGTAAAAAACGAAGACGGAATAAAATTAATGATACTAGAGAAAGAAAGTAATGTTACGTATCAAACAACAAATAGGAAATATTTTATGATTACTTTAAATCTATGTGAATTGTTATTATAACTGGTTCATGCCCCGCCCGCGTTGCGGGGCGATAACCGAATAATTCTCAATCAATTAAAAAAACACTACTATAATTTTGCTAGAAAAAAATCTAAAATGATGATAAGACCGTCTTTTTTTCGGATCAGGGCAAAACTGTACTTTTCAGGACTAATGAGCAAGTGTTAGGCAGCTCCTTGACACGGGAAAAAGTTAAATCGAGTCAACCAATTAAAAATAAACTTTTATACTTTTGCAAAAAAAAAAAAAACAAAAAAAACAAAAACGATGGGGAAAAACGTAATTTTGAACTGACAGCGAAATCATAATATTTTTTCATGGATAAAATCGTAAATTAAATGGACCAATAGGGGAGTGCCAGACTGCCAGGCATCTGCCGGCATGACTGTAATTTTACACTGGGGGCAAATTTGTAATTTAACCAGGGAAAAAAAACCAATAGAGAAAATGTAAATTTAATTTGTGGGCAAAATCATAACTTCGCTATGAGAAAAAAACTAATGGCAAAAGTGTAAATTTAAACGGGGCAAAATCGTAATTTTGAACCGAGGGTAAAACTGCCATTTTTAGCTGGGAGCAAAGGCATAAATTTATTTTTAAGTCGGGGAAAAAACATAACTTTAAACTGATGGCAAAATCCTAATTATAATGGGAAAAAAACTAATGGCAAAACTGTAAATTTAAACGGGGCAAAGACGAAATTTTGAGCGTAGGACAAAAATGAAATTTTTAGTTGGGAGCAAAAGCGTAAATTTGTTTTTAAATGGGGTAAAAACATAATTTTGAACTGATGGCAAAATCGTAGTTTTAAAGCGGGATAAAAACGTAAATTTGTTGGGCCAATAGGGGAGTGTCAGGCAGCTGTCTGGCACTATTCCTTTGCCGCCCATGTGACCCAATGAAGGGGCGGAACTATTCCCGCCGACATTGTAGTTTGTAGTAGTTGAAATTTTTTATTTTTTGGTCTTTATTGTAATGTGAAATTTATTTATCCTTTTTTTAATATATGGATTTATATCTTAAACTGCTCAACCAGTGTATCACATGTGTAAATCGTGTTCCTTTTCATTGTATGTAGTTTATACAAATGTAAGTTAAGTATCAAAACTATTTATATTACCAGAGAACCATAAAGTATTTTAACTATTTAACTTAATAATAAGAGTATGGTTGCAAAAGTCGTTAGGCGCTATCTAGTCGGTTGACTGGGGAGTTGAAAGTGTTGGAAATTTGGTGAATGGATTTTTACTATATTTATAATTTAATGAAATTATAAATATTAATTAGAATCTTCATGTGGTAAATAAAAGAGAAACTCTTGAGTAGAGCTTCTTGATGACATTTAATTAGTTTTATTAGAGTTTTTAAGTCTCTAATTAAATGACTAATTAAGTGAAACATTTCACTAATCCTTAAGTCTTGTACAAATAGTAGGCTATGTGCTTATTTTGTTACAACAAGAATATGATATTACTTTATACATGAATAATACTAGAATGAGGATGAACACTTGAAGACCAACTAGAGAGATGAGTACTTTCTACTTGTTTTCTACCACATGAGTTCAAACACTACAATTACCGGATGTAACCTTGGGCGTGTGAGCCATCTCCGACAGTACAGACTGCTTCGGCTGTTGTGCCGTGGGAGACAGACGCGTTGTCTTTAGTAGAGGCGTGAAATCTGTTTTAAGAGAAGCGTGTTGAACACGTGTCTCAACCAAAATCGTCAACGTTTTAGTGTGCTCTTTGTTGCAGTCAAGGAACATTTTCCAAAACTCAAGATGATGAATACTCGAGTCTAGGATGCTATCAAGTGCGCGTGAAGGACCCACCAGAGATGCGGCTTGAATCAAGATCGGTATATATAATTATACTAGTGCTAATACCCGTGAATTTCACGGGGCGGACAAAATAATATGTTTTCAAATAGATAAGAAGCAGTTAAAGAAAACACAAAATAAATATGGAAACAACAAACTTCAAGCAAATTGATTATCAATCCAAAGTTACATATGATAAGAAAACATTGACATCGTGAGAAAAAATCCATGAAAAACTACAAATTTGAGAATATCTCTTTGTAAACAACATTGGTTGTTTTATTTGTAATTTTTCCTTCACTGTCTAAGATTAGAATTTTTAAGCCGTCCATGCTTTTAACTCTTGAGAGTGCCACATAGAGTTGTCCGTGAGTGAATACAGGTTGCCTTAGAAATAAACCAACCTTTGATAATGATTGACCTTGGCTCTTGTTTATTGTCATTGCGAAACAAACACAAAGTGGGAACTGTCTTCTTTGTAGCTTGAAAGGAATTCGTTTATCTGATGGTGACAAATTGATTCTTGGAATAAAAGTCCGTGTTCCAATGTTACTTCCTGAAATGATCTTCGCTTCAATAACACGATCACCGAGTGTAATGACTTGTAATCTAGTCCCATTGCATAAGCCATTTTTCTGATCAATGTTACGTAAAAGCATTACCGGAACACCAACTTTTAAAACTAACTTGTGATTCGGCATCCCTGAAAGTTTAAGACCATTTAGAACATCTGGAGGGTATACATTGTGTTGCATATGCTCATTTACATTCTCGGATTGGCATATTGAATCAGAACTAAGATACTCCTTTTGATCACCAGGAAACATTGATAATAAAATATCATTGATTTCGTGCACAATCTCATTTTTTGGAGCAAGAATTGCTCTTTCTTGAAAGAAATTTGGATCTTTGAAATTTTCAAGTATTGAAGGATACACAAAGTTGATTAAACTATCAATCGGATTGATAGAATCAATAATCAAGATATCTTTAGGTATATCGATTACAGCATCACCATCATTTGCTCCACCAACCTTTCCCTCTCCCAAATCCAAAAGCCATTTGGCAAAATCTTTGGTCTTTTTAATAACCGATTTGTCACTTCCGACGGTTAATCTCATATTTTTTGTTAGCTTAAGAAGTTTGCATTTGTTCCAAATGTACGATGAACTTAATGACGCATTAACAATGTCTTGTCTAGAACCATTAGGAACAACCGGAAGAATCTGTCGAAAGTCACCGCCAAACACAATTACCTTTCCTCCAAACGGTAAATCTATGTTATTTGAAGAATCATGACTGAGTATGTCTTTTAAACTTCTATCCAATGCTTCAAATGCATGTTTGTGAATCATTGGAGCTTCATCCCAAATAATAAGTTGCGTTTTTTGTAATAGATGTGCAACATCGGTCCCAGGCTTGATTCGGCAAAGAGAATCCTCATTTAGATTCAAAGGAATGTCAAATCTAGAATGCGCTGTTCTACCTCATGATAGTAACAAAGATGCAATACCACTTGAAGCAACATTTAATACAATTTCACCTTTACTTCGAATGGCTGCAGATAATGTCTTCCACAGAAAAGTCTTACCAGTACCACCGTATCCATAAAGGAAAAAAACACCTCCTTTGTTTTGTCTAACAGCTTCCATGATATCATCAAAAACGTGTCGTTGTTCATCTGTTAAAGCTATTAACATAGTATTTAACTCATTTTCCAGTGTACTCTGGTCGTAAGATAACTCTTCGTTAATCAAACGATTGTTTGCTGAAGAAATAGACTCGTCATCAGGATAAGGCATAGTTGTATAGTTTCTCAGCGATGAGTTATTACGAAGTAAGAATTTCTCAATTTCTAACAAAGCCAAATTCTTGATTTGATATTCTGAATACGGTAATTCTGTAAGATGTAAACAATATATATATATATATATAAGTTATAACAATGTGTAAAGATACAATAATAAAAAATTAAATGAATCAACAACACTCACTGAAATTAGTGATAAATAATTTTAAAGAAATTAACCAAATTATTAAATAATTATAAAATGAAAAAAGAAAGCGTACCATCAACATCTAAAGCGTTTTGTCGTCTGTAGATAATGTCATCTGACAAATATTTCCATGTATTTTCCCATACAAAATCCGGTCTAGACAAACTACCAGACATGAGCATTGTTCCAAATAATGTTCGTAGATAATAAGCATTTCCATAAATGTTTGCTTCCTTAATAGCTTCAATATACTCGTTGTCATCGTCCAAAAGGCCAAGAGCATAACATGCATCTCTAAATGTAGGATATACATGTCCGTTGACTGTTCGAATATCTTCAAATGATTTGGGTCCTTTTACTTTGTTTAACAAAATTCTTAAAAAATATCCTTCACCGGCAGAAGGGAACACAGAATGAATCCTACCGATTGAACCAGCTCTTTGCCTTGGTTCCCAAGTCCGAGTATCCAATTTATAAACAAATTTTGTAGGAAACTCAACGTACGTGAGTTCTCGTGCTGTCGGCAATTTCTCGTTACACTTCATCCAAGATAAGAACATCGAAGAAGCAACAGATGGTTTGTTGAGAACATCATCAATGTCATCGTCTGCACCGTAAATTACATTTTGTTGACCAGGTAAATGGAAAGGAAGTCGCATAACTGAAGGATGCCTGTAGTGAACGTCGTATGAAAAAATTCTCCATGAGGATTCACATGCAGAAATGTATCTGCAGTCATAATACTGGTTTATCTCATCTACTGCTGGTTCCTGATTGTCACTTTCCACGACTCTAAGGGTTGTTCTATCTGGACCTTTGTTAATGTATTTAAACAAATATTTTATAGAACTAACTTGATTGCACCACTCAACGTTAATGTGTGCCTGGTATCTTTTTAAGAGCAGTTTGCTATATGGAACAACAAATCTGTTATCTAATTTGACACCAGATTTTTCAACAAAGGAACCCGAATCTCTTCTACGGTATAATGGAAAGCCATTTTTATCTAAGCAAGTATTGTTAATGAACTTCTTTGGAAACTTCTTTGGAACATTTTCGGTCGATCATGCATGGGCAATTCATATTGTGAACACCACAGGGACCATGGATCATGAATTCTCCCACAAGCCTATATAACTCGGGATCTTCACTTTTATCTGGAATTTCGGCAGAAATGATTGGATCTAGATAATCAACAGACGCTATCTTGCTATCCGAATCCATAAATATACAAATATGTGCATGAGGAAGTCCACGTTTTTGAAATTCAACGGTATAAACCACTACATAGTGTAAGAAAGTAAATATTATTATTTATAAATAAAAGTTATTGTATAATAAAAAAAATTCAAAAACATAAAAAAGTATTCAAATAAGAACACGTAAAATTATAAGTTGTGAATAATAAAATTATGTATTCGAAAGGAAACATACCTGCATTAACTTTTCCGAGTAACTCATTGTCTTTCAAGTCTTTGATTATGGAATCAAGCTTCATTTTAAAAATGCGACACAATATGTCTGGTCTGTCTTCAGGTTTAATGATAGTGTCTTTCAAAAATCTTCTGACTTCTGGCCACTTTGGATTACATGTAATAGTAATGAAAAAATCTGGATAGCCAAACCATTTGCATAGAGCCATTGCATCTAAATAGTTTTGCATCATATAGCGAGAACCACCAGTGAAAGAAGAAGGAAGTATGACACGTGAGCCCATTTTAGACATATCTTTGTTTCCCTCAATATTTGCATTCCGAATATTCTCAAAAGAATCAGATCTCAAATGAGTTTGTTGTCTACGTATGTAAAACAACCTTTCACTCTCAATCATAGTGTATGCATCAACCACAAATTGTTGGAAAAGTCGTTTTGCATTATGAAGGAGTGAGAAACTATCCACCCGGTCCTGGATTCGATAAGCAAAGAATTCTCTCATTGTACACATAGGTCGTTTGCTACTACTTGAGGGTGTAACACCTCTATGCAGAATGTCAACTCTGTACATATCATCCCCGTAAGGAAATAAAAGAGGATATTGGAGAGCAAGATAAGAATGATGTAATTCACTAACTCGCTCTATACGCCCTGTTTTAGTTTTGACGACAATATCTCGATTTTCAACAGCCTGAGTTATGTCTCCAACAACCAAAGCTGCAACTTCAGATGCTTCCGGTAGGTTGTATGTTCTTCCATCTTTCGATCGCTTACTAATAAGACGTAGCTTTAGATCGATATGAGGATTTTGTTTAAAACAATCTCTAGCTATTCGATAACTTTTAACCAACGCATTATGAGAATCTAACATACGTTTCAGTTGTTCAATAATTTCCACATCAAGAGCTTGTTCATTTGAAGAAGATGAATTTCTTGAACCACTGTTATTTTATAACAATTTGAAACATTAAACATTATATTATAAGTAATAAAATAAATATGAATTGAAATTGAAAAAGTAAACACATACCCAAATGCGCTTTGCCTGTTGAAAACTTCATTATCTGTGTCATATATATACAACTGGCTGAATTTTGGCTCTTCTCCATCCTGGGGTAAAAGACTTCCAATTGTATGATAGTTTTGTCCACTTAATCTGAAGACGAATGGAGCGTTTCCGCGATTGATAGTTTTGTCAATCCTCCCTCCCATTGAAGTGAATGAGAACATTGAATTATAGCGACGAATGTTTTTTAAGAAAAACTTGCTTTTGGAATCTAAGCCAAAGTATAGATCTTTATAATTTTGAGGAGGTTCTTTTAATTCTGGTAGCACAACTTTACCATAGCCACAACAGAGCGAAAAGTCTGATTTGTTTGCCTTTTTTACTCCTCTATTTGCCTCAGATTTCCATAATTTGGCATGACATAATTGACAAACTATGGTTTGGTCACCATGATCCAAGTAATCTGTTGTTTTATTGTTTGCCATAAACGAAAGACATTATATAAATTAGTATCTAAAAAATGAGTAAATGAAAATAAATATTAGACCACAAAAAAAGTATACATGATACCTTTTGATATGCCTACTAATGTGTCTTGGTTGGATTGAGGAACTTCTTTATCATCATCTGCTATCAAGTCAATCGTAGGTACAGGGGTTACAGTTGCACCATTACTTATTAATTTACGCTTTCCAGATGATAACCTTGTCAAAGTTGAATTTTGAGATAATGGCATTGTACTTTTTGGTGTAATGTCAATTGAAGATAGAGGTCTTCTCGTAACACCTGACATTGATGGTGTTTTATCGTTACCGTTACAACTAAAGAAACCTATAAGAAAAAAATTTGAATTAAAAAAAAAGTATAGGTAATAAGTATCATAGTTGATATAATAATTGAATAAGTGACAAAATTACCTGAATTAACACAATTAAATGGGTTTGAAACATTAATGTTTGTTAAAACAGTACTGGTTGATGCATGATTGCCTGCAAATAATGTATTTGAAGTAAAATTCTCTGTGATATACCAAATAATAAAATAATAAAAATTAAAAGTCTTACATTTAGAATTTTCAGCCATTCCAAAAGATGAAGGAGTGGATGAAACACGAAGGTTTCCAGTATCGGACATGTTCTTCGATTTTTTCCTATCCAAGTAAAGTTTTCTAATCTTTCGCCTTTGTTTACTATCATTAGTGTCCATGCGGACCATGCCCATATTTAACACTACAAAAATTAACATTAACAATTAGAATATAAAAATTATAAAATAGTAAATTTTGGCAACGTTATAACTTATTTAGTAATATATTTTAAAGGTATTATATTGCATACCATTTGAGATGTCTGCACATGGACTTCTAAACACATTTACTACAAAAAAAAAAAAAGTTAATATAAACCTGATTAATTATATTAGAAAAAAACATTTAGTATGTATGATGTTGTATTTCAATTAAGATGAAGCTAGTGTAAATATTAATTTTTTAACATGATGTATACAAAGAATCTTACAATTGGAACTCTCTCTAATGCTTGTATCTTGAAACTTCGATAAACATTGTGCATTTGATATGCTAGATGAAGACTTCAATGTTGCCTTTTGGCAATCTATTTTTCGTTGTTTTTTATGTGCTGCATAAAAATAATAATACATAATGTTATTGGTATGTGTAACATAGTAGTATCAAACGATTAACAAAGTTAATGTCAATCTTTGATATTTTAAATTAGATTTTACCAAGTGTTCTAAAAAATAATTAATAGTCAAAATTTTTTTTTGAGTGTTCGCATCTTTAAGTCATAAAAAATAAAGTTAAAATCCCTTTGTGTGTTCACATCTTTATGTCATAAAAGTAATAAAATAATTTAAATTATAAAAAGCTTATTATATAAAAAAGCTTACAGTATAATGAACACACCATACATACAACATGATAAAATAACTTTAATTTTACTAATGATCTTATTCAAAGTTTAATTGATATTGTTTATTCTTCGAGTTTAAAAAACAAAGACGGAATAAAATTAATGATACTAGAGAAAGAAAGTAATGTTACGTATCAAACAACAAATAGGAAATATTTTATGATTACTTTAAATCTATGTGAATTGTTATTATAACTGGTTCATGCCCCGCCCGCGTTGCGGGGCGATAACCGAATAATTCTCAATCAATTAAAAAAACACTACTATAATTTTGCTAGAAAAAAATCTAAAATGATGATAAGACCGTCTTTTTTCGGATCAGGGCAAAACTGTAATTTTCAGGACTAATGAGCAAGTGTTAGGCAGCTCCTTGACACGGGAAAAAGTTAAATCGAGTCAACCAATTAAAAATAAACTTTTATACTTTTGCAAAAAAAAAAAAAAAACTAAAACGATGGGGAAAAACGTAATTTTGAACTGACAGTGAAATCATAATATTTTTTCATGGATAAAATCGTAAATTAAATGGACCAATCGGGGAGTGCCAGACTGCCAGGCATCTGCCGGCATGACTGTAATTTTACACTGGGGGCAAATTTGTAATTTAACCAGGGAAAAAAACCAATGGAGAAAATGTAAATTTAATTTGAGGGCAAAATCATAACTTCGCTATGAGAAAAAAACTAATGGCAAAAGTGTAAATTTAAACGGGGCAAAATCGTAATTTTGAACCGAGGGTAAAACTGCCATTTTTAGCTGGGAGCAAAGGCATAAATTTATTTTTAAGTCGGGGAAAAAACATAACTTTGAACTGATGGCAAAATCCTAATTATAATGGGAAAAAAACTAATGGCAAAACTGTAAATTTAAACGGGGCAAAGACGAAATTTTGAGCGTAGGACATAAATGAAATTTTTAGCTGGGAGCAAAAGCGTAAATTTGTTTTTAAATGGGGTAAAAACATAATTTTGAACTGATGGCAAAATCGTAGTTTTAAAGCGGGATAAAAACGTAAATTTGTTGGGCCAATAGGGGAGTGTCAGGCAGCTGTCTGGCACTATTCCTTTGCCGCCCATGTGACCCAATGAAGGGGCGGAACTATTCCCGCCGACATTGTAGTTTGTAGTAGTTGAATTTTTTTATTTTTTGGTCTTTATTGTAATGTGAAATTTATTTATCCTTTTTTTAATATATGGATTTATATCTTAAACTGCTCAACCAGTGTATCACATGTGTAAATCGTGTTCCTTTTCATTGTATGTAGTTTATACAAATGTAAGTTAAGTATCAAAACTATTTCATTGTATGTAGTTTATACAAATGGATTTATATCTAACGGGTGTTTTGCTATTAAATAAATGGTTTTGTAAATACTTAGTTAACTAATCAGAATCAGATAATGTTTTGCAAAACCAGAATAGCTTAACTTGAATGAGCTTCTGATGTATCATTTCTGGCCATAGCTGATTTGATACATCTACTTATCATTCAAGTATTACGAAAGCTATGTTAAGTGTGCATCATAAGCATGAATGTCTTAATATCTGGCCAAAGCTGATTTAATTCTTTCATAGATGGCATACTTAACAAGTGCATAACTAAAGTGATTGTCTCAATTTCTGGCCAAAGCTGATTTGTTACAACCACTTTGCACATATGCTTAAATGATTACACTTCTGGCCAAAGCTGATTTGTCTTCGTTTAAGTAGAATTTTAATTAAGTCTATTATTTTGATGTTAGTAATAGACAATATCACAGCTTCATAATGTAAAAGGTCATTATTTATGCCTGCCTTAGTTTAACGTGCCCTTAGATCACATTAGGACTTCTTCCTTAGTGTCATAACTTGCTCATCTTATTTCCACTATTAGCGCCCAATCAGGGGATTCCACCTTTGACTGGTGATAACTTTGCTGCATGGAAGGATGCTCTCATGCTTACGCTTGGATTGCTGGACTTCGATTATGCTCTAAGAGAGAATAAGCCAGCGGATCTTATTGCTACAAGTACTGCTGCTGAGCAGATAGTTCATGAAAAATGGACTAGGTGTAACCGCATGTCTCTCATGTTTATGAAGCAGTCCATCAGTAATGCAATCAGGGGAGCCATTCCTGATTCTGAAGATGCTAAAACCTACTTGGAACATGTGGAGGCACAGTTCAAAGGGACGTCTAAAGCACACGCTAGTACCCTTATCCTCAAGCTGGTGACAACTAAGTATGATGGGAGGAGTGGCATTCGCGAGCACATCATGATGATGAATGACATGGCCAATAAGCTGAAGGGGCTGGAAATGGAAATCAGTGATGGTTTCCTTTAGGGGTGAGCATATAACCGAATTAACCGAATCGTAACCGAAATAACCGAAAAAACCGAACCGAAATAACCGATAACCGAAATAACCGAAGGGTTGGTTATTTAAATTTTTAATAACCGATTTTTGCGGTTCGGTTATGGTTATTCTTATTTTAATAACCGCAAATAACCGAACTGAACCGAACCGAATATTTTAAACATAGCCAAATCCGTAGCACCATAAGTCTTTAAGTTTGTATTTAAATGCTTAACCATGGCCTAATATATATGTATCTTTGGTGAAGTATTTGAAGGTTTTAACTTTTAACCATGACCCAACCTTATTGACCCATTACATTTTACACTAACCATGACCCAACCTCATTGGCCCATTATGGTTTACACTAATAATAACCGACCTATAACCGAACCGAAACCGCATTAACCGAAACCGAACGGTTATGATTTTTTGATAACCGCAATGTGCGGTTATGGTTTCGGTTATAGGTAATAACCGAACCGAACCGCACCATGCTCACCCCTAGTTTCCTTGTTCATTTCATCATTACTTCGCTTCCTTCGTCTTTTGAAGCATTTAAGATCAATTACAACACTCAGAAGGATAAATGGACGATGAGTGAGCTGGTCGCCATGTGCGTACAGGAGGAAGAGCGTATGAGGATGGATCGCCATACTGATGTTGCAAACTTCACTACCTCCAATCCTAAGAAGAGGAAGAACAATTATAAGAGGAAGGATGCTTCAAAAGTCCAAAGGCCTAATCCTAATCCTAATACAAGTGCACCTTCCAGCTCTAATAACTCCTTAGGCAGTATCTGCTGCAAGTTCTGTAAAAAGACTGGACACATGCAGAAGGAATGCCCTGACTTTAAGGAGTGGCTGGCTAAGAAAGGTAACGATTATTTTATGATACTTGAGTCCTATAATTTAAGTGTTCCTGCTAATTCTTGGTGGTTTGATTCTGGTTCTATGGTTCATGTTACCAATTCAACTCAGGGATTCCTTTCAATCCGGAAGCTGGAAAGAAACCAAAGAACGCTTAAGGTTGGGGACGATCGAGAATTAGAAGTGATTGGAACATTACAATTAGTTATGAAAACTGGTTTATGTATTAAACTTTATGATACCTTATATGTTCCTGAGGTAACTCGGAACCTTGTATCAGGACCAAAGTTAGACATGGACGGTTTATTGTTTCCCATGGTCATCGCAAACTCTCTATCCTCTATGATTCTGTTCTTTATGGTACTAGTATTCTGGATGGTGGTCTCTATAGATTAGAACTAGAAGATAACTTTTCCAAATCTTTGTTGTCATATAACATTAATGAATCACTCACAAAGATGAAAGAGAAACGAGACTTAGAAACTTCATCCATGTTGTGGCATCAGCGTTTAGGCCACATTTCAAAAGAACGATTAAATCGTCTTGTAAAGGATGAAGTCTTACCTCCTCTCGATTTCTCTGATTTTGGAACATGTGTCAAATGTCTTAAAGGTAAAATGGCATTAGCGAATAAGAAAGGTGCCACTAGGAGTTCTAATTTATTAGAACTCATTCACACTGACATTAGTGGTCCCTACCAAATCACTGGCATAACAGGACATACTTCATTTATCACTTTCATTGTTGATTATTCTCGTTACATGTACTTGTATCTTATTAAGGAGAAATCTGAATCTCTAACAACTTTTAAAGATTATAAGGCTGAAGTTGAAAAGCAATTAGACCGTCAGATTAAAGTTGTGAGATCAGATAGAGGCGGTGAATATTATGGAAGACATACTGATGTGGGTCAAGCTCCTGGTCCATTTTATGAGTTTTGTAAGGGCCAGGGGATAGTGAACCAATACACCATGCCTGGTACACCTCAGCAGAACGGTGTCGCTGAAAGAAGAAACCGTACCCTTATGAACATGGTGCGCAGTATGTTAGCCAACACTAATTTACCATTATTCCTCTGGACTGAAGCGTTAAAAGCAGCTGTTCATATACTCAATAGAGTTCCTTCTAAGTCTGTCCCTAAAACTCCTTATGAACTTTGGACAGGAAGGAAACTGAGTCTTAAATATATGAAAGTATGGGGCTGCATTGCTGAAGCAAAACTTTACAATCCTTTCCTAAGGAAACTTGACCCTAAAACAGTTACCTGTTTCTTTATCGGGTATCCTGAGAACTCAAAGGGTTATCGTTTCTATTGTCCTTCCCATGTCACCCGTATTGTTGAAACCAAGCGTGCTGCGTTCCTGGAGGATTTCAAGGTCAGTGGGAGCAGTACCAACCCTTACGAAGAATTGCAAGAAGTACAAGACGCGGGGGGGGGGGGGGGGGGGGAGACTCGTCGCTTATCATTAATCTGATTACTCCTCTTGTACCCAATGCAACTACTGTACCTGAAGCTACTGCACCAACTCCAAATTTACCTCCACAATCAGAACCCATTATACCTCATGACGAAGGCACATCAAACACTCATAACCACGACAACACTGAACCCGATATTCCACTCAGGAGGTCATCTAGGCAAAGAAGGCCTACTAATATGGATGATTATGTTACCTACTTGACTGAAATGGATCCCGGAAAGCTCAATGATCCTATCTCTTATAATGAAGCCATTAGCACTGATCAGTCTTCTGAATGGAATAAAGCAATGATTGAAGAGCTTGAATCCATGAAGAAAAATGACGTTTGGGATTTGGTAGAATTACCCAACGGTGTGAAACCCGTAGGATGTAAATGGGTATTCAAAACAAAACTGGATCCGAATGGGAACGTTGAACGCTACAAAGCGAGATTGGTTGCAAAGGGCTACACTCAGAAAGAGGGAATTGATTATCAAGAGACGTTTTCACCTGTCTCTCGTAAAGATTCATTAAGGATCGTCATGGCCTTAGTAGCTCATTTTGATTTGGAGTTACATCAGATGGACGTTAAAACTGCTTTCCTTAACGGAGATTTGGACGAAGATGTTTACATGAAACAACCTGAAGGCTTTAAACCTGAAGGTCAGGAGCATCTAGTCTGTAAGTTGAAGAAATCCATTTACGGGTTAAAACAAGCATCACGTCAGTGGTACCTCAAGTTTGATGAAGTCATGAAGAAACAAGGTTTTATGAAGAATCAAGTGGATCAATGCACCTACCTCAAGATGAGTGGGAGTAACTTTAGTACTTTACTATACTTGTCCTTTACGTAGATGATATTCTATTGACAAGTAATAGTTTAGACATGTTGCATGAGTCGAAGCGGTTACTCTCGCATAACTTCGACATGAAGGATCTTGGAGATGCTTCTTACGTCATTGGCATCGAAATTCACCGAGATAGACACAAAGGGATCTTAGGATTGTCCCAAAGGGCTTACATAGATCGTGTCCTTACACGTTACAACATGCAACAGTGCAAACCCTCCGTCGCTCCAGTAGTTAAAGGAGATGTTTTTGGTTCATTCCAGTGTCCGACAACAGAGGTTGAGAAGGAGCAAATGAGCCAGATACCTTACGCGTCAGTAGTCGGGAGCTTGATGTATGCTCAAGTCTGTACTCGCCCAGATATCGCTTATATTGCTGGAATGCTAGGTCGTTATCAGACTAATCCTGGCCTAGATCACTAGAAAGCAGCTAAGAAGGTACTTCGATATCTGCAAGGGACGAAAGACTATAAACTGACTTATAGAAGAAGTGATCATTTAGAAGTGGTGGGTTATTCTGATTCTGACTTTGCAAAGTGCAAAGATGACAAGAAATCCACTTCGGGCTATATCTTTATGTTAGCAGGCGGCCCTATCTCATGGAAGAGTCATAAACAACAGTTGACCACAACTTCCACAATGATGGCAGAGTACATTGCTGTTTATAACGCAACCTGTCATGGAATGTTGCTTAGAAATCTGGTCACTGGACTCAAAATCGTAAATTCCATTTCTAGACCATTGAAGCTTTACTGTGATAATTCAGCTGCCGTTAGTTTCTCGAACAGTAACAGTTCGACTGGAGCTGGTTTATATCTCGATACAAAATATTTGTTTGTACGTGAACGAGTTGAGGAAAATAATCTTTGTATCGAGTATATTAGTACTAAAGATATGCTTGCGGATCCGATGACTAAAGGTCTTCCTCCTAAGGTTTATGAAGAACATGTTCGGAATATGGGATTTAGTAAAGACCTTATTTAAGCATATTGTACTAGCTTATGTTTTATGTTAATGAAATTTCCTCAGTTTGATTTTGTATGTCTCTTAGAATATGTTCAACTGGTATAATGGCATATAGACAAATAAAGTTACAAATCAAACAAAGGGCTTATGCGTATTTTGATCATGACGATTAGGTTTTAAACAAAGGGCTTATGCGCATAATGATTCAACGGCTGTATTTCTCTGCTATAGTACTTGTTTAAGGCTAAAATGAGTGTTAACTCCTGATCAGGCTTATCTAATACTCATAGTAAATGATTACTCGGCTAAGTGGGAGAATGTAAGATTAAATATATTATGTATTAATATTTAATCTATAGCCATTATAATCATTTACATAATATAGATCAAAATATATAATAACCTATTAAATAATTAGTTGGTAATTGTTGATGGACCATATTACCCTTATTAACTAATTAGGTTTCCTCCTGGGTGTTATATAAGGAGAATTATGTGGAGGTTAAATGGTTACTCAGTTACACAATTAGACACACCCATTAGTCATAACATCATAATTCGACCTCCTCTCCTAAGCCGATACCCTTTTCGGTTTTCGAAGTCCCCATCATCAGTCAGCACCCTAAGGAGGAACCAGATCACGATGACAAGCATGTCGAACTCCATTACTAGATTCTCCAACGCACTGTCTGCTCTAACATGTATGTTTTGATGTTTTCTCTTATGTATAAACAGAACTGAACCAACATATATTAGTTTAACCCTAAGTTGTATTATAAATTTAACATAAGGTTTCGGCGGTTATGTTATCACACCCCTTCACCATCTGTTTTTGAGTACCTATGTAATCTTCATTTGTAAACTAATCTACAATGGAATAAATGTGTCTTTTACAAATCCTCTTTGTTCTATCAATCCTATCTCCATATTACTATATGTTTGATCCGGGCTAGTTTTAAACCGTTGTAATATTTTTTTTTTCTTTTTAACCCGGCCCTTTTGGCACGAGTCAACTCTCCCTAACAAGAATTTCTGGATTCACCCTTTTATGAATATACTTAATCTTTTTTATAAATGCAAGTATTTCTTTGTTAATGATATCTATCCATCCTTGCAGTAGGTGAGGATGCTTTGACCCATTAGAAACAACACTTATAGTATATTATAATACATGTTGATATTAAAAATTATTGCTTACAAAGATGGCACTAGTTTTAAGTCTTGATATTCTATTATAAAATAGGTGTCAAATTTGAACAATGAGACCTGTTTTCACATATAGACCACACTATAGACCTGTTTCTGGTGTTTAGGGCAAGCTGCGTTTTACTTGATATCATTATTAGGAGGTGCTGGTGGGATCCTATGAGTTTTTCGATAACGGATTTTCAAAAGTTACAGAAATTTTGGAAGCCATCCCTTCATTGTCTTTCATTTTGACCGATATGGCGACTGAAAGAAGTGAAGCGGGGTCATGGAGGAAGGAGGTGATGCCCTTTGTTGCTATGTTGATGATCACATGCTTGGATATGAGTGTGTTGACCATAGTCAAAGCAGCCATGAATGATGGTATGTCCAGCATTGTTTATGTTGTCTACCATGATGCTCTTGGCATCTTGATACTGCTTCCATTTTTCCTCGTTGGTTTCTTCAGGTTTGGCAACAAAATCTATCTTTGTTTCGTTTTTCTTGGTTTTATTACATGAAGATAAAGGATCAGTCATAACAGTTGAATCTTTTACAGAAACGTTGGTCGTCCGCCGCTCAGTTTCCGTCTTCTTTTCAGATTCTTTATCCTGGGCCTTTTAGGGTAAGCGATGCAGCCCGTTTCTTTTAAATAAAGGTCAAGAAGGTTTGGCCCGGGTTGGGTTCGGTTTATTTCAAATTGGGCCAATAGTGCAGGTTTCTTCTAAAAAATTTATGAACTTTTAATGTATTCCATCTTCTTTTCAGATTCTTTATCCAATGCAGCCCATTTCTTTGAAAAGAAAAAAGGTCAACATAGTCCTGGTCGGGTTGGGTCAAAATGGGTCAGTTCAACTTTGGTTGATCACCAAAACACATTTTTGCCCATTTCTTTGAAAAGAGTTGTACACTTTTAATGTGTTACATCTTCTTTTAAGAGTCTTTATTCTATGCAGTCCATTTCTTTGAAAAAAATGGTTAAGTAGTCCAGGTCAGATCAGGTTGGTACAAATCGGGCTAGTTCGAGTTTGTTTGATCACTAAAACACCTTTCTGACCACTTCTTTGAAAAACGTTATAAACTTCTAATATAAATCTAATGGAAATAGAATTTGAGTGACTTTCTATTCATTTAGCCGGTCGGTTTTTAACTGAACTTCTTGATGTGACCCGGATAAACACACCACAAATAGACCCACTTATAAATAATTGAGTAGAAATTGATCTGTTACAGAGTTTTAATTAAATTCTAAAAAACTTTACACATATTGGTTGCTTGTAGGCTTTGTTTATATCAGGTACTTGCATATCAAGGTATTTATTACAGCTCTCCAACCATGGCAAGTGCCATCTCAAACTTGGCTCCTGGCAACACATTCTTGATTGCAGTTGCCTTCAGGTAGTGCTCAAGGACCATGACTATATTTTTGTAAGCTAACCGTAAGAACCCGCTACCGTAAAACTCATAGGACCTCATTAATATCCTTCTAGCCCATGAGATTGATAAAACGTAGCCTGCGCTAGGCAAGTGTCCTTCAAGGGAGGGGGGGGGGGGGGGTAAAAAGCGGAAAACCAGTGGAAGCTGGATTTAAGTTGTCGGACCTCTACTAGAGGGATTTGGATGCTTACCTTGAAGGTGCTACCTAGGAAATTCCAATTTCATTCCTTCTAAACGCATTAAGCAAACCAAACGCCCGTTAAAGGTTTCGAACTGTTGTATATGTGTTTTAGGATGGAGAAAATAGACATAAGAAGTTCAAGCAGTCTAGCAAAGTTCTTGGGTACCATAATAGCAATATCTGGAGCAATGTTGTTCACATTCTACCAAGGCCCGGAAATCTTTTCCCCTTCTCCGGATTCATCTAATCAGCTTCATTTGTCATGGCCATCAGATTGGATATTCGGCGGTCTGATTCTTGTTATTGGTGCAATTGTTGGAGCCATGTGGAATGTTTTACAAGTAAGATCTTCCTTGAACTAGACGAAACCATATTACTTTTAGCTATTAATTTCTTGATCTATACATCCAGTCAGCAACAGCTAGAGAATATCCCGATCAACGCACCATTGTCTTTTTGTTCTGCCTGTTTGGGACCATACAATGTATAGCTCTATCTCCCTTCCTAGAACCAGATCCAAAAGCCTGGGTGTCGCTGCCTAGAACTGGGATGATTGCTATAGTTTTGGGGGTAAGTTTAGTACATTCGTCTAATTTCAACTTAATTTATTTACAAATGTGTCGATTTGGGTTGTTTTTTAGTCTAAAAAATCTAGCTCAAGGTGGGAACGGGTCAAACGGGTGTAAGTTGCCTAAAGTCTATTTTATATGCATACAGCTTTCTAGATCTTTGTTATTCGAAGATTTTAGTCGATTTTTAGCCCTTATTTCTATAATCATAATTAACGTATAAACTTATAAACTCTTTTATGCAACCTTTTCTACTAGAACTTGTTTTGACCCGTTAGCATGTCCCTTTATAAACAAACTAAATTACTTTTCAAGTTTCATCACACATTTTGGTGTCGGTAGATTGATTTTTTTTTTTTCTGTTTAAAGGCTGTATTTTCAGTTGTGTTTCGTAGTACTGCCATCACATGGTGCTTGGAGAAGAAAGGCCCGGTTTTCGTTGCCATGTTCTCGCCCCTCTCGATAGTCATTGCAGTCATCATGGGTGTCACATTTCTTGGTGATTCACTTCACTTGGGAAGGTAAATGATCAGTCATTTTAATTCAAAATCATAGTTTTATATGGTATGAGATATTTGAATGAAAGTAGGGATGGTATAACCTGACACGACCCAAAGCACACACGAAAATAACCAAGTTTTGGGTTTCGTATTTAACCAAATTAATAAACAGGTTGTGTTTGGGTGTTTAACCCGTCAGATTAACAGGGTGTTTTCGGCTTTACCTAACTAATCCGTTTAAATAAACACGTCGACCCATTTAAAAATGGAATTAAAAATATATTCCTTCTTTTCTAAGCCTTTTAGAGATATATGAGGTTGTCTTGTTGGTCATTGTTCAACGAAGGCAATTAATTCATGGCTTATTCTTGAATCCTGAATTCCTATGCAGCGCCATTGGAGCCACTATAGTTGCTACTGGATTTTATACTGTGATGTGGGGGCAGGCCAAAGAGAAGAACAAGTTACCAATAGTGACACGGGCTGATTTGGACGTTTCAGATGAACCTGCTTCGTCTAATCAAACCGCCCCTCTTCTATCGTCCAGAAATGAATCAAACTGCTAATTTGCTATGTAACGTCAGCGTCCATTAATGCGAAATCATTGTGTTATTGGTACATATGATTATTATGTTCATGTTGGAAAAAATATATATATATGAACTATGAAGGATGGAAAAGGATGTGAAACGGGTCGGGCTAAAAAACAGGGCAACCCACATAAGAACTAGGTAAGGCTAGGCTCAACCAGGACTGATTATGGTTCGGGTTTTGAACCGAAACCTGCTGTGTAATCAGACTCATTAATCCTTAGACTAGTCAGAGTGGGGGCTTGAAGGTGGCGTAGAACCCCCTCCACACTCGCAAGGGCGTCTCTTAAGAGGGGCCGGGAGGGGCGCCCGACCCCCCGAACTTTTCGCTCAGTAGTGTTATATGTGTAGTTTTCGTATAAATTTTTTTGGGTATATACGTTTTCGACCCCCCGGTTCTATAGAAATTTTTGGGTATATACGTTTTCGACCGCCCCCCCCCCCCCCCCCCCCCCCCCCCCCCCCCCCGTTTTCATGGTCAAGCTTTGCCACTGCACACTCGGAACACCGCCCCGTCATGGGCTTGAAGGTGGCGTGGGGCAGTAGGATCTTCACCGGCGTGGGGGCATTGGGAGAGGTGACGTGACGTCTGTTGGTTGGTGGATGAGAAAACTAGCCGTTGAACGGCTAGATGTTTAAAAAAATTATTTTCCAAAAATACCTTATATATTAGGGGAAATTACTAAAATGTTGGTTGACCAAGTGGCTTTACAATCTTGTCACCTTCCTGCGTCTTTGGAAGGTCCACACAGCCTCGGAAGCGTCCTTTATCATGTTGATGCGTCCATTTCCTACAAGCTTACACGTGTCCTACATGTTCAAGCGTTGGTAGACGCGATGATTCCACGGCTTGCGTCCGTAGTTTCTGATCTTCATTATTGCGTCTGTTGAGTTATTTGGCTGACGTACCGGAATGGTCCGGCTGACCAACCGGAATGGTCCGGCTGACGCTTTAGCTACGGCCGACGCTTTAAAAAGTTCTGGCGGACGCTTTGGCCAAAAAGTTCTGGCGGACGCTTTAGCTTTGACCGACACTTTAAAAAGTTCTGGCTGACACTTTAGAAAGTCTGAACGCTTTAAATTTTTTGAAGTTAAATTAAATAATTTATTGTTAAACGGTTTTGAAGTTCAATTAAATGATATAATATAGATTATTGTTAAACGGTTTTGAAGAATTTATTGTTAAACGGTTTCAAGATTTCTTCCCCTATATATACCACTACTTCTTCACAAAATCCCCATTCTGCATTCGACATCTCATGAAATATCCTTTACCCCCGTAGATTTCACACCTTCCAAATTCAACATGCACTGTCTAAATTATTTTTATTATTTATTTATATGAATTTCAATTGGTTCTTAGGTTTGGTGAATGTATTGGGTGTGGACAACAAAAAGAACAAAACGGCTGAAATATTATGTGGAGAATGAAAGTTGCTTTTTGTGGTATTTATAGTTTGTCTAAATATTAATGGGTGGTATAACATTTACAATTCATAAAATATAACAACTCTAAATTAAAGAACATCAAATACAATAAAATTTACACATCATACCACTAAAGTTTATTATACAAGTAAAATGACTAAAACAAATAACTCGCTCTGTAAGTCATTTCTTCAAATCCTCCCTTTGTAAGTGAGTTCTTAAGGAGGTTGAAGAACATACCGATAACACAGTGTGATTTTATGTGTCCTTTGAAGATGAGTTCTTCCCATTTTTGAGAAGTTCACTCACCCTTTAAGGGTTATAGAGATCACATCCGTGTTATTTGCCTGCTACCGGTATTCATCAACACCGGCATTTTTAAAGCACAAGAAAACGTCATTTTCAAAACATTTAAACGCCTTTGTTTCTATTTGTAGACTACCAAAAGAAATCAACATATGCATTGTATAACGCTGCTTGGAAAGAAAACATCTGATTTCAAGGGTATATTTATATACTGAAAATTATAACAAAGTATAAAAAATAAATAATTTGATAAAATATGTTGCCACGCGTCCGTCTGACGCAAGACGCCTCAGAAGCGTCTCCACGACGCAAGAAACTTCCATGCAACAAAACCCGAGGAGTCCGCCTGACACTTTCCCTTTTAATTTAACGTAATCTTAAATTTTCTATTAATTTTTTTGTGAAAACTTTAGTAATAAGCAAAAATTCTTAAAAAAATCTAAAAATATTATATAAGTTAAAACAAGTTAGCTAATTAAGTTAATATGGTTAGTATAGAGAATTAAGTTGAGGGACCGTTTTTGTTAAAAAATTTATTAACATTTGCTAAACATAGCGGCCAGCATACAGTTGATCAGCCATAAATCTTCTATATCTCATACAAGCATCTTGAATGTTTCCTTCTTCCCATTTCAGTGAACGGTTTTCAACCAGATTTTGTAGTAATAAACATACGATAACCCCAGAATTTCGTCGAACGTGACAAACACACATAGGCCATACAACATCCCCAGCATATTCTAAAGCGTCAGCCTCGGTGACTCCAATTTTTTCCCAGTAACCTATACGTTCTAGAAACCATAGGAATGCCGACTCGAATTCGATAAGAGTTTGGTATATTCTCTGGTGGACGCAAAACGAATCACCACAATTAATTGCATCGCAATAGTTTGTATAATAAACAGTAATAGTTAGTGACGACATTTCAATCTTAATAACGGTCCAATTTTCTCCGTCTGCTGACACCAGTATATATACCTGACAAACGTTAAGTTAACATTAATATTATAGTTTCAGGAAAAAAAATCCTATTATTTTTACTGTATCGACATCCCACAACGCAGGATATATTCCGCTAGAGCCATTTACATATCCGTAAGCATCATGATGTTGTTCTACAAGGAGATTGAGAAATTGAGGTGGGAGCACCGTCCAGCGAATACTAACTGATGATGTGGCAATTCCAGGATTTTCATTTTTCTTCGTCTGCACGAGCCAATTACACCATGCTCCAACATGTTGTGTACAATATTTTAATATTTTAACCTTTTAATATAAAGAGTTAATTACATAGTTAGTCCTTGTGGTTTACACAAAGTAACATAGTTAGGTACTAATAGTTTAAAATCACATTCTAGGGTATTAACTTTTCATTTTGTAACGTTTGGAGGTATTAACGTTATTTGTAGGCTTAAAATCACATTTTATTAATACCTAAGTATGTTATTTTGTGCAAACCACAGGGACTAACTATGTTAATACCCTAGAAGTTAATACCTCCAAACGTTACAAAATGAAAAGTTAATACTCTAGAAGGTGATTTTAAACTATTAGTACCTAAGTATGTTATTTTGTGCAAACCACAGGGACTAACTATATAATTAACTCTAATATAAAACTTAAATATATTACACAATTATCGTTTGTTGAATAAAACCGTTTCCACAGAAACCTAATAGGCCACCCCACCAGTGTTTATCTAAAGGTTGGCTCCCAATATAGCTGGAACAATAGGAAGAACAGTCACCCTCATAATAAAACTCAAGAACATTTGGAGACCAATTTTCATGTTGTTGCTTATCATTGACCCAGATAGTGTTTTCTACTGATTTCGGTATGTTACTGGAACGCCTCCCGGTTGCCATCATGCTCATACACACTAATGGACAATGTGGGCCAGTATATATGCTGAAAATTTAAAAACTTATATTTAACTAATATCTTTAGGTTGTAATATTTTTACATTGAAAAAATTTATGTTTAATAGAATAAAAAAACAAAAAAAATATATATTAGAGAAATCAGCCGAGCCAAACAAATTGGAAGAGTTGGCCAAGCCATTGGAACAGTCGGCCAAGCCATCGGAAGCGTCGAGCAAGCCATCGGAGGAAGCGTCGGCCAAGTCGTTTGAAGCGTCTGCAGAGCCAAAACTTTTTGGAAGAGATGATGCGTCAGCAAAACTCAAAGCCGGACGCATCAAGAAACTTTTTGGTTATGATGCGTCGGCCACCGACGCTAGAACATGTTGGACACGTTTGGGACACGTGTCAGCTTGTAGGAACTCGACGCTTCACCATAATACAAGGACGCTTCCGAGGCTGTGTGGACCTTCCAAAGATGCAGGAAGGTGACAAATTTGCAAAGCCACTTGGTCAACCAACATTTTGGTAATTTTCCCTATATATTAACCATTTAAAACCTGTTTCTCCATACAGATACAACCTATTTCTCAATACAAACACATTCTTTCACTCTCAAATTTTTCATTCTCTTAAAAAAAATGCAATCCTCAAGTTCATCATCATATTCATTTGACATGTTTGTTTTATCATCTTCCTCAATCGTTGGAGCGGAACTAACAATATTATCGGTTCAGAAAGTCGTTCAGTGACGGGAGTTCACAGCCCAAAGGAGGAAATATACGGCTCGCGACACATGAATTATGGGTAAGTGATTATTTTTTACATAACCCAAACATATGATGATTTTTAGGTGGCGTTTTCGTATGAGCCAAGGTTTATTTCTATGAATAGCAAACGATTTACAAAGTAAACATGAATATTTCCAACAAAAACCTGATGCGCATGGTAGTATGGAATTTAGCACGTTGCCAAAAGTCACGTCCGCGATTAGACAATTGGCTTATGGCACTAGTTCCAACATAATGGATAACTATTTAAAATGTTAGAACGAGTGGCGAGGGAAAGTCTTCAATATTTTTGTGAGTATGTCACTGAACTATACATAATTTTTTTTGAGAAAACCTACACTTAATGACATACAACAAATTTTGGAGTTTCATGAAGATTGACATGGTTTCCCTGGGATGATCGGTAGTATAGATTGTATGAAATGGGAGTGAGACATTTGTCCGACTGGGTGGCGCAACCAACACACGAGTGGACATCATAAAAAAGCAGCTATGACACTTGAAGCGGTTACATCACAAGATCTTTGATGTTGGCATGCATTCTTTGGTATGGCCGCTTCGAATAATAATTTAAATATTTTAAATCAATCACCTATTTTCAATGACAATATAAACTATGTTGGACCGAATGCCTCTTTTTTGTAAACAGGGTGGAATACAAATACGCTTATTTCCTAGCAGATGGAAATTACCATGGATATGGTGTGTTTGTAAAAGCATTTACACGGGCTACAAGGTTAGATGAAAGAGAACAAAGTTTAATGTGGCTCAAATGGCGACACGAAAAGACGTCGACCGAGCTTTTGGTGTTTTGCAGAAAATATGACGTATTTTGAGCATGTCGTGTAGGATTGTGGAAAAAGTTAGAGTTAGAAATGTGAAGTACGCATGCATTATTTTACACAACATGATTTGGAGGATGAATGAATGACGTGCAGTTGGCGAATACTATGAGGAGGAGACGCAACCAAATAATGAAGGCATCGGTGATGAAACTAGACAATTAAACGAACGTGAATTTTATTTAACAGACGCATCACAACCTTCGAGCAGATTTGGTTGAACACATTTGGAGTCTTTCGCGATACAATAATGATGATGAGGATGATAATTAAAATATGTAAAACAAATTATAATTTATGTTTTCTTAGTAGAATTTTTATTGTCTTTATTCATATAATTAATATAAATGTCTTTTTTATAATTTAATTTATTTGTTTTTTTAATGAAAATTTACATACTATAAATTTGAAACATCTTTGTGTATTGAAGGGTTATACCCAATGCAACAAGGTTTTTTGTTTTTTAACATATGCAAACTTATAAAACAAACTGTGATGGTGTACGGACGGTGGTGGTGGGTGGTGGTGGTGATGGACGGTGATGGTGGTGGTGGGTGGTAGACGATGGTGGTGGTGATGGACGCTAGTGGGTGGTGGACGGTGGTGGTGGTGGTTATGGGTGGTGAGTGATGGTGTTTAACTCTCTGCAGACCTTAGAAGATCTTAGAAGTGATGGGCCAAGTCTGCACCAAGAAGAGCTCGAGCAGACGTTTTGAATGAAACGTCTTCGGAAAAACAAACAGTCTGCGCGTGACAATGTCTGCGCGGCGCAGACAGAAGAGCTTGCGCAGAGCTTTTCAGAAAAAAACAAACAACAGTCTGCGCGTAACAATGTCTGCGCGTGGTCTGTGCGGCGCAGACAGAAAAGCTTACGCAAAGCTTTTCAGAAAAAACAAACAGCACCTAAGTTTATTAAAGTCTATGCATATAACTTTCCTAAATCTTCGTATTCAAAAATTATAATCAACAAGATTTTAGTCAAGAGTTTTAATTATTATTTTTCTGATTATAATTGACGCGTTACTTTTTTTAACCCGTTAACATGTACCTCTTGCCACCTATAAACAAACTAAATTACTTTTACAAGTTTTCTCGCGCATTTTCATCGAAAGATTGACTTTTTTCTACTTGTAGGCGGTGTTTTCGGTTGCCTTTCGTAGTACCACCGTCACATGGTGCTTGGAGAAGAAAGGTCCCATTTTCGTTGCCATGTTCTCCCCCTCTCAATGGTTATTGCGGACATCATGGGTGTCACTTTTTTTGGTGATTCACTTAAATGATCAATTTTTATCTCCTGACAACCCACAACACACACAAAAATAATCAAGTTTTAAGTTGTTGTATCTTGCTCGTCTAATAGACATTTGTGTTTGTAAACCATTGAATTAAATGGGATGTGTTCGGCTTGACCCGAACAACCCATTTAATTAAGTGTGACAGCTTGTTTTAAAATATACTAAAATATATATTTGATCATTTCCACCCACCAACCCGTTTAACCCATAACTTGCCAACAAGTTTATGACTCGTTTGACATGTTTAAACCTTTATTAGAACCTTTTGAATCCTTTAGATATATGGGTTAAACGGTTCGTGTTCAGGTTAAATAATTTTACGTGAATCTAGATCATGGACATGGCCGGCCCTTAGGGTGGGTGGGGAGGACCACCGGCCAGGGTCCGATACTTCGAAGGTCACATTATTTAAAAAAAAAATCCGATATTTAAATGTAAAAAATAATTAATAGGGTATACTCATACAAACACTAACATTGACCCACTTACAAAACTATTTTTATGGTTTAGATTAATTATTAGCCCATTACCATTAGGTTTAAATCTTTAATAAGCCTAATACCCAATTTCGTTAAAACCTAAGGGCACGTTTTTCAAACTCGAACAGGACACATGAATTCTTAAGTGTCGGCCCTGATCATGGATGATGTATTTGAAACAAATAATTGTACAGGTCTCGTTCGGGATCATCGGTTCAACCCGCCAACCGAACACGGTTAAGACTGGATGAATCTTCAGGAGCGGATCCAACCCATATTTGTGAGTTCTCGGGAACCCAGTGCTTTTGGAAAAAAACTAGTGAGAATCTTATAGAATTAAAAAAATAGTGAGAAAAGGGGTTGTGTAACACCTCGTAAAAATCACGTTCAATGAAGTATTGACACGTGTAATAAACCCTAGTAAAGTCAAACCTTGAATATAAAAGACTAATTTTTCGAAAAATTGAAAAACATTAATTATGAAAGAACTGGAAGTATTATCATACCTAAAATAAGTTCCTAAATAACCTTTTATGGTTTTATATTCACAAATGAGCCATTTGTTAATCAAGTGTAGCCGTTTGTGTAATTAATTGAAAGTTTGCGCAATAAAGGGTTAAAAGCGTCAACATGTTAATTCTTACCTCTGAGTGACCTTTTAACAAACTAAGAGCCTCATGATATTTGATTATACTCTCGGGATTGCCAATCATTGGCCACCCAAGGCTTTTATGCCAAAAAGTGAAGCTACACGCAACCTTGCAAGTATAAGGGACTAAAAGTGTCAATATATTTAATTATACCTCTGAATGACCTTTTATCGAGCCCGAAGCATTATGATGTTTAATAATAACTTCAATAATGCCTAATATGGATTAGATAAGGCTTCAATGCTATTAAATGATGATTTACGCAAGTTTGCGCATTTGAGGGACCTAAAGCGTCAAACTGCTAAAGTATACCGATTCGTATGTTATCGGACCTTCCAGAATATGACCATGAGATAAACATACCATAATTATCCCTAATATAGCTTAGATATAGGCTTAGAGGTGTTTGGTGCGCAAAAAAATAAGCTTTTAAGTCATGCAGGGACTAAAAGTGTCAAAAAGCGCACAAGTTTGCGTTTACGCGCATATCTTACATTCTGAATATCCCCGGACACCCAAAAATTTATGTAAGCACTAAAATATGTTATTTTAGTGTTTGGCTTGATAAAATTCCATTCGTCGCGTCAATTGGTTCGTTTTTCGCGTCCGTCTGTGTTTCGTCGTAATTAACCGAACAACGTGACCGTACGACCAAACGAACTGACATCCGGCATATTTTTGAGCATGTTTCATTTCCCCATACTTAGGCATCATTTTAGAGCCTTAAAAATGGTTTAACGGGCCTTGGATGTGTCGGAAATGGCATTTGGAAGTGCAGGGGCTAAAACTGTCAACAAATGAAAGTTTCTGAATGCTGACCAGGTCCTTACGGACCGTAAGACCTGGACCTTACAGTCCGTAAGCCTTGCCCAGATGCAGAAACTCGGAAAAATGGCTGTTCAGCCCATGTAACGACTTATATGGCCCTTTATCACTTCCAAGAGTTGCCTAAACTGATTCTTAGGCCTTAGGGACACTTGTTAATCATCAAGGATCATGTATAGCCTTGTTTGTCATGATCTTGTTGGATCAAGAACACTATATAAAGCCCCCTTTGTTTGCTATTTTGATCATTCATTCTCAACTCATCTTCTGATCATTTCTGGAGCTCAAGAGTTTCCCCTAAGCATCTATGGTCGTGTATTAGACCTTAGTAAGTGTCCTTAACCTTCCTTAATTGAGTTTTGCTTAGTTATTAGCTTAAAAGTCAAACCGTCGTAATTAAGGTTTGACTTATCGATTAATCACTATTAGTCCAGTGATTAGCCAAACTTAAGGTAGTTATAAGTTGGTATTTATGTGGGCAATAAACCCTTAAAAGGGCACCCTCAGATTCCCACTCTAACTAGATCAAATGTCGGGTCAAAGTTGTTTAGAAAAAGTCAACAGAAGCTTAATTTGCAAATTAACATGTAATTAGCAATGTAGAAGGCATGTAACCTATTTTATCACTCATATAACTTGGTAATAAGTATAAGAACTGATCTAAGATTGTTTGATTCGACAATTTTCTGTTTAGACCCGGTTCGGAACCGAAAGTCGCAAAACTTTGACTTTTGTTTTGACTTCAGTTCTGACCCGATTTAGATGGGTTTAGAAATGCCTTAAGACTTCCCTAGGACCAGGTTACATGATGGTATAACCCTCTGTGGTTGCTTCGTTGATTGCCCCATTCGTTTACACGTTTCCGTTAATTGCTTAATGTTGACCATAATGCCCTTTTGTCCATAAAACGAGAATTTTGGAAATGTGAAAGGACAATAATCTTTATTACTGATTTATAAACATGTCCCTAAATTTTCACATCATTTTGAGGTCTAGATTAGGAGTTATGCTCAATGATGTAATTAGAACGCTTTTTAGTAATTAAACGGCGTCATTAGCATAAAGCCTATCTAAACCCAATTCTTGACACCAAACCTTTTACCCACTGATGTAATATAATATTTTGAGATTTTTAAAGATTTTTAATTATTTTTAAACTGATCATAATCTAAGGTTATGGCCTTAATTCGGTAAATACCGATTATACCCTTTTTGTGTATAAAATGAGTTTTACATAATATTTTGACACCAATCCAATCGCTACTGATTTTAAATAATAAATAAAGTATTTTGAACCTTATAACCTGATCAGAAAACTCAGATTTCCTGTATAACCCAGAAATCGCTTAAAATGGCTTTTTACGCGTAGTAAACGCCTAGTACGGGTTTAAAACCATTTTATCACATAAGACTTATCACCAACTGTTATAACCTATTAAATTAAGTTATTTTACTGATTATTTCAGACCCGAGTCTCAGAATTAAAATTAATCTCTTTTATAATCTTTTAAATGACCATAATACCCCTACGGGGCTTATATTAAGATTAAACTCGTTTTGGGCATGATGGAAGGTATCCTACTGATATCACAACATATTTAAGGCATATTAACTTAGGAAACCTGTATATGACCCATATGGTTAACCGTTACGCCTCTTGCGGGTTCGGTTCGGTTTATGTAACTAGTTTGCTTAAATTAGCCGAAACGGGTCAAACCTTACCGTTTTTATCTCGAAATCTAGAATGTGTTTAGATTACCCATATTATACAAGTCTTCAAACTTGTCGGGTCTAAATCACATTATATTCCGGTCTTCGCTTAATCGTGCGTACGAACCTTATCTTTCTTTAAAACTAACCGGTCTAAGTTACGACTTAAATAAGACCCGTTAGGAATCTAATAGGTTAATAAAACCTTCGTTCCAGATTAAGAGCCCCAGTAGAAGTACTTGTGCTTGCTTATTAGAATATACGGCTGAGTATAAATTGCATTGCTAGCTCAGGTAAATACTTTTAACTTATTTTCCCTTATACGGGCTTGGGATACGGTATTATAAAAAATACCGCTTGGTCGGGTGTAGAAACCTTTTAATCGGAGATGATTAAATTGTATAATCCCGTTTTAATCTGTATTGATTGATAACAAATAACATTTAGGGTTAATGACCGTGTCCTGGATATCCTTGGCTCATTTAAAAAGTGAATGGCCATAACTTAAGCACAAGGTGTAGGCATAACACCTCCTGTTGCGTATGTAAAAGATATACTCACTCGTAAGGATGTCTTCTTGTGAGTTATATTTATGGTGTGTCGATTAATCTTGACCGGCTTGTATTGTATAATCACCGGCCCTAAATGTTGGACAACCATGTAAATCGGATACAAGATTTTTATTAATAAAATTGTCCCAGGTTATGAAAGAATGTTTGTGCCTTGTGCATTCAAACCAATTTTCTTAAACATTTTCAAAACGAGTCAGTTAATTGTATTTACCAGTGTAAACTGACGTATTTTCCAAAAGGTTAAGTGGCAGGTACTATGCGTAATTGGCTGGGAGCTCAGAGCGTCAATAGGGAATCTTGCAAGTTCTAGATGCCTAAAGTCTATTGAACAATTTTCTTTTATTTGATCCGTCTGTATATCCTTTACTTTCCGTTGTAATACTTTGACATTACTTTATATTCGGAATGTAATATATTTATCTTTTGCTTCCGCTGTGCATTTATATATTGTGTTGTTTGACTATGATGATATCAACTACGTCACGATACTCCCCACCGGGCCCACCGGTAATACGTGGAAATATCGGGGTGTGACAGGTTGGTATTAGAGCCAACATTGAGTGAATTAAACACTAGCCCTTAGTGTTTAATCTCAATGACACAGTAGCACATTCCATGACCTTCTGAGTCTAGACTTAACATAGGAATACTCTCAACCATAATCTGAAAACTATTGCTTCCAATTTCTTATGTATATTGAATATGTCGCCAAGCGAAGAAGCCGTATTAGAAATTCTTCACATCCGGAGCCTTGAAATGCCGAGCTTCGTACCGCGACTAGGATGAAACGTACATCCAAGGAGAACTCATTCAGAAATAAAGTGAAGAAGAAAACTTCTTTTTGCTGAAATTCGTTTCCTTAGTAGTCCTTATAAGGACATACTTATCTTTCAGTCCCTTCGAGGACAACATTATTCCTTTCAAGTCCCGCCTAGGGCACATCTGTACTTTTAAATTTATAGTGGAATGATTAAATTTAAATTTTCATTCTAAGCATGAAAAAATGAAATGAATGAAAAATAACATTCCTTTTATAAGATCTACCATTATAATAAAATGGCAAAATCTAAAAAGGACAAAACCTAGCCCATGTGTCATTTTAAGACGAGGCCAAGATGGTAGTTCCTCAATTAGATTCAAATCCTTGTTAACATTTGTAACATGTTAACACGTATGACAAATTGTGATTCGATAAAACCACATAAGTCATTCTTAAAAAATTGGGTTATTCTAAATTCCCTCATTTATATAATCATCCCTTAAGGATGAAGTGCCTACGGGCTATAATTAACGTCCTCTAAGACTAAAGACAGTCGTAGCCTACAACTCCCTGTCAAGAAAAGGTAATGAACTTTGATTCAAACCTTAATGCCTCGATTTCATAAAATCTGGGCTCATAAATTAAACTTGTCTACGTGACTAGGCCATTTGTGCTATTATTAACTTATAAATTAGGATTTATGATAAAAATCCTGAATAAAATAACTATCATTCCTTTTCTGCCAGTAAATATTAAAAAGAATCTAAAAGGTGAAACCTAGCCTACATGTCATTTCAGACATGGCTAAGATGGTGAAACCTATTCAAGAGATTCAGATCCTTGTTAACACCTAAGAACGTGTTGGCACTCCTGACAAATGTGATTCGAGAAAATCACAACAGTCATCCTTATATTGGATTCTTCCAATTTTTTTGTCTACCCTAGTGATTTAGAAATCATGGCTTAAATCATCAACTAAAGATGATCATATTGTTAACACCTAAGAACGTGTTAGCACTCTTGACAAAAGTGATCTGAGAAAATCACAATAGTCATCCCTATATTGGAATTTTTCAAATTTCCTGATTTGGCCTAATGATCTAGAAATCATGGCTTATATCATCCTATAAGATGATCATATTATAAACATCCATTAGTGATGAAGTGCCTACGGGCTAAACTTGTTGTCTGATAAGACAACGACAGTGGTGGTCTTGACCTCCTGTCTAAAAATGTTGGACCATGTCCAAGCATAATAATCGGTATGATCCATACGATCTCGACTAATAACATCTGAAAAGATGATCATATCATAAACATCCCTCAGAAGGGAAATGCCCACGGGCTATATCTATTGTCCTAAAAGACAAAAGACAGTTGTAGTCGTCGACTCTCTGTCAAGAAAAGTAACCAACTATGCTCAAACCTTAAATGCCTCGATCCCAAACGATCATGGCTTGTAAATTCAAAACTGTCCTCGTGACAAGGCCTGTTGTGCCACTTTAAATATCCTTAATGATTTATGCACTAGGATATATTATAATGAAAATACTAATAAAATTAACAAATTAACCCATATGGTTTATATTACCATGGTTAATAAATTATCAAAAATGATAATTTCATAATAACCTCTGAAAAAATCATTGTCAATGTTTATGTAGCCATCAAGCTACATGGCTGGATTAGATGAAGTTAACAGCCACATGAAGGAGAACAATGATACTACCAGAATTAATGTAACTGGAGCAGAACTGCAGCCAATAATAGATTATGCTGTTACTCAAGCTCTTGACAGACAGTATGATGAATCAAATGATACCCACTTTAAGACTCTATCTGTGGCTCGTAGTAAGCCCCCTTCTAAAACACATGAGTCAAGGGAGGACGATGTTCATGACTTGTCAAATCAAAGGAGTATTCCGTCCAGACAGGTTGTGTTTCATCAAGAGGCACCAGTTAAGACCTACTCATATAAATATTTTGTCTCCTGCAAGCCCAGAGACTTTACAGGAGAAAAAGGGGCCATCGATTGCATGACATGGCTCGATGAGATGGACGCTGTTGTTGACATCAGCGGTTGTGCGAAGCAAGATGTTGTGAAATTTGTTTCACAATCATTCAAAGGAGAAGCGTTGGCATGGTGGAGATCATTGCTCCAAGCCACGGGAAAGGTTCTACTCTACAACTTATCTTGGGATCAATTTGTTGCATTAGTCAAGGAAAACTATTGCCCTCAGCATGAGGTAGAAAAGATAGAATCAGACTTCTTGACTCTGGTCATGGAGAATTTAGATTGTCAGGCATATGTGACAAGTTTCAACACTATGTCCCGCCTAGTTCCTTATTTAGTCACCCCTGAACCTAAACGCATAGCGCGTTTCATTGGAGGCCTAGCACCATAGATAAAAGGAAATGTTAAAGCATCTAGGCCAACCACATATAGGTCCACGGTGGACTTATCCTTATCTCTCACCTTAGATGCAATCAGAAATAAGTCTGTTAAGGCTTCTGGCGAGGGAAGAAGAGAAAGAGAGGAGGAAAACTCTCATCAATATAACAAGAAGAAGAAGGGAAGCTTTGAGCACGGGAAAGATTCCGAGTTTAGGAAAAACTCGAGTCAGTCTAATAACAGACCCAAATGCAGTAACTGCAGAAAGCAACATTCTGGAAAATGTACAATCGACCCACATGCTAAATTGTGTGGAATATGCAAGACCAAGGGTCACAAAACCTTAGATTGCAAGGAGTTAAAGAACGCCACATGTTACAATTGTAACGAGGAAGGGCACATCAAAACCAACTGCCCAAAGCTTATAAAGAAGCCTGGAGAGGCCAGGAAAACAAACTCATGAGTCTTCCGGATGAACGCCCAGGAGATGGTGCAGAATGATAACTATATAGCAAGTACCTTTCCTTATCAAGTAGTTTATGCAGAAATTTATTTGATTCTGGCACATATGATTCTATAATGAACGATAAATGTTGAGAACTGTTGTCTCCGCTTGATTAGGACTCCATTCATTTAATGCGAGGTAGAAATTAGCCGATGATACTTTGGAAAATGCTCCAACAAATCTTAGATTGATATTTTATATCTACTAGGAATCACTCTTTTCTGATATCCTTATGGCAAGCTTTCAAGCTATCCAAATTCATCAATATAATAAAGACAGATGTGACATTTTGATCCCCTGTCAAAAAGATGATGGATTAGGTCCAACCCTTAAATGCCATTGATGGTCTTTTGTGACCTAGGCTAAGTGATATTAATATGTTTTTAAAATGACGTTCATTAAGAATGTTAGTGCCATATTTGGCCTGTATAGTTAAATGAAACCATGGTTAGTATATGTTAAGGCCATCAGGGTGATGAATAGCAGTTGTTGGATTGTAACTAAGTAAATGATTCATCTGGTAATAGGAACCAAATCTTAAGTATGACAAAACCGGATAAGGCATCAGTCAATCACGCCATTTGATGATGTGACTCATGCTAATGATACTACAATTGTAAACCTGAGAAAATCCAAGGATGTTCTTCAAACTATGATAAGACGCAGCTGTTGGAAAAGCTGTGAAGGAGATCGTGAAAAAGTTCAAAGAACCGAATGCTACTTGCTCCAAATCCTTCATAAACTATAAGTATATCAAACTTTTAAAATCTTTCATAAGAACCATAGTTATTAAGTGAAGGGTAAAACTTACAGGCGAAATCATAAGAACCATTTATTATGTTCCTGACAGAAACCTTCAGGCATAAAAATTTTAGAGGTATCCTCTCTTTGGAGGAAGTGCATCAGCATACATAGTTGATATCTCTTTGATCTCTATCGATTGCGAATACCAGACGGTATGATAAAAGCGTCATGTGAGGATTGGTGTATCTTAATATGTTCCATAGATTGCTTCCATGCCTGATCAGTATGGAGGTTTAATGCATGGGACCACAAAGATATCCCGATGGTCATATGGTGCTAAGGTCAACTATTGGTATTCAAAGAAGATATCCAGAATGGAATTGTCCAAGTAAATGTTCCCGATTAAGAAATTCATGGACTTGTAACATAACTGTGCCACTTATTTGGCACAAGCAATGACGGATGAACTGGAACCTGAGATATGGAAAATCTCTGTAACCTCCTTGTATCTTGATTATCTTCTCCTAAGATTACCCTATCTACCTCCTGAAGCAAGTAGAATTAAGATTTATATCCCATTTAGGGCTACATCATTATGAAATCTCCAAGACAGCTAGTACCATTATTGGAAAAATCAAAAACCCTGATTAAGTAAGTTTTAAGATATAGATTCATAAAGCCTAACTCAATATTCTGAGAATTCAGTTTTGTTAATTAAGAAAGACGGTTCATTTTGCTTATGCATTAATTACCGCAACCCTACTTAGGCAACAATTAAGAATCGCTATCAGCTGCCCAGGATCGTCGATTTGTTCAACTAACTATAAGGATTAGCTACTCCTTAAGATTAGTTTTAAGCAATGGTTGGGATAACCATCCCACCTTAAGATAAGCTTTTCTATAATAATTGATATGTAAGTATTAAGGCTGCTCCTTGGGAGACCTTGTATGGATGGAATGTTAAGCATCTATTGTTGGATAGAGACTAGTAAGTCCAATTATCAGGATCTGGAAGTTTCCTTGGAAACAACAAATAAGATCATTCAAATTCATAATCATCTGTAAGATGCCGGTATTCGGCAGAAAATCAAGGATTAATGAAAATAGCAAACCTCCTAAATTCTTGTTAAGGAATAAGGTTCAACAAAATATATCACCCAGGAAGGGTGTGCCAAATTTGTTAAATCATCAGGCTAGTTAAGCTCTGAATATATAGAATTATTCGAAGGAAATCGAATGTATCAAGATCAAGTAGCTTATAAGCTAAAACCTATTTAAGGAGCTTGGCGGAGCTCGCAATACATTGCACACTAGTGGCTGAAGGATGTGTTTCGCCAATAAGTCAAGAAGCACTATCACATAATGATATGAAGATTTATGATATAATGAGCAACCTATGTCGATTAAGGATCGACAGGTGAAGAAGCTCCAAAAGGAAACAAGTACCCCTTTATAAAGGTCAACTTGGGAGCTTGGAAAAGCTCCAGATATGCTATAAAGGTTAAGTTCATTATGCGACAAAAAGTACTTCCAACATCTTAGCAAATCTCGAGGTCGAGATTTCTTTTAAGAGGGTGAGGATGTAACACCTCGTAAAAATCACGTTCAATGAAGTATTGACACGTGTAATAAACCCTAGTAAAGTCAAACCTTGAATATAAGGGACTAATTTTTCGAAAAATCAAAAAACATTAATTATGAAAGAACTGGAAGTATTATCATACCTAAAATAAGTTCCTAAATAACCTTTTACGGTTTTATATTCACAAATGAGCCATTTGTTAATCAAGTGTAGCCGTTTGTGAAATTAATTGAAAGTTTGCGCAATAAAGGGTTAAAAGCGTCAACATGTTAATTCTTACCTCTGAGTGACCTTTTAACAAACCGAGAGCCTCATGATATTTGATTATACTCTCGGGATTGCCAATCATTGGCCACCAAAGGCTTTTATGCCAAAAAGTGAAGCTACACGCAACCTTGCAAGTATAAGGGACTAAAAGTGTCAATATGTTTAATTATACCTCTGAATGACCTTTTATCGAGCCCGAAGCATTATGACGTTTAATAATACCTTCAAGAATGCCTAATATGGATTAGATAAGGCTTCAATGCTATTAAATGATGATTTACGCAAGTTTGCGCATTTGAGGGACCTAAAGCGTCAAACTGCTAAAGTATACCGATTCGTATGTTATCGGACCTTCCGGAATATGACTATGAGATAAACATACCATAATTATCCCTAATATAGCTTAGATATAGGCTTAGAGGTGTTTGGTGCGCAAAAAAATAAGCTTTTAAGTCATGCAGGGACTAAAAGTGTCAAAAAGCGCACAAGTTTGCGTTTACGCGCATATCTTACATTCTGAATATCCCCGGACACCCAAAAATTTATGTAAGCACTAAAATATGTTATTTTAGTGTTTGGCTTGATAAAATTCCATTCGTCGCGTCAATTGGTTCGTTTTTCGCGTCTGTCTGTGTTTCGTCGTAATTAACCGAACAACGTGACCGTACGACCAAACGAACCGACATCCGGCATATTTTTTAGCATGTTTCATGTTCCTCATACTTAGGCATCATTGTAGAGCCTTAAAAATGGTTTAACGGGCCTTGGATGTGTCGGAAATGGCATTTGGAAGTGCAGGGGCTAAAACTGTCAACAAATGAAAGTTTCTGAATGCTGACCAGGTCCTTACGGACCGTAAGACCTGGACCTTACGGTCCGTAAGCCTTGCCCAGATGTAGAAACTCAGAAAAATGTCTGTTCAGCCCATGTAACGACTTATATGGCCCTTTATCACTTCCAAGAGTTGCCTAAACTGATTCTTAGGCCTTAGGGACACTTGTTAATCATCAAGGATCATGTATAGCCTTGTTTGTCATGATCTTGTTGGATCAAGAACACTATATAAAGCCCCCTTTGTTTGCTATTTTGATCATTCATTCTCAACTCATCTTCTGATCATTTCTGGAGCTCAAGAGTTTCCCCTAAGCATATATGGTCGTGTATTAGACCTTAGTAAGTGTCCTTAACCTTCCTTAACTGAGTTTTGCTTAGTTATTAGCTTAAAAGTCAAACCGTCGTAATTAAGGTTTGACTTATCGATTAATCACTATTAGTCCAGTGATTAGCCAAACTTAAGGTAGTTACAAGTTGGTATTTATGTGGGCAATAAACCCTTAAAAGGGCACCATCAGATTCCCACTCTAACTAGATCAAATGTCGGGTCAAAGTTGTTTAGAAAAAGTCAACAGAAGCTTAATTTGCAAATTAACATGTAATTATCAATGTAGAAGGCATGTAACCTATTTTATCACTCATATAACTTGGTAATAAGTATAAGAACTGATCTAAGCTTGTTTGATCCGACAATTTTCTGTTTAGACCCGGTTCGGAACCGAAAGTCGCAAAACTTTGACTTTTGCTTTGACTTCAGTTCTGACCCGATTTAGATGGGTTTAGAAATGCCTTAAGACTTCCCTAGGACCAGGTTACATGATGGTATAACCCTCTGTGGTTGCTTCGTTGATTGCCCCATTCGTTTACACGTTTCCGTTAATTGCTTAATGTTGACCATAATGCCCTTTTGTCCATAAAACGAGAATTTTGGAAATGTGAAAGGACAATAATCTTTATTACTGATTTATAAACATGTCCCTAAATTTTCACATCAGTTTGAGGTCTAGATTAGGAGTTATGCTCAATGATGTAATTAGAACGCTTTTTAGTAATTAAACGGCGTCATTAGCATAAAGCCTATCTAAACCCAATTCTTGACACCAAACCTTTTACCCACTGATGTAATATAATATTTTGAGATTTTTAAAGATTTTTAATTATTTTTAAACTGATCATAACCTAAGGTTATGGCCTTAATTCGGTAAATACCGATTATACCCTTTTTGTGTATAAAATGAGTTTTACATAATATTTTGACACCAATCCAATCGCTACTGATTTTAAATAATAAATAAAGTATTTTGAACCTTATAACCTGATCAGAAAACTCGGATTTCCTGTATAACCCGGAAATCGCTTAAAATGGCTTTTTACGCGTAGTAAACGCCTAGTACGGGTTTAAAACCATTTTATCACATAAGACTTATCACCAACTGTTATAACCTATTAAATTAAGTTGTTTTACTGATTATTTCAGACCCAAGTCTCAGAATTAAAATTAATCTCTTTTATAATCTTTTAAATGACCAAAATACCCCTACGGGGCTTATATTAAGATTAAACTCGTTTTGGGCATGATGGAAGGTATCCTACTGATATCACAACATATTTAAGGCATATTAACTTAGGAAACCTGTATATGACCAATATGGTTAACCGTTACGCCTCTTGCGCGTTTGGTTCGGTTTATGTAACTAGTTTGCATAAATTAGCCGAAACGGGTCAAACCTTACCGTTTTTATCTCGAAATCTAGAATGTGTTTAGATTACCCATATTATACAAGTCTTCAAACTTGTCGGGTCTAAATCACATTCTATTCCGGTCTTCGCTTAATCGTGCGTACGAACCGTATCTTTCTTTAAAACTAACCGGTCTAAGTTACGACTTAAATAAGACCCGTTAGGAATCTAATAGGTTAATAAAACCTTCGTTCCAGATTAAGAGCCCCAGTAGAAGTACTTGTCCTTGCTGATTAGAATATACGGCTGAGTATAAATTGCATTGCTAGCTCAGGTAAATACTTTTAACTTATTTTCCCTTATACGGGCTTGGGATACGGTATTATAAAAAATACCACTTGGTCGGGTGTAGAAACCTTTTAATCGGAGATGATTAAATTGCATAATCCCGTTTTAATCTGTATTGATTGATAACAAATAACATTGGGGGTTAATGACCGTGTCCTGGATATCCTTGGCTCATTTAAAAAGTGAATGGCCATAACTTAAGCACAAGGTGTAGGCATAACACCTCCTGTTGCGTATGTAAAAGATATACTCACTCGTAAGGATGTCTTCTTGTGAATTATATTTATGGTGTGTCGATTAATCTTGACCGGCTTGTATTGTATAATCACCGGCCCTAAATGTTGGACAACCATGTAAATCGGATACAAGATTTTTATTAATAAAATTGTCCCATGTTATGAAAGAATGTTTGTGCCTTGTGCATTCAAACCAATTTTCTTAAACATTTTCAAAACGAGTCAGTTAATTGTATTTACCAGTGTAAACTGACGTATTTTCCAAAAGGTTAAGTGGCAGGTACTATGCGTAATTGGCTGGGAGCTCAGAGCGTCAATAGGGAATCTTGCAAGTTCTAGATGCCTAAAGTCTGTTGAACAGTTTTCTTTTATTTGATCCGCCTGTAGATCCTTTACTTTCCGTTGTAATACTTTGACATTACTTTATATTCGGAATGTAATATATTTATCTTTTGCTTCCGCTGTGCATTTATATATTGTGTTGTTTGACTATGATGATATCAACTACGTCACGATACTCCCCACCGGGCCCACCGGTAATACGTGGAAATATCGAGGTGTGACAGGTTGTTTGTCTGCCTCTTAATGAGGCTCTTAATGATTCATACCTCTTACTGGTTCAGCACTTAATGGTTCAGACTGTTTGTTTCACGAGCAGATGTCTGAATGGTTCAAACATTTGCCTCTGAATGGTTAAGCCTTATACAGAGTCTGAATGGTTAAGACCTCTAATCTGAATTAGTCAGACATTTGTCTCTGAACGGTTAAGCATTATACAAGTTCTTAATGGTTCAGACCTCTTACTATCTCTTACTGATTCAGCACTTAATGGTTCAGACATCTTACCGGTTCAGCACTTAACCATTCAGATGTTGCCAGACGGCCCCTTAAGGAGAATTTACCAAAAGGAACCCATTAGAATTCAATCCTTGATCCACCACTGTGAATTTTGGGACATGCTTCCCACGGATCACTCGATCTTATTTGAGGTTTTCGGGTTAATCATCCTTCAACGAATGCAATAGATTCATGGCTTATTCTTAAATCTTGAATTCGTATATGCAGCGCCATTGGAGCCACCGTAGTTGCTGCTGGATTTTATATTGTCATGTGGGGGCAGGCCAAAGAGAAGAACAAGTTACCAATGGTGACACAGGCTGATTTGGACGTTTCAGATGAACCCGGTTCGTCTGATCAAACAGCCCCTCTCCTATCCTCCAGAATTGAATCAAACTGTTAGTTTGTTATGTAATCCAGCGACCATTAATGCGAAACCAGTGTTTATTGTATACATAAAAAAGTAGTGACTATAATACATTCATGTTTTCAGTGTACTTTTTCTGGGTTGTAATATGATCATTCATGTTTGAAAAAAATGAGGTCTTGTCATTTGCTTGTTGTATGTCTATATGAGTTCTTATTTGTCCCTTTTATACGTTCTCGCGTATTTTTGTTTGGTAGCCTCAAAAAAATAATTAGGTTTTGAGTTGTTATGTCTAACCGGTTTAATAAGTAAGTCGTCAATGGTGGAACATCTTAGGAGCCGGAGGGGGGCTGTGCGCCTGTGCTTACAAGTTTTCATCTTTAGCCTAAGTTCCGCCACTGGGGGTCGTGTTCAGGTTGCCCTATATAACTTGTTATATATTAAACAGGTCATTCCGCCAACTTGTTTAGTTAAGTTGGTGGGCTCGCTAACTCGAAGTCAGTCAATCCACCAACTCGCCGACTCATTATGAAGCGTACATACATGTACTTGTTCGTGAGTGTATAGTCTATAGACATGATGCATTGATGCTAGCTACCATTGTGTCACAATCTTCAAAGAAAAATATCAAGAATCATGTGATGCTTTAAATGCATTTAGGATTCACTGAACAACTTTTACGTGTTGTCGAGTCCTGATTCCAGCCAAACCTCTACCTCACACCCCTCCGACGGTGTTCGCGCCCCACGCTCTGCTAAGGTGGCATGGTTGTAACACCCTAACACGTTTGACCTTAAAACGACGCAGCGAAAATTCGAGTCTGAAAATTTCTTTCATGACATACATCTTGACATTCTAAGAATTCATTTTATAATATAAGAACATATCTTATCGACACTAAAATTACATATTTAAACATTCCCGTACAATCCGTCTTGTGACTCGATCTTCGATCTCTACTCCTTAGTAATCCTCATGGCTTGTACTACCTGCGCTCACCACATAAAATTCATAACGTCAGTACGTATCATAAGCATACAAGAGTTGCACACGTTTACTTTTCATTTCATTAACTCTTTACATCCCGGCTTTCCTCTGATCATATGATCCGTAGTGAGACTTCCTTGGTATTCCTGCGTTACACTTCATCACCAGGCACGATGTTATTATCGTTAGTACTCAATTTCATTGAATGCATGCGTACATACTTTCATACAACCTATACATACCCTTGCGATCACACATAGCAACATACATACCTATGTACCTACATACATACGTACGTGTATACCTAAATACATCCATTCATACATACATACATACATACATACATACATACGTACTTACATGCCTACATACATACATACATACCTACATACATACATACATACAAACATACCTACATACTTACATACAAACATACTTACATACTTACATACATACGTACATACTTATTCCATTCCTTCTCACAACTTACATACGTGCATACCTTCGTACATACTCACTTGACTACATATACATACTATCTACATACATCCTTACATACATACACTTATACTTATACAACATACATACGTATCCACCTACATACATGCCTACATTTATATTTTCAATCACCCATTGCAATATACCCGTCTCCTACTTGCCTACTCATATACGTCTTCATATATATCCTTACGTACTCGCTTACACACTATAATCTTACATACATTCGCGCATACACTCTTACATACACTTCTACATACGTGTATAGAGATAAACAACATCCATACATACCTATCCACATGTACGCTTACCCTAATGGTCACAATACATGAGTCAAATTAGTCATTCGCAACTTAAAACGCGTTTAAACGAGTTCCCAAGCCAAAACTGAGCAAACGAGCAACTTTCGACGACCAGGGAGGGGCTCGCGTGACGCCAAGGCCCTTGGCGTCACGCTAGGTCCTTGTTTTCACAGACAACATGCAGCAACTTGCTGCATATTCCCAGCGCGATCCCGTTTCACGGAAACGGTCATAACTTCTTCGTTATTGGTCCGTTTTACCCGATTCTTTTTCCTACGCGTCCGTAATTTAATTCTCCATCTTATGGAGTTAAGATCCAACATTTGGACTACCGAAATTTATAACTTTTAAGCCTTCGGCTTATTACCCTTTTCCATGATTTCTACCCGTTCATGCATTTACCCTCATAACTTGTTTGTTTGACCTCAACTTCATATGAATTGATAGTTTCAAGGTCATTTGTCATAAAAGGTTCATTCTCGGATGCCCTACATCTCATTCCACCCGTTTTCGCTCAAAAGCTTATTTTGACCCGTTAAGGGTAATTGCGCATTAAAACGTTTATGACTTACAAACCATACTTCTCATTTTCATACTTAACCAAAACATTACGCTAATCGAGTAACTTGATTCTAAACTACTTTTTAAGATCGTTTGCCCAAAATACCCATCAAGGGCATTTTGGTCAACTTTAATCCCATCATTTACGTCGAAGGACTTAAACACATTTTTGACCTCAAACATCATGTATGATAAATTAAAACACCTTATTACTTAATCGTACTACGAAGTGATTACGGAAATCACTTACCTTATGCGTCCGTGCTCGTATCCGATTCCGCGCCTTTTCTTGACCCGTTATCCTTTCAGGCGTGAGTCCGTCTTGACATGCTTCCTATACTCTCTTTTCATCAAGATCACGCTCCTATTAGCATATGCATTCGTACATGTTAACAATCATATCAATCGCATATTTCACCCTTAACTTTCATTAGTCCTTTCTAGCATACATACTCATATGATTATATTCATATCCGTTTAACTCTTGTAATTCATCATATAATCACAAATAACGCATATTGACATAACATGTACCATACGACTTCCTATAATCCTGCCTTTACGACAACGATTCAAATCATGTTTCTTAAACTCAGTTGACTTTCAAAAGTCAACTATTAACCATACTCAACTATCGACTTATCATCATATACCCGTAACATCATAATCAACTATACGGACAACACTATATACATTTCATCATACACTTGATGTGAGTACTACCTTTTAAGTATAACGTACAACTATTTCATGCACAATTCTTCTAAACTCATACATAACCCATCAAAACCAACTACTAATCATCATGTATCATTCCAAATGAACATTAAACATAACATCATCATATTCCTATACTTTCATCCAACAATAATTCATCATACCCACATAATACATCAATCATTCAACAAGACTTGAACATAGGAGGTGATTCTAGTCATCATCTTCACCCTAACTAACGGGTGTCACCTCTAAACATCAAATTAACGCAAACCGTTCGTAACCCATGTTCTACACGAGGATTCTAACCCTTGTACATGATCAATTTCATATTAACTCACGGATTAGAACATAACCCACTTCACCCATGATCACCAATCTTAGATTTAAGACATACCTTATGATCCCCTCGTGTTGGTGATCATTAATCCATGCTCGGTTATGGATTTCAGCTTCATCTTGCCTTCCAATTTGAGCTTAAAGGCGATTTAGGGTTTGAGGCTCCATGGGAGCCTCCTGATCTTTCTCGAACACACACGTATGTGTGTGTTTGTGTGTGTTTAGTTATTTTATAACTTAACTTTCATTTGTTCCATTTTAGCCCCTCGGGTTTACTTTTAAAACATAACTGACACTACCTTAATCATTTAAGACTTTTGACCATACCCTTAACTAGGTTAAATAGCCTAGTTATTTATTTCCTGACGTGTCACATAATAACATACAACAATTATTAACATTCAGATTTTTTTTTTGGGCGTTACAAGTCTACCACCCTTAAACAAGGTTTCGTCCCCGAAACCTTTCTCACTTTCATCGAACACACATTATCTTTTCTTCCAGTCCATCCATACGACCACTTGCCCATCCTAATGAAAATCTTCTAACTCCAAGAACCCGTTCCGGAGTTCTTATTAGTATCGCTTTCACTAGTAGCGCTAATTTCTAACAACCTTCATAGCTAGTGGTTTATTCCTCGTTCAAATATTCCTTCATCAGGTGCAATATATCCTTTTATTTACTTAAGTAATTCCAACATTTCATTATTAACATTCTTTCTGTTTATTTGCACATTCATATCGCTTTCGTCGACTAAACGACCTTACTTTGAATTTGAAATCTATACATACTCGTATATTCTTAACTTTAATGTTAACCTTATTCTACATTTTCTACAGTTACGTATACCTTGCATACCTTTATATTATCTTTTAAATCATTTCGTTCATTTCATATTACTATTGCTTTCACTTCATGCATTACTTAATTCACATGTATAAATAGTTCATATCTCTTCAATCATGAGTTAAACATTTTACTAACCTCTTTTTCATTTCCCAAACCACGATCCGCAACCCAGATCGATCATCTTCTCCTCGAGTACTAACCGTACAGGCCATAAATCATTCCTTCGTGTAATGAGCTTTCGCTCGTGCACGTCCTTTCACCAATACGATTGGTTTCATTACATCAATAGTTCTAACATTATCATCAACAACATCAGCGGTTAGCATATATCATTCAAACATTCATTACACTAGGTGATTACCCACCTATAACTCTTCACAATTTCCTACGTGCCTGCTATAACGTACCACACATTCTATTTCTTACATGCAATCCTTTCATTCAATTAATTATTTCGCCAACTGAAGTACACGCTCGTACTTCCTTCCATTCATGCTTACTTGCGAAGACCTTATTACATCGTTTCAATATTTCTTACTAAGCTTACCATTCCCGCCCATACTCAAGTTATTGTCCGGGTCACAGCCCGTCATCATTCTGACTTCTAAGAGTCAATTACTCACATATCTTACACGTAACTTATACAAAACTTCGTCTATTATACTATCACTTTTTACTTTATACTTACTTCTATGACCCGTTCGACTCAATCATGGTCAAACTGTCGACATCTTCTTGGGCGGATTAATTTCATCTTTTTATATTTTTGAATCCGTCTCACGGATCCGGATGCATCATTCATACTTTTTCATTCATTGAATCCGCCTTACAGATTCAAACGTTACATTCATGCCTTTCATCCTTAAATCCGTCTCACGGATTCAAACATATCATTCATGCCTTTCCTCCTTGAATCCGTCTCACGGATTCAAACATAACATTCATGCCTTTCATCCTTGAATCCGTCTCACGGATTCAAACATATCATTCATGCCTTTCATCCTTGAATCCGTCTCATGGATTCAAACATATCATTCATGCCTTTCATCCTTGAATCCGTCTCACGGATTCAAACATAACATTCATGCCTTTCATCCTTGAATCCGTCTCACGGATTCAAACATAACATTCATATCTTATTGATCCATACTTAATTACGGATTCCACATTCTTCATTCTTATCAGGCATGTTTTTCATTCTTACATAGTACTCTCAATTTCCCGAGAGTCTTACTTCCCATTTCACCCACACGCCCGCCTGCTACCCAACTCTACCGGACATACCTGTAACAATTATCATGATCTCACGAACGTCATGCGTTTCTCGTGTACTGGCCAGGTACACAATCCACATAGTAGTTTCGTGCCTTCATGTAATTGTCACCTTATGTCCGTAGACTTAGGTTTCGGCGCGTGTATTGCTTCCAATACTTCATTACTATACTATCATTGTCTTTCATATTAAAATTTTCCTTCCCTTAATGAACTTTACCGTTACTTACATCCACATATTAAATTCACGTACCTGGGCTCATTTGCCTATTTGTCTTATTACCTCTTTGCCTGCCTTAGTATTCATCCTAGACTGCATTCACGGATCATCCTCTTCCAACACTTATGCTTACCTTGCACATACGAAACCGTCAGTTTCTATATACGTATACATAACTACATACTTTCATCAGCCTTTACCTTTGGATCTTGATCGAGTCTTAGATTGTACGGATTTCTTATCTCAAGAGCACACAAGTTTGAGTTCAAGTACTTACCTTTTCGTACTTGATTCCCTCAAACCAGGGCTCTTATACCAACTTGTAACACCCTAACACGTTTGACCTTAAAACGACGCAGCGGAAATTCGAGTCTGAAAATTTCTTTCATGACATACATCTTGACATTCTAAGAATTCATTTTATAATATAAGAACATATCTTATCGACACTAAAATTACATATTTAAACATTCCCGTACAATCCGTCTTGTGACTCGATCTTCGATTTCTACTCCTTAGTAATCCTCATGGCTTGTACTACCTGCGCTCACCACATAAAATTCATAACGTTAGTACGTATCATAAGCATACAAGAGTTGTACACGTTTACTTTTCATTTCATTAACTCTTTACATCCCGGCTTTCCTCTGATCATACGATCCTTAGTGAGACTTCCTTGGTATTCCTGCGTTACACTTCATCACCAGGCACGATGTTATTATCGTTAGTACTCAATTTCATTGAATGCATGCGTACATACTTTCATACAACCTATACATACCCTTGCGATCACACATAGCAACATACATACCTATGTACCTACATACATACGTACGTGTATACCTAAATACATCCATTCATACATACATACATACATACCTACATACATACAAACATACCTACATACTTACATACAAACATACTTACATACTTACATACTTACATACTTACATACATACGTACATACTTATTCCATTCCTTCTCACAACTTACATACGTGCATACCTTCGTACATACTCACTTGACTACATATACATACTATCTACATACATCCTTACATACATACACTTATACTTATACAACATACATACGTATCCACCTACATACATGCCTACATTTATATTTTCAATCACCCATTGCAATATACCCGTCTCCTACTTGCCTACTCATATACGTCTTCATATATATCCTTACGTACTCGCTTACACACTATAATCTTACATACATTCGCGCATACACTCTTACATACACTTCTACATACGTGTATAGAGATAAACAACATCCATACATACCTATCCACATGTACGCTTACCCTAATGGTCACAATACATGAGTCAAATTAGTCATTCGCAACTTAAAACGCGTTTAAACGAGTTCCCAAGCCAAAACTGAGCAAACGAGCAACTTTCGACGACCAGGGAGGGGCTCGCGTGACGCCAAGGCCCTTGGCGTCACGCTAGGCCCTTGTTTTCACAGACAACATGCAGCAACTTGCTGCATATTCCCAGCGCGATCCCGTTTCACGGAAACGGTCATAACTTCTTCGTTATTGGTTCGTTTTACCCGATTCTTTTTCCTACGCGTCCGTAATTTAATTCTCCATCTTATGGAGTTAAGATCCAACATTTGGACTACCGAAATTTATAACTTTTAAGCCTTCGGCTTATTACCCTTTTCCATGATTTCTACCCGTTCATGCATTTACCCTCATAACTTGTTTGTTTGACCTCAACTTCATATGAATTGATAGTTTCAAGGTCAATTGTCATAAAAGGTTCATTCTCGGATGCCCTACATCTCATTCCACCCGTTTTCGCTCAAAAGCTTATTTTGACCCGTTAAGGGTAATTGCGCATTAAAACGTTTATGACTTACAAACCATACTTCTCATTTTCATACTTAACCAAAACATTACACTAATCGAGTAACTTGCTTCTAAACTACTTTTTAAGATCGTTTGCCCAAAATACCCATCAAGGGCATTTTGGTCAACTTTAATCCCATCATTTACGTCGAAGGACTTAAACACATTTTTGACCTCAAACATCATGTATGATAAATTAAAACACCTTATTACTTAATCGTACTACGAAGTGATTACGGAAATCACTTACCTTATGCGTCCGTGCTCGTATCCGATTCCTCGCCTTTTCTTGACCCGTTATCCTTTCAGGCGTGAGTCCGTCTTGACATGCTTCCTATACTCCCTTTTCATCAAGATCACGCTCCTATTAGCATATGCATTCGTACATGTTAACAATCATATCAATTGCATATTTCACCCTTAACTTTCATTAGTCCTTTCTAGCATACATACTCATATGATTATATTCATATCCGTTTAACTCTTGTAATTCATCATATAATCACAAATAACGCATATTGACATAACATGTACCATACGACTTCCTATAATCCTGCCTTTACGACAACGAGTCAAATCATGTTTCTTATACTCAGTTGACTTTCAAAAGTCAACTATTAACCATACTCAACTATCGACTTATCATCATATACCCGTAACATCATAATCAACTATACGGACAACACTATATACATTTCATCATACACTTGATGTGAGTACTACCTTTTAAGCATAACGTACAACTATTTCATGCACAATTCTTCTAAACTCATACATAACCCATCAAAACCAACTACTAATCATCATGTATCATTCCAAATGAACATTAAACATAACATCATCATATTCCTATACTTTCATCCAACAATAATTCATCATACCCACATAATACATCAATCATTCAACAAGACTTGAACATAGGAGGTGATTCTAGTCATCATCTTCACCCTAACTAACGGGTGTCACCTCTAAACATCAAATTAACGCAAACCGTTCGTAACCCATGTTCTACACGAGGATTCTAACCCTTGTACATGATCAATTTCATATTAACTCACGGATTAGAACATAACCCACTTCACCCATGATCACCAATCTTAGATTTAAGACATACCTTATGATCCCCTCGTGTTGGTGATCATTAATCCATGCTCGGTTATGGATTTCAGCTTCATCTTGCCTTCCAATTTGAGCTTAAAGGCGATTTAGGGTTTGAGGCTCCATGGGAGCCTCCTGATCTTTCTCGAACACACACGTATGTGTGTGTTTGTGTGTGTTTAGTTATTTTATAACTTAACTTTCATTTGTTCCATTTTAGCCCCTCGGGTTTACTTTTAAAACATAACTGACACTACCTTAATCATTTAAGACTTTTGACCATACCCTTAACTAGGTTAAATAGCCTAGTTATTTATTTCCTGACGTGTCACATAATAACATACAACAATTATTAACATTCAGATTTTTTTTGGGGGGCGTTACAATGGTTGTCGTCGCCTTTGAAGCTATAACGCATACCCTAAGACTATGTGCAGTGGTTTAACTAAAAAGTGCAAAAGTTTTTACCACGTCATTGTCACGTAGGCAGTGAAACTTTAACTAACTAAACATTCAAAAGTGTATAGTGGTTTAAATAAAAACTAAATTGATTGTGAGTTGACCCCACAACCCACACCCTTCGTGCCAAGTAACCACCTTGCGCCCATCCTCTTTGACGCCCTTCTTTAACAGGCCGATGCAGCGTTTATCGCCCACTTGACACGAAGCCACTAGTCAGAGTCTAAGAATAACTTAGACATAACTAAAGGATCACATGTGCAACTTAACCAATATTCAAAGGACCATATATAAACCTCACTCCATCTTCACACGCTATTCCATCACCCCCAAATATCATCGCCCCTTCATTTTCTTCAACTCATTCCCTCAAAACCCTAGCTCAAATCCCTCTTTTAACTCCATCAATTCTTCACAATTTCACACAATCGATTTCAAATCTCAACTGGGTATGTCTTCAATTTCATCTTTCCTTCAATTTTAAATCTCTAGGGTTTACGTTAGAAACCCTAATTCCCAAATCTGCACCAATACTCAACTCTGTTGTACTCTCTTATTGTTGTATTCAATCAGTTTATCGATCGCTAACAGGTTATCAGTTCTGATTATTGCTGAATTTTGAAACCCTAATTTTGTATTTTGGGAATTTTAATCGAATTTTAATCGAATTTTAATCCAAAACTATGTCTGAAGGGTATGCAATTGAGCTTTACTTTGATCCAGCTCTTGAAAATCAAGTTTTGAAAGCATGGAATGTTGTGGCTCGTAGACAAATTAGTACCCACCTCATAGAAATTGAATCCAGGCCTCACATTACGCTGTTTTCGAGCCCGTTTATTGATCCGTCGAAGCTCGAAAACATCGTAAAGTCTTTCGCTTCAAAGCAAGATCCTTTACCATTATCTTTCGGGTCGATTGGTAGTCTTCCGAACGATAACAATGTGCTGTTTCTTGCCCCGACCCCCACTTTGCCCCTGCTGCAGTTTCATTATCAGCTCTGTGATGCAATGAAAAGGGAAGGGATTGAAATTGGGGAAGAGTATCGTCCAGATTCGTGGATTCCGTATTGTCCTGTGGCTGAGGAAGTGCCGAAGAATAGGATGGCGGAAGCGTTTACGGTTTTGAGGGACTTGAAGTTGCCGGTTACAGGTTATGCGATGGATATTGGATTGGTTGAGTACTCGCCTGTTCGGGAACTCTTTTCGTTTGTTCTTGGTAGCTCGTCGGTCGACTCTTGAGGTTTGAGTGTTACATGATATATGTTTCTTTTGTGTTCATGTTGGTATTTGTTTTTGTGTTGGTGTTGATGTTTTTGTTTTGCATTTGATATTTTGATGTGGTCTTTTGGTGTTGTAAAAACTTATTGTAGAATAATATTGGTTATTTGTTTTCGACTATAATAGAGTATAATATGATGGTTATGTTCTTGAAATGTTGCTATAATATGATGATTATGGTCTTGAAATGTTGTTTTAGATGATATTATGGTCAAGTTGTATCATTAGTGAACACTTGAATATGAACTTCAGGTTTGAGCTCTCGCTTAAAGTTGGACGATATAAGCTTTAAGCCTTCTCTGTTATGTCGCTTTTTCTCCATGAAGTTCAAGTTTGAGCTCGTTTAAACTTGAATTGATACGAGCTCTATGCTTTTAACACTGTTATGTCGCCCCCTTTTCCCCTTAACCATTTTTTTGCTTGCTACAAAAACGTATATGAACACATTTTGATTGTTTATTACGAACTGGATTGGTTAGGAGCAGTTTGCATAGAGGTGTACAATTTCGGTTTTTCTAGAAAAACGAGTTGGGTAATGAACTGAACTGGTTTAGGAGGGAAAATGTTTGAACCTATCAAAACGATTGGGGTCGGTTCAAACCGATTTAGGAAAAAAAAATAACTGGTTTTTTTACATGTTGAAAAATCAGGTTAGGTCCAGATCGGTCTTAGGGAACGAGGCTATGAACTATTGGGTTGGGTCTTGGGTCGATACAGTTTCGGCCAAACCGGTGTTTTGGTGAAGTGGGTCGGGTTTTTTGTACACCTCTAGATTTGCGCAACGAAATTAGTTGAAAGTATATAGACGTTTTCTAGTTTCGCTAATAAAAAAACACTAGATGGTTAGGAGGGTTAGTTATGAATGAATTGTCTGTTTAGTGTAAGCTGCATTTATTTAAGTCCTAGTGGTTGGTGTGACTTCTGAGTTTTTGGGTGATAGATTCTTATAGCTATGGGAAAAAAAAAAAAAAGTTCAAGATACTATTTTAGTAAACCATAAAAAATGGTGGTGTGCTAACAAGTAAATCGACATGAATGCATGAATCATCATGGACAAAAGAAACAAAACAACGAATCCGCATGTTTTCTTGCGACTGAATCACTTATGAACCCTATCGTTTACCCCTCAACGATCCTTAAAAACATCCTCGGATCAAACCCCGGAAGCTCACGCTTCGGCTTCCATCTCCAATTCAAGACTGTCCACCCACCCGTGCATGTAGCATTTGTATGAGTTTGGCACTGACAAAGGGATGGCAAAATATGTCTAACCGTGATGAACAGGTTAGAGACAAGGTGATTAACACAAGTATCAAGCATGAAAACGACTCATTTAACTACTTTTTTTTTATGTTTTATGTATTTAGGAGAAATGATGGAGCCTAGTCACCTATTTTATATTAATTATTTTAAAGAGTGTATAAAATTACATGGTGTATTTTTTATTAGACATGTTTATTCGTGTCATAAACATGAATGTGAAGGTTGGAGAGCGAAAGATGACCAGAACAAGTGTAGTTTGACGCGTGCAAGAAAGGGGCTCACCTTTTACAGATCACAAATGATTGTGATATCGATGGACTATTGATGATTTATTTACCAAATTATTATAAACCATTAAAATGCATTGGATCATTAAACGGACTATCAATTTGAGGAATTATTTCTTGTGTGGAGACCAAGGTTCAATTTTTGAGAGGTAATTATTTAAGGGGAAAAAGTAGCCGTTCAAAAAGATTTTTTTTTTTTTTTTTTTTTTTTTTTTTGAGGTTTGTATAATTTGGTTCACGATTTAATAAAACCTAAACAAGTTAGTTGAAACTTGAACTTAACCTAACCGGACCAACGACCCAAATAACAGATCATAACCTAATCGGACCAACGACTGAGATAACACATCCAGCCAGTATGCTTGTTAGATTTTACAACCATAATTACCCAAAATTCTTGTGAGAACCGGCTAAACGACAGTCAACAACGTATTTGCTATTCACATTGCAGTTCATTTTTTATAGTAGCCTGATGGTTGCAATCACAATTTTGGTGACGCTATGCATGTTCAATCCAAAGTCAACCCAAGTAACTAAATTTTCATCAACAAAAACGTCAACTCATATCACAAGGAAGAAAGTATACTTTGAATCCAAAAAGTATGAAATAAGAAAACAACCATAAACTAGCCACAAGACTTTTGGCCATCAGATGTGGTATCACCGGATCAATACTTGGTCTCTGGTTATACCGCAAGCCAGACCCAGCCCTCGCTGACAAAAACAAGGCCCAGAAAAGGGCTGTTTACGCTACTCGGTCCACTATTGTTACATAGTTCTAACCCGACCCAGTCGTAACCGGGCTACAGGTAAACAATTATAAGTTTGCATGAAACAACAGAAAAAGGAAATAAAATTTAATAAACTAAACCCAGAAGAACTGGCACTCTACATATATCCGTTGAAACCAATTCCCTGGTTTTGTTTTGTTTTGTTTTGTTTCAGGTGGGCAAATGCTTTGAACACAAGTTAAACATCAACACAGGCCACACTCTGTTCAAACTATATCAAGCAACAACTCAACCCTATGCATTACAGAACCCCCACAACCAACCAAGACGGTTTTGTCACAAGGGGGAATATTCTTCACGAAACCCAACATTCCGTTCGGTCTCCAGACAGCTTCCCTGCAAATCACATCAAACACATGAGCATTGTAAACGACTGAATTGACCCCGAATCCGCAAATGAACCAAAAGAAGACTCACCAGGCATTGCAACAACACCTTTTCTTACTGCCAATGTGGATGTTTGTAGCTAATCCTATCACCGTCCCAACCGCCATCGGGCTCTTTCCGTTTCGGTGCGCCGCCACTACCTGCCGCCATTTGCTGAAACATCTTTAACTGCTCATCAGCTACGGCTTGAGAACCAGCAAGAGGTAACTGTCTTAACGCAAAAGGCAATTTATCATCCGAACCGCCTCCAGGACCTGCATTTAGATCTAGACCTTGACCTTGACCTTGGCTACCCCACTTTCTACCGTCAGGACCAACATTACTCGAACCGCCGCCAGGTAGACTCATAAAGTACGGCCTATACGGCATTGACACCACACCGTTAGGTCCCACCGAAGGAATAGTCGGAAAACAAATCGGCCCACCACCAGACGATGAAGAATCCACATAAGCATTTGAAACCGAAGAAAACGTATTCGACATTGACGGTATTGAGAAATTGGTCTCGAATGGGAAAGCTGAATACTGAAACGGTACACTGGACGAAAACGCAACTGCGGGAGATGATGACAAGACAGGACCCCTGAACATTTCGGGATTAACTGACGTGCTGGCGACAGGAGCCAACATTCGTTGAGACGGGATGGTCATCGCTGGGTAGGTATTGTTCGGTGGAAACCACGTTGAGTAGCTTCCGATATCCAGATTATTCATTCTGACATTAGAAACACCGGACATAAACTGCATACCGTTTTTGGAAAACGATACCGATTCGCCACCGACTTCTTCCACACCAGGCCCGTTCAGGTCAAAGTCCCGTGAAGAATTCGGCCCGCCAGGTAGAAATGACCTCGGTCTACTTATCGACAGCTGGACAACCTCCGGATCCTCCTCAGATGCGTTTAGATCAAGATCCAGTCCTGACGGTGCATTGCTTTGACCAGCATCTTCGGCTCCAACGTTCAGATCAAAGTCAAAAAGAGGGCGAACCGGTTTAGTTGTACGGTTATCAGGAACTGGAACGTCAACCTTTCGTGGTTCTGCTGGACGGAACGCACTGGTCGCAGCGGAACCTTTCCACCCAAGTTCGGGCTTACCTCGAGAAAGACTCTCGGAAGGGTAAAACGGTCCTTTGGCAGCAGCAGCTACTGTAATCAAACCAGACCGATTTTTATTGTTGGAAGGTAACGGGCTAGGTGTATGAAGAGCAGCCTTTTCAGCCTCTCCTTGTACCCCATCATCACTAGGAAGAACTTCATTCAGATCAAAGTCCAACTTTACTGTACGATCTTCAACACAACTGGGCTCGGGCTCGGTTACATCATTAGATTTTTCAGACACAGGGGTCTTTCCGTCGTTTTCCATATTCTCATGGGCGCATTCACTAGTGCCAGAATCCATATTTTGTCTTGCACTATGCTCGGCCTTATTGTCATCATTCTCTTCAAACTTTGGTGCTAAATCAACGTCATCCGTCGACCGTTTGTGCACCAATTTCTTCTCATCCGCATGCATATCTGAAGACGACCAAGAAGCCGATTCTTCGTTTATCTGTGTTTCGGTTTTTACAGTTGCAGCAGCTGCATCAGGTGGACCCGGACCCAGACCCACGGTGCTTTTAACCAGTTTATCATCAACACACTTGTCTTCCTGTAATAAACTTAAACTGTTCGGTTTCATATTCGTAGCATCCACGGAAGCATCTTCTATCAAACCCGCAGGCTTTACGTCAGCTTCCATATTCACCAATTGTGTACTATTATCCCCACCAACAGAACCATTAGCCACACTGATATTATCTTCACTGTGACCTACATCATTAGCCGTTTGTCTCAACCTAGCAACGTTCACAGAAGACGAGTCTTCACGTACGGGCGAGTTACTAACCGGAGAACACCCAGGTGACACATCGGATCTCGTCATTTCGCCAGCCGCCACGCTGGCAAGAAGATTAATCCCACCAACATCACCACCCGATGGAGGCACACTAGCTTCAGAAAACTTCGCACAGCTCTCCACCAACGCGTTTATCGAGCTATAAGATGGCTCGTATAGTTTCCCCGGTTTTGGAGTAATCCCTGATGACGAACCACTGCCGAACGATGCATCTTTCTTACCATGTTCTTCATCACAGACAACCAGTCCTTCTTTAGCCGTGTTTGTGTTTTGTACGTTGCTGACGGAATCAATTTTTCTACTTACTTTCAGATCCTGCTTCTCGGAAGGTACTGGAACCGAGCCCTTGCCAGATACCGTCGACGAATCTCCAGGTGATTCCACACTTGCGGTTTGTACGGGACTTCGACTAGTGTTTGGCAACCTCACTATGAGCCTCGGGTTGCTACCGTTATCTACAAGTGACACGTCAGATACTCTTTCTGACGTATGTTTCGTTGGCGATCCCTTTTGAACTCCCGGGATTGTAGATGCATGAAAACCGTTGCTTGAGTTTTTACTATGAGAAACACTACTCGAGATCTTACTTACGCTCGACGTCCCCGTCTTCCCATGATCACTAGAACACGACTGACTATTGTTCGGAGATTGACTGGACGACGGTGACAGTTTTGTGGACCCCAAAGATGTTGGTGATTTGACTACAACTTCACCCGAGCTTTGTTTTGGCCGTTGAGATTTTATCACAGAAGGTTGTGAAGTAGAACCCTTAGGACCCACATGAGAAACTTCCGAAATCATCGACTTGTTTGGCCAAGAACCACCTCGACTTGTACTAGACTTTGTTTCGATAATATTCATTTCGGCTTCTACGCGTCTCTTCCATGTGCTGACCAGACTTCTAGCTTTCTTCTGAATTTCAGAATTTTTATGGCTACGTAGATGATTCACAGACTTCCCGACATTACACGTCTGTAAAGCATGAAGATTCACGGGCAACCTGTCGAGTGCGCGTAGTAACGAAAAGAGAAAATCCTCAACGGATTTTTCATTCTCTTTAGGACTACCATCACCGATTTTACACTTGTGAATCTCTTGAAGCCATTCATCTAAAACCGACAAGCCCCGTAGCTGAACGAACCGGCCTAAGTAATCGAATCGGTCAGTACCCGATATTACATCAACAAGCATTCTCCGACAAGCTAGGTTTAGTTTCTTCTCGGTACTATCAGGTCGCATGAGCTGTATTAGTTTTTCAACTCCACCGAAATCTAACAACCCTCCTTTATCAGTAATTTTAGCGATCTCGGACTTTAATACACGTTCTGGTCTAAGTTGACCGGAATCGGCATCATCTACTTTAGATAAACGATCGCGTTTGACAGATTCTGAATTGTGAGCACCAGGCTCTCTCTTCTTACTCTTGGCATGTGATGAAATGGAAGATGAACTATTTTGTACATTATCCGAACTAGGTTTGAGTTGTGCGGACCCATTCGGACCGTTTATAGGTTTCGGAGACCGACCTCCGGTCTGCACTGCTCCATGCATTTCTATCGACGTCTTATCTAATAACTGGTCTACTTCTTCTTGTAGTTTCTGTGTTAAAAAAGACTACATATCCAATCAAGATAACTTTCAACAGATGATACGAAACAAGAAAAATGAAACAAATGAACAATTGTACTTACGTTAATATAGTTTTTGTCAGTTAACCACCATAAACACTCGCTCTCAATATCATACACTCGTCTGCACACAAATGAGGATATCCCTGGAGGAAATTCAACACCTTTACGAAGAAATGTGACTTTACACGGGTGGAGTAACGATGCAGCAGGTATCTCATCCTTGTGAAAAGAGTAGAAAACCTCGTTTGGTGCTGCTTCCAGCGGAGCACCGTCTTTAAGCTTTACGTCTGCAGATCGGTAAAGCCAGTTCACACAAAGACTTAAATTGTTTTCTTTTCCTAATTTTAATTTACGAATTCTTCCAACAAACGGAAGGGAATTGTAGGATGGCTTGAACAGAGCACAGTCGCCAACATTAATCTTTCGACCATCCTGCAAGAAACAAGCCAGATTAAACCAATAGAAGATACTGTTAACTCAGCTAAAAAAGAAAATAATAAAAAGTGGATAAATTTTAAAACAATTGTTCACATATTAGTAGCAAATGTATCCAAATTATGATGACAAATAGTTGGCACGCCACAGATAACATTAAGTCCCAAAAAATATTCCAACACTACAGAACTTCAAAAAGCATTTGAATTCACAACTACCAATAATACCTCTTAAAAAAAATTCAGAAATCAATTACAAGACCAACAATAAAAATTGCTTTTATATTTAGAGACACACAAATAATGCAAAAAAGTACGAGCACACACAAAGAAAACACGAGGTGACTAATGAAGCTTCCACCTTGCTTTTCAAACTCAATAATCAATAAACTGGTAAGATTCAAACAAACTACAGTAGTGGATGATGAAACGAACTAATAAGAATCAAAGATAACCATAAATCCAAAAGAAAACTACATGTTATGTATAACTAGACAGTCAATTCAAATAGAAAGCAAGCAGATTGATTTATATCATGTAATGAATAAATTACTAATGCATATAAACCTAATTGTAACCATAAATTACAGTACGAACAACCAATTCCGAGTAATAACTAACCATCATAGCATTCCAATATCATCCTAATTAACAAAAAAAAAAACACTCAAAAAAGTATACCAGTCAAGAAGATCAACAATTTACAAACACCATACACACTAAAACAAAAAAAACAAAAAACATACATAACTACACATATATATATATACACACACACTTTTGAGAAAGCAGATTAATTTATATAATGTAATGAAAAGGAAACTAATGCATATAAACCCCAACTGCAACTGTAAATTAAGGTACACACAACCAATTCAAAGTAACAACTAATTTCCATAGCATTCCAATACAACACAAATTTACAAAAACACTCAAAAAGGTATACCAATCATAAAGATCAACAACTTACAAACACACATACACATACAGATACACAGACCCTAAAACAACAAAACATATACATATGATATATATATATACTTTAGAGAAAGAGTTAGTATCAACAAATACGAATGAATTGTTCTGAGCAGCTACAGACGGCGTGGAGGAAGATGGGACCGGCCACATGTGCCACCGGTGGAACCACAACTCACCTTCCCACCGCCCATACATAACAATAATCGTCCATCATCACTCTTATTAATCAAATCTCGTTGTTCTCCGTACCGTGCGACTTCAACCATCAGCCACTTTTCCGATCCCCTTTTTATTATCTATCTAACCAAACCCTAGCTCCTTCAATTAACCGATCACGAACCTCCGTAACCGCCTCAACTGTTCCAGATCGAGATTCAAACAGCCAGAAGTTCAATTAATCGATCGATAACCGAACGGATGTTTGGAATTTGGGGGAATTAGGGTTTTTTTGATTGGGGGATTGGGGGTGGGTGGAATTGGGGGATTAGGGTTAGATCTGTGGGGGAATTGGAGGATTGGGGGATTTGGTGAGGGTTTGCGAGCAGGCGGAGAGGAGAGAGAGTAGAGAGAGAGAGAGAGGAGAGAGAAGGGGAAGATGGAATTTGATCGGGAGAGATGAGAGAGAGAGAGTGGAGAGTGGAGAGAGGAGAGAGAGACGGGGTTGTGATGGAACGCGAAACGGTGATGGCGTGGTCACGAGCTCATGTGTTGACTATTGTCTAGGGGAAAGTTTTCTACTTTGGGGTTATACGCTGTCGTTTTGTGTATTGATATATAAGGTGGGAATGTGTATATGCGTTACTAGGTTAAGTTATATATAGTCGTGTAACCAAAACCAATGTTTTAAAAATCGATTTAAACCGGTCAGTTGTATCGGATGAATCGTTCGATAGAACCAGTTAAATCGTTTGGTATATAATTATACACAATTATGTGTATAATCACGCACGGTATCAATATTTTTAAAAAAGTAAACTTGTTTTTCAATTAAGTTATATAGTGGTGATGTACTAAAATTATAGATGTAAAAATCTCGTTTGTATGATGTAGTTGAGAAAAAAAAAAGTGTAAAAGTTAATTCAATTTAAAAGATGAAATACTGGATTTAAACCAAATTTTTGTTATTTGTAACTCATTTTTTTAGATTTTGTCATTATTATCTTAATTTTAACCATTAAAAACCGTGAGATTAAATCTCTATATTATTTGAGGCTATTTTTTATGGTTATTATATGTAATTTTTTTTTATTACGTGATATCTAAGCATAAGTCTACATATGTGTAAAAACCTACTTGCATATATGTAAAATCATAAAATTACATATAATATATGATAAGACAACCCTCAAATAGTATTAAGTATATAAAATAAAAGGATTGATTGTTAAGAGTTATTAAACCAACCGTCAACTAAGAAAACTTTTAACTTTTTATTAAAAGTTAACGATTGTAATAAAAAAACTTAAAATATATATATAGGTAGATTGACGACCAACATATATAATGTATGTAGTTCACGAAGATACATTTATATAACGCATACAAGGTATATATATATACATATACGTAGTTCACAAACTATATGTAATTCGTCGATTTACATATATATTTTATTTTTTATTTATTAAATTTTTTTTGTAAATATTGGTAACATATATAAGCAGAAAAAAAAAAAACTAAAAAAAAACTATTTGGTTGATACCGGATCTTTATGTTCTTAAGTAATCTGTGGTTCTCACATGATTCTTTCCCTACACACATATATCTACATAACGAGTTTTAGGTAGACGACTATATAATGTGCTTGTAGATAGTGCATGAAAGATAATCAAAAATAACATGAGAGAATGAGAGATAGGTATATGTCCATTTTGTGCATCGCATTTAAAACATGTAAAAGTGTTTTATACTATAGAAAGTAGTTCTTTACTTAAATTGATTTCTTATTGAATAACTATATTTGTGTATATAAATGAAGCAACGGATTTTTTTATAATTGAAAATGGCCTGTTATAATAATCTAAAAACCAAAACATCAATTATAGGTTCGATTTTAATAGATAATCCAATGCAAGTGACACATTTTCAGCACTACATTTTACTCTTAAGTAGAAGTTTTTACAATGGACTATATTATATTTTACATGTATAGTTATTTTTTAAATCTTAATTTATATATAATAATAAGTTCCGTATTTTACATGTATAGTGATTTTTTAAATTTTAATTTATATATAATAATAAGTTCTGAAAATAAATGTGGTTTTACCCGTTCATAAATCATAACAAATCTCATCATCTTGGCCTCAGAAGTCAAAAGTACATGTTTGTTTTTTTGTGTTAAAGTAAACATAAACATATTTGTGATGGCTTTATAATCAAATTAAAGTCATAAATGTTAATAATTACTACAAAATATTAAAGACGTCTGAATATTAAGTTTAAGTTAATATTTTCTTTAATACCTATATATATATTTATAAAGTAAATAATAATTATAAAAAGAACAGAAAATGACTGGATAGCCAATCAAATGGTCCAAGGCATATGAAACAAACTTGTACGATACCAATATTTGCTTGATTTGGGACTCTGAGTCGAGTCGGGCTCAAACCCCATTCCCAACCCCCACATGTTTTTGTCCTCTAGTTGATATGACTTGTTAATCATTTACTTCTATTTTTATTTAAAAAATTCATACTTATTCTATTTTTATTTAAAAAATTCATACTTATGTCATTTTATATTAACATAATAGGTGTAGGACCCGTGTAATCACACGTGTAGGTTTAGTAATGATCGAAATCAAATACTAAAAAACAGATTATAATATATCATTTAAATTTTGGTCTTAGTTCTATATCTTTATAAAGCAATGTTGAAGACAGTATGTGTGACCACCCGGGTAGTTTTAATAACCATCGAAATAGATTATAATACATCATTTAAATTGTTTGTATTTAGTTCATGTTTGATATAGAAATTAGCCAACTATATATGTATTTTCCTTTGAATTGTTTTACTAATCAAGACGTGATATATGTATTTTATACGGGAGGTATATGTGTCTATATTTTTGTACACCATAATAACACTCCATGTGTATATAATATCACAACCTTATAATAAACAAGTGAAAGATTACACATCATATGTATAATGTGACACACAACTAAGCATGGAAAAATCCAACATGTGTATATATTACCCACCTATATAGGGAAAATCACATGACCCCCCCCCCCCCCCACACACACACACACACATATAATTACGCAACCTTTATGTATAACACAACTGCCAACATGTAGGTAATTTGTTAAAATATAGCAATGTTATACTCAAGACCTCAAGTTAAAAACTCATAAAATTCTAGATTTTATGATATTTTTAGAAAAAAACAATGTATATAAAATATTTGATTTAAAAAAATATGGAACTAAAAATAACCCAAAAAAATCAATAATTTAGGCTTTTCTTTTTAATATTCATGATATCGACACCACCTCAATTTTCACCATTGAAAAACTTGATCAATGGTCGAAAATCATTACGTACACTTCACAATGAAAAAAAATCATAAATATCTTCATAATTCTTCATCCTACTAAAAAAATTATCAAAATTCGAACATCATTTAAAAATAAGGTTATTGGATTTTATCACCCTTAACTATTGGTCATTGGTCGTTGCCACCTTCAACTATTACTTTGGTGCCCATCACCCATAACTTAACACTTAGTATGTTCTGTCACCAGATCACTAACTTTTGATATTGTTACTATACTTTTTTTTGTGGGTGTCCTAAGATCCCTATGACACCTCAAAAAGTATAGTAACATGATTAAAAGTTAGTGATCAGTTAACGACGTGGTGACAGAACACAGTAAGTGTTAAGTTAGGGGTGACGGTCGTCAAAGTGATAGTTAGGGATGGTAGCAGCCAATAGCCAATAGTTAGGGTGATAAAATCCAATAACCCTTAAAAATATGATACTATAATGTTCAAAAGTCCCAAATTTAATGTTATAGATAGTAAAGACTTCAAACTAAAACACACATATATAAAAAAGACATTAAATATTTGTTTTTGTTTTCGGGTATTGGGTTGTTCAGCTCGGGTTATTCGGGGTTTTCGCTGAGAAAAAGTAATCCCGTAACTGACCCATATAAGGTTCGAGTTAATCGAGTTTAAGTTTTTCAGGTATTCCTTAATTCGGGTTGTTTTGGATTAATGTAATATTGACACATAAGCGTCGTTAGTAAGTAATTGATTTTAATTTTAAAACCAACGATAAAAGTCGCATGAATATTGATACCTAAAATTTTCTATGATATAACTCAAAATTCACATGTATACCCTTGATTGATCTCGAGGTACATGTCTTTCAAAGTTAATAAATGATAGATGTTTTAGTTAAACAATGACTTATAGTATTTTTTTTTTATGATGATGAAAAGAAATCAATGCACTTTACCAATCCAATGGTGATATAGTTATATTTGTAAAAGATGAATCGTTGTTTTCCTAGCATGATTTATAATCTATGTAACTATATAAAGCAAATGTGATGTACAGACATGTAATTTTACATCGTGTCCAACACTTTAAGCAATATATACAATAAGTGAATACTTGTTTTGTGAGGGTAAAATTGTAAAGAGTGCAAAATTTTAAGACACTATGAGAGTATAATAGTAAATTCGACCTACACCTATACTCACAAACTCAAAACCCTTTCCTTCCTTGCCCCTCAAGAAACCAAAGCGACTTATCATTAATTTGCATTTAATCATCCCTCTCCATATCTGATCGTTCCCTTCACTTCATATTCATCTTCCTTTTCTCTCCAAACAGAACTCTTAGTAGAGAGAGGCGACCAAATATAAAGAATCGTCGATGTTGGAGCCGATATCTGGAAGGAAGAAATAGTCATCGTCATCGTTGGTCGGATCCGGCCTTTGCACCACACTCTTCCTGCATAGGTAACTTTTCTAATTTTGTTATTATTGAAAAGTGATTAATCATCAATTTTATTGATTTGGTCATTAAGGCTTGTTTTCTTTCAAGATTGGGGTTCCAGGGTTTGTTTTAGATGATGTAATCAGTCGCACACATGTATGTAACCTCATTTGATCTTCAATTTGTAGGTGAGTTTACGTGGGTTTGCTCTATCTTTGTTTGATTTCTTAAATGAACGTGTAGAATTTGATCCAGCTAAGCGGTGATCACTTTTGCAGGTTATTAATTGTGATATTATCATTTCATGTTTTGTTTATTATGATGATATTAGTAAGGTTTTTTTTTAATGTTGATATAAGGTTTTTATGGTATAAATGTTCATGGTGCAGGCTTCTAAGCATCCTTTTGATATTGGAGAAACTTTTACCTGTCCTTATAAGCATGTATCAGAAAACTCAGAAAAATTGAAGAATACGAACTTTATTAATCAAATTTCTTCAAGGTTACAAGAGATTCAGTCATCAAAGGTTTGAATGACTGAATGTATAAAGAAAATACGACTAAAGAACAAGAAAGGCACAGCCACTTATTATCTCGCGCAGAACTTACGAGTGGAAGACGATGAATGATATTTTGATAAAGGGGACAATTGTTTTACTGATGATCATGGACACACCAACCAGCAGGAGATAAATAGCACAAGATAAACCCTAGAAGGGCCTTCACAGCAACACATGAACACAGCCCAACGGAGCCCAGCAAAGCCCAAAAGCAACAAAAGAATTGGCCCACCTTGCAACACAAAAAAATGATCGTTAAAGTAAAAAAGGCAAATAAGGAATTGGAATGGTATTAAAACTGAAGTGCTAATTTCTTTAACACCCCCCCCCCTAAGTTTTAATACCAAAAGGATTAGAGAGCGCCAAACACTTACACATTTTGAGATGATCAGCTGGTTGTAAAACCCTTGGTAAAGTGATCCGCATATTGATTTAAGGAAGAGACGCCGACCGTTTTTACCATTCCAGATGCAATTTTTTCTCGAAGGAAGAACAAATCAATTTCAAAGTGCTTAGTTTTGTCATGAAAGACTGGATTCGCTGCTGTGGACAACGCAGCAGTGTTATCACATCTTAACTCAATCGGCAAAGTGACTTTGACCTGTAACTCATGTAAGATGTTAACCAACCACATTATTTCACATAAGGCAGCACACATAGATCTGTATTATGCTTCAGCAGAAGATCTAGATACAACGCTTTGTTTTTTACTTTTCCAGGAAATCAAGGACTTTCCCAGAAATATACAAAATCCTGTAACTGACCTTCTGCTATCAATACACTTAGCCCAATCAGAGTCGGCATATGCAGATAACTCAAATTTATCTCCCTTTTTAAACATTAAACCAGTACCAGGAGCACCTTTCAAATACCTCAACAACTTGAAAGCAATTTGAGAATGAGCCATAGTTGGCTTGTGCGTATATTGAGAAAGAAAATGAACAGCATAAGCTATGTCAGGTCTGGTATGAGACAAGTAAATTAGTTTCCTAACCAGCCTTTGATAATCATTAACATTAACAAAATTACTTTCTTCCTTTTTACACAGATTTGTAATAACATAGTTTGCTTCAATAGGACATGAAACAGGTTTACATCCACTCATACCAAACTCATTCAATAAATCCATACAATACTTTCTTTGAGTCAAACATGTTCCTTCTTGAGTTTTAATGACTTCAATTCCCAGAAAGAACTTTAAAAAACCTAAATCTTTGATTTTAAACTCAGACTGTAATAGATTTTTCACATTGTCAGTTTCTTGTTTGCTATTACCAGTTAGAATGATATCATCTACGTAAACTAGCATAACAACAAACACATTTTCATCAGATTTTATGAACATAGAATAATCACATTTTGACTGATAAAAACCCATTTTCAAGAGAACGTTAACAAGCTTTTCATTCCACATTCGGGGAGCTTGCTTTAGACCATACAAGGATCTATTTAGTTTGCACACTTTATTAAGATGACTGTCATTCAGACCTTCAGGCATAGACATGTAAACTTCCTCTTTTAAATTTCCATAGAGAAACGCATTATTAACGTCTAGTTGATAAAGCGGCCAATCATTTTGAACAGATAAACTAACAATACATCTAATGGTTACCATTTTTACGACAAGAGAGAAAGTTTCATCAAAGTCTATTACTTCCCTTTGGTTGAACCCTTTAGCTACTAACCTAGCTTTGTACCTCTCTACTTCTCGATTTGACTTATATTTAACCCTAAAAATCCATTTGCAACCTATAGGTTTTCTCCCCTTAGGAAGATCAACAATAGACCAAGTATTATTCTTATGAAGAGCACCGAGCTCTTCATTCATGGCATTCACCCAATTACTATCCTTGATAGCTTCTTGATATGAGCTGGGTTCAAGAATTTTATTGACATTTGAGGCAAAACAAATATTATCAGGAGGTAAGTTAGCATAATTAACAACTCTCTCGTAACCGAATTTAACCTTGCCTTCAACCACATAATCACCAAATTTCTTAGGAATAGACACAGACCTAGTGGATTTTCTAGTAGTGGTATGAGTACCCTCAGGAAGGTTTGATTCTTCATTGCTATTACTAGACTCAACCCTCACAAGATTAGGTTCAGGTTCATACACTTGTTGATTACCAGCCATGCCATCACCAGAGGATGGCTGCTGAGTATCAACAGGAGGTGTTGATTCACTTGAACTACTGTGTTGCTGAGTCACAGTAGCTGAATCAGTTTCCACCTTCTCATCATCATCGGGATTTATGTCACTTGAAGAATCATAAAGATAAAAAAAATTTGAATTATTTAAAAATTCAGTGTTGTCTAGACCAGATTTTGAAATCAACTTAGTTTTATAGGGAAAACAGTTTCATGAAAGCTGACATCCCTAGAGAAGGTAAATTTCTTTTGATCTAGACTCCAAACTTTGTAACCCGTTTTTAAATTTGAATACCCCATAAAAATACATTTTTCAGCTCTTTCATCAAGTTTATCAGGATTATTTAAAACAATAAAGAAGCATAAGCAACTCAAGTGACTGAGAGAAGGTTCAAATCCAAAAAGTAACTCATAAGGCGTTTTACCATTTAACACAGAAGAGGGTGTCTTGTTAATTAAGTACGAAGCAGTGAGAACACATTCAGACCAGAATTTTAAAGGCACACCTGACTGAAACAATAGAGCTCTAGCAACATTGAGTAAGTGTCTGTGCTTCCTCTCAACAACACCATTTTGTTGAGGAGTGTAAGCACAAGATGTTTGGTGAATGATCCCATGTGACTTAACAAAGTTGGACATTTGAGAATTAACAAATTCAGTTCCGTTGTCACTCCTAAAAACCTTAATATTTACTTCAAATTGAGTTTTCACAAGATTATAAAAACTTTGAATATTTTCAAAAACTTCAACTTTAGATTTCATCAGATATACCCAAACGGACCTAGAATAATCATCCACAACAGTGAGAAAGTATTTGAATCCTTCTATGCTTGAGACCTTATAGGGACCCCAAACATCTAAGTGAATTAAGTCACCTACTTTGGAAGTTTTGTGTTCACTTAAAGGAAAAGGGACTCTATGTTGTTTTGCTTTATGACAAACTTCACAAGGTTCAATATTAGCTTTATCAGATTTAAGATTTAAAACATTTAAGGATTGATCAGCAGGATGACCAAGTCTTGAGTGCTAGAGCTTTATAGTTTCAGCTTTATTAAAACAGGCAATCACATAATTGAAAGAATTACCACAGAAATAAAGACCATCAGTTTGTCTACCAGTCACCAGGGTTTTCTTTAAGTACAAATCCTGAATATAACAAGTATCTTCATCAAACACAACCCTATGTTGATTATCCTTGGCTAATTTATGCACAGAGATTAAGTTGACACAATATTCAGGGACCACAAAGACATCTCTTAAGATAACAGAGTTGGGTAATTTGTAGCAACCCTATTATAGTGACTTTGGCATCAGTACCATTAGGGTGTTTGACCATTATGTTATAATCAGAAACATCAACTTTATTAAACATATTTTCACTTGACATGATCATGTGCTGATTAGCATCAGAATCAATAATCCAACTCATATTATTTTGTGACCAAATTTTACTGTTAAAATAATAAGACCTCTTGTAACAATCTAAAGATGAGATCACATTATGAGATTTACCTACAACATTTGTCTTAGGCCCATCGTCAGTCTTTTTCTCATTAAGCAAGTCTAGAAGTTTAGTGAACTGATCCGACGTAAGAGAATTCAAAGAATTGCTAACAGATTTGTCACTAACAGAGTGATTAACAGTACTGTTTATAGAAGAATTAGCAGAAATATTAGGCTTGGACCATTGATTGTTATTCTGATTAGGTCGTGGTCTAAAGTTAGATGGGTAACCATGAAGCTCAAAGCATTTATCCACCACTTGACCTATTTTATTACAGTGAGTGCACTTCAAGTTGGGATTAGAACTTTTGGTAAAACGTTTTTTTATTTTCATTGAATTGATTAGTTTTAGCAGCAAACCCAACATTAGGTACCTTAGAGGAACTATTTGAGTCCCTATGTGATTCCTCTCTAGATATTATAGAAAAAGCAGTTTTGACAGTTGGAAGAGGGTCTCTTGTTAAAAGATTTGTTCTAACTGGTTGATAAACGTCATCTAATCCCATCAAGAACTGCATGAGTTTAATTAAATGATTAAATTCATTAAACTTAGTAGAAGCATGACAAGTACAAGAAGGCAGTTGCAGCTTAGCGTCAAATTGTTTCCACATAGTATTAATTTTGTGATAATATTCAGAAACACTTGTACCATTTTGACTGACAGAGTTAACTTTTGAAATAAGCCAAAAACAACCGAGCCATCTATTTTATTGTAAGTTTACTTAAGATCATCACACACCTCAGATTTGCAAGTTTAGAATAAACTTGACCAACATACATTTCATCAGAGACAAAGTTTAAAATCCAAGTTAAAACAATTGAATTGCACCTATCCCACTGACTAGCTAAGACATCATCTGTAGTTGACCTTTTACAAGATCCATCAATAAACCCTAATTTATTCTTAGCCATTAAAGCAAGTTGCATAGCATTTGACCAAACCACATAATTTTTTGTTCCTTTCAACTTGATATTAACCACAGTAAGACCACTAGAATCACTGGCATGCAAATAAAGCAGATCACTAGCATCAAGTTTACTAACTGAAGTGACAGATGACTCATACTTGTTTTTATTATCCCCCATAGAAAAACATCACAATAAACAAGAAGATAGAAAGAAACACAAAACAAGTCACAGAAAGATAATCACCAAGACCAGCAAGTAGATAATCAACAAGACACCAACAAACAAACAAAACAGAGAGAAACAGAAGTAAAGAGGTGGCGAAACTGCACCAGTGTTCCCGGTCGTTGGTTCGTCACTCAATAGGTGCCAGCGCAGGAGCCTTTTACCTACTACCTAACACTAACGTGGAGAAAAAAGAAAGATCTCACCGAGGGGTTTTCCCAAGTTAGGGTTCGCCAAAAAGAACTCACAGTTGTAACCTTCACTTAGGGTTACAGACTGTGAGGCAAAGAGGACAAGATCTGCACCATGAACAACGGAACAATCCAGATCCTACGAACAGCCGAACAGCCGATCAACCGAACAACCCAGCTCCGATGAAGATCAGAAACCGTAATTTCAGAGCTCAGGATAAACGACGACAATCAGCAGCGGAAACGACACCAAGAAATCGAGAATCACCCTTTGAGCTCTGATACCATATCAGAAAACTCAGAAAAATTGAAGAATACGAACTTTATTAATAAAATTTCTTCAAGGTTACATAAAATTCAGTCATCAAAGGTTTGAATGACTGAATGTATAAAGAAAATACGACTAAAGAACAAGAAAGGCACATCCACTTATTATCTCGCGCAGAACTTGCGAGTGGAAGATGATGAATGATATTTTGATAAAGGGGACAATTGTTTTACTGATGATCATGGACACACCAACCAGCATGAGATAAATAGCACAAGTTAAACCCTAGAAGGGCCTTCATAACAACATATGAACACAGCCCAACGGAGCCCAGCAAAGCCCAAAAGCAACAAAAGAATTGGCCCACCTTGCAACAGAAAAAAATGACCGTTAAAGTAAAAAAGGCAAATAAGGAATTGGAATGGTATTAAAACTTAAGTGCTAATTTCTTTAACAGCCTGCTCCTAAGAGTCCTTGTCTGGTAAGTAGTACTTATCAATTTATAGAAGTATATAATGTAATTGCTCTTTTCTTTTCTTAATATGGTTAACGTACGAATCACTAATTGAGCGATGTGAAGTTTTTTTTGACCAATTTACGTTTAAGCGGCTCGATTCGGCTTATGTTTGTATAATGGATCGAGTGGGTAGAATAAAGACAAGAACTATAACGGAGATGAGTAGAGTGGGTGTAATTGGTGAAAACTACCTAGATGTATTTAAATGCAAAAACCTCCTAAATCATTTATTCAGAAAAGTGCATTACTATTTAGTAGTGGAAGATAATAATTTTGGTAATCAAATCTGACATGCTAATTGTTTATAGAAGACGCAAAATTCCTGGGAATAACAGTTTCAGGCTTATCTGATCTGAATCACACAAAAAACTACCCCTTTTTTCATTACTTGCCCATTTACAACCTCTGGTTAATCCTCCTTTGTAATACAATCCTTCTAAATTTAGCCACCCCCTCTTCTTGTTTTAGCAATGTAGCCCGTTTCGCATAATGTCAAGGTTGATCATTATCTTGCTGGAGGTCGTTGTCTTGCTGTAGGTCTCTCGCTTAATGTGAGTAATACCTCAAACATTGAAGTTTATAGTTGGTTTTGTGGGTTAAAGACTTTTTAGGGTGGATATACGATGTGAGGATCAAGAACCGGAATCATCAGAGAGGTCAAACATCAGTATATCATGTCGGCGGTTTGGAAAGATCTTGCACTGCCCGTGCTCAGCTGAACAATCACGAAGCGCAAATGAGATGATCCCTTCACGAATGGTTGGTGAACATGATAAGAAATAGGATATTCGTGGTATCGAATAAGCAGATTATCACTTTGTGATAGTGGTCTCATCAATTACAAGGTCCATTTACAAAACCCTTTTGTTCATTTTGATTAATTTTTTTATGAAATATTGAAGTTCTAAACATGTTGCAATCATTCAAACTAGGGATCTTGTAGTTGCTTCATCTGCATTATCAATGATTTACAACTTCTGTATCTTAAAAGCCATGTTAATATTTTATGGATTATATATTTGTTTAAATGTTAATAATAAATAGTTTTTAGTGTTTGGATAAAGTGACTATGACTACAATTCTGATCATGCTGATAATGAAACTTCAATATATATGCACATCTAATCACTTTCCTTTATTAGCAATTTAGTAGAGTTTTTTTTTTTTTTTACCTTTTTAGTTTTTTTTTACTTACATGTGATTGTTGTTACAGAGGAAACACGAGCATTGCTAAGAAGATAAAGTATCAAAAGGGAAACATAGAAGTTGCTCTTCATGTATTTGAAGGAATTGATATATGTATATGAAAAGTTTAGTTACCTTTCTATTACTCTTGTGATTCTTCATTTCATAATATGCTTCTTTAACTTTTATTTGACTTTAGTTTAATAGAAAGATACCATTATGTTGCAAATGAACATTTTGACTTTTGTGTTCAAACTTACTGAAACTGATATGCATAGTAGATATGAATACCATTAGGTGGGGAAAACAAACGCTAAAGATAGTAATCATAATGTTAAAGTTTAATCTAAATATTCACTTGTTTGACCACGAAAGTCAAGCTTAGCCATAATGGACTAAGTTACATTTTGACTTATGTGGTCAAACAACTAATTTCCTTCGATCTGCATATCTCTTGGTAATTATAAAATTTCATGTCTAAAGAATATAATAATAATAATATTTTGCCTTTTTTAGTCAAACTTATCAAAAGTGTAGCCATGAAAATGCATATGCAGTAGTAATACTGTGCTGAAAATAAAAAAAAATATGGTGATACAGGAGATTAAATGAAGGCACAATCTCTATGGATAAATATATTTGGTCAAAAGCACAGCATTTTGTCCTCACCAAAGCTACTGTTAATTCAGAAGTTTGTAAGATCTAGAATAGTTTATTAACCCTTACAAAATTAAATTAGCCCTAATAATTTATTTAACCCTTATAAAAATATAACAAAATCGAGCCAAGCTTGAGTAGCTCGGTTTGTTTGCACCTATACATATAATTACGTGGATGTGTGTGAAAGGAACACAGAAGCAGGGTTAACAATTATTTATGTACGTGCACTGCCACATCATCAATTTTGGCGTGTATTAGTTTAATTTCAAGATTTTGAAAGTTGGAAGGTTTTTTTCTTTAAATTGAAATTTTGGCATGTGATTGTTGTTATAGAGGAAGCAAGAGCATTGCTAGGAAGATATGAATTATGAGTATTAAGAGGGAACACTCAACATTATCATTTATCGGTCATTTCAATGGCCCTATTAATGTTGGACTTTATTGTTGGTTAATTGTGATCTTTTCTAGCCCAATCCAAATCTAACCATAAAACTTATGTGATTTAAAGATAGTTGTGAAATGAAAATAAGGTGTTGGTTATTGCAATCTGTCATCTTTTTGTCAATTATATTGTAGGACGTCATTTCTTGATGTGTTTTGGTATTTTACTTTTTTTTAAGGTTCGTGGAAAACATTATAAAGATATGGAATTAGAAACATGGCATGATTTGGCTATGGTGTATATAAACTTATTTCAATGGCGTGATGTCGAAGCTTGTCTCTCAAGATCCGAGGCCATCAATTACTATTCGTCGTATTGTCGGCACATCATTGGTATGTTCATGCAATTCTTTAAACTTTACTAGAAATTACAAAGAATTATAATTATATCATCATTTTTGTTTCAGGTTTGTTGTATGAAGCAAAAGTTCTTTGATAAAAAAACTTTAACAACATATGAAATTGCTTTAGATATCAACCATGTTCATGTGCAAAATCTTGTTTCCATGGCCTTGGTTTTAAGATGGCTCGGCTGGCAAGTCTGGACCAGCAATAAGAAGTTTATTCACCGAAGCTATGCGGTTAGACAGGATGAACACTTGGGCTCGGTATAATATTGGCCAGTTTTACAATGGTGAGGGTCCAATGTTCATAAAGGAAGCTCTGGATTCTTTGAGGCTGTGCGTATACTTAAGGAAATGGAAGCCATTGAGCCATTTAGATGATATCGACAAAACAGACGCACCCGCCGCAACGCGCGGGCATTCCCACTAGTAATAACTAGGTTACAATTCCATGCATTACATGGGCAAATGTAATGTTATATAATTAGTAAAAAAAGTTATGTTTTAAATAAAACATATGTATTGCATGATTGAATAATCATGTGTATTATATTGATCTAATTATATATAAAAATATAAAAATGAATGGTCGGTGCGACAAAACGACAAAAAGTCTTGCTAACCGACAAAAAAAGACAAAAAGTCTGCTATTGGTTATAAAAAGGGCTTTGTACTATGATTTTGTGTTCCTTTCTAAGTTTCTCTCTCACACGAAGATGAAGATACACAAGGCGTTAATATGATTTAACTTAAGATATGAAGATGAGAGAAGATCCAAAGACAGACATGAGATTCTGGCGGTGACAGTTGGTTGTGGTTGTTGCGTTGCCAGTGGCGGTGTGGAGATGGAGGTTCTGCCCTCGAATGACACATTTACAAGTGACGATCAGTACAAATCTGGCAAAGAATGTAATAAAGATGATGAAAAAGAACGAGAGAGTAGATCGGAGGTGGTGATGGTTCGATGGTTGTGGGGCGGTGATGATGTTGAGAAGCAATAAGTGGTGGTATGAGATACAACACTCTTTCCTATTTATCCCTAAGTTTGTCATTTTATTGTTAAGTCATGTTTGCATCGCCACGTGCGAGATACAACACTCTTTCCTATCTATCCCTAGCCATGTTAGTATCACCAACATAATACATGTAACAAAATCACAAACGTGTCGCGTTACACTTGGGCACCACACGTTAATGACACCAACCTAAGGTGTGTAATGAAGTTATAAGTGCGCTGCATCGCGCGCGCGCGTGCATGTCAAAAACCTAGTATAATATAAATGGGTGTGGCTAAATGCACCTTCATTTTTACTGTTTATACCTCCCTTTCCAAAAATATCATTTTTATAATTTTTTAAATTCTACCCTCTACCTTTTATATATTACATGTTGTATATTGTTTATATAAATATAGGATGTGTTTGACAACTAAATTTCATTTACCTCACTTTGTAAATAACTAGTTTTTGCCCCGCGCGCGTTGCGGGGCATTAAGCCGAAGATTTTTCTCTCATAACATATGCGTTAGTGTTTCGGTTACTTTTACATACTACTCATAACACGATCTAAAAAAAATACATCGAGTCAATTCGATGGAAAAACTACCGCTTGACACGAAAAAAAAATTACATCGAGCCAATCAATTAAAACAAAACACTGCCATAGTTTTGTCAAAAAAAAAAAAAAACATTGAAACCAATTTTACACTGGGGCAAAATCGTAATTTGACAGGGAATAAAAATACAATGGAAAAACTATAAATTTGAGGTGAGGGCAAAGTTGCCTAGGAGAAGAAAAAAACAAAAATGTAAATCTAAATGAGGCAAAATCGTAATTTGAATGGAGCAATGGAGAAATGTCAGGTAGCTGCCTTTTATGCCCCACCCGCGTTGTCGGACGCTAGGCCGAATATTTCTCAACCTATTAAATAAAACACTATCATATTATTGCTAAAAAAACTAAAGCGATGGAAAAACAATAATTTTAAGCTAGGGTAAAATCATAATTCTAAACTGAGGGTAAATTCGTAATTTGGAAATGCCAAAACCAGGGGTGTAAACGAGCCGGGCCGAGCCCGAGCTCGACCAGGCTCGATCTCGGCTCGTTAGGTTTTTATGAAGCTCGAGCTCGAGCTTGGCTCGGTTCGAGCCTACTTCTTTCAGCTCGAGCTCGGCTCGCGAGTAAAACCAAAAGCTCGAGCTCGGCTCGAACTATTTTGAGAACAACCTTAAATGAGCTAAAAGCTCGGCTCGAGCTCACTTCAACATCGCTTAAACGAGTCAAAACTCGGCTCTAGCTCGGCTCATAAATGTTATCATCATTATTAATATATTATATATAAAAAAATTAAAATTTTGTATGGGCTCGTTTAGGCTCGCGAGCCTAAACAAGCTTTGTATTTCAGGCTCGAGCTCGGGCTCGATAACAAAACGAGCTCTATTTCAGGCTCGAGCTCGGGCTCGGGCTCGTTAAGGCTCGGCTCATTCGAGCTTTTAACCGAGCCGATCACGAGTAGCTCTCGAGCCTCTGGGCTTGTTTACACCCCTAGCCAAAACGTTGGCAAGATTGTAATTTTGAGCTGGTGACAAAATCATAATTTTTAACAAAGGACAAAATCGTATTTTATTAACAGGAGGTAAAATCGTAATTTCCCTAATACTACATGAGGAAAGAAAAAAAAAAGAAAAGTGGTGGCCGCCACTATTAGCCAATGGCATATTAGTGGCCACCACCACTAACAAATTGCATGTAATAACTATTACCCCTCATGCGCTTTGTCTTTATAGGAAATTAAAAAATAAAACAGATGAATTGAATTTGTTGGCCTCAGAGCATTCACATCCTAACCATCAAATTATGTGAGGAGGGATTTTTATATTATAAAGGGTATAAAAAGTGGTTGTGAGTAGAGGAGAGAGAAAATGTTACTGTTCATCTGTATATTTGGGGGGACACTGTTCATCTGTTATAATTTTTTAATATATTTTGAAAGTGGTTGTGAGTGGAAGTGAGAGAAAAATGTAATGATAATATTATTTAATTGAAAGGAGAGAGAAAAAGTATTTGTTTTTAGTGGAAATATATTGATATAGGAGTTGTTTTTTAGTGGAATGTATGTATAATTTGATGGATTGGATATGAATGCTCTCACTTTATATATTGAAATATTGATGTATAAACAGTATACATCAAAACAAAAATATAATACGTAATAAGTTAATACAATCATTAATTGAATTGAAATATAACATTTATGAATCGATACTTCAAAAAAATAAGATGAAGACTATGATGAGTTCGTTACGTTTAAAACAAATGAGTAACACCATTAAAAAAACAAATGAAGGTTAACCAAAACAAATTAAAGTTGAGATTTAACTAAAACAAATAAAGTTTAACTGAAACAAATTACAACTGAAGTTTAACCAACATATTGTACAGCTCGGTCTAGATTAGGATTTTTTAGTTCCTTATATCGGTTTATACGAGAACTGTACATAACTTCCCAATCTGCTGCAGCGTCACTTCGGTTGCTACTCCAAAGTTGAAAAAATTGTTTCTTCAAGCTCTCTCTTAATCTCCTTCTTTCAATTAGTGCATGTTTTTTTCGATAGAATCGTTATGTATTCACAGGTATATCTAAATATATTCAATTATGGTGTGTGGCATGTCGAGACATGTATAAAAATATTAGCTATTTTAGGTTGGTATTTAACACGAGATTAAGCTTTAAATTTATAAACTATGTAAAATTTAATCATTTCTACAACATGTTAGGGCAAGTGCACCCACCGTTAACATAGTATAGCAAAGGTAAGATACCGAGATCATCCAATGACACAAGGACTTTCAATGTCGGAGTGTTATCCCCGTCTAGCCAAACCAAAAAATGAGTTTATAGAAAATTTTTAAATATTTTAACGACGTAATTAAAATTAAACGAAAGCAATAACAAGAAGAATCGCATGGATCCAACTCCCAAACAATATCTAAATTTAACTTCTTTGATTGTAAACTTTTTAAGAGATAACTATACGAAAAATACCCATTTTCGATGTATTCTCCCAAGTACTTTGTGAAAGATTACACATAAATTCGTTCTACGAAGAAATTGAATTTGTATGTTTTTAACGCCAAAAGTGGTAAGTCTCCTTGGTCGGGCACACGTTACCCTTCACTATATATGTCACACCCAACCGATGGTGGAAACATCGAGGCGAGACATAATAGATTTCTCATAGACAACATAACACTAAATTTGCGACATTAAATTAAAATTCAAAATTTCATTTCATCTCATTAAATTCAAACATTATATTGTCTCGAAAGGAAATACAACAAATTTCAAGTTACAAGACTAAAACATAAAATGCATAAATTATTTTGGTGAGTTTCTAAATCCACCCTAAGTAAGTTTCTTGTAAACTTATCATCAAATATGTCCTGCAACATGTATGAAATATCCGTCAACACAAATTATGTTGATGAGCATACTATGTTGTCAACATAGCATAAGTATACATAAATCTCAAATCCACATGTTCATTGTATACTAATTCATGTAATCATACTAGCATGTGATAGCTACAAATCAACCCAAAGTTTCCACTAGCGTAACCTTAACACCGTAAAGAATGAATACTTAACAATGACCAAACAAACAGGGTGGTGTGCTACTCCTATAGCGTTATACATGTTAAGGGAGGTATTTTAAAGTTAATGATAGATAGCATGTCATAAGATTGTTCTAGCATATATGCCGATTTAGCATAACAAGTAAGCATGCTAAAGGATTGAGTGTTTGCAAAAGATTGATTGTATGTGTGTGAAAGTGTGATTAATACGGATACATGTTGCAATCCAAATAGTGTTTAAAGCGTAAAATGGGTCAAGTATGAACTGATGATTTGCAAAGTTTTTCTACAAAGTGTGAGCGAGCGGATTTGAATAATGGCACACCGAAGTTAACCTAAAATAGTAAACAAAGGTGCATGAGTATTTTGGATTTGGAGATTGGAATGTAAACGAAAGTTACAAGTATGAAATTACATAAAAATATATCAGGTCTTGGACACTTATTCGGACAATGTTATTTGTTTGTGTTTTTTCATGAGTCCTATTACCCATTAGAAATATGAAATAAGGAATCCAATGTAACAACCCGCACTTTTGTGCGTTGTTACTACTCGTTATACTCGTTACGCCTAGCACCAGAGATTCAGATCATAATGTAACCATATCGTATATATATCGCTATTCGAAGGATAATCGCATATTTTCGAAATACAATATCACTATACTACACTATTATCACACTAACACTCACGGAGGCATTGAGGACCTATTCTACCCTCCTCAGTGGCCGTGATGTGTCGAACGTAAACAATTAACGCTAACAAGGACCCTCGGGTGAGTGTTGTAGCTCTAGTCGTGATGACGATGATGACAATACGAGTAAACGGAACCCCGTCAGTCTTTGTGGCCCTACACGAAATAACGTTCACGATGACATCAAGAAAGGACCTATACTACCCTCATTGATGGCCGTGAAACGTCGCTAATAATCGCATACTCGAATCGGAAACCGATAGTTAATTATCGAAACTTTGGATTAAGGATACTTAAATACGACCCTTAGTGATATATATAGATAATAATAACAATATAATGATAATATAAATTAATTATGGAAAGTACGCGCTTCGGAAACTATCAAAACGATCAAAACGGAGAAGTCCAACGCGTCAGGATAGCTATCCGGACGGATGGGCCATCCGGACGGATGGGCATACGCACGGATGGGCCATCCGCACGCATGGGCCATCCGCACGCATGGGCCATCCGCACGGATGGGCTATCCGGGCCAGAACTCTTTTCTTCTCCTCTGTTGCCTATAAATACCATGTCACATCACTTGAACAGTGATGTGACAGCTCCTATTCAACCAAACACGCTCCAAGACCCTTTTCTCTCGATTCCTCGCGATTCCGGTAAGATTTCAACCTAAAACTTGTACTTCTACAATCTACACTCGATTCTACATCATTCTATCTTTCGAAACTCAAATTCTAACCGTGAAATCTGCGGATTTGAGGCGCTTTTGAGGTGATGTCACCAAGAGTTCTTATGAACTTCAAGTTGGGGTCTCATTTCACTATAAACGACTCAGATCCGGGTGATTTCCACATGTTTTAATGACAAATCTCACCTAAATCTATGCGATTTCGAGTTAACCATGAAGAACCATCACGAACGGCCAGATCTGATGGAACGGGGTGATTCCCGGCTGTTAGAACGAGTCGGAATTGACGGAACTTCACGTGTTAGTGCGAAATTACACTACCCTAGTAAAAACGAACGTATTCCTCCCGTTAAGCACTCAAAAACAGTGTTCAGAGTGCGAAACAGACATGTCAGTCCGCACGGATGACATGTCGGCCCGCACGGATGACATGTCAGCCCGCACGGATGACCCTTGTCCGCACGGATCACATGTCAGTCCGCACGGATGACATGTCAGTCCGCACGGATGACATGTCAGTCCGCACGCACACTCATCCGCACGCACAACAATGTCAATCCGCGCGCACACTCATCCGCACGCACAACAATGTCAATCCGCACGCACACTCATCCGCACGCACAACAATGTCACCCGCACGCACCACTCATCCGCACGGATTATACATCATTCGCACGGATCACCTGTTATCCAGACGGATAACATGTCATCCGAACGGATGACTTGTCATCCGGACGGATAACATATCAACCCGCACGGATGAGAACCCTTCGACCTCATGAGTAACTTTTCAAGGCTAATCTCGCTTAACCGTATATCGTTTACTCTATTCTTCAAGGATCAATACAAACGTACTCGCAACCGACTCCAACAAGTTGTATTCCCGCTAAATACGCACTGTGAGTATACTTGAACCCCTTTTTAATCGAATTTTGGGTGTAACATACGTTTCTAAAAAATCGAACTTATCAAACGTATTATTCAATCAATCGAATTATCACTTGCGAATAACTGTTATGCATAGATATACGTGATGCTAGTTGCATATGTGTTAGGGCTTATACTCGCGACGTCCCACCACGACTAGTATAGTGCTATTGCGCCCGACGGGGTCTAGTTATGCCATCGTACATTCGAGCATCGAGGACTTAGTTGGTAGTATCAGTTTTGTGAGTATATATGTCGTGTATTACGTTTATGCATGTGGAAATTCGCAGCACTTTTAATCTATTATGCTATACTTATCAAACCTGTATACTCGCCAATACTTTTGTATTGACAAATATTTTAACGTATGTTGCAGGTTAGATCGCAGACTATATCGAATGCATGGGACAAGAAATCTGTGATAACTCATGTGATTGTATCATTTGTTAGTATGGGATAACGAATGCATTAAATATTATCGCAATATAGTTGTTATGGATTCTCTTGAGCAATCTGATTCGCCTAGTGCCGCGCCCCGATGATTCCGCCATCGGTTGGGGTGTGACAGATTGGTATCAGAGCCATAACTATAGGGAATTAGGTCAGACTCGACCTAGTCCGGGTAGACGTCTTAGAAATTGACCTAGTCTATAGTCTAAGTACCAATAGGCCGACTCGTACGAACCCAGTGGGGTTTGTATCGGGCTTACTTGATACTCTCGATCGAAATTGCTAAAAGCTACAACTTTGTGTGAACACCGCATACTACAACTTCACGCGAAGAAGCCTTTCCTAAGGCTGAAATACTACTTAGCCTTTCCTAAGGCCGACACAATAAACACGTTTTCGAAAATACTCGCATAACGAAACCGAGCGATCCAGTCGAGATCAGGCGTGAAAACCAAGAACTCTCGATAGGATTGCTCACTCAGCGCATTCTTCTAGCACGAGAACCTTTCATCGAGTTAGGAGTGACATCCACACCTCGACAAAAGTCTCCATTTCTAAATCTAGTGGAACTCACGAAGTTATTCGAAGAGCATAACCATAATTAGGAACGAAACTGTTAAGACAGGGGTGAAACCCGTACCTTAATAAGTCGTTCCACTCTCTATAGACTGGTTTACAAAAGCTCTCACCAAGGACTCGACTATCACGATAACTGGAGCCACGCGATGACTAGGAAGACGAATGCCATGAGCTGCATCCCAGTGGAAGCATGAAGTCCTCTAAGTCAACACGCATGCTCGAACTTGTTAGATATAGTTGGGTTACCTTGGGTAGTCGACGCCTAAAACACCCGAGGCACTCTATCATACGACCCGCCAATTTTACAATGATTGGAACTTATTTACGTTTTGAAACTTTACGCTTTACCGAATTCTCGATGTAACGATTTTCACTCCCTACTTTATAAACGCACGATTCGCACAGCCATCGCAATCTAAAACGAAAACCGAATGTTCGCAAAAAAACTAATGCATAATCTATCGCATTCGCTCTCGTTTTCTCACTTCAACGCGACCTCGCTTATTCTAAATCGACCTGTATGTGCATGATTACAAATTATATCTATATAAATATATATGTATATACGTATAAACAAACAAGTCATTGTGTGAGAACTTAGGAATTTCGTGTTTCCTACGTGGCTCCTATGTGATTCGTATTACTATACTATCGCACCAAGTTTTGAACGCGCTCAATCGCAACGCAAAACTCAAAAATCATTATGATCGAATCTCACCCCAACTCTCTTCCTATCTAGATGCCTTCTAACAACTCTACCTCGAGACGAGTAGCTAAGAGGAAAGCCAAACGAAGCGCCGAGAAGAGGATTGCTTCACTTGTGATTAAGGAAGTGAGTAAGCTTAGTCCTCGAATTGCCGCTCAAGTGCACTCTCTCAGCAACTCTCGAGCCTCGGAAGACTCCAAGACGGAAGCGCCGCAATCTACTTTTCTCTACAAGCACGTCAAAGCCTGTGACCCGATGGAGTTCACGGGTGAAGGAGGTGCGACTCAACTACTCCAGTGGTTCGATTCTATCGAAGTTACCCTTCGTCAAAGCGGGTGTCCCGATAGTCTCCGTACTACTTGCGCCACCGGAGTATTTCAATCGCGAGCACTTGACTGGTGGACCGCCGAACGTAACAAACGTGGGATCTCCGCAGTTTACGCTCTCTCTTGGAATGAGCTGAAAGAACTCATGGAGAAAGAGTACTGTCCTCCTCACGAGATTCAGAAGCTGGAAAACGAATTTTGGGAAATCAAGCAAACCGAAGGTGACAATGCTGGCTACACCGCAAGGTTCAAACAGCTTAGCATAATCTGCCCAAGTCAAGTCAACACTCCGGGGAAGGCCATCGCGAAGTACATTCGTGGCTTGCCTGAGTGCGTGGGTGGTTTTATCGAAGCTGCAAGGCCTGCTACCATCGAGGAAACCTACCGCTTAGCTGCAGAAATCAACAACAAACGACTCGTGGAAGGGTTATTCTCAAGAAATCCTGTCAAGCAAGCTCATCAAGCAATCGCCAATAATCCTTCAGGCGAACATGTTGACGAATCTTCTGATGAATCTACTGACGAATCTTCTGACAAATCTGCTGGCGATTCTTCTAATGAATCAGCTAACAATTCTTCTGACGGATCTGCTAACGATTCTTCGGAAGAACCTGCTGCCGATTCTTCTGACAAATCTGCTGGCGATTCTTCTAATGAATCAGCTAACAATTCTTCTGACGGATCTGCTAACGATTCTTCGGACGAATCTGCTGCCGATTCTTCTGACAAATCTGCCGACGGATCTTCTGACAAATCAGCCAAAGACTCCGCAAGCGAGTCTTCGGACGAATCCTCCAACGACGACACTTCTTCGCAAGACACCGACAAACCCAGCCGCAAGCGAAAGACTTCAAGCCCGAACTCATCAACAACCGAACTGCTGCAACCGGAACCTCTTCGAACAGTTCCGATGGTTCCAAAACGAGCCTACACTGGAGCTCATCCTCAGTGTTACTCGTGTACCTATCATCATCCAGTTGGGGCTGACTGTCGCTATTGCAATCACTGCAACCGTTACGGTCACTTCACCCGCAACTGCCGCATCGAACTGTGAACTTGAGTACAATAACAACAGCTCCGGCAAAAAGTCTTCAGCATCCGACATCTAGCAAGCGTAGGATAAAGTTGTAATGATACGATTTTCGACGTTTATTTCTAAGCTTTGAACCTACTCTATTACTCGATGTTGCCCCCGTATTCTCTTTCACTCTCTAATCGTCGCACTTAGGCTAGATTCACACACATGCTATATACTATATCACGAAATAATGTGTTTTACCCTCACTGCACTTTTAGAATGAGGTACGATAAACGTGCAAGGAACGATTAATCGCGGGTGCACACGGGATTACTTGGGTCAGTGCACGAAGGTCGTAGTGAATTCTAAGGTGCCGTAGCGTTTTGACAAAAGGTGACACCAAAACACGGGATGAAAGTAGTAGGGGTCGGGCAAGGTGTGCTTTATCATGCTACCGAAGTTCCGTGAAGAAGGTGCCACGTGGAGTTGAACGTTATTAGACCTATTATACTATTGTGATTATTTTCAACACACTACACTCAATCGCAAGGCGTAACAAACCGTATCATCGCAAGACTTGTCGTAAGTCTGCAAAAGCAATGCAATCGCCTCATCGATGGACTCTGGGGAGTCTACCTCGCAGAACGATTGCATCGACACAAGACTGGTCATAAGTCTGTTACAACGAATCTCAATCAAGCAAATAAACGCTCACGGTACTGTTGGGTGAGGACCTATTCTACCCTCCTCGATAGCTGTGATGCGTCGCAACGAAACGTTAAGCTTATTCGAAACAGGAATCGAACTCGACAAATTCCAATCGCTTATCATGTGTATCTCGCAATCTCTGTCGCTTAATATGAGAACTATATCGCTTGTTGTGTATCAATCTATCGCTATACCGTTAGCTGTGATATTCGTGTTAAGTTAGCACGCATGACCTCGCTTCACGAGATGAAACTCATGTGACTAAAGCAGGGCGTTTTAGTCATATCAGCGACCTTTCGTGGAAAAAGGCCATGTGGGGTCTAGTGTTAGTTAAATTCTGTGGTGTTAATCAATCGAACCGAACTGCGTAAATCGAATCGCATACCTCCATCGCTTGCAACGCAACTACCAATTATTGTATTTCGTTTATCATCACCGTCACCACAAGTGTCTCGTGTTTATTCGTTTAATCACCTAATCGCTGATCGCCTATCGTGTATAAACTACCGCTTATCGCTCGCTTGGTGTTCATTGCAGTCTGTATGGTATTAAGTAAACATGACACCGCTTCACGAGGCAAAGCTAACCTGGGTAAGCATGGTGTTTCGCCATGTTAGCAAACCCCCGTGGAAACGTGCCATGTGGGTGTAATGTGGAATCCAATCGAAAACGCGCTATTCGTTTTCTCGCTTATCAACTCGCTGGATTAATCTATTCGATCCTATCATATGCTCGGTCCGACTTTCTATCAATTGGGCCGAGTAAACGTAATTCTATCCGAGTCATATCGGCACACCTGACACTGCCTCACGAAACGGGAATAATATGGGCAAAGCATGGTGGATACGCCGCTGGTACTTCCTATATATAAGTGTTTTAAACATATTAACGAATTTCCGTGGGAAGGTGCCCAGTGGGGCTTGATGCTAAATCATCCTTTTCAAAAGGTTAAAAACTGATTTTTATAAAACTTTTATTAAAACCATGGAACAAGTGAAGTTCCTCACAATGTGGAGGTAACATCGAATCAGCTTAACTCCATGTTCGGAGGGAGCTTCATGAGTCCAATTTTTCCGTAAAACCTTTTTCAAGATAAAAAACAAGACTTTCAAAGGGAACCCATGTCATAGGAGAGTTTTCGTAACCCTTGCTTTCACCTTCGAATTCCTTAAAATGTTAGAAACTTAAACTTCCTTGCAACATCGGTTAACCTCGACACTGTTGACCGCACGTTAAAAGGAAAATTTTCAGAGATTTTCATCCTAAATCCCTTTTTGATATCTAAAACGAACGCTTCTTGCAACATTGGTTAACAATCGACTCAGTTAACCCAACGTTATGAGAAACCTTCCAAATTGCAATCGCAACGAACTAACGAATTCTACACAAGACAAGGTACTTGAAATGCCAACTCGTGGGATTAATACTTTCGTCTTTACGTCGCCTTCTCGCTATCGCAGTCGATCTCTCTTATTCGAAACGTTCTCGCTGTCAACTTACGGTCAAATCACTCGCCGTTTCGCTACTTATACAAGATCAACTCTTAGAAGTCTACCTATTGGATTAATTTCGGGACGAAATTTCCTAAAGTAGGGGAGACTGTAACAACCCGCACTTTTGTGCGTTGTTACTACTCGTTATACTCGTTACGCCTAGCACCAGAGATTCGGATCATAATGTAACCATATCGTATATATATCGCTATTCGAAGGATAATCGCATATTTTCAAAATACAATATCACTATACTACACTATTATCACACTAACACTCACGGAGGCATTGAGGACCTATTCTACCCTCCTCAGTGGCCGTGGTGTGTCGAACGTAAACAATTAACGCTAACAAGGACCCTCGGGTGAGTGCTGTAGCTCCAGTCATCATGACGATGATGACAATACGAGTAAACGGAACCCCGTCAGTCTTTGTGGCCCTACACGAAATAACGTTCACGATGACATCAAGAAAGGACCTATACTACCCTCATTGATGGCCATGAAACGTCGCTAATAATCGCATTCTCGAATCGGAAACCGATAGTTAATTATCGAAACTTTGGATTAAGGATACTTAAATACGACCCTTAGTGATATATATAGATAATAATAACAATATAATGATAATATAAATTAATTATGGAAAGTACGCGCTTCGGAAACTATCAAAACGGAGAAGTCCAACGCGTCAGGATAGCTATCCGGACGGATGGGCCATCCGGACGGATGGGCATACGCACGGATGGGCCATTCGCACGCATGGGCCATCCGCACGGATGGGCCATCCGTACGCATGGGCTATCCGGGCCAGAACTCTTTTCTTCTCCTCTGTTGCCTATAAATACCATGTCACATCACTTGAACAGTGATGTGACAGCTCCTATTCAACCAAACACGCTCCAAGACCCTTTTCTCTCGATTCCTCGCGATTCCGGTAAGATTTCAACCTAAAACTTGTACTTCTACAATCTACACTCGATTCTACATCATTCTATCTTTCGAAACTCAAATTCTAACCATGAAATCAGCGGATTTGAGGCGCTTTTGAGGTGATGTCACTAAGAGTTCTTATGAACTTCAAGTTGGGGTCTCATTTAACTATAAACGACTCAGATCCGGGTGATTTCCACATGTTTTAATGACAAATCTCACCTAAATCTGTGCGATTTCGAGTTAACCATGAAGAACCATCACGAACGGCCCGATCTGATGGAACGGGATGATTCCCGGCCGTTAGAACGAGTCGGAATTTACGGAACTTCACGTGTTAGTGCGAAATTACACTACCCTAGTAAAAACGAACGTATTCCTCCCGTTAAGCACTCAAAAACAGTGTTCAGAGTGCGAAACAGACATGTCAGTCCGCACGGATGACATGTCAGCCCGCACGGATGACCCTTGTCCGCACGGATGACCCTTGTCCGCACGGATGACATGTCAGTCCGCACGGATGACACATGTCCGCACGGATGACATGTCAGTCCGCACGGATGACATGTCAGTCCGCACGCACACTTATCCGCACATACAACAATGTCAATCCGCACGCACACTCATCCGCACGCACAACAATGTCAATCCACACGCACACTCATCCGCACGCACAACAATGTCACCCGCACGCACCACTCATCCGCACGGATTATACATCATCCGCACGGATCACCTGTTATCCGGACGGATAACATGTCATCCGAACGGATGACTTGTCATCCGGACGGATGACTTGTCATCCGGACGGATAACATATCAACCCGCACGGATGAGAACCCTTCGACCTCATGAGTAACTTTTCAAGGCTAATCTCGCTTAACCGTATATCGTTTACTCTATTCTTCAAGGATCAATAAAAACGTACTCGCAACCGACTCCAACAAGTTGTATTCCCGCTAAATACGCACTGTGAGTATACTTGAACCCCTTTTAATCGAATTTTGGGTGTAACATACGTTTCTAACAAATCGAACTTATCAAACGAATTATTTAATCAATCGAATTATCACTTGCGAATAACTGTTATGCATAGATATACGTGATGCTAGTTGCATATGTGCTAGGGCTTATACTCGCGACGTCCCACCACGACTAGTATAGTACTATTGCGCCCGACGGGGTCTAGTTATGCCATCGTACATTCGAGCATCGAGGACTTAGTTGGTAGTATCAGTTTTGTGAGTATATATGTCGTGTATTACGTTTATGCATGTGGAAATTCGCAGCACTTTTAATCTATTATGCTATACTTATCAAACCTGTATACTCGCCAATACTTTTGTATTGACAAATATTTTAACGTATGTTGCAGGTTAGATCGCAGACTATATCGAATCAAGCTAGGAAGTCTAGAAACTCAACTAAAAATCTAGGTTGTCGGATTTGTATTGTTCGAGAGGACAAGAAATCTGTGATAACTCATGTGATTGTATCATTTGTTAGTATGGGATAACGAATGCATTAAATATTATCGCAATATAGTTGTTATGGATTCTCTTGAGCAATCTGATTCGCCTAGTACCGCGCCCCGATGATTCCGCCATCGGTTGGGGTGTGACATCCAACACTTTGAATATTCTCCACCTTAACATAATATTCAACCATAGTTTGGTTGATATCATAGTTGGGTTTTTGGAATAGGTATTATATATATTATTATATATATTGTCAACTATGTCAAGCATTTGCCAAGCATAAAAGGTAGGATAATTCCATTAACCTCAAGAATTCACCAATGCACAAATCATCAACGTGGATGATTCGGATGGTCATGAATACAAGTATGAAGAACATAAAATAACCTATCTAATTCACTAAGTAACCAAGTGAGGATAACTAGACGAGTGCCTCCAACATTGTATGGTTGGAGACTTGGCGTAGTTTGTTCACTTTGTTGCTTGGAAATTACTTAGAGGTGTACAAGGACTTAAAAAAAGAAGTATATGAACCCGAATTTTCTAGAACAAAACCTTAACACAAGTTCCTCAACAATGTTGGTAACTTGGTTTGATGTGTAAAAGTTCTAAGAAACAAAGTATAGATAAAACAAGTTCAAAAGTTTAGCGAAAATCCTAACCTGGACCTCAAAATGGTGGTATACTGTAACAACCCGAAAATTTTCGTCCAACTATGTGACAACACGTGTCCCGAATCTCCAACTAATCCCGATTATATGGAAGGAAAGGGGCTAAAACTGCCCAAACGGGAAAAGATAAAAGTCCAAAGACTTAAATGACTAAAATGCCAAAATTCCAACTCTGGAGGTCCCTTACGGACTGTAACCTACCTCTTACGGTCCGTAAGAGGTGCCCAGTAACAAAAGAATCACAACTGTCATTCCCTGCTGCATTCCAAGCCACCTGGTCGCGAAATTTCCACTTCTTCTCCTCCTTGTGACACATATGAGACAACTAATCAGTCTCTAATCAGCTGGGGTTACACTTGGCATGATCTTGGAGCATTTTGATTAGTGTAAATAGCCATTCATGGTGTTCTTCATAACTCATACTGTAACACCCTGAAAATTCCATCCAATTAGGTGACGACACGTGTCCAATTCTCCAACTAATCCCGACTACGTGGAGGGAGAAACCTCCAACTAATCTCGATTATGTGTGTGACAACTCGTATTTCCGAACCTATCTTTGTACTTGATGTAACGTATGTGAACGTGATGTGATTATATGCAAGTGATTGATTAATGAATATTATGTTTGATTATGTGTTATGTGAATGTATGTTTGACGTAATCGCACAACACAACCCAACCGCACAAGCCTTTGGGCTTTACTACTCTCGGCCCACTCCTTTGAACTTGAACCGAATGGACAACCCATGTAAAGGGTTCGGCCCACTTCTACTATACGCATACATTGACCCTTAGAAAGTTTGTTCTCATTTGTTGCAAAAACATCCACACACACAAACCCTAGCTATTCTCTCTCTCCCTCACGAACTCGAAGGCAGCCACACATTCTCTCATCATCAAAGATCTTTTCTTGTTCGGACCTATCATCTATTCCATCCTCCTCTCAAATCGGTTAGTGTTCATGATGTTATGATTCCATGATTTTATTTAATGATTTAGTATGATGAACAATGATGTTTATGTGATTATGATTAAGTGGATCGGATGTTATTAAGAACCGAATATGTGTTAATTGATCATGACCTGTTTGCGGATTGTTGATGAATGATTTGGAGAATGTTAAATGATTGCTTATGATTGTTTATGATTACTAATTACTAGGGGTTGTTTTGTGGATCGAATCACTTGTGTAGGATGCTTAAACCGAATTAGAGTTGATGTTTATGTGATGATAATCCTGATTCAGATGCATGTAATCGGCTGTACACTCATGAAATCGGAACAAATAATAAGATTTGATAAGTTGTTGTTCATGTGTTGTTTATGTATTCATTAGGGTTTATGTGAATCAAATGATTAAAAACTTTGTTTGATTGTTTAAGGGATTGGTTAGAATCCGTGATTGTGTTAATTGATAAAGGACAAATTTGGAAACCACTAAATGTTTGTAACTGATATGCATGAAATCCGGAATTTAAAACTAATCGCACAAGGCATCTTGGTCACACAAGATGTCCACTCGCACAAGAAGATCAGTCGCACAAGCTGATCTGGTCGCACAAGAGGCCCTGATCGCACAAGGGGTCTCCAGTCGCACAAGGATGTTTGTTTGTTTGTTATTTGGGCCGTGTGTATAGCTGTTGGGCTGGATAACAAGGCTGGTCGCACAAGATTGATTAGTTGTTTGTTTGTTATTTGGGCCGTATGATTATATATTGGGCTGGGTAACAATACTGGTCACACAAGATGCATGGATCGCACAAGATGAACTAATTGCTTATATGTTGGGTTGGGCCAGGTCTGACCGCACAACCCAATAGGATCGCACAAGGCCTAAGGTTATTTGTTTGGGCCGTGGTTATGCTTGTAGTGTTGTTTGGGTTCTTGACATTGGGCCGGGTAGTATTGGGCTCCAACGGATGACTCGCACAAAGCCACTAAGCTTGTGCGAGCCCAATATTAAATACGTTGCAAGTGATTGAATGTGATAATGTGTGTTGACATGATCTATGCGTGATTCTTATATGTTATCTTATGTGATGCTTATGTGCACTACTTGAAAACAAAACCTGACTTGTATGGTAACCATGTTAGGACGTGGTTGACCACTAGCTGCTAGACTTGACCTTTCTGTGTATCTGCAGAGCAAACCAAGGTGAGTTCACACTAGCCAAGGCATGGGATTCCCAGGGGTTGGGAATGGGTTTGAATAACTACTCGTTCAACTATTATTATTAAACAAATTATTACTGTCCGCGGTTGAAGGGCACGTACGTAAAACCTACGTACAGTTATACTTACTACTGTCCTTGGGTTGAAGGGCACGTACGTAAAGCCTACGTACATGATCTTAAGACCATCACCTCTATCAAAGGAAGTCCCTCAATTATCGACTTAATCGCCGAGGCCTAGGGCGAGCGGGTCATTAGTTAATAGCGCTATTAGGTTTAACAAACCTCACACCGTGCCAGTCGGACGGGCGTGTACTAATGGACTATGGGAAAAGGGTCAATGCTGATAGACATTGACTTAGGGCACCTCTTACATTTTCGTAGCAGTCGATACGCGTGGTCTTGTAACAACATGGGAAGCCCCCACTAATCATCGCACGCATGCCTGGACTGGCAGCAAGGATTAATGCGATACATGGTTTACAAAACGAATATATACGATTTATGAAATGAATACTTTAACCAAACAACTATCTGTGAACTCGCTCAACTTTGTTGTTGATTCGTTGCTACATGCCTTGCAGGTCATTAGGTACTCATGGAGCTTGCATAGGGAGGAATGGTCGTTGTGGGACATGGCGATGTGTGCCATGCTTTAAACGTTACTTTATTTCATATTTAATACTTTCTATGGGTTTTACAATTATGCTTCCGCTTAACACTTAACTATGCTTCGGTTTTGGAACACCTTTCATATTGTTTGGTTGGATTATTTATTACTTACATGCTTGTTCAATATGATTGGTGGCTTGATCCTGGTCAGTCACGCCTCCAAGCGGTGATACTCCGCGTGTGGATTTTGGGGGTGTGACAATGTGGAAGGAGGAAGGACCTACACTGTACGTTCACTGAAACGTGTTTTGAATCTTCGACTAATCCCGATTCTGGGAAGGAGAGAAAGATTATTATTGTGCGTTATCTGAGACGTGTTCCGGATCTCCGACTAATCCCAACTACGAGGAAGGAAAGGGACTAAATGTGCCAAATGGCCAAAGATGTAAAGTCCAAGGACTAAATATGAAAAATCTCAATTTTGAGTTCTGGAGGTCCTATACGGATCGCAAGGACTTACCCCTTACGGTTCGTAAGCTTGTTTAAAATTCTGTGTGCTTAAGGTCCTTACGGACCTAAGCTATAAACCCTTACGGTTCGTAAGGGACTGCCAGTGGCAGTTTATGCTTGCTGCCCAAGTATTTCTGCCATGTTTCCACCTATCTCGCATTATGCCACCCTTGTGCAGCTTCTAACACCTCATTGCACACCTGGGATGGTCCTAGAACAATCCCTAACACTTGACATGATCTCCTTCACTCATTCAAGTATAAATAGCCATGCAACCTCCCTCATTCTTTGCTCATTCATATTCTATTCTATTCTCTCTAACTCTCTTGGAGCTCTCCTCTGGACAAGAGGACTCCCATTTCAAGTTCTTTTCTGCTAAAACACTTCCAAGTAAGTGTTTCTACTTAGTCTTTTTCAATTATATTAGTTATTTGAAGTATAAAGTCAAACAATTGACTTTCTGTTTGACTTTAGCTTCTGACCATTTTGGTCAAGGTAAAGTTCAATCCGAACTTTCCTACATGATCGTAATAACGATAGTATGATCCCTATGTGATCATACCTTTGGATTATTATGTTTACTAGTTGAATTGTTAAGTTGAGCATATTACGTAAAAGTTGAATTTTCGACTAAATGGTATAAATGGTCTCTATAACTTACAACTCAGATTTATTGACATGTATATAAGTTTTATAACTTATATAAACTGATAATAGCATGCTCAATTTGTCCAATTCAGTTTAGGGTCTTATTTTATGTCAAAAGTCAAGCAGTTTGACTTTTGATTCTGACCCGTTTGGTCAACATTTAGATCTGTAAGCATGTTTTAGGACCATAATATTGTTGAGTATAACTCTCTGAAGTTATACCACATGGTCAATCCGTTTGATAGGTTAAACGGCAAGTCTTGAATATATTGTTAAAAATACCACAATGCCCTTATGTGGTCAAATGAGCTAAATAAATGGTTTTAAACTAAACCAACTTATAATCTGACTTTAGATCAGTATATACTTCAACTAAAAATGTATTTTACTACTTAGACTTGTCGTATGTCCATTCGACTTTCAAAACCCGTCTTTATGCGCATAATTAGTTAAACGAACCTAGTTCGCATAAACTAGGCGTAACGGGTCAAAACCCTTCAAAATCAGAATGTTGGTTTACTTAACCTTTCAGGCCAATTCACCAAAAAAGAACAATCCTAAAACAATCTGGTGTCAACATAAAGGACGATTTATGTAATTTACTCTTTGGGAAATGCCATAATGAGCAACCCAAAAGTTGTGGAATCTGTAAGCAGATGGGCCACAAATCCCATGAATGCAAGGATCTAAAGAACGCCACCTACTATGGGTGTGGCGAAAAAGGGCATATAAAGACCCACTGCCCAAAGTGGGCAACTTGTCACACCCTGCTAGTAGTGGAAGCGTATTATGTGTGACGTAAGAAAGGTAATCATTGCATCCAAATGTGTAAACATATAAACTAACAACGATGCCATAGATATATTGATTTCAATAAAAGATTACAAGTTTTCCTACATAGTTTCCAAGTTTCAACAACGTTTACAACATTAAACATAGCATAGTTATAAGTTATTTTACACATAACAAAAGACCGTTTTTGACATAAGACATAGTGAGGTTTTGTCCCTTATATACCCATACGAAGTTGAGATATAAAAGACAAATCCTCCAAAAGCGGCTATCGTTGTCATTGACTTTCCCGTTTCCCGTAGTGTATCACTGGCTCAAGACTTGTTTCCTGAAATACATGTAGTTTTAAAAAGTCAACAAAAGTTGAACGAGTTCATGCAGTTATTGTTATCATATGAAATCTTTGTATCCTGGTAATGTAATCATGGTATGTTATTAGCATTTATGGAGTTTAAGAATCTATCAGTGGGTAGCGAGCCCCCTAACATTATGTACCATAAGTACGTAACCAAACCAAGACAACTTTAACATTTCTGGGATCACAAAAGCACTCCTATGGCACCAACCAGGAGCGGAGCGCGTCTCAAGCTCTATAGATCTACACCTTTTGCACCTTGGTCACTAAGTGATTAATCGTAACTATGTCATCATCCTACTTACATACATTGATCGTGTTATCATCTAAACCCATAGCTAACATACCCATAGTTTTAACATGTATTTCCCCTCGATTGTTTTAAAAACAAAACATTGAAATCATTGAAAGGAGGGACATGAACTCACAAGTTTGCATTCCTTGTATGTAATACCGTAAGTGAGCATCTGTACGCGTGATTAACCTACATGTGTACTAACTTTATTAGACACTAGGTCTTTCGGACCTCGTACAAGTTGTTCATCTTGAATTCTTATTATGTTTTCACTTGTCATTTTGGAACAACTTTGTATTTTAGAGTGTTGGTAGTTTGTCCGTTCGATTGTTATATGTATTTATTTCATAAGTGTATACATACATTTGGTATGTATTGAATTATGTGTGAACGGGCTTCGCCCTTCGCATATCCTCGTGCTTCGCACGCGTGTCATTGGGCCTAACCCCTGTCATTGGGCTTATCCCACGTTTTTATGTCATTGGGCTTACCCCACGTTTTTATGTCATTGGGCCTTCGCCCACGTTTTAATGTCATTGGGCTTAACCCACGTTTTAATGTCATTGGGCTTAACCCACGTTTTTATGTCATTGGGCCTTTGCCCACGTATTAATGTCATTGGGCATTGGCCCACGTTTTTATGTCATTGGGCCTTTGCCCACGTATTAATTTCATTGGGCCTTCCCATGTATTTTGTTATTGGGCCTAGCCCATGTTATCTGGTCATTGGGCCTAGCCCATCATAATTAATTGAGTCCATTTAGTGGGAAATCTTACACTTGTTATTTTTACTAAGTTATGGTTTCTCAAGTATATTGATATACTCATATAAATCACTTAGTAATTTTATACTTTTTAAACCTTCCAGGTTTTTGTTGTCGGTAATATATATTAGTTCGGTGTCAAAAATATATATTTTAGACACGTCGTTGTGATCGTTTAATATATATTTCTTGTGTCAACGAAACGCCCAAGTGTCGCATCTTCTCGTGATGACGTTATGCCCCTTTGTCATCGGTGACGGTATATATTCTTTTATTTACCGAAATAAATTATGTGTCTTACTTGTCGTCTTGAATTATACATTATTTCGTAAGAATATATTTTTGTGGACTGGTCCGTTGTCCGATTTGTTTATTCGTCCGTTTATTCGCTTATGGATATAATATGTTTAGGATTTATTTATATCCGTTTTCATTGCATTTCTTTGGGAACATGTAGGAAACATGCATATGTATTTTTGTGTCTTTTTATACTTGTTTCATACAAGTATTTCTTGGTATCATGGGTGTATTATTTTGATCACCCTACGTGTATCTAAGTACATACACATACCACATATACTTGATGAGTTTTCAAAATATATAAATTTTGCCAAAAATTATACTTATATATGGTTATTATTTTCACCCATTTATTTTTGTGAAAATATATATATATATTCAAGTTCATAAGAACTCTTGAATATTTGGGACTTAACCATTTTTATCAAAGCTTCCATAATGACGTTTAAGACCACTAATCACGTTTAACTTTGTTAATCACCCTTTAACCCCATTTTTAATAGCGATTAGATTTTTAGAAAAATTCGCCATAGTTTCCCCTAAAACTATGACGTTTTCCACGTAATAAAAACGTATTCAAACCATAATCAATTTTCCAAATCACCACTAATTCCTCAAGTATCACCAAAATCATATTTACCACATGTAATCACATATTCCTTCAAAGATTTTTCATGAGCATTATTTAAGTTAACTTTCAAGACTTTAAAGTTAGCTACTTTTCAAGTTTATTAGCAATTTTTCAAGACTTTTAAACCACACTTTTATGGATGTTTTCATATAAACTTGTTTTAAATAAAACCAAGTTATTAGTGTTTCTAACAAGTCTTGAATCATGATCTTTTCATGTCTTATCTTTCAAAAATCACTAATCCAAGTTCATTCACATAATACTCATGATCTTTGAAGTTGATGATCTTGTATGATTTAAACATATAAATGTTTAAATCACATTTTTAAGTGTATCATGGCTAGATTATCACTAATCTAAAATACTACATAAAACAAATCACAAGATCATCATAAATATAAACTTTAAACCACTAATCTTAACACAATCAATATAATGAACCTGATTTCATCAACTAGATACACTAATCTACTCAAATAACCACATAATAAGTTTAGATTAGTAGATTATTAGCTTTAGATTAGGGTTTTTGATTTGATTTTTATTAATCTTCAAGACAATCAACTTGTACATTAGTAATCTACTAGTAATATGAAGCTTAAAAACACGGGTTGGAAAGCTTACAAGATTGCACAATCTAGACAAGGAAATAAGATGTTTAAGCTCCAAGATGATCCTAATGAAGCTCCATGTTTAACCCATGTGTGGATGATCTTGTAAGGCTTAAAAGTGAGTGAAAATGGTGTTCAAAGGTGGTGTAATGGTGGTGTTTTTTGGCTGCCCTTTCAGCCGAGATTTAGAGAGAGAGAGACTTGAGGTGATTCTTGGTAGAATTTTTGGTAAATGAAAGATGATGGATGTTGTCACACCCCAACCGATGGCGGAAACATCGGGGTGAGGCACTGAGCGAAACAGATTATCCAGGAGAAATCCATAACAACGAAATTACCAGATATTTAATATTATGTCCCATACCAAAGTAAACAGTTATTATAGACTAAGTATCTCAAAGACAAATAAAGGTTGTTCCGACAACTCAAATTATAAATTGTTTGCTTCTAGACTCATCCTAAGCTCGATTCCATGATAGCAAGCAAAGCACAGCATCCTAAACACCTGTCACATACGTTAAAATAGAGGTCAATACACATAGTGTAAAGGTGAGCATACAAGTTTCATAGTATAGTAGATAGCGAAATCGTTTTACGCGTAACCAGCATGTAACAAGTAGCAAAGTGAAGCTAGTAGGTTATCGACAATGAAATATGCACAGACGTGACTGCGAGTTGTAGAATGCGCAACACATATCCCCACTGGGACATGTGAAGTAAAGCCCTTAACAACCCCTGTCCACGACAGGTGTTGAGTCCAAACTATAGTACTATCGTTGCTAAGGTGTCAGGCAACAATCACTGTGTAAACATAACATACAAGCATTCATCGTATAACATGCAATAACGGTCAGCGTATAAAAGTGTTTGTGTTGTGTGTCGATGGTAATTTGAATAAGTAACGTATGTAACATCGAAAAGTGCGTAAGGCAAAAAGGGTTCGAGTATACTCACAGATTGTGTTTAGCAAATAAACACTCTCTTGGATTGAAGGGAGCGCTGGAAAGTTAGCCTGATTACAGAACGATAGCATAAACGATGAACGGTGCGTTGAACGGGATCGAGCGTGCTGAGTGACGAATGGTCATCCGATCGGATGGCAATCCGGACGGATGGTCATTCGATCGGATGACAATCCGGTCGGATGGTCATCCGGTCGGATGACCATTCGGTCGGATTGGCATTCGTTTGGGATGGATGTGTTTGTGTATGATGGCTTTGAAGATTTTGTTGTAGCATTTTAAAATCAAAGAAGTATCTCCACCTTTCAGATCGTCGATTGAACGGTCGTCCGATCGGATGGTCGTTCGCTCGAATGGCTATCCGTTCCAACAAGACATTTTCTCAGAGAACAAGTTCACAGTAGGATGATCATTCGATCGGATGATCATCCGATCGAATGGCAATCCGTTAGAAACTGATGATCTTTGAAAATTATGAAAATGTTAAGTGTTAAAGACCATATATCATCCGATCGGATTGTCATTCGATCTGATGGCAATCTGATCGGACGACAGTCCGTTCAGTGACTTGCTCGTTTTGAAATTTGTTAAGTTTGATAGTTTGCGGTTTTGATCGAGATGGTATGACAACATGTTAAACAATGGGAACCCATCAAGTCCGAGTCATCCGATCGAAGTGGGAACCACCCCAGTCTGATCGGTTAACTGTTCGTGACGGTTGTTCATGTTTAACCCGGAATCGGTTGTCCCTTTGATAAGAATTAGATCTCAGACCGACACTTCACTAGAAAACAAGTAGAAAGCCTGAATGAGCTCCGATTCTATCGTTTTGAGTGCATGAGTGTAAAAGAGTTGAAAGAAAGTTATGAAAACATCTTTCAATCCTTTTAATCTTGAAAATGTTTAGATTCATGCGAAATCAGTGTTTAAACATGTTGAAATCACTTAGATCTGAGTTGTTCTTGGTGGAATGAGGCCAAATCTTGAAGTTCATAAGAACCCCATGATGACATCATCCTAGAACACCTCAAACCAGTCGATTTCATGGTTAAAAGTGAAGGTTTAAAGACGAAAATGATGAAGATGTGTGTGTGGATCATAGAAGTACAAGATTTGAGGAAGAAACGTACAAGAATCGCGTGAAATCGAGAGAAAATAGGCTGAGAAGTCGAAGGGTCGCACCAGAGCTGTCACATCACTGTTTGTGATGTGACAGGTGCTATTTATAGGTGACCAAAAGAGGAAAGGCGGTGTAGGTATCGGATCGGATAGCAACCCGATCGGATGGCCATCCGTTCGGATGGATGACCAATAGATCGAATGGTCATCCGATCGAAGGTTTGCCACGAGTTGGGTTTCGATGTTTCGTTTCGTGCGTTAAGCGTTACGATGCGTTTGAGCGAGTGTCGATTAAGCGATGCGATAGATATAATAATAGTCACACAAATAATATAACTAACATACAACAACATAAGTAAACTTGCGTTTCCAGTTCGCGATGAGACTGCGTTGCGATAGAGTTGCGATTGCGTTTTCGATTAATCACCACGAACATAATATAAACATGCACAAGTAACACATAGATAGCACACACACGTAAAACAATATACATAACCTACCGTTCAGGTTGCGATGCGATTAGCGATAAAGCGACAATTAGATTAGCGATTATCATCGATTAAAATGTGATTATTATAGATACTCCGCATAATACAACTAAAGTATTACAAATTAAAGAATTCGATTACAAGTCAAGAAGTACAATCAGTAATTAAGCAAGGAGTGACAGATCGCAATTAGCAATCTTTTCTTCCTTTGACTTTGACTTGTACTTTGACTTCCAGAACGCGGGTTGTTATAGATGTAATGGTAGAAAGTATGGTCTTATTATTAGCATGCTCATTTCTAGTCAAAACCAACTCCAAGGACCATGCCATATCACTTACAAGATCACACAAGTATGGTGAGGCCATGGGCCCACCATGACCGTCCAGTATGAGGGGGGGGGGTTAAGTGAATTTTTTTTGTAAAAGTTACTAATCACTTGATATTTTGGTCATTAAGTGGAGTATGGTGATTAGGGGCTTAAGTACACCATTAGGGGGTAATTAATGAACTAGGATGATAATTATTATTAACTAGTCACTAAACTAGTAGAAATGGTATTTTGACAGTTTAAACGGCTTCCGTTTAAGTGTCGGATCGCTAACGGTGCTTCTACGTCCTACCGACGGGCGTCTTCCGTAAGTTGTTTTTCTGTGACCGAAAGTATTATGAAGTGATGTTGGATCCCAAAATATGCTTAACTAGTTCACTAGCTTCTTAGTTTGGTTGTTTTGTGACGAAAATACCGCTTACTAGTTTTCGGGTCGATAACGAACTAGTGAACTGTATAGCGATATAATACCGGAAGCTTGTAATTTTGGACACTACGATGATATTCCCAAAGTGTTTTAGTGTATATGTCATCAATTGTTATAATTCCGAAGTTCCAGACATGCTTAATTAATAATACGGATGAGTTAAAAATGTTATATTTTTAGCGAAACAGACATTTTAGTGATTAGGGCGTTGTACCTGAAAGTCCTATATTTTTGCAAGATATGTTTTCATATTAGTGTTTTATTATGTAAATGGACTCAGTTATGTTATCCGTGTGTCGTTTTTCATTGTTTCGTTATGTTTTCGTGGTTTTGCTAGCATGAATAGTGTAACCATGAATAGTGCGCGCAACACTTTCTACCAACACTTTTAGGACATTGTTTGATTGGTTTCGCAATACGACGAAAACCAACATATGTTTTAGCATTGTTTTCTTGTCCTAACGCTGTTATCCGATTTACGACACAGTTACGTAATTGAATTACGCTAAATGCATGAGATTATGTAAATAAAATAGTGATTAGTTTGTACGAAATTACCGGTTATTTGCCAGCTGTCATACAACTGACGAGAAGAACAAGGCCACTGATGTGACAACTGTCAAAAATCCAGGTATCCGTACAATTAGTTAATTGTGATTAGTGCCTAATGACTATGCTGAATTTCAATTAACTGCTTTCTGATTTCTGGTTTATACATACATGTGCATCATACATTATTTAATGTCATACCAATATTGCATGAAAGCTATATTGCCTTGAATGACGCATTAAGTATAGTTAGCATGGCTATCTGATAAACCAGGAAAGTGTTGACAGAACTCAACACATAGATAGACAGTGCATTGAGGTACAGAATGAGCCAGAAACTAAGTATGACACTAGTGTAGTGTATAGGAAAGTAAGGATCACAAAACTGCCTTTATAGTGATAGTTTAAGTGTCGGAAAGTGCCTAAAACTCACCTAAAGTGCCGAATTCAGCAAAATTCAGTAAAAATCAGCATTTTAACATACTAATATAATGCAGAAAAATGATTAAATGGTCCTGAATACTTTCCTAAGTGTCAGGAATCAATAGTGTCACAAAAAGATACATAAAGCACCCTAAACTGCGTAGTTTAGCACTTTAACGAATCAGTAACCAACCGAACAACCGGACACTACCCGAAACACCAAATTTACACTAGAAGCACTGTTTTAACATTACTAAGCTAGTTATGGTCCCCGAACATCATAACACCTCCTAAAAATATCTAATAACCAAATCATGTAACTAACACTTGAAATTGAACTAGATTGTAATCAACTTAGTTAACCCCTAATCTACCCCCCCCCACCTATTTACGACCAACACATGGCCCCACCAAATGGATTTTATTTCATTTTTAAATTGGATCTTGTTCCCTTAATGATGACATATTATACAAAGGTTAGTATGAGAATTTGGTTATAAGTAAGAACTTGAAGATCAAGAGCTCATTTCAACACACACTTAAAAACACACAAACTCTCCCTCTCCTCTCTTGTGTTCTCGGCCGACCCCTCACCCACACACATCCACCATTTTCATCCAACCTTCAACCATTCCAAGTGTATATCAAGGTGCTAGAAGCAAGATTAAGGAGCTTGGTGGCTTTGGATCTTGGAGGACGTCTCTTGTTTTCTTTTATCCTCTCATTTTCTTCACTTGAATCATCCCTAGCCTTGTGCTAGTGGTAAGAGTCTTGATCTATCCATTTTACTTTCATTTTTAGTGGTTAAAGAAGAATCATAATAAAAAAACATGAAGAACACTAAAGAACATAAGAAGTAAACATAAACATAAGCTTGTTTAATGAAGTAATCTTGATGAATATGAGTTGTTATGCTTGTTGATCATTGATTGTTTGTAGAAATGATGTTGATCATCATAAGCTCTTGCTAGATCATGATTAAAAACATAATCTAGCAAGATGTGAAAGTAGAAATGATGAAGGATGATAGATCATCCACATAAAGATCATGAACTTGAAAGAATACTTTGTTTTCTTGAAAAGTAATGAACAAAGTAAGTTGTTAATCATGTAGATCTAGAGATTTATGAATGATCTTTCAAAGAAACCAAGTTAAAAATGTGAGTTTTATTAAATCTTGGTTCTTACATAAACAAATCTTATTTTTAATGATTAAACAAGTGTAGAAACACTTGTGTAACAAGAAGATTTCATAAAGAAACATTTTTAGAAAATATGGTTTGAAGTTGTAAACATCTAACTTCTTTAAAAATAAAGTTTTTAAAGAACTAATCACATTTTAAAGGGTAACAAGACTTACTAAGAATCCTAGTAAGTTACTACAAATTTTTACAAATAATCAAGTTCATGAAGTAGTAGAAAATGCATGATTTTTGGCAAATTGGTAAGTTAAGGTTGTTTATTGTTGATTGTGAATTGATTGTGTTGATTTTTACAAAAGAAAATGATATGCTTGAAAGCATGGAAACCTCCATTTTTAGGGGAAACTAATGCAAAAATTTTCTAAAAATATAAACACTTAGAAAAATATTTTTAAACAAATATTTACAAGTGTATTTTAAACCATGAGTTTGCTACAAAAGCTTTGCCATAATTTTTGATACAAAAATATAATTATTGGAGGTTGGTTTTCATAAATAAAAGTGACTAAATATGTTAGGAAAATATATATTTAGAAGTCACATGTGTGTGATTATTTGTATACTTTGTGTATTAGTTATATTATTTTTAGGACTTGAAATAATATAACACACAAAAATACCAAGAATTTCCATCCAAAATATTATCAAAATTCCAACAAATGAATATACTCATTTACACAAAATATTATTGAAACCGAACTATGGAATAAGACTTACAAAATATTCCGGAATTTATTCACAAAGTATATTTTGGTAAATAATATTTTGGACACCAAGGAAGTAAAAATATGATTTTTACAATACTACAAAAATATATCATATTTTGACAAGGAAAAATATATTATTTCTGGCAAATATGAAGTATGTCATTTTTGGGAAAATGAATTCAAATATATTTTCTAAATTGGACTTGGAAATATATTAATTTTTGAAACTTATGAGAAATTACAAATATTTTGCCCAAGGAAAAATTATAAATAATTTTTCTAAGAAATATTCTTTAAAATATATATATTTTGGAAATATATATTGAACCTTTATTAAAGATAATATTTCGGAATAATTAATATGAAATTAAGTATGAAGAATACTTAATGAATACCATAAAAGTACGTATTCTCGTACGTATAAATACACACCGGAATACGACCCCGATGTAAGGCAAAAATATGCAAGTGAACGGTACTCCCATCATTGGGAAGGATATACATGTGTAAATACCCGAAGTGTATGAAGCCAAAAATATAATATTATTCCAAAAATTTAATAAATATAATTTAAGTTAAAATATTAATTATTTTAACAAATGATTATAAAATTCGGAATAATATCAAAGACACTAAATCGTAACTCAAAGACATTAATACTAAGTCAAGGAACGGCCCGTTCGTCTAATAGACATTAGTACGTTGTAGGTAGTCGTGTTTATCCGAAGAGCTTGAGTTACGGTGATTGAAGACGCAAATCTGTGAGTTCATGACCTCCTTTTTCTTTAACTGTTTTTGGTTTTATAACTTCGGTGGTGAAGTACATGTTACGACTGTTTTCAAACGTTATTATTTGGTATGGTTAGCTAAGGAAGGGTACTGCTTGATCATGTGAGTGGTGGGTACAACGCTTAAGACCATTAATCCTCGTAGTAGGACCGAGGAACATGAGTGATAGATCTATTTGGGTGTAGCGAGCCCACACCCATGCGGACCAGGGTGGCCCATGTGGTGACTATGTCTTCTTCCCGGAGACAAATCTGCTAGGTTTGAGTTTTCCTACATCATGTCACAAATATTAATGTATTAGCTACACATTAATTGATCTGTTTTTCCTTGTTGCTTTCATACCGGGAGTTTTCAAACTTACTTTCAATGATTTCAAAGGTTTATTCACAAATACACACATGAACTCGCTCAACTTTTGTTGATGTTTTCAAAATACATGTATTTGAGGGAATTAGTAGTGGATCTGGCGGGCGTTGGATGTTTCAAGTTGCGTTAAGAATAAAAGATGTCATCCATGGTCTTAGGGTTTGGTCAGTGTGTCTTATTCCTGGACGAGACACGTCATCCAAATCCTGGTTTTATTTAATGTCAATGGTCGAGTCTTTGTGAACTTTTTAACAAGTTACATGGTTTGTACTCGTATTTGAATTTCTATGTTTTAAGACAATGTTGTCATATTTTTAAACTTAATTTATTGATGAACATCTATGGTTTTAATCATTTAGTTGTTGTTATGATTGAATGCAATGGTATTAAGAAAGTCACACCATAATCACGCTTCCGCAAAAGTCAGGGTGTGACAACTGAAGCCAAGAAAGGCAATGCTAGAGCCTTTCAGTGACCGCAAGAGATGCAGTCAAAGACACAAATGTCATTACGGGTACGTTTCTCGTAAATGATATATTTGCTAGAGTCTTATTTGACTCCGGAGCTGATAAGAGCTTCGTTGACTATAAATTTAGCAAACTTCTGAACCTACCCTTAAGAACCTTAGATATTACTTATGAAGTTGAAATGGCCAATGGTAGCATAGAAATAGCCTTCACAATTCTTGATGGATGCGTTATATCCATCAAGAACCAATCTATCCCTGTTAACATTTTACCTACGAATCTTGCGCGATTCGATATAGTCTTAGGCATGGACTGGTTAGCCCTTAACCAGGCCCGTATTTCTTGCGATAAGAAACTTATCAAAATTAAATCCCCATCCGGTGACATACTCACCATTCGTGGAGATCAACACTATGGACTGCCCGAGAAAGCATCCTTGCTTAAGGCATCCAAGTGTCTTAAAAGAGGATGTATCATCTACATGGCACAAGTGACTGCTATGGACCGAAGCCGAAGGCTGAAGATATTCCAATCATTTCGGAATACCCTGATGTTTTCCCCAAAGACTTACCCGGTCTGCCCCCGGATAGGCAAGTCGAGTTCAGAATTGACATTTTGCCTTGATCGGCTCCTATAGCTAGAACTCTGAGAAAGCATCCTTGCTTAAGTCGAGGACGAGATTTCCTTATGAAGTGAGATGTGTAAATGTGGGTGAAGGGGTATGGTCCCAGATCTCGCGTCAGCACGACCGCGAATGACCATTACCCTTATCAAAAACCCCCACCAACAAGAACTTATCTGTGTCCGTGCGGGCACACGCGAACACAGCGGTTGAAACCAATCTGTCCATTGATGAGAAGACTTACCTTAAGTACGAGAACGAATGTTACACATAGCGATGCGGCCTGGCACCGCATCCTATGAACATTTTCGTCACGACAAGGGATCTGGACAACAGTAACAGTCACCAAGCGGCGATGCGGTACGGCACCGCATCCCGCATCCATCTTGGCCAGAACAAGAACGCGGGAACAACATCAGTTACCGCAAGCAGCGATGCGGCCCGGCACCGTATCCTGCCAACATGGAAAGTGGGTCTGACACAACAGTGCAAGTGGCACTGAGAACAGTCACTTGTCAGCCCACATGTATGCAACAGCCTGACACCACAGCTGGATGTGGCATCACCATCGTAATCGACAGGCCTGACACACCTACAGGAGGCTGTGCGATGTCAGGCTAGCTACTCAACTACCCTCCTTCACTGCTCGGCTATAAATACCCATCCCAAACCAGGTTTGAGGTATCTCTTCACAACTCTCTCACTACTACTACTAACACACTTTGCTTCCCAAGCAAATTACTGATTCTCACGCCGGAGAGTGGTAACAAGGAGCACCCCCACCCCATCCTCCTTGTTACGAGTCACGGTTTGTTTCCTTGTGCAGGAGATCAACCAGCGGACGATCCAACCAGCGATCCTCGGAAAGAAGGGATTAACCCTACTTGACGAGATCAATGTGTTAACCACTTCGGTTAACCATTGTTTCATCATTGGCGCCCCCCGTGGGGCCCGCGGATGCATTGTCAAAACTCGCATCCACCAGCTTCCAACACTTGGCAAAAGAGGTACGCATCGAGATTCTGCAAATCCCCTCAGTACCTCTGCGCCAAGTCAATGTCATCCAATACAAGTTGCATGTGGGAGGGATACTGGACTATGGTGTCTAGAAGGTAGAATATGGGCCATGCAGATGGCTCCTACTTTCAGTAAATCGAGCTGCGGGTCCGGTGACGTCTCTTCCGTACTGGTGAGCAAGTTCCGTCTGATGCGGAATTCTCAGCCAAGGATTTGATCCGGTAATATGGTCCACCTTTTTCTGATGTCATCAGCCACCTGTTTGTGTTTCGAACCAACCTTTGAAACGGTAACTGAAGATGTTAGCAGGGTTCGAACCAACCTTTGAGATGGTGACGGAAGGTGTCCGTTACCGCAACTCTAGTTGTAACCTCTGTGTCAGCTTAGCTTAATGCTGTAAGTGCTTTGCTCAAGCTCTATGTTCATCAACTGGACATTCAACGATGATCTATGCCTTGTGGGGTGTTCGTGTTATTCCAGTTTAATTTTCAAGTAACCGCACGTCTTTTGTGGTTTAGCTCTCTAGTAACCGTACGTCCTTTGCGGATTAGCTCTCAAGTAACCGCACGTCCTTTACGGCTACCTCTTTGCTGCACATCGTTGGCCATGTGTGGTCGAGCTACGTGGGGTACTTGCCTCATTGTTGGCCGTGTGTGGTCGAACAATTTGAATCTGGACTATGGGTAAATAAACATGGTCATAGGCATGGTAATGCCCACCATTGTTTATTCTATGCGGTCCATAGGTGGGCAAACAGTCATAAGCAGACTTGTTACCACTGTTCCTTAGCTACTTTCCTTCATGCTTTGGTGGAAAGTAGTTTTCCTTTAAGTAGTGTTGCCGACGGAGATCACCTTAGATACTTGGGAATCTGGGTGAAACTCGTCCGCATTCGTTCTGTAACCACTTTCCTTCACGATTAGTTGGGAAGCAGTTTTCCTGGAAGTAGCTTCAATCAACCGCGTGGTAGTTTAGTCGTGGCTCTTCCGTAGCTACCGTTTGCGTACTTGTATTTCGCAGCAGCTACTCGTGAGTGTCTGCGGTTTGTAGCAATGAACTCGCTTCTAGAGAGTTTGAAGCTTGTATATGTCTCTTGAAGGATCAGGAGTCAGGGTTGCTGATGTGCGGTTGCTCATCATACTTGTCCTTTATACTAAGGAGAAGCTGTTTGTGTCCCCTCTGTGGTTGTGAACCGGACACAAGGGATTTGAAACTTGAAGAAGCTTGCATGGAATGCGGTTTGCCGCATCCTGAGAAGTGGTTTACACAGTCCAAAGAACCACACTGGTTCTGAGTATCTGACACACCTGTACGGGCTCATGTGTGTCATCTCCGCATATTCCACGTGTGCTCGTAGGTATATGCGGATATTGGTTATACCCCTTTATATAATGTAGAGATTTATTTTTGCCTTTTTTGAGGGGTATCTAAAAAATGACATGCGGTATGGGTTATGGTGCGGTAAACCAGAGAAACCGCATGCCGCTTATGTTTGTATATTGTTGTCGCTTTTGCGCTGCATACGTGGCTGAACGCACATGTGGGTTGGTGAAAGTTGGTAGGATTCTGTCATGTGCTGAAATGAAAGGACGTTTGCACTGCCCGAGGTCATTAATGCACTGTAGCAAGGAGTGTAAAAGTCTCTTTTGTCAGTCGCGTGGACGGCCACGCGCGTGTGGTAACCGTCAGCGGAACCGTCGCTGAACATGTGGCGTCGCGTGATTCGCCCATTTTTGAAGATAATGAGTCGGTTACTGCATCGCATTAATTGCGATGAGTATATAAGGGGAAACCGTTTGATTTCTCATCACTTGTTCAAAATTTGAAAAATTATCCGTTGAGGGAAAGAGAGCATTCTTCATCTTCTTCGATAGACTTTGTTGAAATTCCGGCGAGGTGTCTGAGAGTTTCTTGTGATCTCATTCTGCTGTCTTCCTCATTACATTCCTGATGGCTGAACCATCCAATCCACAACACGCTGAGGGTGAAAACCCTGATCCCTCTTTGCCAGTGGTGGCGGAAGAGGAAGAAGAAGGTGGTAGTGCCCCCGGCGGGGGCCTACCTGTGCTGAAGTGGTCGAAGGTTCTGTTTAACAACCTGATGACCAGCATCCAGATGCCCTAGGAGTTTGGGGTTGTCTTCCCACAGGAAGGTGAAACCGATGCCGACGCTCCGGCCGGTTACGTCACCATGTGGGCTGATTCCTTCGTTGATGGTAACCTTCGTTTACCATTGACTGTGTTCGTTGCTGAGGTTTTGGAGTATTACAAACTCCATATCTCCCAGATGAGTCCGTTCGGGATGATTCGTATTAGAAACTTTGAGTACACTTTTCGTGCTCTTGGTTTGGAGATTACCGTTGAAAATTTCCGGCGGTTCTACCAGTTGACGGTGAACACCGGCTTCTTTTCTTTTGGCCAACGGTACGGGAGCCCCAAGCCGATGACCCCTCCGAAGGGTATCACAAAGTGGAAGACCAAGTTCTTCTACATTAAGGCTGCCGCGGTTGTTGCTAACATGACCTTGGGGAATGTGAATGAGACCATCCCAGGGGAGGATATTGCTCTTCCTAGTGCGAAGACGGTGGAGTGGTTCCCAAGGTTGAAGACTATTGAGCATAAGAAGCTGGACAACTCGCAGTTGTGGGTGATGTGGATGATGTTGACCAACCCTGACAGGAAGGCAAGACCCGTTGTGCGGGTAAAGAGTGGTGGTAAGTATTTCTACTCTTTTTCGGTTTTCTTGTTTCATTTTGTAGGCTATTGATTTTGTAAGTGTACTATCAGAGGACGCTGCCCTATGGAGGATATTTGATCCGACTTTCACAGGCAAGGTTGAGTTACTTCCGTGTGCGGAAGGTGAAGGTTTTAACTTGACCATTGTCAACAACTTTCGCGTTCCTAAACGCGAGGCGTTGAATGCACCCCTGCCGCAAGGCAAAGGTATAATCCATAATCTTCTTACTTGCCTTGTAAGGAAGTTCACCTTGATGATTTAAACGCAGGTACTCTTGGGGCCTTAAGGGAATTTGAAGTGAAAGGTGCCCCCAAGAAGCATGCGGAGAAGAAGCATGCGGAGAAAGCTGTGCGGGGTCGCGGTAAGAAAAAGCTGGAGGCTGCTGTTGTTCCTCCTATGGTGCCGCAGGCAGCAGGTATCTCTCGTTCTCGTTTCCGCAGATATACCGATTACGTGGTAGTATCTGACACCCTTGAGGGTTTGGGTGTTCCATGTGGTGGTGCGGCGGTAGGTGGATCCTCTGCGGGTTCCAAACCTACTGATGAGAAGAAGAAGAGAAAGATAGATGATAAGGCTGTTGGTGCCGGTGAGAAGAAGCGTCCGAGGATACAGACCAAATGGACAACTGCTGTTTCTCAGGCGAAGCCTGTGGTTACGCCTGGTAAGTGATTCATAACCTTTACAAGTGTTCTGTTATTGTAACTTGTATTTGATGGTTATTGTTGCTTTGTCTGCAGAACCGCAAGATGAAGGATTCTCTTTGTTTGATACTCCTCTTTCCCCCCCGCATCACACAGCTCTGGATGCGGGGGTTAGTAAAGAATTTACCAGTAGCCCTTTTATTAAAGTGGTGCCTGAGCCCTCTGCGCGGGCAGAGGATACTGGGAAGGGACCCGCGGCCCAGATCTTTGATACGGTGGATTCTCAAGATAATCTGATCTCCCCGCAGGATACCGATGATCTGAACCTGAAGTTTGCGGACGCTGAAAAGAAAAAATCTCCTACTGCTGAGAAGGATTCCGGTTCCACTTCTGGGGGTGTGGGTTTTAAAGGGTCTCCTATTCAGCCTGAAGAGTCTGAATTGAAGTTCTACTACCGCACCTACACTGAAGACCGGGCTGTGAACTATCACCGTCCCCCTTGGAATGTTATGCAAGGGGATGATATTTCCGTTGATCCCTCCGCGTGTAGGGAGATTCTGGGTGGTTTGGGCACCCCGTTTGAAGTAAACCGGGCCCGCGCTTTGCCACGTGAGGTCCGGATAAATCAACTCTCCTCCATGCTTGTGGGGAGCTCCATAATGGCGAATGCCATTATGGAAGACTACAAGGTGCTGGGGCGCAAGGAGGAGGAAACTGCTCGCTTGCGGGCTGAGGCTGAAGAGTTGGTTAAGGCTGCTCGTAAGGGTGCGGAGCAACTCAAAAGGGATAAGGCTGCTTTTGAGCAGCATAAACAGACTGAGGAATGGGCTGCAACTGCTGGGCTTAAACAGGTTCGTACTCTCACGAAATTGCTTTCTGATGAGCGCAAGAGTTGGAAAGAATCTCTTTCTAATGAGCGCAAGACACTTTCTAATGAGCGCAAGACTTGGAAAGAATCTTGGGCCAAATAGAATGAAACTCTGTTTCATGTTCGTCAGGAGCTGACTAATGTCAAGGCAGCGAATGTTGATTTGGTCCAGGAGAAAGCCGCAGCTGAAGCGGTTGTCAAAGAGGCCAAGGAGGCGGAGTCCCGTGCTACCAAGGCTCTTGAAGAGGCCAAGGAGGTGGAGGCCCGTGCTGCCAAGGCTCTTGAAGAGGCAAATGCTGACCGCACCAACTTAACCAAGACTGTTAAGGGCCTCCAGGTATGAGTCTCTTTTGCTCTTGAATTTGTATATGGTGTTCCACAAGTATGATTGATTATCTTTGTATACTTGTGTTTTCCTTGTTAAAAGGCTGAAGTGCGGAGCCGGGTGGCCATTATTGAGGAGGTCACTGCCCGTGCTGCTGAAGCTGAAGGCGGACAAGGGAGGCTGCCGAGGCTAGGGATAGCCTTGTTTCTTCATTCGATCAGCTCAAGGACGATCGCGATTGGATGCGTGATCACGGTATTGGGCATGTAAGTATCCGGTACCTTTGCTTTTCTTTATGTTTGCCTGTGATAACCGTATTGCTTGTGCTTTACAGATTGTTCGGGCTATCCTTGACGCGCCTGAGAACGCACTGGTGTAGAGCAGATTAGGCTACGTGCGCAGGAGGCTGGTTTTAAAGCTGGCTACAACCGTTGCATCAGTCATATCAACGTTTTAGCCCAAGGCAAATATACCGACGAAAGGTCCGGGTTCCATGGCGTGGATACCGAAGCGCGTCTAGATGCCGCTCTTGCGGCGTACAACGACATGTCCATTTCCGCTTTCGAGGAACTTGATAAATGCTTGGATGCGGAAGACTACGTGGACCGCTTGCGGTTGTTATATGCCGATGAGGAAGAGGAGGAAGAGACCGCTGGTGATGGCAAGGGTGGTGCGGAGTTCAGCGGTACAAAGAAAGACTAGGGTGGCCTGCGTGCCTCTTTTTTTTTCTTCTTTCTTGATGTAAATGTTGGGAACATTATGTAAATCTCTTGTGCACTGGGCAGGTGTAGAAATTTTTTGAATATAAAGAACTGTTTTGTTCAACTTGTACAAGTGTTTTTACTACTTGCATGTTTGAACTTGTATGAGTTAATGTTATTGTGAATAACACTAAGTCTGTATTTGCCTTTTGCATATCTAGGTAATATGCAAGTATGAAGAACTCTATCCGCTGTAAAGCGCGGTTAAGTATACTCTATACCATTGTTGTATGAGCATTAGTCAATTCCTGTTTTTTCCCGTTAGGGTTTGGGAATTGTGTAGGCGTTGTGAAAACCGTTTGTGCGTATCCAGCCGGATAGACATTTAACTTTTTGCCTTTGCTGGCCTATTACAATATTTGTGTGTGGTTACCACTTTGTGTGGGTATCGCGAATGAAGATTTTGCTAATCTGTTTTTACAGATACCGCAAAGTGGAACACGCATTTGTAATAGAAGGAAATAAACAATATTGCATTCAATCGTTCATTTATTTATTTGCAAGTGGTATGCGGCTCGATAGGTTACATGGAAAATATAAAACATGGCTTACATGTAACAGCGTCGAAGCTGTTGTGCATTCCATGTGCGTGCGATAGGTTCGCCTGCTAGCGTTTGAAGTTTATATGCGCCTTTGCCCAGGACCTCTTGGATGAGGTAGGGTCCTTCCCACTTGGGGGCAAGTTTCCTTGGGCGTTCTGCGTTAGATGCTTCATTGTCACGAAGGACATAGTCTCCCGGATTGAAGGTACAATTGCTGATGCGTGCATTGTAGTACTTTTCAAGTTTGGTTTTGTACTTGGCCTCGTTGATTGCTGCATTTTCACGCCTTTCCTCTAGGAGGTCCAAGTCAACCCTGCGTTCCTCACTGTTGTCTATTTTGTCGATAGCCAACATTCGGGGTGAGGGGAGACCTACTTCAGCGGGGATTACCACTTCAGTGCCATAGACCAAGCTGAAGGGTGTCTCACCGTGACTTGTCTTTGGGCTTGTCCTGTGCGCCCATAGGATACTAGGGAGTTCATCGACCCAGCCTCGTCTGGCTGTTCCCAACCGTGCCTTGATGTCTTCGACTAAACTTTTATTGATACTCTCTACTTGGCCATTCCCTTGCGGATGCGCCACTGAGGAGAATATGTGTTCAATGTGTAATTCCTTTAGCCATTTTTGAAAGTCGTCGGCAGCGAAGTTGGTGCCGTTGTCGGTGACTATGCACATTGGTAGACCGAAACAAAAGATGATATGTTCCCAGATGAATTTCCTTGTTATCATAGCGGTGGTTGAGGCGAGCGGTTTTGCCTCTACCCATGTCTCTGATAAGGTATGTGGCATCTTGGGGGTTGACGCATCGTAGGAGTGGCCCCAGGTACAATTTACGGTATAAAATACCGTCTCCCATCTGATAATGACACGCTTTGTGTTGCAACTTACGTGCCTCTGCCTTGCTTTCGGGAGTAACACCTGATTGCAAGTATGCAATGATTGGTGTCATCCAGGATGTTGTACCGTATTGGATGACATTGACTTGGCGCAGAGGTACTGAGGGGTTTTGCAGAATCTCGATGCGTACCTCTTTTGCCAAGTGTTGGAAGCTGGTGGATGCGAGTTTTGACAGTGCATCCGCGAGTTTGTTTTCACTCCTGTTGATATGGCGGATATTGAAGGAAGTGAACTTTGATTTCAGTTGCAGGGCTTGTTCGAGGTAGAGGATCTTGATATCCCCTTTTGCGGCATAGTCGCCGCGCATCTGCCCTGCAACCAATAGTAAGTCGACGTGTGCTTCCAAATGTTGGACGCCGAGTTTGATTGCCAGATCTCGCGTCAGCATGACCGCGAATGACCATTACCCTTATCAAAAACCCCCACCAGCAAGAACTTATCTGTGTCCGTGCGGGCACACGCGAACACAGCGGTTGAAACCAATCTGTCCATTGATGAGAAGACTTACCTTAAGTAAGAGAACGAATGTTACACATAGCGATGCGTCTTGGCACCGCATCCTATGAACATTTTCATCACAACAAGGGATCTGGACAACAGTAACAGTCACCAAGCGGTGATGCGGCACGGCACCGCATCCCGCATCCATCTTGGCCAGAACAAGAATGCGGGAACAACATCAGTTACCGCAAGCAGCTATGCGGCCTGGCACCGCATCCTGCCCACAAGGCAAGTGGGTCTGACACAACAATGCAAGTAGCACTGAGAACAGTCACTTGTCAGCCCACATGTATGCAACAGCCTGGCACCACAGCAGGACATGGCATCACCACCGTAATCGACAGGCCTGACACACCTACAGGAGGCTGTGCGATGTCAGGCTAGCTACTCAACTACCCTCCTTCACTCCTCGGCTATAAATACCCATCCCAAACCAGGTTTGAGGTATCTCTTCACAACTCTCTCACTACAACTACTATCACACTTTGCTTCCCAAGCAAATTACTGATTCTCACGCCGGAGAGTGGTAACAAGGAGCACCCCCCACCCATCCTCCTTGTTAGGATTCACGGTTTGTTTCCTTGTGCAGGAGATCAACCAGCGGACGATCCAGCCAGCGATCCCCGGAAAGAAGGGATTAACCCTACTTGACGAGATCAATGTGTTAACCACTTCGGTTAACCATTGTTTCATCATTGGCGCCCACCGCTACTCTTAGCACTTTTTTCCACCATCCTTTTCTTTCCAAAAATCATGTCTGATCGTCTAAACAACAATGTCGGGGATAGTCCAAACCCCGCAAACCCAGGGCCCGCGGGGACCGCTCCTCCAGCCCTAAATCCTGGCCACATTGGCACATTGACGCAAGGGGGCGCATCCCTTACGTTCGGACACGATCTGTCACAATACGCTTCTGTGATACCTCCAGGCATGAACCTTTATGCCTGGTACGACCAACAACAAGCTTTGCTAGCCGCAGCATACAACAGAGCTTGCACAGATGCACAAGTACCGGTCGGGCCTACCCCGGCACCGCATACCCCTGCGGGTCGTATTTTACAATACGACGGCAGGGCCCCCACGCACCCAGCCTCCCGAAGTAGGCATGAAGACCGCGGTTCCTCATATTGCGAAGTCCGTACACTCGATGAGGACGATTCCTTATATGGGTTCCGCCGCAAGGGCCCAATACATAGCCGCCTAGGCCCGCATGGCGAACCTAGGCGACAATCTACAGCACTCCGCGGCTTCGGTATTCACAGCCGGCTGGGACCCAAGTCCCACCATGAAGGATATGGCCGTACCGATCCGGATGACCATACATACGGCGGGGAGTCTCATGCTACTAGCAGTAGACCGAGAGGACGCAATTATGTTCCTCCCACTCAACCCCGCACCACTTACCTCCGCGCTGCAAAGCGCCACCAGAGCCAACCCTACAGACCGAAATCTGCGGCCGAAAACTCCAAGTTCGCCCCGGAGATTGCCACGCCAATGTCACCACCACTAAATTCCCATTAAACATTGGGAAATACAATGGTTCGTCCGACCCGGACGATCACATGAACAACTTCACCGGTGCAGGGTGCAACGGCAGGTGGGACGAGCCCACCTGGTGTCATTTTTTCCCACAGACCCTCACGGGTCTGGCGAGGGCTTGGTTCGATTCTTTGCCAGTGGGATCACTGGCCTCATTCGAGGACTTGCAAGCAAAGTTCCTCGCATATTTTAGCCAGCAGCAACGTCACGAACGTGATTCTATGGACGTCATGAACATCTGGCGTAGAGACAACGAATATCTGGAGTCGTTTGTCGTCCGTTACAACAAAGAGTGCCTGGAGATAGGCGACGTTGTTGACCAAATGGCACACAACCATTTCATTCGAGCCGTTAAGGACGAAGAAATGGTTATGACCATCTCCGGCAAGGAAGGCTTGCCCAAAAAATGGGAGGACGTCATGGTCGCAGTCAAGACATACGCCCAGACCCAGCGGTCCCTCAAACCGCATGTCGCAATGGCACAACCCCAAGCGGAAGGCCAATCCTCCCGCCAAGAGCACAAGCGCAACAACAAGCGCAACCGGGACACATGGAATCGCGGCAGCGATCCCATGCCATATGTCCCGTGGAACAACCAGCCCGATGCAAGGGCAACAATCAACGCCCAACGCGAAAACAGGGCGTCGAAGAAGGAGTTTCGGGACCGTAACTGGACCGAGATCAACCAGTCGCCAAGCGGCGTCCTCCTTACGGACGCGCAATTCCTGCGACCGGCCCAACCGATGAAGTCCAAGAAGAACCAGGATCTCACACTCTACTGCGAGTATCACAAGGACTCGGGCCACACAACAAACAACTGTATCAGTCTCCGACTGGAGATTGAGCGAGCCCTAAAAGAGGGGAAGCTGCAACATCTGTTGCCAGCCGTGCAAAAACAAACCAAGCACATCACTCCCCATGTCACACCCCAACCGATGGCGGAAACATCGGGATGTGGCACTAAGCGAAACAGATTGCTCAAAACATCATAACACTATTGTGACAATATAAATTTATTCCATTTCATTGAAACTAAAATGAAATACAATGTTTCAAATTAACAAACATAAATTCAAACAATTCTTTATTTGTTAAAATGAGTATCTAAAGTCATCCTAGCTTGTTTTCTTGAATCTTGCACAATTTCAACCTGCAACATGTATTAAAATAAAATCAACAAAAAAAAATGTTGGCGAGTATACAAGTTTGATACATAGCATAATAATTTGTATAAATGTTTCTCATATCCAATGTGAATAACATGATCATATTAACAGTATATACTCGAAACGATGTTACTCTATGTGTCCAAACCAAAGTTTAACGCAATTAACATGCCTATCCCAATGAATGAGATGGTTTAACATAGTTTAACATAGTTTAACCTAACAATACCCGCCAAAATAACGGGAGGGGCGTTTCTCAACCTATAGCGCTACCATTGTTAGGGGAGGCTTGCAAAGTTAATGAACACATAGTCATGAGAGTTTACAATAGCATAACATGTATAACATGAATCAAATGTATCACGTGCAATTTGGATAGAGTGTGCATAAAGCTGTTTGAAGTGAATGCTGTGATTGATATAGAATACATATTGCACCCAAAAGTGTTAAAATGGAAAATGGGTCATGTATACTCACTTTGGTTGCGTTGCGATTTCTTGTTAAACGCACGAGTAAGGATTGGAGAAATCCAAGAGAACGAGCAAAACGATTAACCTAGATATTGAATTACGTGAACGTCGTAGTTATTTATAAGTTAAATAAATACGTAACAAGACTTGTAGGTTTAAATATAACCCTAATATTTATGGTTTACAATATAACTTATTTTTGGATTATAAAAGGAATTAATATAACTTATTTAGGTTATTGAATTTAGAAAAAAGAAATTGTAGCTGATTATAATTGGTTAAGAAAGAAAACATGTTTTATTAAAATCTAAGCCTTTCAAATAAAAATAAAGTAAAAGAAAATTTATTATCATCTCCTACAAAAACAAAACGAATCGAACATCAACTGTTGTTTCTTTGGTTCTTATATTTTCAACAGTTAACATAAAAGTGATTAAAGGATAGAATCGGAAAGAGCTTGATCTTTTATCTTATGTAAACATAGTTATCATTCTTTGCATTTACAACATGAACATATCTACTGTTAGTTTATGAACCTCATAATTCTTGTTGTTTGAACGATGGTATTAAACGAAGAACAAACAAGAAGTTATACCGAAACATGGCGACGATGAGTTTGTGACGTCCTTCCGACGGACTCTGATGACGATACGAGTTCCGACGATGTCTCCGGTGAGATGTTCAAACTCCGGCGAATAGGCAGGCCCTTCGACAGTACATGTGCGATGTAAGGATTGGGTCGAGATGTGTTGAGATGGTGAGGGTGTCGATATGTGGGGGTATAAATAGGTGGTTATGTTAATGTACCATGATTCTGAATCGAGTTCTTGGTTGGTAAATAAGATGGAATTACGGAAAGATTGAGCCATAAGTTTGGAAACGCGGAACAATCGAATCCCGAACAATCAGCGGAGAAGAAAGGAAACAAAAGAAAAAGGAAATGAAAAGTTGTCGCTGGTCTGTTCCTTTGGCGGCAAGTTTAAAAGGTGAAACGAGATTGTCAAGGCCGCAGCGGAGTGGTTAAGCTGTTGTTTGTCTGAGCTGGTGAACCCGGGTTCGAAACCCGCGGCTTACCTTTTGTTTCCATTTTTTTTTATTATAGTTAAAACAGTTACAATAAGGCCCCTTGACTTACATGTTTACAATAACTGCCACTAACTTGGTTACTAACTAGGTTGACTTAAACTAACTTTGAAACTTAACGAACTAACTAAATTATTTTTATAAAATAAAAAGAATAAGACTTTTATTTGTAAATTTAATTAATTTATTTAACTAAATTGACGAATTAACGATTAACTATTTTGCGAAGCCCTCGAGTTTCAAGGGTTAGGATCCAAAAATTCAAAACGGATTGGATTTTGGGAATACATTTTGACGGATGTTACACCCCACAACGAGGGCACCTCCACGGGTAAGAGAACCATGCACGTGGCCTCAACCCACATGATCAATGGAGGACGACGAAAGCCGCGCAAGGCGGCAAGAAGACCGAAAAATGACTGGAAAGACGAGCAAGTGGTCTTTCCAAAAGTCCGAGGTGGACCGCGCGACAGGCGCATTCGTTATCACAGGCTACCTGGCTCACTACTGCACCGAGCGATTATTCATCGACCCGGGCAGTACATCCGACATTATATACGAGCAGTGCTTTAACCAGTTTGATCAAGAAGACAAATATCGGTTGCAGCCGGTAGACTACCCTTTGGCGGTTTTACGGGGGAAACCGTATTCCCCCTGGGCCAAATCACTTTTCCTGTGCGCCTCACCAATGGAAGGCACACACGAACGGAGGAGGTAAATTTCATGGTGTTACCTCACACCTCCAAATACGACGTACTTCTCGGGAGGGAGTCCCAAGGCGACTTCAACATGATTACGTCCGTACCCCACTCTGCTGTTGGTTTCCCAACCGAAACGGGGGTTGCGATAATCTACGCACGCAGAGAGGTCATGTCATCGGACGAACTGCATCCGACCAAGATAGCAAGGCCTACCCCCAACACACAACCAGAAAAAATGGGTTCTTAACGCAAGACACCCAGAGCAAACAGTCACGTTGGGCCACACCTTGTCTCACAGCATCAGAGCGCACCTGAAGCAGCTCCTCTTCAGGAACCAGGATATTTTTGCGTGGGCAACGGCAGACATGACAGGGGTGCCACGCGAAATTGCGCAGCATTTCTTGAATACCATGCCAGGTATCAAGCCAGTGATCCAAGGCCAATGCCACCTTGGATCTGCAAAGAACGAGGCGATGAATGAGCAGGTTTAAGAACTGCTCTCCGCAGGAATCCTGCGGGAAGTCAAGTACCAGACTTGGTTATCCAACCCAGTCATGGTAGAAAAACCAGCCGGGGGTTGGCGTATGTGCGTCGATTATATAGATCTCAACAAAGCTTGCCCCAAGGATTGTTACGCACTTCCGGAGATCGACGAGAAAGTCGATAACCTCGCACCGTTTCGATGGAAGTGTTTCTTCGATTGTTACAAAGGCTACCACCAGGTACAGATGGCAATCGAGGACGAAGATAAAACGGAATTCCGCACACCTACCGGAAATTACTGTTATACAAAAATGTCGTTTGGGTTGCGCAACGCGGGAGCAACCTATCAAAAGTTGATGAACGACACCTTTCGCGGTCAAATCAGCAAAAGTGTTGAAATCTATATGGACGACCTGGTCGTCATGAGCATGGAAGAGGATACCATGCTCACCGATATTGAAAGAACATTCCAAACTCTGCGAAGCGTCAATTTGAAGCTCAACCCAGGGAAATGCTCATTTGGAATGGAAGAAGGCAAGTTCCTTGGACTCATCGTAACCAAAGATGGATTCAAGGTGAACCCGGAAAAAGTTCAGGCGATCGAGCGCATGCCATCGCCTTCCACGATGAAAGAAATGCAACGACTAGCCGGCAGGCTAGCCGCACTGAATAGATTCTTAGCCAACCATGCAGCTAAGTCTTATCCTTTCATCAAGACCCTGCGGAACTGCTTAAAAAAGGAGCAATTCCAATGGACCGCAGAAGCCGAAAACGCTTTCCGAGTGATGAAAGAATGTTTGATTCAACTCCCAACTCTAACCGCACCAAGCAAGGGTGAGCCACTTATATTGTACCTATCTGCCGCAGACAACGCAGTAAGTGCAGAACTCATAGTGGAGCGAGAGGGAGTCCAAACACCCATCTACTATATCAGCAAAATGCTCAACGACCCTGAGACATGATACTCCATCATGGAGAAGTTGGTACTAGCATTAGTGCATGCATCGAGACGGTTACGACGTTACTTTGCAAACCACGTCATCACGGTGTTAACCAACTATAGGATCGGCCCGATTCTATCCAAACCCGACATCTCTGGGAGATTAGCAAAATGGGCAATTGAGCTGGGCGCGCACACGCTGAATTATAAGCCGCGCCCCGCAATCAAAGGCCAAGTTCTAGCTGATTTCGTTGCCAAAGTACCGGCAAATCGCATTCAGGAATGCGAAGAAGAACAAAACCCTACACCACCACCATCCTCCTCAGAAACATGGGCACTATACACCGATGGTGCATCCAACGAGGATGGTGCAGGCGCGGGTCTGCGACTCGTCAGCCCTGACGGCCAAGAGCTTACCTATTCAATCCGCCTCGATTTCAAAAGCACAAACAACGAGGCAGAGTATGAGGCTCTACTGGCAGGGCTACGTCTGTCAATCAAACTCGGCGTCCAACATTTGGAAGCACACGTCGACTCACTATTGGTTGCAGGGCAGATGCGCGGTGACTATGCCGCAAAGGGGGATATCATGATCATCTACCTCGAACAAGCCCTGCAACTGAAATCAAAGTTCACTTCCTTCAATATCCGCCATATCAACAGGAGTGAAAACAAACCCGTGGATGCACTGTCAAAACTCGCATCCACCAGCTTCCAACACTTGGCAAAAGAGGTACGCATTGAGATTCTGCAAAACCCCTCAGTACCTCTACGCCAAGTCAATGCCATCCAATACGGTACAACATCCTGGATGACACCAATCATTGCATACTTGCAATCAGGTGTTACTCCCGAAAGCAAGGCAGAGGCACGTAAGTTGCAACACAAAGCGTGTCATTATCAGATGGGAGACGTTATTTTATACTGTAAATCGTACCTGGGCCACTCCTACGATGCGTCAACCCCCAAGATGCCACGTACCTTATCAGAGACATACACGAGGGAGTATGTGGCATACACGCAGGCCCACGCATGGTAGTGGCCAAAATTATGAACACCGGGTACTACTGGCCAGGTATGCATCTAGATGCGGTCAAAGTCTTGCGCAAGTGTTTCAATTGTCAGCGGCATGCTCCCAAAACCTTGCGACCCAAGAACAACCTGATTCCCGTCACCACCGCATGGCCATTTCAAAAATGGGCAATCGATGTGGTGGGACCATTTCCAGACGCACCAGGAGCGGTGAAGTTTATAATAGTAGCTGTTGATTACTTTACAAAATGGGTAGAGGAAAAACCGCTCGCCTCAACCACCGCTATGATAACAAGGAAATTCATCTGGGAATATATCATCTGTCGTTTCGGTCTACCGATGTGCATAGTCACCGACAACAGCACCAACTTCGCTGCCGACGACTTTCAAAAATGGCTAAAGGAATTACACATTGAACACATATTCTCCTCAGTGGCGCATCCGCAAGGGAATGGCCAAGTAGAGAGTATCAATAAAAGTTTAGTCGAAGGCATCAAGGCACGGTTGGGAACAGCCAGACGAGGCTGGGTCGATGAACTCCCTAGTATCCTATGGGCACACAGGACAAGCCCAAAGACAAGTCACGGTGAGACACCCTTCAGCCTGGTCTATGGCACTGAAGCGGTAATCCCCGCTGAAGTAGGTCTCCCCTCACCCCGAATGTTGGCTATCGACAAAATAGACAACAGTGAGGAACGCAGGGTTGACTTGGACCTCCTAGAGGAAAGGCGTGAAAATGCAGCAATCAACGAGGCCAAGTACAAAGCCAAACTTGAAAAGTACTACAATGCATGCATCCGCATTTGTACCTTCAACCCGGGAGACTATGTCCTTCGTGACAATGAAGCATCTAACGCAGAATGCCCAAGGAAACTTGCCCCCAAGTGGGAAGGACCCTACCTCATCCAAGAGGTCCTGGGCAAAGGCGCGTATAAACTACAAACGCTACCAGGCGAACCTATCGCACGCACATGGAATGCACAACAGCTTCGACGTTGTTACATGTAAGCCATGTTTTACATTTTCCATGTAACCTATCGAGCCGCATGCCACTTGCAAATAAATAAATGAATGATTGAATGCAATATTGTTTATTTCCTTCTATTACAAATGCGTGTTCCACTTTGCGGTATCTGCAAAAACAGATTAGCAAAATCTTCATTCGCGATACCCACACAAAGTGGTAACCAGATACAAATATTGTAATAGGCCAGCAAAGGCAAAACGTTAAATGTCTATCCGGCTGGATACGCACAAACGGTTTTCACAACGCCTACACAATTCCCAAACCCTAACGGGATAAAAACAAGAATTGACTAATGCTCATACAACAATGGTATAGAGTATACTTAACCGCGCTTTATAGTGGGTAGAGTTCTTCATACTTGCATATCACCTAGATATGCAAAAGGCAAATACAGACTTAGTGTTATTCACAATAACATTAACTCATACAAGTTCAAACATGCAAGTAGTAAAAACACTTGTACAACTTGAACAAAACAGTTGTTTATATTCAAAAAATTTCTACACCTGCCCGGTGCACAAGAGATTTACATAAGGTTCCCAGCATTTACATCAAGAAAGAAGAAAAAAAAGAGGCACGCAGGCCACCCTAGTCTTTCTTTGTACCGCTGAACTCCGCACCACCCTTGCCATCACCAGCGGTCTCTTCCTCCTCTTCCTCATCGTCATATAATAACCGCAAGCGGTGCACGTAGTCTTCCGCATCCAAGCATTTATCAAGTTCCTCGAGAGCGGAAATGGACATGTCGTTGTACGCCGCAAGAGCGGCATCTAGACGCGCTTCGGTATCCACGCCATGGAACCCGGACCTTTCGTCGGTATATTTGCCTTGGGCTAAAACGTTGATATGACTGATGCAACGGTTGTAGCCAGCTTTAAAACCAGCCTCCCACGCACGTAGCCTAATCTGCTCTACACCAGCTGCGTTCTCAGGCGCCTCAAGGATAGCCCGAACAATCTGTAAAGCACAAGCAATACGGTTATCACAGGCAAACATAAAGAAAAGCAAAGGTAGCGAATACTTACAGGCCCAATACCGTGATCACGCATCCAATCGCGATCGTCCTTGAGCTGATCGAATGAAGAAACAAGGCTATCCCTAGCCTTGGCAGCCTCCCTTGCCCGCGCTTTAGCTTCAGCAGCACGGGTAGTGACCTCCTCAATAATGGCCACCGGCTCCGCACTTCAGCCTTTTAACAAGGAAAACACAAGTATACAAAGATAATCAATCATACTTATGGAACACCATATACAAATTCAAGAGCAAAAGAGACTCATACCTGGAGGCCCTTAACAGTCTTGGTTAAGTTGGCGCGGTCAACATTTGCCTCTTCAAGAGCTTTGGCAGTGCGAGCTTTCGCTTCCTTGGCCTCTTTGACAACCGCTTCAGCTGCGGCTTTCTCCTGGACCAAAGCAGCATTCGCTGCCTTGACATTAGTCAGCTCCGGACGAACACGAAACATAGTTTCATTCTGTTTGGCCCAAGATTCTTTCCAAGTCTTGCGCTCATTAGAAAGTGTCTTGCGCTCATTAAAAAGAGATTCTTTCCAACTCTTGCGCTTATCAGAAAGCAATTTCACGAGAGTACGAACCTGTTTAAGCCCAGCAGTTGCAGCCCATTCCTCAGTCTGTTTATGCTGCTCAAAAGCAGCCTTATCCCTTTTGAGCTGCTCCGCACCCTCACGAGCAGCCTTAACCAACTCTTCAGCCTCAGCCCGCAAGCGAGCAGTATCCTCCTCCTTGCGCCCCAGCACCTTGTAGTCTTCCATAATGGCATTCGCCATTATGGAGCTCCCCACAAGCATGGAGGAGAGTTGATTTATCCGGAGCTCACGTGGCAAAGCGCAGGCCCGGTTAACTTCAAACGGGGTGCCCAAACCACCCAGAATCTCCCTACATGCGAAGGGATCAACGGAAATATCATCCCCTTGCATAACATTCCAAGGGGGACGGTGATAGTTCACAGCCCGGTCTTCAGTGTAGGTGCGGTAGTAGAACTCCAATTCAGACTCTTCAGGCTGAATAGGAGACCCTTTAAAACCCGCACCCCCAAAAGCGGAACCGGAAGCCTTCTCAGCAGTAGGAAATTTTTTCTTTTCAGCATCCACAAACTTCAGGTTCAGATCATCGGTATCCTGCGGGGAGATCAGATTATCATGAGAATCCACCGTATCAAAGATCTGGGCCACGGGTCCCTTCCCAGTATCCTCTGCCCGCGCAGAGGGCTCAGGCACCACTTTAATAGAAGGGTTGCTGGTAAATTCTTTACTAACCCCCGCATCCGGAGCTGTGTGATGCGGGGGGGGGGGGGGGTGGAAGAGGAGTATCAAACAAAGAGAATCCTTCATCTTGCGGTTCTGCAGACAAAGCAACAATAACCATCAAATACAAGTTACAATAACAGAACACTTGTAAAGGTTATGAATCACTTACCAGGTGATGGGTGTCGAGTGTTATATATATTAGGTGTATATTTTAAGCCCCTTTAACACTTTTTTAGTCAAGTTTTAAATTTATAAAACACGATATTTACTAACACTAAACACACATATGGGCAAGTGCACCCATCGTGAGCGTAGTATAGTGTTGGTAAGATACCGAGGTCGTCCAAGGACACAAGAGCTTTTAGTACCGGTTTATCCTCAACGTCTAATCAAATCAAAAAGTTTAGAAAAATGTTTTAAGCTAAGAAAAATAAAAACTAACTAAAATGCTGAAAAATAAAAATAAAAGAAAAACAGATAGACAAGATGAATCACTTGGTTCCGACTCGTGTATAGTGTAACCTTTGATTATTTCCGCACTTTTGCACTTATTTAAGAGATTATCTTAGTTATTGTAGTAGGCCCCTCTTTTGAAGGTGACGTTACCCTCAACCCAGTAGTTTGAGTCAGCAAGGATACAATCCTAAAGGGTCGGATTATTGAAAGATAAATAATTAAGTTATTAATGCAAATTATGGTAGGCCCTCTTTTGGAGGTGACGTTACCCTCGACTAAGTAGTCTGAGTCAGCAGGGATACAGTCCTAAATAACCGGGTTATAGTATTAATAATAGTTAACTTATGAGGGGGTCAAAGAGTTTGGACCCCCGCCATCCAATATCGTTAAGTATTGAAGGAGGTCCTACTAAATTTGACCCAGGTCCATTGCAGGACGTCTAAATGTTGAATAATGGCAAGACTCTTACCAAACCGTTCCCTTAACCCCCGACCAGGTAGCCAACATACCTCCATATAGACCGTGGAGATATGAATGGTGAAAATCTTTTATTTTATATAGACAGTAAAATAATGTCAAGACACCACAGACAAACGATAAGGAAGAGTCACCTTCAACATAAGAAACTAGTTATTAAAGTCATTAATACAAAACCAAATAAAAAGTGCGAAAAGATTAGAAATAAAAAGTATTACACTAGACACTTGTCTTCACCAAGTGATGTAAGAGACTTAGGCAAACATGGCCTTGATTTTCAAGAACTCTTACGATCAATCTTGGACCCCGAGACGACTCACACACTCTATGATGGACAATGGATGATGGTGGTGGATGATGGTGTTATGGTGGTGGTGGGTGGTGGGTGAAGTGTGAGAGAGGTGGTGTGCCAAGTGATGGTTTGAGCTTGAGCCAAGCACTCCAATTTATAGGCTAAACAGAAGCTCGGGCACGGCCCCGTGTCCAGTGGGCACGGCCCCGTGTCCACATCCTTCTCTTTCTTCATTTAATGCAGCTTGTCTTATTAGTTGACCACGCCCTCGTGTCTGCTGAGCACCACCCCGTGTGCAGAAGAATCTTTGTATTATGAAGATTTTCCTGGATTGTGCGAATCTTATAGTTGACTACGGCCCCGTGTCCGCTGAGCACGACCCCGTGGTGGGTAACAGAAGCTTCTACTACTTTGTCTTTTCTGCTGACACTTGGGCACGCCCCCGTGCTGGCTGAGCACGGGGCGTGTTCAGTCTTCTGTCTTCTTGTTTTGCTTGGGAAGATGTTGTCGTGGGGTCGGGCATGACACGTTTGTTCCTTTTCTTGTATTTATGTTAGATTTTGATGTCTTTTTGCTTCTTTTGTTAATTTGAGCTCATTTAATCCTGAAAATACAAAAGGAAGACAAAAGCACACTTTTTCCAACATTAGTACTAAAAAAGGGTTAGTTTTATGCCACAATTGATGAAATTTATATGTTGCATTTTGTACACATCAAATACCCCCACTCTTGAATCTTTGCTTGTCCTCAAGCAAAACTATTTATAATGTGGCTTTTCACACCCAAATGGAATGGGTAGAAGAGAACGTTTTTGGGCTTGTCATAGAGTGTCGGGATTTCCAAGATTCTATATTTAGTTTTATTTTTAATTATTTACAATCCTATTCGTCATGATTTATTTAAAACTTTTCATAAGATAAATTACTTATTAGGGCATAACATGCCTCTTTAAAATTCTATTTATATACAAGTTCACATACCTCACGGGGATCACTCAACACTCGGCCGAAGATGTATTTTTGTGGATCACTCGAGAGCGGCATGGAACTTACTCCTTCCATAGGCTTGCCAAGCAATCAATCCTCCTCCTTTTTAACTTATATACCTTTGTAAATATTAAGAGGACTTTTGGGTGAAGGGTTAGGCTTGGGTTAAAGGTAGGTGGTTGGGTTAGTGGTTAGGGGTTAGTAGAAAAGGGCGAAAAGCGTAACAAGCGTCGGTTTTTGTAAGACTTTTCATTTTTTTTAACTTTTATTTTGATGAAGCTATTATTCAAACAAAGTTATTTTTTGATGAACTTGTTTGTTTATTTTCTTTTGCTTCATCATCAACACATTTTTTTTTTTGAAAAGTCATATAAAGAACCGAGCTAGTTACTAAAACAAAGGGTTAAAAATGAAAAAGGTTTTGGTGGGTAAAATGGTGTTTGGTTTGGGTTATGAAATGAAAAGGTTTAGGCTCAAAGGGGCTAACTAGGGGGATTTTGGGTAGGTGGTAAAAAAAAGAAAAATAATGGTGTAGAAATAAAAAGGGTTAGTCCTAATGCCTCCATCATTTACTTACTCGGGTTTAAGTTGGTAAGGACCGGGAATGTATCGTCATGGCAAGTTCTAGAGTCGTAAGAACCAAGCGGCTATTCACACAAGAAACGAAAAATGAGCATTTAGTTTAATGATATGTAATTGTATGCTCAATAAAGGCTCAAAACTCACTTTTGTGGGAATGGGTTTTTATGTGATCAAGTATATATAATTAAATTTTAACTAAGCTTGTCATGCCTTTTCATAATTTTCTTATGTTGGTTCTTTTTATCACGACGCTATCGGTTGTAAACTCATAAAAATATAACCTTTTTAGAACTTGAAATTCTCAAATTAAACCTAGACAAATAAAAAAAATGAAAATTTTTGAAAAAATTTGGGGTGATTAGCGGTTCCAATAGAGTTTTGTGTAAGGCTTGTATTTAGGACTTGCAAGATTCAAGGTTTTAGCATCCCCCCCCCCACACTTAAATTACACATTGTCCTCAATGTGTCCCAAAAATAAGTTTTTAGGTTGATTAAATGTGTAAAAGGTGTGATTTAAGCAAAAATTTATGTTACTGGGCACTGGACACGACCCCGTGCCTGGGGGGCATGACCCCGTGTTCAAGTGCCAGTAATCGAAAACTTACAGAAGGTGGACACGGGGGCGTGTTGGGTGGACACGTCCCCGTTTCTGTCAAGGTCTGCAGAATTAAAACAAACAGCAGGTTCAGGGGAGTGGGCACGGGGGCGTGTCGGCTGGACACGGCCCCGTGTGGACAATCTGCAATGTTGAAAAACAGGTTTCTTTCTTCGGTTCTCCTGTCCCGGCTTTAGTAGTACTAATGCTTAGTACTCTAAGCCTCGTATGTACCTGCTTAATCAATAAACACCATACCACACCATAGCAAACATCCTAATTTTACCAAGTTCAATATCCATGTCAAAGTTAAAAAAAATGCAGAAAATAAAAGAAGTTAGGGAAAGTAAATTGTTCAACACTTGGCACGCAGGCCTCAAATTGTTCAAGATGGAAAAGGTTAACCTGGGGAATCACCAACCAACCGCTTCTTCCTCCGCTCCTCCCGCCTAATCCATGTCCTCGTCTTCATCATCATCATCCCCATCATGGCCAGCCATGTACTCCCGGATATTTCCAATATTATCTTGGATATCGGATATGTTTCTCTCGATCGCCCCAACCCGGTTGTACGTGTTGCTTGCCATATTGTAGGTGTTCCTGGTGCACATGAGGTTTTCCTGCAACAAATCATGTAAACTTTGAAAGTTAGGAAAACCGCCTCCTGAGGAGGAGGATTGGCCCGGATCACCATGGGGCTGGTATTGATACTGATGATGTTGTGGAGCGTGGAGGACAAGTGCTTCTTGCGGGTTCCATGCATGACCTTGCATCCTTTGAAAGCTTACCGTCCCGTCTTCAGCCTCATAGATTAGGTTCATTGAGCGGCAGATGTGTATATCTACCCTACCCGACCATGGGCTCCTGTCAAATGACCTAGGGATGCGGGTGAAGTGCCTGAAGAGACGGTACACCCATCCCCCAAAGAAGATAGGAGTCGGTGCACTAGCAAGGTGGTTATGATGCATGTTTCGGAGCATGAGGAACGGAACATCGAGCGGCCTGCGGTTGTGGATGTAGTGGAGGACAACCAAATATCTTAACCCAACGACGCCACCGCTATCTTGCCTTTGACTAAGAGAGTAGCCGAGGAGCCTATGGATGTATCTGTAGAGCGGATCCCTCAACTTCATGCTCTTAGTGCTGCTCGGATTATAATACCCTTCACCAATCTGAGCCCACGCGGCTTGGCGATCGTTTTCACCTATCTCTCGCATCCCTCCAGTATTTTCCTCGTTACCTGCATCTTCTTCCGCATACAACCCGACAATCGATCCAAATTGTGCCATAGAGATCGAATACTTAGTTTCGCCGCATCGGAATGCTACCCCATCATTGTCGAATGGGTCGCACCTTGAGTTGAACGTGAAGGTGCTATAGAATTCCAAAGTGAATTCGTGGACAGAACGGAGGCGAGTTATTAAAGCGACTCTTAGTGGTCCTGTGACAAGGTTGTTGAAGCAGTCGAGTTGGTTCACCAATGATAACAAATCCGTGCATGCTTGCCTTGGGTATTCCTCCGGCCTTGTCTGAAGTACTTTGTATCTAGCCCTCTCATCAAGCTCATTTGCGTTAAATCTTGTGAACTTCCTTGCCATCTGAAAGAATACACCAAAAGTTAGCACGAAACATTAGCATTTTCGGACAAAACTGTTAACAGGGGGCTGGACACGACCCCGTGTTCAGCGGACACGGCCCCGTGTCCAGGCGTCTGTTACTCAAAAAATTCCATTTTTCGACCCGGTTTCGAAAACTTGAAAATTTTTGGTCCAATAGGTGCGGTTTTCCCCGAAATTGAAACCCCAAGCGCCGTTTTCCCCAAAATAACCCGTTGACCCTATCAATTTTATCTTTTTCGGTTCAAAAACAAGGGTTTGGGGTTTTTATGAGAAATCGGGCGAATCTATAAACAATACAAGTGGATTTACTTCTCATAACACTAATCTAACTAAATGCAAACAGATCTAAACAAAAATTTGAGGTTCGATCCGGATGAACTTCAAGAACCCTAGATTTTTCCCCAAATTTTTGGTGTTTTAACTACATGCAAGTAACTAATCTAACTACTAATGATGTAAGAATCGTACCTTGACGTTGTTAGAACAAAAGGAGACGTCGAAAATCTGTGGAAAATCGCCTGGAACCAGAGCTTTTTCGGGGAAACGGGGCGTGTGGAATGTTGTAACTGTTATGAAAAAGGGGATATATCCCGACTGCAGCGCGAACACGGCCCCGTGTCCAGCGGACACGGCCTCGTGCCGAGCAAAGTTTTGAATTTTTTTTAGTGCTCGTGTGAGTGCCCTTGTTTCCCATAAACTTTGGTTAGAAAACTTACCGCTTTAGACATCGTCCCGGTCGTTCGTAACTTACCAGGTATGATGTTGATGTTTTCATTCTTCAACCGTTTGAAGCGAGATCTCCTCCTCTTCATCCTCAATGAATCCTTGATAGAGTTTCAGCCGTTGGCCATTGACTTTGAATGGAGGCCCATTTCGAGATTTAATTTCTACTGCACCGTGTGGGAAAATATGGGTGATGGAAAAAGGTCCTGACCACCTAGACTTTAATTTACCAGGAAACAATCGAAGTCGTGAATTAAACAAAAGAACTAGATCTCCTACTCGAAATTCATTAGGTTTAATATGTTTGTCATGCAAATTTTTCATTCTTTCCTTATAAATTTCGGAGTTTGAGTATGCATAATTCCTAAGTTCGTCTAATTCATTCAATTGACAAAATCGATTTTTACCAGCAAATTCTAAATCTAAGTTTACATTTTTTATTGCCCAATAGGCTTTGTGTGCAATTTCTACTGGCAAGTGACAACTTTTTCCATAGACTAGCTTATATGGGGTAGTACCTATTGTTGTTTTATAAGCAGTTCGAAAAGCCCATAAAGCATCATCTAATTTATCTGCCCATTCCTTTTTATTTAACCCTACGGTTTTTCGAGTATTCGTTTTAAACCTCTATTAGTCACTTCGGCTTGTCCGTTTGTTTGAGGGTGATATGCTGTTGAGACCCGGTGATAGACCCCATATCTTGTTAAAAAAATTTCAAGTTGATGGTTGCAAAAATGGGTACCTCTATCACTTATTAATGCTTTAGGTGTGCCAAAACGAGAGAATAGTTTTTTCAGAAATCTTACCACGACTCTTCCATCATTCGTTGGAAGTGCCTCGGCCTCGACCCATTTAGACAAGTAGTCTACTGCCACAAGTATATATTTGTTTCCTTTCGATGGTGGGAAAGGTCCCATAAAGTCGAGTCCCCACACATCAAAAATTTCACAAACAAGAATGCCATTTTGTGGCATTTCGTTTTTGGAAGAAATATTACCTGTTCTTTGGCAAGCATCACATGTTTTGACAAGACTTTGGGCATCTTTGTAAATGGTTGGCCAATAAAATCCTGAATCAAATACCTTTCGTGCGGTACTAGCGGCACCATGATGCCCTCCGTATGGACCGTCATGACAATGGCGGAGAATTCTTCGTGCTTCGCTACCATGTACGCATCGTCGGACGAGTTGGTAGGCACACATTTTGAAAAGATATGGATCTTCCCAAAAATAGTGTTTCACATTGGCAAAGAATTTTTTTCTTTGATGATGTGGCCAACCTTTTACGACTATACCGCTAGCTAGGTAGTTAGCATAGTCGGCGTACCATGGTTCTTCCTTATATTCCACCATTTCCAGGGACTCAGTCGGGAATTTTTCGTTGATTTGCTCGTCCCTGGTTGCCTCCAAAGCTGGGTCTTCCAAGCGCGAAATATGATCTGCTGCGGTACTTTCTGCTCCTCTTTTATCTTTGATTTCAATATCAAATTCTTGGAGGAGTAGAATCCACCGAATCAAATGTGGTTTTGCGTCCTGCTTTTTGAAAAGATATCGAATGGCTGCATGATCTGTATAGACTATAGTTTTAGAAAGAACAAGATAAGAACGAAATTTATCAAAAGCAAATACCACAGCTAGTAATTCTTTTTCAGTTGTTGTGTAATTTTCTTGTGCATCATTAAGTGTTTTACTAGCATAATAAATTGGGTGGAAATGCTTTTATTTTCTTTGTCCCAAGACAGCTCCGACTGCAAAGTCACTAGCATCACACATGATTTCGAAAGGAAATTTCCAATCAGGCGCTATCATGATAGGTGCATTGACTAGCATTTCCTTTAGGGTTAGAAATGCTTGATTGCAATCCTTGTCAAAGATGAAAGGGGCATCTTTTTCAAGTAATTTTGTTAGAGGCCTTGAGATTTTAGAAAAGTCTTTGATAAACCGCCTATAAAATTCGGCATGCCCTAGGAAACTTCTGATAGCTCTTACGGAGGATGGAGGTGGTAATCTAGAAATGGTATCTATTTTGGCTCGATCCACCTCCATTCCTTCGCTTGATATCTTGTGACCGAGTACTATTCCCTCCGCTACCATAAAATGGCATTTTTCCCAATTAAGGGCGAGGTTAGTTTCCTCACATCGGGATAGCATTTGTTCAGGGTTATCGAGGCATTGGTCGTATGAATCCCCAAAGATAGAAAAGTCGTCCATGAAGACTTCCATTGTCTTTTCTATCATGTCATGGAACATGGCTACCATGCAACGTTGGAATGTTGCGGGGGCATTACATAGACCAAATGGCATGCGTCGATAAGCAAAAGTTCCATAGGGACATGTGAAAGTTGTCTTTTCTTGGTCTTCGGGTGCTATCGGGATTTGAAAGTAACCTGAAAAACTATCCAAGAAACAATAAAATTTATGACCGGATAATCTTTCTAACATTTGATCAATGAAGGGTAAAGGAAAGTGATCTTTTCTTGTTGCTTCATTTAATCGTCTATAATCTATACATACTCTCCATCCTGTGACGGTTCTCGTGGGTATTAATTCATTTTTTTCGTTAGTTATCACCGTCATACCTCCTTTCTTTGGAACTACTTGGACGGGACTTACCCAAGGGCTATCGGAGATAGGATAGATAAGTCCAGCGTCAAGTAATTTGATGACTTCGTTTTTAACCTCTTCTTGAACATTTGGATTTACTCGTCGTTGTGGTTGTATTACCGATTTGTAGTCATCATTCATTAAAATTTTGTGCGTACACATGGAAGGGCTAATTCCTTTTATGTCTACAAGTTTCCAAGCGATCGCGTTTTTGTGTTTTTTCAAAAGACTAATTAATTTTTCTTTTTCTAAGCTATCTAATTTAGACGAAATAATTACAGGTAAATTACCATCTTTATCTAGAAAAGCATATTCCAAACCTTTTGGAAGTTCTTTGAGCTCAATTGGTGGGTCTTTAGGAGACTCCTTATTCGGTTGCTCAATTTGATCAAGAACTTTAAAAGTTTGTTCTATGGCGACCTCTTCTTCAACAAAGTGGTCAATCTCTTCACTTGTATCGGGTGGTTCATCTTCATCTTCAATTAGGGGGTCATTATTGCCGAATGGATATTTCATTGACCGCTCAAGATCGACACTTCTTTTAAATGCCCCTAATTGAAGAGGTAGATTGTTGAACTTCCGGTTTTTCAAAGCTTCGTGAGTTTTTACAAATGGTCGTCCCAACACTAGAGGAGCGTCATCGAGGATGACAAAGTCGGTCGGGATTACCATTTGATTTGTTTGAACCAATACATCCTCAACTACACCGATTGATTTTATTACTTTTCGATTGGATAGAAAAATGGGTATTTGAAGTGGAGAAAAATCACTAATACTTAATTTTTCGAAAATGTAGTTAGGCATTATGTTAACACAAAGATCTTTATCGATTGTAACGTTACTAATAAATGAATTTTGAAAGAAACATGGAACCGGTGTAATGTTAATTTCAAATGGGTCTTCTTTTATTAGCGAGGTTTGATCGTTAGTTAACTTAACACTTACCGTTTCGTCAATTTTAGTGTTAGTGTTTAACTCTTTTAAAAACTTAGCATGAGTGGGTACTAAACAATGATTTTTGAAAGAAGGTGACAAGAGATTAATTTCCTCAAATTTAGACTCTTCTTGAATTTTACGTTGTCGGACTCACCTTTTTCGTTGTTTAACTCATGTGTCGGTTTTTCACTTATTTGTTCTTCCATTTTTTCACTTTCAGTTATCTCTTCCTTTTTTAATTCTTCTCTTGCGCGGGACTCCTCTTCCCTTGCGCGAGATTCTTTTATATAGCGATCGATAACTCTAAGGTGTTCTAATATCCTATCGGTCACTTCGGTTATAGAAAAAGAATCGGGATTTTCAAAGCTTGAATCCGGTTGTTCGATCCTTTGTTCCTCATAATGCCCATATGAAGGAGATGGTTCACACCATTGTTCTTCATTGTAAGCATATGATGGATAAGGGTCGTAATTTTGTTCTTCATAATACTCATATGAGGTGGGTTGTTCACGCCATGGTTCCTCATAATAAGCATACGAAGGTGGTGGCTCATATCTTGGTTCCTCAAAGTATGAGTATGGAGGTTCATACCTTGGTTCATCAAAATATGAGTATGAGGGAGGAGGTTCATACCTTTGGTCTTCATAGGATGTGTATGAAGTTGATGGCTCGTACCTGGGTTCCTCATAGTAGGTGTATGAATTGGATGGTTGATATGAGTGATTATATTGAACCGAGTGCGGATTAGGGCCGTGCTGCACATTTTCATAAAAACACCCAGTAACAGTAGCTTGAACACGGGCCGTGCTCACTGAACACGCCCCGTGCTCAACTTGATCAGTAAATTTAATTAAAACGCCCAGATACAGATTCTGTACACGGGGCCGTGTCCAGCCTCTGTTTCCTTTTTTGTTTTTGTTTTCTGATCTCGAGACTTGGTTGTGGTCTGCTAAGTGATTCTTATGGATCAATACTCAGGAGGTTACAACTACACCTATGAGGAGGAGGATGATTATAGGAGTAATTATTGCACTAATTGTAGTAATCCGCACTCGGTTCAATATAATCACTCATATCAACCATCCAATTCATACACCTACTATGAGGAACCCAGGTACGAGCCATCAACTTCATACACATCCTATGAAGACCAAAGGTATGAACCTCCTCCCTCATACTCATATTTTGATGAACCAAGGTATGAACCTCCATACTCATACTTTGAGGAACCAAGATATGAGCCACCACCTTCGTATGCTTATTATGAGGAACCATGGCGTGAACAACCCACCTCATATGAGTATTATGAAGAACAAAATTACGACCCTTATCCATCATATGCTTACAATGAAGAACAATGGTGTGAACCATCTCCTTCATATGGGCATTATGAGGAACAAAGGATCGAACAACCGGATTCAAGCTTTGAAAATCCCGATTCTTTTTCTATAACCGAAGTGACCGATAGGATATTAGAACACCTTAGAGTTATCGATCGCTATATAAAAGAATCTCGCGCAAGGGAAGAGGAGTCCCGCGCAAGAGAAGAATTAAAAAAGGAAGAGATAACTGAAAGTGAAAAAATGGAAGAACAAATAAGTGAAAAACCGACACATGAGTTAAACAACGAAAAAGGTGAGTCTACTGTAAATGCAAAACTAAACTAAAATGCAGAAAAATGTGCGCGCATTTTAAAAAGGTTTTTTTTAAACTGATTAGGCCGTCGATTTTAAGCTTTCTTAAAATCCTTTTGTCCCCGGCAACGGCGCGAAAAACTTGATGGGTGTCGAGTGTTATATATATTAGGTGTATATTTTAAGCCCCTTTAACACTTTTTAGTCAAGTTTTAAATTTATAAAACACGATATTTACTAACACTAAACACACATATGGGCAAGTGCACCCATCGTGAGCGTAGTATAGTGTTGGTAAGATACCGAGGTCGTCCAAGGACACAAGAGCTTTTAGTACCGGTTTATCCTCAACGTCTAATAAAATAAAAAAGTATAGAAAAATGTTTTAAGCTAAGAAAAATAAAAACTAACTAAAATGCTGAAAAATAAAAATAAAAGAAAAACAGATAGACAAGATGAATCACTTGGTTCCGACTCGTGTATAGTGTAACCTTTGATTATTTCCGCACTTTTGCACTTATTTAAGAGATTATCTTAGTTATTGTAGTAGGCCCCTCTTTTGAAGGTGACGTTACCCTCAAGCCAGTAGTTTGAGTCAGCAAGGATACAATCCTAAAGGGTCGGACTATTGAAAGATAATTAATTAAGTTATTAATGCAAATTATGGTAGGCCCCTCTTTTGGAGGTGACGTTACCCTCGACTAAGTAGTCTGAGTCAGCAGGGATACAGTCCTAAATAGCCGGGTTATAGTATTAATAGTAGTTAACTTATGAGGGGGTCAAAGAGTTTGGACCCCCGCCATCCAATACCGTTAAGTATTGAAGGAGGTCCTACTAAATTTGACCCAGGTCCATTGCAGGACCTCTAAACGTTGAACAATGGCAAGACTCTTACCAAACCGTTCCCTTAACCCCCGACCAGGTAGCCAACATACCTCCATATAGACTGTGGAAATATGAATGGTGAAAATCTTTTATTTTATATAGACAGTAAAATAATGTCAAGACACCACGGACAAACGATAAGGAAGAATCACCTTCAACATAAGAAACTAGTTATTAAAGTCATTAATACAAAACCAAATAAAAAGTGCGAAAAGATTAGAAATAAAAGTATTACACTAGACACTTGTCTTCACCAAGTGATGTAAGAGACTTAGGCAAACATGGCCTTGATTGTCAAGAACTCTTACGATCAATCTTGGATCCCGAGACGACTCACACACTCTATGATGGACAATGGATGATGGTGGTGGATGATGGTGTTATGGTGGTGGCGGGTGGTGGGTGAAGTGTGAGAGAGGTGGTGTGCCAAGGGATGGTTTGAGCTTGAGCCAAGCACTCCTATTTATAGGCTGAACAGAAGCTCGGGCACGGCCCCGTGTCCACATCCTTCTCTTTCTTCATTTAATGCAGCTTGTCTTATTAGTTGACCACGCCCTCGTGTCCGCTGAGCACGACCCCGTGTGCAGAAGAATCTTTGTACTATGAAGATTTGCTTGGATTGTGCGAATCTTATAGTTGACCACGGCCCCGTGTCCGCTGAGCACGGCCCCGTGGTGGACAATAGAAGCTTCTACTACTTTGTCTTTTCTGCTGACACTTGGGCACGCCCCCGTGCTGGCTGAGCACGGGGCGTGTTCAGTCTTCTGTCTTCTTGTTTTGCTTGGGAAGATGCTGTCATGGGGTCGGGCATGACACGTTTGTTCCTTTTCTTGTATTTATGTTAGATTTTGATGTCTTTTTGCTTCTTTTGTTAAATTGAGCTCATTTAATCCTGAAAATACAAAAGGAAGACAAAAGCACACTTTTTCCAACATTAGTACTAAAAAAGGGTTAGTTTTATGCCACAATTGATGAAATTTATATGTTGCATTGTGTACACATCACCAGGCGTAACCGCAGGCTTCGCCTGAGAAACAGCAGTTGTTCGTTTGGTCTGTATCCTCGGACGCTTCTTCTCACCGGCACCAGCAGCCTTATCATCCATCTTTCTCTTCTTCTTCTCATCAGCAGGTTTGGAACCCGCAGAGGATCCACCTACCACCGCACCACCACCTGGAACACCCAAACCCTCAAGGGTTTCAGATACTACCACGTAATCGGTATATCTGCGGAAACGAGAACGAGAGATACCTGCCGCCTGCGGCACCAAAGGAGGAACAACAGCAGCCTCCGGCTTTTTCTTACCGCGACCCCGCACAGCTTTCTCCGCATGCTTCTTCTCCACGTGCTTCTTGGGGGGCACCTTTCACTTCAAATTCCCCCAAGGCCCCAAGAGTACCTGCGTTTAAATCATCAAGGTGAACTTCCTTACAAGGCAAGTAAGAAGATTATGGATTATACCTTTGCCTTGCGGCAGGGGTGCATTCAACGCCTCGCGTTTAGGAACGCGAAAATTGTTGACAATGGTCAAGTTAAAACCTTCACCTTCCGCACACGGAAGTAACTCAACCTTGCCTGTGAAAGTCGGATCAAATATCCTCCATAGGGCAGCGTCCTCTGATAGTACACTTACAAAATCAATAGCCTACAAAATGAAACAAGGAAACTGCAAAAGAGTAGAAATACTTACCACCACTCTTTTCCCGCACAACGGGTCTTGCCTTCCTGTCAGGCCTGGTCAACATCATCCGCAGCACCCACAACTGCGAGTTGTCCAGCTTCTTATGCTCAATAGTCTTCAACCTTGGGAACCACTCCACCGTCTTCGCACTAGGAAGAGCAATATCCTCCGCAGGGATGGTCTCATTCACATTCCGCAAGGTCATGTTAGCAACAACCGTGGCAGCCTTAATGTAGAAGAACTTGGTCTTCCACTTTGTAATACCCTTCGGAGGGGTCATCAGCTTGGGCCTCCCGTACCGTTGGCCAAAAGAAAAGAACCCGGTGTTCACCGTCAACTGGTAGAACCGCCAGAAATTTTCAACGGTAATCTCCAAACCAAGAGCACGAAAAGTGTACTCAAAGTTTCTAATACGAATCATCCCGAACGGACTCATCTGGGAGATATGGAGTTTGTAATACTCCAAAACCTCAGCAACGAACACAGTCAATGGTAAACGAAGGTTACCATCATCGAAGGAATCAGCCCACATGGTGACGTAACCGGCCGGAGCGTCGGCACCGGTTTCACCTTCCTGTGGGAAGACAGCCCCAAACTCCTGGGGCATCTGGATGCTGGTCATCAGGTTGTTAAACAGAACCTTCGACCACTTCAGCACTGGTAGGCCCCGCCGGCGGCACTACCACCTTCTTCTTCCTCTTCCGCCACAACTGGCGAAGAGGGATCAGGGTTTTCACCCTCAGCGTGGTGTGGATTGGATGGTTCAGCCATCAGGAATGTAATGAGGAAGACAGCAGAATGAGATCACAAGAAACTCTCAGACACCTCACCGGAATTTCAACAAAGTCTATCGAAGAAGATGAAGAATGCTCTCTTTCCCTCACCGGATAATTTTTCAAATTTTGAACAAGTGAGGAGAAATCAAACGGTTTCCCCTTATATACTCATCGCAATTAATGCGATGCAGTAACCGACTCATTATCTTCAAAAATGGGCGAATCACACGACGCCACGTGTTCTGCGACGGTTCCGCTGATGGTTACCACGCGCGCGTGGCCGTCCACGCGACTGAAAAAAGAGACTTTTATACTCCTTGCTACAGTGCATTAATGACCTCGGGCAGTGCAAACGTCCTTTCATTTCAGCACATGACAGAATCCTACCAACTTTCACCAACCCACACGTGCGTTAAGCCACATATGCAGCGCAAAAGCGACAACAATATACAAACATAAGCGGCATGCGGTTTCTCTGGTTTACCGCACCATAACCCATACCACATGTCATTTTTTACATACCCCTCAAAAAAGGCAAAAATAAATCTCTACATTATATAAAGGGGTATAAACAATATCCGCATATACCTACGAGCACACGTGGAATGTGCGGAGATGACACACATGAGCCCGTACAGGTGTGTCAGATACTCAGAACCAACGTGGTTCTTTGGACTGCGTAAACCACTTCTTAGGATGCGGCAAACCGCATTCCATGGAAGCTTCTTCAAGTTTCAAATCCCTTGTGTCCGGTTCATAACCACAGAGGGGACGCAAACAACTTCTCCTTAGGATAAAGGACAAGTATGATGAGCAACCGCACATCAGCAACCCTGACTCCTGATCCTTCAAGAGCTACATACAAGCTTCAAACTCTCTAGAAGCAAGTTCTTTGCTGCAAACCGCAGACACTCACAAGTAGCTACGGCGAAATACAAGTACGCAAACGGTAGCTACGGAAGAGCCACGACTAAACTACCACGCGGTTGATTGAAGCTACTTCCAGGAAAATTGCTTCCCAACTAAGCGTGAAGGAAAGTGGTTACAGAACGAATGCGGATGAGTTTCACCCAGATTCCCAAGTATCTAAGGTGATCTCCGTCGGCAACACTACTTAAAGGAAAACTACTTTCCACCAAAGCATGAAGGAAAGTAGCTAAGGAACAGTGGTAACAAGTCTGCTTATGACTGTTTGCCCACCTATGGATCGCATAGAATAAACAATGGTGGGCATTACCATGCCTATGACCATGTTTATTTGCCCATAGTCCAGATTCAAATTGTTCGACCACACACGGCCAACAATGACGCAAGTACCCCACGTAGCTCAACCACACATGGCCAACGATGTGAAGCAAAGAGGTAACCGCAAAGGACGTACGGTTACTAGAGAGCTAAACCGCAAAAGACGTGTGGTTACTTGAAAATTAAACTGGAATAACACGAACACCTCACAAGGCAGGGATCATCGTTGAATGTCCAGTTGATGAACATAGAGCTTGAGCAAAGCAGTTACAACATTAACCTAAGCTGACACAGAGGTTACAACTAGAGTTGCGGTAATGGACACCATCCGTCACCATCTCAAAGGTTGGTTCGAACCCTGCTAACATCTTCAGTCATCGTTTCAAAGGTTGGTTCGAAACACCAACAGGTGGCTGATGACATCAGAAAAAGGTGGTCCATATTACCGGATCAAATCCTTGGCTGAGAATTCCGCATCAGACGGAACTTGCTCACCGGTACGGAAGAGACGTCACCGGACCCGCAGCTCGATTTACTGAAAGTAGGAGCCATCTGCATGGCCCATATTCTACCTTCTAGACACCATAGTCCAGTATCCCTCCCACATGCAACTTGCATAAGGAAGGAACACTAGACTGGGGGGACTTGAAGGGGTATGGTCCCAGATCTCGCGTCAGCACGACCGCGAATGACCATTACCCTTATCAAAAACCCCCACCAGCAAGAACTTATCTGTGTCCGTGCGGGCACACGCGAACACAGCGGCTGAAACCAATCTGTCCATTGATGAGAAGACTTACCTTAAGTACGAGAACGAATGTTACACATAGCGATGCGGCCTGGCACCGCATCCTATGAACATTTTCGTCACGACAAGGGATCTGGACAACAGTAACAGTCACCAAGCAGCGATGCGGCCCGGCACCGCATCCTGCCCACAAGGCAAGTGGGTCTGACACCACAGTGCAAGTGGTGCTAAGAACAGTCACTTGTCAGCCAACATGTATGCAACAGCCTGACACTACAGCAGGACGTGGCATCACCACCGTAATCGACAGGCCTGACACACCTACAGGAGGCTGTGCGATGTCAGGCTAGCTACTCAACTACCCTCCTTCACTCCTCGGCTATAAATACCCATCCCAAACCAGGTTTAAGGTATCTCTTCACAACTCTCTCACTACTACTACTATCACACTTTGCTTCCCAAGCAAATTACTGATTATCACGCCGGAGAGTGGTAACAAGGAGCACCCCCCACCCCATCCTCCTTGTTACGAGTCACGGTTTGTTTCCTTGTGCAGGAGATCAACCAGCGGACGATCGAGCCAGCGATCCTCGGAAAGAATGGATTAACCCTACTTGACGAGATCAATGTGTTAACCACTTCGGTTAACCATTATTTCATCAGTGGGAAAACGATGTTATATTTATATGGATTGGAAATGAGTTGTTGGAAAAGAGTCGTTGGATAGTAACCGTTTGAAAATATAGCCATTGGAACAGTAACCATTTGAGGATAATAAATAAAAAATAAATAATTTAAAATTTTTTATTATCAAATATTTAAACTTTAATAAATAATTAATCTATCTATACTTTCTATAAAAGGAGAAATTCCAATGACATAAGAAAAGCTGATGTGGCAGCCAGAGAGGTTGTCTAACAATGCTTTTCTTATGTTATCAATGATGAGGTGGCAGCCATAGAGGGAGCATAGTGACATCATAAATCTTAGTTTAAAATACATTTAAAATTCAAACATCTGCCATCAAACCAGTGCCCATCTCCAAATTTCAACCATATTCAAACCTCTGCAATCAAAACCACTGCCCATATTCAAAATCTTGGCTCCAGATTCAAAATTCAAAACATATACATATATAAACTGAGTTCACTAATCAAAAAGTCAAAATCTAGGCTTCACTTTCAAAATTCAATCCATTTCTCTCTCAACTCTCTCTCTCTAAAACTCACTTCCTCTCTCAAAAATTCAAAATCTAGACTATTTCTGTTGTAGGTTATCTCTGTTTTTAAAAATCGAACACGATGAGGACTTCGATTCCTACCGCAAAGGAGGCTACCACGCGGTCCAAGTCAGCGATTCGTTTATCGCCAGTCGGTTTATCGCCCAACGGAAGCTCGGTTGGGACCAGTTCCCCATCGTTTGAATTGCGTACGATACACAAGCATCTGTAAGTTGTTTTGTTAGGTTTTATGAATTATGATTTTCTGTTTTGCATACTTTATAAGGTGGGTGTAAAAGGACATTGAATTCACCCACACACAGGGGTTAGAGAGAGAGAAAAGTTAAGGTAACGATATTAGCATTCTTTATAGGTTAGAGAAAAGTTGTTTTGAGTTGATTTGTTTGATTTTATTTTAAAATTTTAAATTCTTATACCAACTCGTAGATCTGTCGATGATAGTCCGAATAGAAGCCGATCGAATGTGAGTTTTCGACTATTCGTGTTATATAGCTTAATATTAGAGTGAATTATAGTTAAGGTAACAATATTAACATTCTTTATAGGTTGAAACTGGTGTTAGTTTATTGAAATTGAAGAATTCTCCAAAGAAGTTATTAGATAGTATTCTGGATAAACCGGTATGGAATCCTACAGTTGCGACGATAAGACTTGTAAGTCATGCTTTGTTTCTTTTAACCAATAAGTGAATCAGTGATTCAACATATATTTATCAAAATTTTGAAACATTTGTATTCATCTTGCAGTAGGATAGACGGGAGTTCATATCGGGAAGAATACCTGATTTTATCGGAAAGTGGACAAACCTCACGAGACTGTGAGTGTTATTTTGCTTTCTTTTATTAAATAGTTCAGTTTCCAAATTAATTATTATATATAATTTACGATGCAGTGATTTGCAAGGAACTTCAATGGAAGGAAAAATCCCTTCTACGATATCTCGGTTGACAAAGTTGAAGGAATTGTGAGGGCGTTATTAAGCCTCCCCTTTGTTTTTTTCCTCTTTAAATGTATTTGAGTATTCATATATCCATTTACGGTTATGAGGAGAATAACTGTTCTGGATGGAGCATCCAGTTCAAGATTTTCGGATCTACTATCTATGACACAATTGAACACATCTTATCTAATAGTGAAACCACTGTTTTGGGGTAAAACGAAGTTTTGAAACCACTTTTGGGTTAAAACAGTGTTTGAAACCACTGTTGGGTAAAAACAATATTTTGAAACCACTTTTGAAACCACTGTTGGGTCAACAGATGGACGAAAACAGATGTTTGAAACCACTGTTGGGTTAAAACAATGTTTTGTGGAGAAAACTGTGGTTGAAACCACTGTTAGGTAGAAAAGGTGGTTTGAAACCACTGTTGCGTTAAAACAATGTTTTGTGGAGAAAACAGATGTTTCAAACCACTGTTGGGTTAAAACAGTGGTTTGACTTTGGTCAAACAGACTTTTGAACCACTAAAAGAGTGGTTTACTCTTTTAAACAAAGTTTTTCTTTTTGGTGATTTTTCTTTTTACTCTTTTAAACAGTTTTTGTTATGGATTAATGAAGTTATATAAGTTGTTAATAAATCAGTAAATCCAGTTTATAATGTTTGTTTGTGGGTTCTGCTTTAATGTAGTGTGACTGCAAAATGAGTTACTTGTACATCATCTAGGATCTCCTTGTAAGAGAGATTGGTGCATTAAGTTTCAAGGTTTTAGTTTTAACTGCTTGATGACGTATAGGAGGATGCAATACTTTTCTTTAGGTAAAGCTGGATTAAGAAAGCATATAGAATTAAAATTATTATGCTGACATCAGGTAAAAATGTCATCTTGAATGGGTAAGGTCCCAAAAATATGAAACTTGTAATACGAAAGAATTTCAAGGAAAAATTTTGTCACAGGCAAACGAAAGTTGCTTGCAGAAAAGAAATCCCAAAACAAGGTAATATACCCGGCCGGAGCATCCGCCGCCGTCTGGCCCTCGTCAGGATACCGAGCGTCCCAACTGTCAGGAAACTTGAAGTTTCGAACCAAACCATCGAAGGTTTCCCTAGGCCACTTCAATGGTGGAAGACCAAAAGCCATTTCTTCAGAAGAATCTTCGTAATGTTCTCCGGTTGACATAGAGGGGAAAATTAAAAATTTTTTAAAGAAGTGACAGAGAAGACGAAGAAGAAGGGGTTTTCAAATGGCAATGATTGACAAAAATAGGCAATTGGAAGATTTATATACCCACCGCCATAAATAACCTAGATAACAGCAATAACACCTTTTTCGGGGTAGACACGGTTATCTAAGCATCAGGGGCGAGTGGGAACAAGCAATGACGCGAGTTCACGCACGCGTAAAAGCCACGATCAACAACGTAAAACTTACAGCGACAGCCTGTCACACGTCAACAGTTATCACTGCACCCTTTCACCTGCCAAAAGTCAAGATTTTCAAAATCAAAATCATGAGCAAGAGTATCTTCCCCAGGAAGATCCCTCATTTTCGCGCCAAAAACTCCACAAGCAAAAACCACCCACCTCTCATAGTCGAGTGCTCCACTTATTTGCATAAGAGCAACACTAGACTGGGGGAACTTGAAGGGGTAAGGTCCCAAAAACCTTGCACAAGTGCTTAAGACCATACCACAACCTCGTCAATAAACCCTCTTTAAAATGAACCTTGTGCGGCCGCGCACTGGTTCTAAAAGAGAACTTAAAAAGAAAAAACAGTATTTTACATCCGCAAGCCAAAAGGAACTAGATCCTTGCGCAAACTCTCATACAGCAGATAGGATAAAATCCTAACGAAACTTCCGCATAAATCACATCTAAACTTGGATAAAAGTAACTTCTCTGTTACCATAAAATTAGCATGAAGAAGAGCCACATAGGATTACAGCTGTATCCTTCTAGAAGGCTTGATCGTGCACCACCATTCGGTTATAACCGAATGGCCACGTGGCATCATCCCAGGCTCCCTCGAAGTCACGATGATGGCACCAAATTGAAGGAAAGATCTACACTTGCCCACTTTCCACGTGGCATCACCCTAACCGTTGATCGAGACCACGATCCGTGTGCATACACACTCGTTAGTGATTAACGGAAGGAGAAATAACCGCTTACGGAAAAGTACTTTCCGTTAAGTTTTCCATCAACAAACTTTCCCGCCCAAACTTCGGCTATAAATAGAGGATAATTCAGGTATAATTCTCCAAGTTACTCCCACTTCACTTTACTATTACTTCTTCTTCTTCATCAAACCCTGTACTTATTCTCACGCCGGAGGATGGTCACGGTGAGAACCCCCATTCTCCCTGTGGCAAGTTTAACGGTTGTTTGTTTTGCAGTTGTTGTTCGAGGAAGAAGATCATTCACGAGAAGACCTAACCCTTTTATGCAGATTCAAACCCCATGGTTCAATTGATTCCGGTCGACTAAACCAGTGTTTCTTCACATCTTTAAAGATTTTATATCATTATGTGTATATGTAAGAAGTGAAAGTTATTAACAAAGAATTTTATGGCAGTGTTATAAGCAGAAAAGAGTCAGACGACGTTTTATAAGTACTGTTCTTCGCAAGAAAATGTCGTTTAGAAGACGTGCGAGCCAACGTTTTGCAAGAAGCTACATGAAAGCATTAGTCGTGTCGGAAAGCACCACCAAGATCAGACGAGAAGAAACTTCTAAACTACGCTATATCGTCAAACAAGCGCTAAACGAGTCTAAGGCTGCTAAAGAAGCTTCCAATCTAGCCCAACCCGAACACTCAGAGCTCAAGGACTTATTATCCAAAACGGAAGAATTGTTACGCGCTCTTACCGAAGAAAAGGAAAAATTAAGAATCAATGAAGTCGCAGCTCGTGAAAACTTGAAGGAGTTCAAAAGATTACTCGCTGCAAAAACAGAAGCTAACAAACATGGTGAAGATAAAGAACATACGGAAGTTTTCAACTCCCCAGTTGCTTCGCTTTACGAAGATCATTAAGATGGAAGAACTATACAACAACAAATGTTTAGTTTTGATGACTTTAAATTTAAAAGAGAAGACGAATATAACATGTTATAGCATGAAACTGATCATGCTGAAGCTTTTGGAGATATGATCATACTTTTGGTGAATTAAATTTTATTATTGGTTTGTATTTAGTATTTGTCACTGAAGTAGTTGTATAAAAACAATAAAAGAAATGAAGTAAAATATATGGTTTATCAAGTTTTGGGATGGTTTTCTAAGAAACCACCCGTGTTTGCACACGGGTCTTACCGCTAGTACTATATAATAAAATAAACCAATGGGAGGACACATGTCATTCATTGAAGCCATCTATTTTTTATAGATAATTAATATCAATTAAAAGATAATTATAAAATTAAATTTAATATAAATTTAAACAATTCGTATAGGAGATAATCTAATATTTTAAAATATTTATCAGATTTCAAAATTATTTATCCTGAAATTAACAAAAGATGAACGCTAAATATAAATTAATATAATGTAAATGATTTATTTATTTTATTAAATTAAAGTAGTTAAGGGTAGAACCTATTTCAAAAATGTTTATAAGGGGTAAACAAAAATATTAATCAATGTTTATTGGTTCTATACTTTTATTTTCGTGTTCAACTCTCAACTCAAATACGGTAATCACTATGTTTACGTGACATTTATAAGAACCATCACCGCAATCACCTCATCCATCGTATATCGAGTATATCTGTTAGTTACTTTTAAGATATAAATTTTTATTAGATTCATTCAACCTGTGTGATAAACGAGGTTTTTTAAAGATATAACATTTTTATTTTTTACTATACAAAATTACATTTATGCAACTCATGTAATACATGGGGTTTTTAAAAATATAACTTTTTTTATTATGTAGTATATAAAATTAGATTTATTCAATCCATATAATACACAGGGTTTATAAAAATATAAGTTTTTATTGTTTGGTATATATTAATTACAAGTGCTCAACTCGTATAACACATGAGTTTCTTAAAAATATAACATTTTTCATTATTTAATATATAAAATTAAATTTACTCAACCCGTACAATACACGGAGTTCTTAAAAATACAACATTTTTTATTTTTTATTATTTAATATATAAAATTACATTTATTCAACCCATGTAATAACGAGATTTTTAAATATATATTGTTTTATTATTTGATACATAAAATTACATTTATTCAACACGTATAATAAACGAGATTTTTAAATATATATATATATATATATATATATATAAGTAAATTACGTTTTTGGCCCTTGTGGTTATATCACTTTTACTATATTAGCCAAAAATAAGAATTTTTAACATATCTGCCCCCATGATTTCTATAACTAACCATTTTGCCCCCTAAGTCTAGAGATCATGGGGGCAAAAATGGTTAGTTATAGAGACCATGGGGGCTAAAATGGTTAGACTTAGGGGCCAAAATGGTTAGTTATAGAGACCATGGGGGCAGATATGTTAAAAATTCTTATTTTGGACTAATATAGTAAAAGTGATATAAACACAGGGGCCAAAAACGTAATTTACTCTCTCTCTCTCTCTATATATATATATTTATATTATTTGGTATATAAAATTACATTTATTCAATCCGTGTAATACACGGGGTTTTAACCAAGTATTAATACAATTTATAAATGAAAAATATATTTTATTAATATAAAAGAATTATTATTTATATGATTAATAAATAGAATATATAAATTATAAATAGTTTTAATAAAATGAAATGTAGGTGATTAGATGGATAACAAGGTGATGGTTTGGAATAGTTTATTGTTGTGGGAAAAAGTCAGATTTAGAATAGGGCTGGTTTAGAATGATCTAACATGCTTACTAGACAGTCTAAATTTTGGATGAGCTTTACCGTCGTGGATGCTCGGATACAACATGACTTGTAATCTTGAATATTAAACTAGTTGACTTTGTAATCTTGAATATTAAACTAGTTAAGAGTAACATGACTCGATCGATCACTTATGGTCTAGTGTTAGAAGGTTTGGATTCTCTAGCGGAGGCCCAAGTTTAACCTCTATTTGTGTCACTTTTGGTGGATTAAGGCAATGGAAGATTTGAGCTAGGTCTTGTGCGAGATTGTTAGTTCGATTCTCGAGCCACTTGGGTTTTCGTCCCACCGTATGTTACGCCAAAAAGTTCTGCTCTTGTGGTGGCACAACGACTATCAAGTAACAGTCGACTGTACAGTTTCCCAAGGAAACGCCCAAGCAAAAGTCTGAAACCAGCGTATACCCAATTAAGAGAACATAGTATGATCGAAGTGAAAAACAAGGCTCTTCAGTTTAAAAAATGTGGCAATCAAACACAAAAAAAAAAAAATAATAAAATAAAATAAAATCACCGTTAAATAAAAAGAGTAACATGACTTGTTTAGTTTCATTTGTATTAATGATATAAAAAAAAAGTAGATCCCCCACATGTGGCCTAGTGATAGGAGATTTAGATTTTTTAATGGAGACTTAAGTTTAATTTCTACTTGTGTCATATTAGGGTGGACATTGGGCAATGATGGTGACAAACTCCTGCACCCGGTTTTCATCCGGGCTGTTACTTCAGCGAGACTTCTCGTGTGGAGGCAGTAGTGCAGTACGGTTTTCGGGGGAACGCCGTAACCAAGTCTGACCAACCCAGCACGGGTCCAGTTAAAACAACGTAGTCTGGGCAAATTTTGGCTAAAGCCGCGTTCAGGCGGTGTAACATTGAATCACTCAAGAAGAAAGAAAGTCACCGTTAAAGAAAAAAAAAAAAACTAATAGAACATTCGATTGACTAAATTCAGTTCGAATTCGAAGCCGTACAAGTTTCATCGACGATGATCTTGTAGGGTTTATAAGAATGCAAAGCAGACTGACGAATTGATCTCAAAATTGTAAGTCTTTGTTACTGGTATTATGAAGTGTTTGATGTTGAAATTAGGGTTTCTTTTGTGGCAAGTTCAATGTACATTGATAATTGATCCTGTGACTCTTGTTCTGGTCATATATCTAGGTTTATTTGGGTTGTGTTTGTAAACATGAGTTAGGAATCAAATATTAGTTAGAAATTGGAAATGATTATTGTCCTGATCATCAGTATTGAGCTTTTGGATTAGGTTCTAACTGTTAAGAAGTTATGCAAGACGCACACCATTTTTAGGGGTTTTACTGGCCGGCCTGGGGTGGGCGGGGAGGACCACCGGCCGGTGCCTGATATTTCGAAGGGCATGTTTTTTTATGAAAAAAACCCTATACGTATATGTTAAATATTTTTTTTAATAGGGTATACACGTACAAACACCAACATAGGCCTACTTACAAAACTATTCTTATGGTTTAGATTAGTTATTAGCCCATTGGCATTAGGTTTAGACTTTTAGTGAGCTCAATACCCAATTTCGTTAAGGGCCGGCCCCCGTTTTAGACATGCTTTAGGTTGACATTTTTTTGGAGTGCTGGCCGGAGCACCTTGTGGGACTTTTGCGCCTTTGACTACTATGTATGTACGAAATACATGTAAAATCATCTATTTATCTATCTATCTCTGCCCTTAATTGTTTAAGTTGCATACTTGCATATATAATCAGCTCAATGCTGCTAGCAAGCAGGTGTGTATAGTCAACTTATCCAATTATTAAAAACAACTTATTTTATACATAAACTTGTAATTTCGAATTCAACAACAATGATTTATCCCACCTTAAGATGAGTAGATAAGCATAAACAACATTCGAAAATGTTTGTGTGCTCTTATAAGCGATGTTTTTATTGAGATGAGTTCGATAATACAATGTTACACGTATATATAGTCAAAGATCCAAGAACCCTAACAGGCTTAGCAATTGGACTTAACCCTATTGGCGGCTCACCGTAATATGCACTAAAAAAATAAGAATATTCTCAATTTCTCGTACATCCATAAAGACTTCGATATGTATATCTAGACGCCCCTTGATTGTTTTTAAGCTTTTATCATTCAGCTGGTATTGGCGATTTGGTTTGTTATCGAAAGGGAGAAGCTTTCTATTAGAGCTATTGGAATTTTGTTGTGGCAAGAGCAGGTGCAAAAGACATAGTTTTAAGTGTTATTAATTGGGTTACAGTGACTCTAATGAAACCACCTTAGGAGGTAGTTCTGTTTTTTGTAAACTTTCTACGGGGGTGATTATGCGTGCGTTCCAGTTTTAGTGTTTGGTAAAGTTGCTTTCGGTTTTGATTTCTTGATTACTTAGGGTCTAAGCAGTAAATGCGGTAAAAAATCGGATATCGGTCAAGGACCGATATTTGAGATATCGGTTATCGCATTGGGATATCGGCAATTTTATATGATGCTGAGTTTATATATATATAGCAATTTAACACTAATAGTTCAGTATACTCTCCTACCATTAACAATTTAACCTTTTGCAACTTGCAAAACACTAACAATTGTAGCAAGTAGGAACTAATTAGGACTTAAAACACAAACATTTAACACTAAGAATTAACAATTAAGTCTTAAAACACTAATAGCAGCAATAAGAAAAAAGAGGAATGGTAGAACTAAGAAGAAAGGTACTGATAATATCGGTAATATTTTGCACAAGGGGACTGATAACCGTTATATCGGCGATATTAACTGCATAGCTTAGGGTGAACATATATTTATTGAATTTATTACAAGATTAGTTGATTAAACAATGTGTATTTGTCAGTTCTACGCTTTTTATCCATGGGTTCATGAAGACTCACAACTCACAAATCGCAATGACCAAGGTGTTAGGGTATCCGATCAGAGTAGGCTCGAGCGGAAGCGGAACAAACACACACACACACACACTAGCAGAAAATAAAGAACACGAGAATTTACGTGGTTCGGTCAAGGTGAACTACGTCCACGGGTTGCAACTAGGGTTAGGATTTTATTTCTGAGGTGATACAAATTACAAAGGTCCTATCAACTATTTATAATACCCAAATTAGGGTTTACAACTTGTTGACCAAGAAAAGGTAAAATAGGAAACCGGATATCAGGCTTAACAAAAATAGCGCATATGGTATCTGTTCCATAATTAGCGCATCTGCTCCATTTGTAAAAGTCCCGACTAGGCTCCGAGTACTCGCTCCAAGGTTCGCTCCAAGGTAGGCTGCCGAGGCACGAGTACTGGTCTCCCAGGCCAATTACTCCCCGAGTAATCTCCGCCTAAGCCGAGTACTTCCCGAGTACTCCCGAATCCGACTAGCGAGCGCCTAGCGACTTTTGCAACCATGGCTCCATCCATAATAGAGCATCTGTTAGAGCATCTAACATTACAGTATCTATTAGAGCATCTGGCACTAGATTAGAGCATCTATCATCTATCATCTAGAGCGTCTATTAGAGCATCTATGAAACAGTAGCACATCAAACAATAGAGCATATGCAGATGCTCTGTTCTGTTCCTGCATCTGTTCCTGCATTCCTGCAAAGCCTTCATATCTAACACAAGGTGTGAATGATATTATGCTCGCATTAAATAATTTTCTTTCGCTTTAGTTTGTCGGCTGATCATGTATTTTTAGTTACTTGGTTCCACAGTAGTCAAAGGCGGCACAAGACACCCTAGGTGCCAGCCCAGCGCAGCCATACCGCCAGCCTTGCGGCCATCAAGGCGCTCCGGTCAACTTCTGCAAATTCCGGTCTGAACCGGTTTGATCAGCTAAAACTGGTATGAAACATACAAAAATGGCCTGTTTATATTGTGCGCTTTGCTTAAAAAGCCCTCGCTATTTAAAGTGCCTTGCGCCTAGTTGAAGGTTCACCTTTTGTGCCTACAGCCTTCAACTACTTAACTTGATTCTATAAGTGGGCGTTGGGTTAACTAACTAGTCAGATTAGAGAACAAATAAAGGCGCTGTACTTTTGAGGGGCTGATGTTTAACATTTTAAGCAAGTTAGAAATTTTCCTGTGCTTCTGAACTTGAAGACAACAACTGTTAACCTACATTTGATCACTAAAAAGCTAGGAGATTTTAAATCTATTTAATCGCAGAAACTATTGCGTCAAAACAGAAGTTTAGGGTGGTTCAAACACTATTGGAGCGAATTAAGTAAAAGCTAGGAGATTTTAAATCTATTTAATCGCAGAAACTATTGTGAAAAGATATCCGTTTTTTCAATAAATTTTGTAAACACTTAATTACAAAAATTCACAGTTTTGAGTGTTTTGGTAGAAGTGATTATGATTATGATTTGCTAGTTATTTAGGGTCAAAATAACCTAATCTAGAGAGTAGAGACCATGTAATATATCGTTGTAAGAAGAGTAGAAAGCTGATTATTGTGATAACATTGTAAAATTACCGAACTTAATTTAAAATGAGTTTGTAGGTCTTTGATGTGTCTTTTTTTATTTACCAGAGGTAGTAATTTCAACCCAGTTACTTATGAACGGGGTAAATTGGGTTATGTTTTATCTCTAAAGAGTCCAACTAAAATTAAAACCCAGCTTTAAAAAAGAAACATGTCAGATAAGTAGCTGATGTTAAATAAATTAGTTGTAACAAAAATGTGCAGCAAGAGATAGTTTTTATTAAATAAGCAGTTTGCAATAAGCTCCTTCAAAATGCCTATTTCAATCACAGTTAATCAAATAACCAGTTTAAATAAGAAGTCCCAATTTCGAAACACACTCAAAATCTGTTTTGCTCTACCAAGAAACAATAAGCAGTTTCTGTTAAGCAATCAAAACACTTGGTGTTTGGCACTTTTGATTATTTTAGGATGTAAAAATACATAAAATGACCTTATTTTGACTTATTTCTTTTTTATTCCAAACATTAGAAACTAATTACCAAGTCTGGAAGTTGCAAAATTCTCATTTAGCTCTTGAATCTTATTGATCCATTAATAATACTAACAATTTAACTTGCATTTTCTGTTTCAACTTATGTTGTTTTGTTTTGCTATCTTTCTCGTACATTCATCGACTCCTAGAGTGGACTATCCAGCTACTTTGTTAATTGTTATAAAGGTCTTGTTGAATCTAGTGATTAGAACTACTTCAACATTCACTTGTTCCCCAAGTCTACACACGTTCACTTCCTTGAAACCTGGTCAACTCCTGACCAATTCTTCCACAACCTATTCAACTGATACCAAATACCCATTTTTCTGACCCGTACTCGATCCGAACCATCAAGATTAACCCAACAGTAACACACCCAACACTGTTTTTAAGTTCTTACCTAGTGGCCCGTGCATGACCGCTGGAATGATAGGATTGATTTTCTTGTTCACGCGGTCGTCCGTCCTCACTACATGACCCACAAAGCATTCAAAGGTTAGCCAACTAAATACATTTATTGCTTAACAGGTTGAGATGATAACTTTGTTTTTATAATCATATATAGCACATTAATTATTTATACATAATGTTTTTGAATGGATAATTCTTTTGTTGGCTGGGCCATAGTTATCAAAAGCGCACACTTTTGGCGCCTAGGCGTTTTTCTGAGCGAAGTGCATTTAGTTCGCTCCTACTTACTTATTAGCGGTGATATATATTAATTATATATTAAATACATATATATCGGTTAGGCATAGCATGTAAATAGGAGATATATATTGTAATTTGAATATTGTGATCTGATTTAAGATTAGAACATGGATTACTTATATTAATTATATTTTATAAATAGCGATTACACTAGAAAAAGAATTTCGAAAATTTTTATATGTATATTACATCAAAATACCCTTGTATCTATGCTATTTTACATGTATATTTAACGAAAACCTATAAATCCAGCTATTTTATAGCTATATCTAATTGCTATTTACATAAAAAAATCGCTATCATCGCTATTGTCGCTATGACCCATATAGCGACACTATGTCGCACGCTATAGCCGCTATTAACAACTATGTTCATTACCAACAGATTATCACTAAAAATCCAGATCTCAGTTTGAATCCTTCTCATCCAAGTTGATGAGACATCCGATGGTTTTAAAGATTGATGAAGAACTTTTGGTTGCAAGTTTTACTATATATTACTTTATGAACGTTTTGTTTTCAAGTATGAACATTTTGGTTTTGGAGTATTTTGGTATTTGAGATGATTTTAGTACTTTATGTTGAAGACTATGCTATTGGAATATATCGGTATTTGAAGAAAGTGTTATTTTTCATTACATAATATATTTTAATTTTTTCTATTAAAATGCGCTTTTCTTTTCTCAGTCCCACGCCTTTTTTGCGCCTTTCGCCTAGGCCCTAGGTGGAGCCTAAGCGCCTTGAGTACATCCTGCGCCTTTGATAACTATGGGCCGGACCCTTTTGGCCTGTAACTAAAAATGAGGCGTTTGACCCGAACTTGTTTTGACATGTTATCCAACCTGCCTATTTGACCTCTACTACTCTACTAGTGACTCTAGTGTGGTTCCATTCAGAGTCTTCCCATCAAAACAATATAACATCGATCATAAATGATTATCAGCAGATTGCAGAAGTGTCAAGAACATAACCGTCCGAAACCAAATGAAAATTGTATGGATGTAAACAGCTCAATTGTACCTTTTGTTCTTATCTTGTTTTGACCGATCATTTACATAATTAATCTATTGTTCTTTTGTGCAGCCTCTACAGATTGTGTGACAAATGGACATTATTGGTCCCTTTATTAATCACCAATGCCCTCACTATCAAATATCCTTTTTATATAATATCGGTTCACTACGGCAGTTAGTGGCAACGGGTGGCAGTGGCGACAACTTGTATCTTTTGCTATAATTATTTTGTTTTAAAAAAAGCAAGTGTCAAGATTTACTTATGATATCAGGGACAAAAGGGTTTGTGGTATTTATTGAGATCTTAAGATCCTACTATGTGGGTACTAATGAAGTTTGCTTCTCTGTAATTATTATTTGGTGAGATTTAATTATGATGCACATGGGGTTTTCATTGACAATGGACCCTAACATGTTCATGTTGGCCCCTTTATAACCAACCAAACTGGGGAACACTGGTTTTGAAAGCAACTATTTTATTCTCCCCCCTCTAGGTGGATCTTTAGAGGTGCCAAAACAGACGGGTTAGGAACTGGATTTTTGGAGGTGTCGAAACGAACGGGTCAAGGGTGTCAAAATGCCATTTTGGTTAGGGTTTGTTTTTTACTGTTTGTATATTTAGCGATGGTTCATGACGGAGTACGATATACAAAGATGGGTCCTTATGCAATATCTATGTTGTAATGTTAAAATTGTGGTGTTTTCTTTCCTTTTTATATGTTATAATGTAATATGACATGTTATCAAATTTATGTGTTATAATATGATACGTTATTAAATATATGTTCTATAAACTTACTAAGCAACATATTGAACTCATTAGTATAAAATTCAGTTTCTATATCAACATCTCAACTTGGGTTCGTCACTATGGACGGTCCGCGGGAGATTCTTGCATGTTCTTTGAGAGAAAATGACCGCAATCCTTGACGAACGAAAAAGAAAATGACCGCAATCCTTGACGAACGAAAAAAACGACCATGCTTCGTGAGGTATTGTTCGCTGACATAGAGGGATTCGTGACCTCCCGTATTGCATATTTCCACAACCTAAACCTTTTCATGTCACATGTGTTTTTTTAACGGCTAATTTGGATCACTGAAGAACTACTGGATTATTTTCGTGTCAAAACCCCCTTGTGAGAATCGAACCCAAAACCTAATAGTCTTAAAGTCTAATCTCACTTCTAAGATATCACTAAGCCATAATTTCATGGGCTTTATATCACATGTTAGGTACAAATTTTAGTTTTCCGACCAAATGACACGTGAACATGTCATGAACCCATGTTTTTAATTAAATGTGCCAACTTTTTTTTTTTTGTTCGAGTTCATGAACTAGTTATGAAGGGATGCAACGTGTAGATAGATTAGTGGTGGTGGCCGGCCGGAAGTTGTTGTAGTCAACGCCGCCGACGGAGTACCTTTCTTCCATCCACGTTTATTTATATTCCTTCAAGTCCGAACATGGCAACCACTCATCTCTTAAAATTTAACAACAAAAAAATGAACTTTTTCGAAAAATAATAAGAAAAATAAATAGATAATTAGGATAACCGAATAGACATAGTTACTTTGGTTTTAACTGAACCAAACAAATTAGGAATATGCAAATCAAACCAAATTCAATTTAGTTTGGTACGGGTTAAAAAACAGACAAACCGATTTCAACTAAATTCAACCGAATTGAACCTAAATACTTTTTTCTCTATATTATATTCATGTTTGTGTTCCGAATAACAAGTCAGCAACTAATTTAAACAGAATGACCAAACCACACAACATATTAATAAACCCTAGTTTATACTTTGAAGTTCAGAACCTAGATTAGAATAGAAATGAGTGAATTTTATTTTGAGTTGGGTTTTAGATTTAGCATTTGCTAATACGTTTTATATAGTTTAATAAATATTATTATTATTTTTATGAAATTAACGGTTTATTCGGTTATCCAAATAAAACGAATGAACCAAATAAAAAAAACTGTGGAACCAAAACCGAACCAAAACCAAATTCGGCAATTTAGTTTCGGTTAAAAACCAAACCAAAAACCAAATTTGTTATTCGAATCGGTTTTATCAGTTACGGTTTTTATTTGGTTTCAGTTTTTTCTGAACACCCCACCGTGTTAGTCTTCATATGGTTGAGGTTCAAATTTCATGGTGAACATAATGTGTAGATCCAAGAGTAGACGTAGAGGGTGTATGGGTTAGCCGTTAAAAGAAAAAAAAAGTATTAAAAATCAAGAACCATTAGTGCCAATTTTATAGAATGACCGAGTTTTCAATACATAATTATATTATAATCACTTATAACACCATGGGTAGTCGTTGGGGTGAATAATGCTCCACCCTAGGGCGTTTTACGCCATGTGGCAGCCCAGTCAGCAATGGAGCATTATTGGGCGTTTTATAAAATGGGTGTAGTGGGGATGTGGACATTGTGCATTATGTTTGTAATAAAATTAAATAAAAAAAACTTCAAAAAAAATTTGATTGGTTTTACAAAAATGGAAATGAATCTGATTGGTCAAAACCTTGCCCCTACAACGTGATTTAAAACACGCCAAACCAAAAAAATTGGCCAAACACGCCCAAGGGGGCGGTGCATGGGGGTGATCAGGCTTTTTTTGAAAAAAACACGCCCACTACGGGTGGTCTAAGTAAGAACTCGTATAAATACTTATACCTACTATTTTTAATGTAATAAAATATGTAAAATGATATTTTAGATCCCAGTACATGCGGTATATCTTCTAGGGTCTGGATATAATAGAAAGTTTTTTTGGCTAGAAACGCTAGCAACTAATCTTGATCGTCAATTGATTTAATCAAGGGCTAAGATTAAATGAGTGAAATTGAAGAAGAAAAAAGAGGCGCGTCGGTTTGTGTAGAGGCATTCTAGTCAATCAAGGGTAATAGTTTCTCTCTCCTCCAATCCCCCCCCCCCATTTTTTAAACGTTAATAACTCTTTCATACGGCATTATTTTATTATAAAAATTGCACAAAAAAACGAGCGTTTTTTATCTTTAAAATGAGTATACTATTGCTATATTTTCGAAAAAAAAATTGAAAACCCAGTTGCGTAAAACGCAATGGACAAAAAGCTTAAAAAATGACTTTTTTTCTAAAACGCAATGGACCAAAAACACAAAGAAATGTCTTATTTCTAAAACGCAATAGCCAGAAAACACAAAGAAATATCTTATTTCTAAAACGCAATGGCCTAAAAACACTAAAGAAATTGTTCTTTCTAAAACGCAATGGACTGAAAACACATAAAAATATGTTTTTCTAATTGTTCTTTCTAAAACGCAATGGACTGAAAACACATAAAAATGTGTTTTTCTAAAACGCATTGTACCAAAAACACATAAAATGTGTTTTCCTAAAATGCAATAGATAAAATCACAAAAGAAAGTGTTTTTTCCTAAAACGCAATAGATAAAAACACAAAAGAAAGTGTTTTTTCCTAAAAAGCAATGGACAAAAAACACAAAGAAATGTCTTATTTCTAAAACGCAATGGCCTAAAAACACAAAAGAAGGTGTTCTTTCTAAAACGCAATGGACTGAAAACACATAAAAATGTGTTTTACCTAAAACGCAATGGACTAAAAACACTTCAAAATGTGTTTTTCTAAAACGCAATGGCCAGAAAACACAAATAAATGTCTTATTTCTAAAACGCAATGGTCTAAAAACACATAAAAATATGTTTTACCTAAAACGCAATGGACTAAAAACACTTCAAAATGTGTTTTTCTAAAACGCATTGAACCAGGGTATGTTTTGTCTGTGAATTGTCTGAACCAGGAATTAGGAGATCAAAAACTGTCTACGAATTTTTGTCTACAAAATGGGGCAATTCAAAAACCCAGATCGTAAAAATGCAATTCAAAAATTTCTTACATAGATTGAAGCCGATTTCTTCAGATTTCTTCAACGATTAACGAAATTTGAATGTTAGAAACACTTATAAGCGATCGAATCGAACGAATCGAGTGAATCGCTTCAAAATCACAGGAAAAAAAAAGAGATATTGTATGAAATTAAACTGGGTTTCTTCAAAAAAGTTGAAGAACATGTTGATTGGGTGTTTGAATTATTGATTGGTGACGAAAATCGCAATATAATGTAGTGATTATTGAGATAGAAAGTGAAGAAAAGGTTGAAGATAGTGGGTTTTTAAGTTACAAAGAGAAGAAGGGAGAAGTTTGGATAAAATTAACTAAAATACATTTTCTCTTTATTTTAAATTTTGTCACATGTCATAATCTTATTACTTCCTATCATTCCTAGCCAAAATAAACTTCATATTCCATCGTCTCTCATATCTTCTATGCTTTATAGTTTTCTTTCTAAAATTATTATAATTGATTTGTGTTGGAAGGACATAAAGTCATGAAAAAAGAATATACTTTAAGGTACGGTTTTTGCATTTTCTAAATGGCATTTGTATATAAACTATTGAACAAAGATTAACATTTTGAAAAATAAAAAACAGGAGCATGAGAAATCGTAAATGGTGGATCGCCACTAATGATACAAAATACAATATTACACAACTAATTTATTAATGTGTATAACCATATTTCTCTAACGTGCATTATAAGGTCAAACTATAAGGTCAGGTTGCTTAAACATAGTGTTAACAAAAGTCAAATTGACATTTAAAAAATAAGTCAAATTATAAGGTCAAAGTTGATTAAACATATATGAAGAAACACCAAACTAATCTAGTGATTAATTTTTGGTTTGTGCCTCGATAAATAAAGGTTAATCTTCATTCGTATCGTCCAAACTGCTGTGAAGATCCCGCAAAATAATCAACACACCGTAAACTCATTACAAGGAGGAGAATAGGGGGTTCTCCTTGTAACCACCATCCGGCGTGAGAATAGGTAATTTGTTTTAAGGATAAAAGTGTGTGTATAGAGTAAGAGAGTGAGAGATCGAATCCTTAAACCTTGAGGTGGAGTCCTCTATTTATAGCCGGAGAATAGTGTAGGAGGAGACCTGTCAGCTAGCCAGTGCCCGCCAGCTGTCCGACCAGGAGGAATATCCTTTCTGTCCCCTCTGACGTTGTCAGTTGTTGAGGTGACGTGGCGCACGGTTATTCGCTCCAGTCGAGCACTTGCGTGTACTGGCTGTCGTCTTATCCTCTCAGGATCTTGCGAACATTGCTGGCGTCTCGCTATTGGTGCCACATGTTGTCTTTTTTGTCTGCAGCATCTTCCTTGTCACCAGGTGGCTTCTTCCAGAAGCTTCTAGAACCTTCTGGATGAAGTTTGTGTGACGGGGACGCCAGCTTGGAGTGGTGTGGTCCCTTTGACATGTGTTCACCTGTGATTTAGGATCATACCCCTTCAATATGTTTATTGTTTAAATGTTTAATAGACTGAGAAACGACACTTAAAGGAGTGTATATGTGTTATTTAGTTTAGATGAAATTTCTCAAAGTAAATATAAATGAGTGTGGGTAGAGAAACATTTGCGGAGAGTAACTACTAAGATCGGAGGGTATGGGGGCCGTCCCTATGCCCATCCTCCCGCCGCCGCCCCAAATATTCCACCCCCAACCCCGTGAAGATCATCCTCCCCCAGCCGAACTCGTCGTGCCTCTCTCCTCTCTCCTCACACACACACATCTATACATACATACATACATACATACATACATACATACATACATACATACATATATATAAAGGGGTTCATCCCCCACCCCCTAGGTCCATCCCCTTCAAGCCCCTCCTACGTGACGGTGACGTGGCATCCCATCCCCTTGATGATGAGGCTCTCCATACCCCCCAGCCTAACTAAGAAGATAAATCCCATAAATAAATTGATGATAAAATAGACTTAAATCTCAAATTATGTAGTGATTTCATCTGTTGTCAATGATAATCAGAGACAAAGAAAGAATAATAAAAAAGAACTGATTTTATTGATATCTTTCTCCCATGCAAAACATAAGAACAAGCCTTTATTTATAGGCTTTACAAGACTTAATAAAAAAGAAAAAGACTTTTGATAAATATGGAAACGATCTTGAGGAATCAACAATTTTTTCTAAATTATTTTTTCCTTTTCTAACATCATCATCACTCTAAAATTAGGTTTCCTACATGCTATAAGTGTTTAATTTTGGATATTCAACGTCTTTCAATCGGTCCCCTCTTCATCTCCTTGAAGTCCTCTATTTGTCCGACCGATGCCCTCTTCATCTCCTTGAAGTCCTCCTATTTGTGTGGTTCTTGCTTTCACAAATAAGTGTTTCCGGTTAACACGTGTACACCATTAGTTCCTCGCAAACAAATTACAAATATTAACTTATGACGTACAAACGTGTTTTTACCTTTGTCTTAAAATCGTAAATATATTATGGGTACTTTATACATAATAAATCAAAATAATTACGATATCAACATTTCTTAAAATTGACTATGTGAAACATTTTATTGGTTAGTTTGATATCTAATTGACTCGATTTTATAGACAATTTAAGATTCTATTAATTTTCACTACATCGTTTGATTTGTCCTCAAATAACTTTTCTAAACAACTTACAATATAGTTACATGTGCATAAAAAAAACTGGCAAAATCTATACGCAAATGTCATTTTCAGTATTCCATAACCCGATAACAGAAATACATTAATATAAGTAAGACATTGTTTTCAATTATCCTATGATAAATATATCCCTTATTTATTAGTATTAATAATTAATTATATATCTATATTTTTTTTAAAGGCAACGAAAACTTTATTTCACAGACAAGATCCATAGCAAGAAGCTACCGATCCGATTACGTATACAAAAGAGAACAAAACATAACTAAAACTAACATCGCCTATCCTATACATTTTGATGTTGAAACTTCACCATTCGCTCCAAGAAATCTCTTTGAATTTCGACCGGTTCACAACGCAGTCATATGCCAACTCTTTTATGTCTTTAATTGCCTTATACTCATTTATGTGCCCACCTTCGAATCTTTTTTTATTCCTTATTTTCCATATGCTCCACAGTGCTAACACAATCACATCATTAATAATTCTCTTCCTGCTTAACGACGCCTCCATTCCATCTACGCTTAGCAACAATTCTTCGATAGACGCGTATGATAGACCTGGTGGAATTTTCATCCAGTGGTGAAGCTGCTGCCAAATTACATCAACACACCTGCAGTTCAGTAAAGTTTGATCAGCAGATTCGACAACATGGTTGCAGAACGTGCAGTTCCTGTTTGGTACCGAAACACCCCTCACCTCCAACGCTGCTATAGTAGGAATCCGACCCGTGGCTGCTCTCCAAACAAACATATTAGCTTTTTGTGTGGCGATCTTGTTCCAATAAATTGAGCTTCCTTCTGAATTAACATCTGTGCTTTCCGATAATTCCCCTCTTGCTGTTTTAACTGTGTACCCAGGACCTCGTACATCTTTCCACGACCATTTATCCTCTGCCTCCCTTAAAACCTGTTGTAATAGAATTGCATTAAGCTAGATTATCTTCGCTTTTTCCTCATCCTCACCCGGTTCCCTTATCCATACCCAATCCCATAATATTCCCTGGTTCAATTTTTTGTAACAAATTTTTATTAATATCCTTTTCTCTGTAGCCAGTTGATATAATAATGGGAACTGATCTCGCAACGCACCCCCACCGATCCAATTATCGCACCAGAATATGGTTTTAACCCCAATACCCACTTTACTATATAAACTTCCATACACGTTTACGCCAAACTTAACACATTCCTTGTCCATACCCATGATCTCTTTCCATACTCCCGAGTTTGCTTTCATTAACGGAAACGAAGCAACCCTTCTGGAGTGATGGTGAAGCGCTTTTATCATTTTTACCCACAGTGTCTTCGGTTCCATTTTCATCATCCACAACCACTTTACTAGTAATGCCAAGTTCAACTCCTTGATTCCTCCTACACCTAGTCCGCCTTGTTTTTTCGAGGCCACGATCTTCTCCCACTTGACCCATCTTAGTTTTTTATTCGCACCACACCCGCCCCATAAGAACTTCCTTCTTATACCCTCCAACGTTTTTATAACCACAACCGGTGCCTTATACAAAGATAAGTAGTAGTTAAGCAAACTACCAAGTACCGCTTTTACTAAAGTTAGTCTCCCGGCGAATGAGAGGAGTTTCGATTTCCATGATGCCAATCTTTTGTTAAATGTGTCTATAACTTCTTTCTAATTAGCTACTCAATTCATATTGGTACCCACCTTTAGGCCTAGGTAACCAAACGGTAAGCTCCCCGCCTTACACTTCAGTGTATTTGCCATATGAATCACCTCCGCCAATATTCCTTAATGTGCGATGGTATGATATAAAATTACGCATGTTATAAAACTCATAACCATAATCATGCATGAACAAATATATAACCATGCGTGATTATGGTTTTTTGTTCATGCGTGATTCGGATTTTGAGTTTTATAACATGTGTGATTTCATATCGTACCATCGCACGTTAAGTAATATTGTATTTTACACTTTCAATGAATTCTAGGCTTAAAACTTAAAACACCATGCCAAGAACATTAAGTAGTGTGTTTTAAGCGGTGTGTTTTAGTTATGTTTTAAATTTCACGCCCATAATATGTTGCATTGTGTTTTAAATTGTTATGTTTGGTGTTTTTCTTGCCAAAACAACCTAAAACATCATGCCTAAGTCCAAAACATAACGCCTACTGTCGCAACCCCCGGCCCCTATCTCCTGGGATCGGGTGGACGCGAACTCAGATTAAGTGGTGTCATTGATTATCATTATTTGGCAGCGGAATTTACATCAGAACCGTAGTTATGAAATATTTTATCAGAGTAAAATACCATATTTTTATATTAATAAACACATGGGTAAAACCCAAGTTTCCATTACAAACATGTTTATAGGGATAAACCCTAATTTATTGAATTTAAAACATCGTCTTTATAACTTTTATAGCCACTTTTTTCCAAGCTTTCAGTGCTCTCCAGCTGGCTTCTATTTGGCTTTCACATTTTGTTACCTGAAACGCGTTTTAAAAACATTTGTCAGTGGGAAATACTGGTGAGTGAATCCCAATTTAATCAAGAAGCATTTTATCCTTTAACAGTATTGAGAGCAATTAGAATGTTTATATCTACACAATTACTCATTCAGTATTGTTAATCCTGACTGGTGGGTCATATTTCACATTGGCTATCTCGTTGTCCAATGGTAACGTGTTCCACATTTTGTATACAAAACCCCAACATACCGGCAGTAATTGAAGAATTACAAAGACTTAATCACTGCTAATCACATTGTAAATTATTTAAGGTTTTGTAAAAACAGTTTGTAAAAAGGTTTACAAAAAGGAGATTACTCACATTGCTACTTTAGACTTTTCTTGGTGTTTTCCTGGTTAAAATCTATTAATTAAACAATGCACACGCGTTAGTATAATAACCCAGTATTTACATTAGTTATACCCTCCCCGAGACAGAACTCCAACGACTACATCGGGCAGAGCCTCAACAGCCGTTACGGAGTACTAGATCAATCGGGCAGCGTATCTAATACGTAACCGGGGGTTAAAATACTTACAACAAGGCAAAGCTTCACTACTTTAGTGGGTATAATACCCGATTATAACTTCTACACTATAGAATTGAGAGAGAAATTTCGATTTTGAACATCGTAAACTGAAGGCCGATGCTCCCAATTTATAGGAGCTGATTTCAAGTCTGTTGCGCCCCGCGTAAGCCGAAGGCTTAGCCTTCGCGGCCCGCGACATAGGGGGAGTAGGGCCTAGCTTGCGCAAGTCATTGGGTAAGCTCAACACGCGTACGACACGTGGCGGCACCAGGTGAGGGCGGGTGGCTAGGCGCTCGCGCCCCGCGGCGGCCCTTAAGGAATCTGTCGCGCCCCGCGACGACCCATTAAATTTCATTTTTAATTAATTTTTAAAAAAATAAAGGTATTTTGGGCCATTTCTCATATACGGGATGTATTTTAGGGCGTGTAGGGACATTTTAAATATATTAGGGGTGTCGGAAATAATTTAGGAGGGTTGTTATACCTACATGTCAATTTCTATGCCTTCTCACACTTCTCACGAAAAATGTTTTTTTTTTTACAGTAACATCACCCTATATAGGGATTGGTTAAAATAGGAACCATTTTTTACAGGAACCACGAATGTTTTTTTAAAAAGTTGTAGTGCAAAGTCATCAACGTTAACGAATGAAATAGAAATTCTCAATAATAAACATATAAGACAAATATAGCTTGCATTTTATAAAGAACATTATGTCAGAATTAGGGAAAATAGAGCAAAATGAAATAGATATCATTTTCGATAATTTTGTATTTTCTAATAAACATATAAGACAAATATAACTTGCATTTTATAAAGAGCATTATGTCATAACTAGGGAAAATAGAGCAAAAAGAAATAGATATCATTCTCGATATTTTTGTATTTTCTAAATTATGTAATACTTTTGGTGTTTGAATTTAAACCAAAGATATTTTTTCCCAATTTTAAATATAAAAAGTATAAAAGAAATGAAATGAGAGAGATATTGATATAAATGATGATGTGATGTGTTTTATATATAAGAAAAGAAATGAAATGAGAGAGATATTGATATAAATAATGATGTAATATTTATTATATATAAAAAAGAGGGGGTGTGACATTGAGAGAAAAAGTCTAAAATACCCTTTTGAATTAAATTGATTATAGGTGATATGTTAAAATTCTATTGGATTGGAGAAGTTCTCATGGTTCTCGCAACTGGTAGTGGTTCCTCCTTGAATCGAATCATTTATATATATATATATAGGGTGGGGTTCTAGAGTGAACACTAGTGTATTTGCGAACTGAGTGAACAAATCCTGGCAATTGATCTACACACGTGTATGGCCATGATCTCATCATCAAATCGCAAAATACACTAGTGTATTTCAAAATCAAATCCTGGCCATTGATCTACACACGTGTATGGCCAGGATTAGTTCACTCAGTTCGCAAGCTACACTAGTGTTCACTCTTGAACCTAATCCTATATATATATATATATATATATTACTTGTTTCTTGAACGACAAATTTATTCTAATCCCCTATTATCTATGAGACTTTGAACCTAAGACATCCATCTATCAAATCAGGTGTTTAAAAGTTTTGTTTTTGCCAATTGACGCCCATTGGTATATATGTATTTATTTAACATAAAGAGACATAACCTATAAATAATCCAAGTTCATATACATGAACCAAACTCTAATCTATTAAATTAAAGAGTAAACTTCTGTTTTGCTCTCTGTGGTTTGGTCACTTTAACGGTTTTGCCCCAAACCTTTAAAAATAGCCATTTTACTCCTTGATCTATTTAACTTTTCTCCATTTCACTCCCCGCCCCTAACTCTGTCTAAAATGTATGTTAAAGATAAGGGCATTATAGTAATTTAATAAATAACGATTTAATTATATATAGGTAATTTATTAATATAAAAGATCAAATATATCTTTATCTCTGCTGTAACAACCACAATCACCATCCACCCTTACCAATTACCATATCTCTTGCTCTCTCTAAACTTAGTATCTTCTTCATTGATTTTGTCACCACCACAGTACTTCTGGCACTACCACCACAGTAAATTCAATCAAACCGCCACCGCCACCACCACCACCACCTTGTCATTAGAACCACCACAATACCCTCGTCATTAGAAGCACCACCACTTTGATCTCAAGCCTGCGAAGCTATAAAAACCATCACTGCTCTAATGTATTTCAATGGTGGTTATTGCAGATCTAGGGTATTTCAGTGGTGGTTATTATTGATCTGAACGAGTCTACCACCAGGGAACCCCCAAATATGTGAAGGGTTAAGACTAGCGGCTAGGGGAATATGAGAGGTCTAACACTCAGATCTGCAGTGAAAGGGGTGAATGGTGTTGATGGCGGGTAGTTACAATCTGCAGGTGGCGGTGGCAGTGGATTATGACGATATTTGGTGGCTGCTGGTAGTTGTAAGTGGTAGGGGGTTCAGATTTGGTGTTTCGAATGGGCTCTTTTTCAGGTGAGGTGGGTGGTTTAAATTGTGGTGGTTGTAGTCTGCTGTTTGTGGTTGGATGGTGGTGGTAGGTGGTGAATGGTGATGGTGATGTCGGGGGTGGTGGATGGTGGTGTAGGAGAGACTGTATTTGTTATGTGTGTGCGTGTATATACTATCAAACCCTTGATTCAGTCGTCAGTGAAGTCCACCGGAGAAACCTGGGCTATCTCACCTGCAGCACCGGCAACCCTATCGACGACGGCTAGGGTTTCAAAGATGAAACCTGATGGATAAAATTTGACAAGATTTCAGTGTTTTGGTCATAATATCATCAACAACAGGTGATACATATTTGAATCGAAATAATAGTAGATAAGGAATCAATTTGTGCTCATATTCACATATTCTGAAATCCAGGTTTCAGTATCTGAGTTTGTTCTTTGGACAGAGAATCATTTCAGATTTGAGTTGATCTTGGTGCTGGTTTGGGTGATGGTGAAGAGAAAGGGAACATATATAGAGAGAGATGAGAGAGAGAATTGTTTTTATATGGTTTGGGTGATGTATATATAAATCTAATAAATAATTAAATTTTTATCTTTAAAATTACTAAAATACCCTTAGTTATATACTTGAAGTTACCAAAATACTCTTTCAGATAACAGACAATTTGGATAGAGTTAGAGGCGGGGAGCAAAATGGAAAAAACATAGCAAACTATTGAAGGAAAATGACTATTTTTAAAGGTTTGACACAAAACCATTAAAGTGACCAAACCACAGGGAACAAAATGGAAGTTTACTCTAAATTAAATTAGCCAAATTTTTTATTTTTTAGTAATTGTTGAATATTATTTTGTTACAAGTTCAAAATTTCTTTTATTATGTTGGTATGCCGCACCGTAAACATATATTGTGTGTATATATACACAAAAAAAACAATGAAACATCATGGGAATTTAATTGAACTTTTTTTTTTTGTTAAGAATGAGATACAAAAAGGAGGTTAGTTGTGATTGCGCGTTTGGTGTGTTGGCTGGCGCGTGGGCATGGTAACGACCCGTTAATAATGATCGAGCTGTCCAAATCAGGAACCAATCTCGGCATCCTGTCCGCCACTCATTTCGGCGGCTCACTACGTATTATTTCTGTCCTTACCGACACTCCATCACAATACATACAAACTATATATAATCAACAAACCAATATAATAAGTTTATATTAAACATGACATGTTTTTTGAAAAACTGAAACATGAATTCACCATCTAAGCGAGTGGGGTGGTGATCACTCATCACTCACTCGTCACTCACAACAGCCAATCAAGTTCCGCCATGTTATGAACCATTATTCCATCACTCACAACTTTTTTTAGTGGAAATGATTATCACTCACCACACATGAAGAAACACGTAACTAATTAGGGGACTAATCGGTTTGGTTTATGTTCCAACCATAGTGGTTAATCTTCTAATGGCTTTCTGAGCTTCGTAATGATCGTCTAAGTTATCCTGCAAAACAGAACACCGTTACTCGTTAAGAGGGGAATGTGGAGGTTTCCCTCTTAACCGGGCTCCGGCGTGAGAATAAGCGACTGCTTTGGGAAGATAACTAAGTATTAAGTGTGAGAGTGGAGGGAATGGAATGTTTTAACCTGTGAAGTGAGGTCTCTATTTATAGCCGGAGAGGTGTAAGAGGATATGGGCTGATGGGACTTGGGCCTAAAGGCGACAACATAGAGGATATGCTCCTTGTCTCACTGGTGTCGACCGTTAGTGGCTTCTAGGAGCTTTCTGGAGTTGGCGCAATGTGATTGGGGCCACGTGTCACTGTTGTCGGCCTGGCCGCCCCTCTGCCATCAGCAGGTAAGTGGAGATCGTGGGGCAGTTGTCTCTGCCCTGCGATTGGTGCCATGTAGGCATCCGTAAGTACTTTTTGTCTCCTGCATGTCAGACGATCGTGGAGCACGATTGAGCAGGGCCAGAAGGACGCTGATTAGCTCTTTACTTGTACCTTGTGTACTATCTGAAACAGCCTTGCGCTGCTGCCCTGCGCGATTCTTGCTGGGCACGTAACTATCTCGCGCAGGGTATGGGTGATTGAGTGCTCTTTCAGAATGCTAAGTGTTGTAATTGGAGCTTGACATTGTCCTTCCTCGCGCAGGTTAAAATAGAAGGTGCTGTGGCCCGCGCGAGGTTGCTAATGAGAAATTTGTTGAAATAAGGAGTATCGTCCCGCGCGCGACCCTGCTGGAGGTTTGCGCGACTTTTTTGGGACCATACCCTTTCAACACCTAACAATTTTCCCTCACAACCCAACCATTTCCCTCAAACAATCAAAACCATCCCGCCGTGAAAAATACCACGCGTTGAAAAGTTTACGCGTGAAAAATGGAGGTGGCGGTGGTGTTTTGTTATCTTCCACGCGTGAAGAAATTCCATCACGGTGAAACTATGCACCACCCCGCCTGCCTTAATAGTCTAGCAATATGGTGTTTATTCTCCATAAAAAACGTGTTGCTTAAAATACTTATAAGTGTACGCATATTATTAAGGTGTAAAAATCTGGTCTTTAAGTCCGGACGAAGTGCTTGCCGGAAGTGGCCATCGATGCCGATGTCACACCCCATGAGTAGATGAGGAAATCACACCCCATCGGCAAGAGGGTTTAAGATTTTACAGCCCATGCCGCAAACTACAAAGCAAATCACACATACATGCCGATTCCGATCGGCGCCGATGGAAAACACCATTCCGTATGTGTTGGTGTCGATGATGTCGTTGCTTTTCATTCATGCCGATGGGATGATGTCGAACTCACTTTGTACTCCCTAAAAAAAGTAGAGAATGCGAGAAACATATAGTTAAATGCATGAAAAATAACCACATAGTAAGAAAAAAAGACACAGTTAAAACATTTTATATATAACTAGTGGCGGACCCATTTTTTTTTTCCTATAGGCTCGGTTTTTGGTGCTCAGATGTGCTTTAACATAGTGTCCGATTTTACAGTTCATGATGGGCCAAGTCACATAAGTAATGATAACTTATCGTTGCAACCGTTAAAACTAATAGCCACAATGAGGTTTTTGAGTTAAGCATCACAATGAAAAGGTAATGCATGATTCAATAACCAATTAGAAAAAAAAAAGTAACTAAAGTACTTAATCGAATTTGATATTGGTTTTCTAGCTTTTTAAATAAGGTTTGAATTATATAAAAAAAATTATAACTAATTTTTTTTTAATAAACATGATCATAAAAACTAAGTCATTTTTAGTATGATTTTTTAGGAACTTATTTACAATTTTTGTGCTCTAAGACCACACGGTGTGGATAAGCATGATGTCATACCCCAACCGATGACGGAATCATCAGGGCGCGACACTAGGCGAATCAGATTGCTCAAGAGAATCTATAACAACTATTCATTACCAATATTTTAAAGGTTCATCATCCCATACTAACGAACAAATATTCAACAAACAGTTATTACCGATAACGAGTTCTCATAAAACAAAACATGATCCGACAACCTAGATTTTATTGTTGTGGGTTTCTAGACTTCTAAGGTGAGTACACAAGTTTAGCATAGATATAGTATAGAAAGCGTTTATGCATAACCAGCATGTAACACGTAACGGGCGAAGCATGTAAACTACCAACAATGATACAACCTAACCACATGACTGCGAGTAGAGTATGCGCGACACATGTTCACCGAAGCAAACACGTGAAGTAAAGTATGTGATCCTTAGCAACCCCTGACGAATTAGGTGCTGAGTCCAAACTATAGTACGATCGTTGCTAAAGGCGGTTTGGCAAATATCACTGTTTAAGCATAGTAACAAGCATTCAACTAATCACGTATAGCATGCGAGAGCGGTTAGCGTTTATAAAAGTGTTTGCGTTGTGTGTTGTGTTTTTGATAGAGAACGTATGTAACACCCAAAAGTGCATTAAACGAAAATGGGTTCGAGTATACTCATAGTGCGTGTTTAACAGATAAACACAGTCTGGTTGGATTGAAGGGAGCGCTGGGTCAGTCTGCGTACGGGAACAGAAGTATAAGTCTTCCTAAGTGCTGAAACGGTCGGAAACGGAGCGTCGAGTGGAGTAAAAGCGAGTTAAGGGTTCAACGGTCCATTCGGACGAATGGGTATAGTCTATCCGGTCGGATGGGCTGTGTTCATCCGGACGGATGGGCTGTGTCTATCCGGATGGATGGACATTGTCCATTCGGACGGATGGCCTAGAAACAATTTGATGTGCAACTAATGTTTTAAAATAGAAGGAAAAGTTTGGCTGTGGGTGCAAAGTCTATCCAAACGGATGGACATAGTCCATTCGAACGGATGGACGGTGTTTGAAGTTTTGTAAAATTTTCTGAGATAAAAATGTTTTAATTATCGGGGACAGACGTGATGACGGAATCAAACAACGGAAATCTTCAGGGCCAGTTCATCCGGATGGATGGGCGTTGTCCATTCTGCGGATATGCCGTTCTTGACGAAAATTCATGCTTGACCCGTTAATCGGTTTATCTGTTTGGTGGAAATCAGTTTTCGAGTCGGCTTTCGAATATGGAACGAGTCGAGGGTCTGATGGAGTCCCGATTCCACCAATGTTTTATAAAAATCAAAAAGGAGTTCGTAAATTAGTTGTAAAACATGAAAATCTTTTAGTCCCGATTCCACCAATGTTTTACTGAGCTTGAAGGCAAAGTTGCTGATCTGTCGGCGAAGTTTGAGGATGTGCAAGCCGCTAAAGAACGGGCCGAGGTTCGAGAAACTTCTCTTTCAGTTTATGCCTTTGTTGGCAGAATTAACTGATCCCTTTATCTTTTGTAGGTTGAGTTGGCTGAAGTGAAAGTGCAGCTGTCCAGTAGGGACAAGGATTTGATTGCCAAGGACGTGGAGATTGCTGAGTTGAAACGCCGCTTGCAAGAGCAGGTTGATAGAAGCGTGTCCTTGGAAATCGACCTTGAAGCTGAGAAGGTTAAGGCTGCCACTGTCACTGCCCTCTGCCATCAGCAGGTAAGTGGAGATCGTGGGGCAGTTGTCTCTGCCCTGCGATTCGTGCCATGTAGGCATCCTTAAGTACTTTTTGTCTCCTGCATGTCAGACGATCGTTGAGCACGATTGAGCAGGGCCAGAAGGACGCTGATTGGCTCTTTACTTGTACCTTGTGTACTATCTGAAACAGCCTTGCGTTGCTGCCCTGCGCGATTCTTGCTGGGCACGTAACTATCTCGCGCAGGGTATGGGTGATTGAGTGCTCTTTCAGAATGCTAAGTGTTGTAATTGGAGCTTGACATTGTCCTTCCTCGCGCAGGTTAAAATAGAAGGTGCTGTGGCCCGCGCGAGGTTGCTAATGAGAAATTTGTTAAATAAGGAGTATGGTCCCGCGCGCGACCCTGCTGGAGGTTTGCACGGCTTTTTTGGGACCATACCCCTTCAAGTCCCCCCAGTCCAGTGCTGCACCATGCGTGTGGCAAGTGGTTGGAGCTCTGGACTTAGAAAACTAAAGTTGTAGAAAATTCTTCCTTGTATTGGGTAGACGGCGCACGTGTAAGCTCTTGTTGGTTACTACGGCGCGGCTACCAGGCTTGGCTCCAGGTGATTCCCTGCCTTTGGGGGTAAGCGCGCAGGGTAATTGAGGTATTGCTAATACTGCGCGACCCTAGTAGCTTCTACATGAAGATTGTAGTAATTTTGGGCGGGAAAACCTTTGAAATTTGAACTCTGACAAGTTGGTGGGAAACGTCATTGATGGTGACGTTTGAGTTGACTACTTACACGGCTGTCATCAAGTTGTCTCTGACGGTTGGTCATTCTGTCAGGAGAGTGAGCTCCACGCGCGCGTGGTAACCGTCACTCCGGGATTCTCGCCTTACGTGTCGTCTTCTGATTGGTCACGTGCGCGGCGATCCCGGCACGTTTACCCATCACATTAAATGCGATGGGTATATATATCCGATGAGATGGAGAAAAGAAATCACTTTTCGTCTTCTGTTGTATTCTCTTTTCTATTTGCTCTCGAATTCCTTTGAATCTTCAAACCTTTGAAGAACATAGTAGCACATCTTCAAGTCTCTTGAAGAAATATTCAAACGTTCTGTTTTATCATTAATGGCTGAAGAACATCAACAGGAGAATCCCGGTGAGGAAGGTCCCGTACCCGTTCTCCGGTGGGACTTAGGTCTCTTTGAGCAGATAGTACGGAGTTTCCGGTTTCCACCGGAGTGGGATGCCAAATATCCCGGTCAAAATCAGACGGCCGCCGATGCACCGCCGGGATATATCACGTTATTTGAAGATTTCTTCCATCAGGGCAACTTTCGGTTGCCGGCGACGACTTTTCTGGCACATATTTTGCGGTTCTATGGGTTTCACATCTCCCAGTTGAGTCCGCCTGGGATGGTTAGGGTTCGTCATTTCGAATTTCTCTGTCGATCCCATGGCATAGAGCCAACTGTGGAAAGATTTAGAGTCTTTTATCAGTTGATCCGAAATATGGGGTTCTACTCATTTGCCAGTCGAGGTGCTGCAAAGAAGATACTTCTTAACCCTCCCAAGAGTTTCCATGACTGGAAACCAAAATTTTTTTATATTCGCGAGGAGGTGATCCCGATCGGCATGACATTTCGCACCTGGTCTGAAGCGATTGTGAAAGAAGATCTGGCGATCCCCAAGACTGAGGCTTGGTATCGGGGGCTTACTGCCACCCCAAACCGAGTGTTTGGTGAGAACGTCTTAGTAGCGGCGCGGACGAGCGATCAATGGCTGCCTGACAGCGAGGAAGTTCCTATTTTGATGATCGACGATAGAGGTTAATAATTTCCTTAGTTTTGTTGATTTCCTGTTTCATAACTTTGTGTTTATTTATATAATTTGACGTGTAGAGGCGCGTCTGTATCAAGCTGCCTTCCCCACCTTTGGTGGTTCCATGGGCGTGCGCCCGCTCCAGGCTGGAGAAGAATACTGGTATGAACAGATTAAGGGAAATTTCATGTACCCAGTTGCTGATGCGTTCGCCGCTCCGCCTACTGCAACCGAAGGTGCGCATATACCTAACCCTCGTCCCTTGCGCTCTGTGACTTCTGCTGGGAAAGAGATTGTCTATCTTTCCAGCGAGGAGTCTATGGGATCATCCAATGGAGAGCTAAGTTCGTGGTCTACCATCTTTGCAGGAGTGCTGCGCGATTTGGGTATCGACCCCGAAGAGAAGAAAAAGCCTTCCAGGAGGAAGAAAGTCATCAACCTTGAGCCTGAAGTGGCAAGCAAGAAAGGTGGAAGTAGCCGCGCAGCTTCTGGTGCTACTGATAAAGGTACTCTTCACCTTCGTCAGAGTAACTTGAGAGATTACGTGATAATTAGTGACTCACTTGAAGGCTTGTCGCGTATAGGAGAGAAGAAAACTGGAGCAGGCGGCTCAAAAAGTTCGGGTAGCGCGGGTTCTCGCAACCCAGATGCTGGCACGACTCCGCCCTCTGTTGCGCACGTTGAAGAAGAGGAGGAAGAAGAAGACGAGGAGGAGCCTGCTGCAAGTTTGGTTGTCAGGAAAAGGAGTAGGAGCGAGACCACAGCAGGTGGGTCAACTGCGCCCAAAGCTGGTGAGGTTCCCTTGATTGGGAAACGGAGCAACTTGCGCTCCCTTTACAAATTTTCTCCTGGTTAGTTTTCTTTAGTTTCTTTGTTCTTTGATACCTCCACTCTTTTTAACACTCAGTTTCTGCAGAGGCCAAAAAGAAAACCCCTGAGAAGGGTGTGGTGTTTGCAGATCCCATAGAGCCGGCGCATAAGAGGCCTAAAGTTACCGTTAAACCTTTTAAAACTGTGGTGGAATCTGATAAGGCAAAAGATGCTGTTGAGGTCGAGAAGCAGAAAGTTGCTGCGACAGAGAAGAGTAAGTCTGAGGGAGACAGGAAGAGAGCTGATGAGGAGCGTAGGAAGAAAGCTGATGAAGACCAACGGAAGAAGGCTGAGGAGGAGAAGAAAAAAACTAATGAGGAGAAGAAGAGGCGAGCTGAGCAGGAGAAAAAGGCTGCTGAAAGAGAGAAGGAAAGAGAGAAAACTAAGGAGAAGGAGAAGGACAAAACCGCTGCCGATAAGTCTGTTGGGATTTCTACTGCAGGAGGCGCGAGTGTGGGAAACATAGCGCGCCGCCGCGCTTTCCAATAGGCCCCCGGGATACTTTGGGGGATATTTATTACAAGTCGTATACGGAAGAGAGCCGTGGTGATGCTTCGCACCAACCGCCATGGGGTTTAAAGCAAAAAGACACCTTTCTCGAGTTCGCGCCTTGCCACAACTGGCTTCTGAATTCCATTCCTCCCGGTGAAGTTGACCGTTAAAGGGCGCGAACCCACAGCGGGTTGTATCACGCCTATGTTGTTGGTGAGGCCAACACCCGTGCTGCTAACCAAGAAATTGTTCGGGAGTGGCGAACTATGGTTAGGGAGAGGGATGATTGGGAAAAATACCGCGAGCAGATATTAAGGCGTGCTAGTGAATATGAAAAGTCGAAAGTTGCTTTTGATGAGGAGAAGGCAAAGTTCGAAGCTGACCGGAAATCGGAGGAGTGGGGGCGCGAGGGCCTGAGGGGCAAGCTCCGAGCTGCCGAGGATCTTCTGGCGAAGGAGAAGGCAGAATGGAAGAAAATCTGTGAGAAGGACAACCAGCGCGCGTTCGCAGCTCGCAATAAGATTACTGAGCTTGAAGGCAAAGTTGCTGATCTGTCGGCGAAGGTTGAGGATGCGCAAGCTGCGCAAACCGCTAAAGAGCGGGCCGAGGTTCGAGAAACTTCTCTTTCAGTTTATGCCTTTGTTGGCAGAATTAACTGATCCCTTTATCTTTTGTAGGTTGAGTTGGCTGAAGTGAAAGTGCAGCTGTCCAGTAGGGACAAGGATTTGATTGCCAAGGACGTGGAGATCGCTGAGTTGAAACGCCGCTTGCAAGAGCAGGTTGATAGAAACGAGTCCTTGGAAATCGACCTTGAAGCTGAGAAGGTTAAGGCTGCCACTGCCGAGGAGGCCAAACAGAGGGCGGAGGAAGCGCGGAACATTAGCACATCTGCACTGAATATGGCGCAGAACAACTACTCTGAAGCTTAGGGTATTGTTGATACTTTGGTCTCTGAGGCTGAGTGGTTGCGTGGCAGAGGCTTAGTTCTGGTATGACGTTTTTTAACTTTGGCTTTCGGCTTCAAAACCTGGTTGCTTATGTGTTACGTTTGCTGTAGATGGCCAACTCCATCCTAAATGCTGGAGAACTGGATAAAGCTGTTACAGCCGTTACAGATGCTTCCCGCGCGGTCGGTCATCGCGGAGGTTATCTTGAATGTGCGCAACATGTTACAGAAATGCTTGGACAGGAGTTCGACACTAGTCACTGCTCAGTGACTGATCGAGCTGAGGCTGAGTTAGCTCGCGCTGAACATGGTTATGACCATCTATCAATACCTGTGATGGATTTGGTTACTGAAGCGCTGAAGCATGATGATTGGTGTCACCGGTTAAAGACTATCCTTGACCCACCAGAGACCGTTGAATTATCTGATGAAGAGGAAGCTGCGGGTGATGATGGCGATGGTAAAGGCGATGGTGATGGCGACAAGCACGACGTTGATGATGATGGTGATGGATTCGAATAGATAGTGTTTTCAGGCTTTGTGCCTTGTAATTTTTAGGTTTTTTATAACATTTGCGCGGTCGCGCTTTGTTTTGGATCAGATGAATGATCGTTGGTTTCTATGTAATCGTAGCGCGCTTGCGTTTATTAAAGATGATGTTCATGTTTATTCTGTCATGTTACAATTATTGCACTGTTGTTAGAAACTTTGGTTAAGTTAGCGCGAATAAATGTAAGTGTGGCTCTTGAGCGAGTATAGCTGCTCGGTCTCACGCTATGTTCGCGGAGGACCTTAAAGGTATAACTCAAGAGCTTGTAATTCACTGAAGTGTTTTCGTGTTAATCAAAAGTTTGACATGCATTTGTAACTCAAGAAGCACTATGATAAAGGAAAACATGTCGTGTGCTTTCATTAACTGGGAAACAGGCGCTTAGGCCAATCATACATTTGTAGATAATCAACGTAAAGGGCGTTTAGCCAACATAGGAAGTTAGGGAGGCGCGTGGCCAACATAAGCGAAATGGCGCATGGCCTCGAGTAGTTACATATAGCACTTGCGCAATTGTTGCGCATTCCATGTGCACGGGATGATATGTCCATCCAGTGTGCGCAATTTGTATGCCCCCTTGCCTAGCACTTCGTGAACCAAGTATGGGCCTTCCCATTTGGGTGTTAGCTTCCCGGGGCGTTCAGCGTTTGAAGCTTCGTTGTCTCGGAAAACGTATTCTCCTGGAGTGAAGGTACAAATGCGGACTCTCTCATTGTAGTACCTTTCCAGTTGTGTCTTGTATTTCGCTTCTTTAGTACGCGCAATCTCGCGTCTTTCTTCCAATAGATCCAAATCGAGACGTCGCTCTGCTTCATTATCGACCGTGTTGACTGCTGTCAAGCGCGGTGAGGGGAGTCCAACTTCCGCCGGGATAACTGCCTCCGAGCCGTATACTAGGCTGAAAGGAGTTTCGCCGGTGCTTGTCTTTGGCATGGTTCGATGAGCCCACAAGATGCTTGGGAGCTCATCTACCCAGCCTCTTTTCTTTGTGCCCAGTCGGGCTTTTATCCCCTCGACGATACTTTTGTTGACGCTTTCCACTTGACCGTTGCCTTGAGGAAGCGCAACAGAGGAGAAGGTATGCTCAATCTTCATTTCCTTCATCCACTTCTGGAGATCTTCAGAAGCAAAGTTAGTACCGTTGTCTGTGACAATTTTGAGTGGCAGACCAAATCTGCAAATGATGTGTTCCCAAATAAACTTGCGCACCATCATTGCAGTGGTTGAAGCGAGAGCCTTGGCCTCCACCCACTTAGTGAAATAATCAACGGCCACGATTATGAACTTCACGGCTCCGGGAGCGTCTGGGAAGGGTCCCACCATATCAATCCCCCACTGTTGGAAAGGCCAAGCAGTGGATACTGGAATAAGATCATTTTTTGGGCGCAGGGTCTTCGGAGAATGTCGCTGGCAGGAGTCTCATTTGCGCAGCTCCTTCAGGGCGTTGACGTGCATCCCTGGCCAATAATATCTGGCGTTCATAATCTTTGCGACAACCATGCGTGGTCCTGCATGGATGCCACAGATCCCTTCGTGAATCTCCCTGATCAAGTAATTCGCATCTTGGGGGTCCACGCAACGCAACAGTGGCCCCAAGAAGGATTTGCGGTATAAGATACCACCATTCATCTCATAATGCAGAGCTTTGTTTTGAATCTTTCTTGCCTCTGCCTTGCTCTCAGGGAGTATTCCTTCTTGCAAATACTGGATTATAGGGGTCATCCAAGATGGCTGCCCTATTTCGATCACATTTACCTGGCGCAGCAGGACTGATGGATTTTTGAGTACTTCAATCCTTACATCTTTTGCGAAATGTTGGAAGGAAGTTGAAGCAAGCTTGCTCAAAGCGTCAGCTGGTTTGTTTTCGGAGCGATTGATGTGGACGACCTTGTAGGATTTGAACTGTTGAAGCAACTCTCTTGCTTTCTCTAAATATAGGGCAATAACTTCGCCCTTTGCATCGTATATACCGTTAATTTGGCTGGCTATCAAGAGTGAATCAACGTGTGCTTGTAGATGTTTCGCTCCCATTTTTATGGCGAGGCGTAAGCCTGCCAGAAATGCCTCGTACTCTGCCTCGTGTTGGTATTCTTAAAATCCAACTTGATGGCGTACGTAAATTCATGTCTTTCAGGGCTCACGAGGCGCAAACCTGCTCCTGCGCCGTCCTCGTTTGAGGCCCCATCGGTGTACAGCAACCACAACTCCTCAGATGTATCATTCAAGGGAGTTTCAACAATCTCACAATCCATGATTTTTTCTGCTGGGACTTCGGTGATAAAGTCGGCAAGGACCTGACCCTTGATGGCTGGGCGTGGCCTATACAAAATGTTGTGGCCCCCCAGCTCGATCGCCCATTTTGCTAACCGCCCAGATGTTTCTGGCTTCTGCAATATCGTGCCGATGTGGAAATTGGTAAGTACGGTGATCACATGCCCTGTAAAGTATCTGCGCAGCCTCCGAGAGGCGTGTAGCAGCGCAAGCACCAATTTATCCATTGTGGAGTATCTTGTTTCTGGATCGGTAAGCACCCTACTGACGTAATAAATTGGAGTCTGTACTCCGCTTCTCTCCACAAGTAATACCGACCCTACTGCCTTATCCGAAGAAGATAAGTACAGTATGAGCGGTTCTTTTTCGAACGGCGCGGTCAAGGTAGGGAGTTCGATCAAACACTCCTTCATTTGTTGAAAAGCGGCCTCTGCTTCAGGCGTCCATCTGAATTCTTGCTTCTTAACACAATTGCGCAAAGTGCTGATAAAGGGATATGACTTTGCGGCGTGGTTTGACAGAAAACGGTTAAGCGCGGCTAGGCGGCCGGCCAACCGTTGCATCTCTTTGATTGTTCGTGGTGATGGCATTCGCTCTATCGCCTGGACCTTTTCTGGATTCACCTTAAAGCCGCCATTGGTGACTATGAAGCCTAAGAACTTCCCTTCTTCCATACCAAAAGAACACTTGGCTGGATTCAATTTCATATTCACGCTGCGCAATGAGTTGAATGTTTTTTCGATGTCTTTCAGCATTTGGTCCTCTTCAGGACTTTTGATCACCAGATCATCGATGTAAACCTCGATATGCTTCCCGATATCTCCCGCGAAGGTCTTATCCATCAGGCGTTGATATGTCGCGCCAGCATTTTTCAGGCCGAAAGGCATCTTTGTGTAGCAGAAGATCCCTAGATCGGTTCGAAAAGCTATCTTGTCTTCGTCTTCTAACTTCATTTGAACCTGATGGTACCCTTTATAGCAATCTAAGAAGCATTTCCATCTGTATGGCGCGAGAGAGTCTATCTTTTTGTCGATCTCAGGCAAAGAGTAACAATCTTTAGGGCATGCCTTGTTGAGATCGGTATAATCAACACACATTCGCCATCCTCCACTAGACTTCTCCACCATCACTGGGTTCGCGACCCAACTTTGATAACGTACTTCTCGCAAGATTCCAGCTTTGAGTAGTTCGCATACTTGCTCATTCATTGCTTTGGTTTTGTCTGCCCCTAAGCTGCGCCTTCTTTGGACTTTCGGCTCGACAGAGGGGTAGGTGTTTAAACAATGCTCGGTAATGTCGCGCGGGACACCGGTCATGTCGGCCGGAGTCTAGGCGAAGATATCCATATTCTTGAACATGAGTTGCTTGAGATGCATTCTGATGTTTGGTGAGATTGCATGGCCTATCGTCACCGTTTGCTCTGGGTACTTGCGGTTTAACACCCATTTCTCTGGCTCGGTTGTTGAAACCTTCGCCGCTTTTGTTGGGCGCATCTCTTCTGTGGACATTACTTCTTTCTTGGCATAGATAATCGCCACCCCCGTCTTGGTTGGAAATCCTATCGCTGAGTGGGGCGTGGAAGTTACCATGTTCAGTTCGCCTTGGGTTTCTCTCCCAATCAACACATCATGCCTCGACTTGACAGGCATCACCATGAAGTTTACATTTGTTGTTCTTGAATGCTTCCCGTCAGAGAACGTGACGGGGAAGCTGATTTGGCCTAGTGGGAAGACCATTTTGTTGCAAAATCCAGACAGTGGATAATCAACTGGCTCAAGTCTCGCTTTATCATCTTCGTCAAACTGATTAAAACATTGCTCATAGATGATATCAGCCGTGCTTCCTGGGTCAATGAAGACATACTCTGTTTCATAATGGCCGATAATACCGGTAATGACGACGGGTCGAGTGGCGCGAGGGCCGCCGCGCACTACCGGGAAAATGACCTGTTGCTCTTGCCATGAGGGTTCGTAAGGGCGCTTGCCCTTCTCCCTTGCGCTGTATCTTGGTCCGTTGACCATATGAGTCTCGAAGCATCGGACTTTCTTGTGATTCCCCTCATCATGGCATTGGATTTGTCGAGTTTCCTTGCACACGTTTTTCACCAGGTGGCTTAGCTTTCCGCTTTTTAGCGCTCTTTCTATCTCTTGACGTAAACTGTAACAGTCATCTGTCAGGTGTCCTGTATCTTTGTGGAAGTCACAGTACAGGTTGGGGTCTTGCCCCTTCTTGTTTGTCATAGGCCTTGGTGCCTCATGATTCTCCGTCATCAGCACCTCTTTCGGTGTTTTTATGAGCGGAGTCCAATACTTTTCTCGGTTGTCATCCCTGACTGCTTTCCGATAACCAATGCGGTCAATAGTGTCTCGCGCGTCTTCTCTGTAGCGAGACCGCTCCTCATAACGAGATCGTTCGCCATAACCGCTGGAGTGGTTGGCTTTCCACCCAGGGTTTTTGCCTTTGTTTCGTCTATTGTTGTCGCGCGAATGGCCCCCTTTAGAAAATCGATCTTCAGCATAATAGTTCTTGTTTGCGGCGAGTGACTCTTCTGTTTGCGCGACTATTTTCGCGGCTTCCATGAGCTTATCCCATTCTTTGGGCATTCCATCTCTCCCAGTGATAGTTCTGATGAGACTATCACAGCGAATGGCTTTTTTGAAGTGGCAACGCATGAGTTGCTCACTTACGCCACCGATTTCCAAGCACTCTTTGTTGAAGCGAGTGATGAAATCTTCCAGACCCTCGTTATCTCTGCGCCAGATGTCCTCTACCTCGGCTGTGTCGCGCTGGTAACGCCTCTGTTGACTGAAGTGATTCAAAAACTGTGTTCTGAAATCCACCCATGACTTGATCTTTCCCGGAGGAAGGCTGTCGAACCAGGCGCGAGCAGCCCCTGTAAGCGTTTGAATAAACAGATGGAACCACATGGGCATATTCCATCCTCCCATGCAACCTACACTTGTGAAAACTCTGACGTGATCGTCGGGATCAGTCAATCCGTTAAACTTTCCAACTGTCGGAGGTAACTTCTCTCTTGAAAGTGGCGCCAGTGCGATCTTTGGAATGAACTTTGAATGTTCTACAGCTTCAGCTGGTCGATAGGCGAGGCGAAAGTCGCGCTCTGCCTCTTCGGTGTACCCGACGTGTTGTCGTGGTCTGTAATTTTCATGGTTCCTTTGTAAACGATTGAAGACTGAAGATCCTTCATCGTCTTGCCAAGTCGGATCGTTCGGGTCAGTATCTTCCCATTCATTGTTCATGTTCCGCGGCGTGAGCCGGCTATGAACTGGGCCTCTTTGGACGTTTGATGGATAGTCATAATAGCTTTCTGTTTCCCCTCGTGTATCGCGCGTGTCCTGCACGCTTAGTCTTCTGGTAGGGGGAGGTCTGTTAGCTCTTCCTTGGATGTTTTGCTGTTGAAGGGGTAAGGTCCCAAAAACCTCATAATAGGCCCTTGGGACCATACCACAACCTTACCTTTTCAGCCTTATACCTTGCGCGACCGCGCACTGGTTTCTCAAATAAAGGCTTAAAGAATAGTCAGTAGACAACACTTGCGCGCCCAAAGGGAACCATAAAACCTTGCGCCTTTCCTACATAAAACAAAGGATAAAAATCCTGAGTTAGACACTTCCGCTTGGTATCCAGACTTGGATATTATCTTACCCAGACTTGGGATTTATATATTCAGTGGTCTCCACACGATAAAGTACCACACTAGATTACAGCAGTAATCTTCTAGAAGAAATATAATCGTGCACCACCCAGACGGTTATAACCGTCTGGACACGTGTCATTACCACAGGCACCCCTGAAATCACAACGAAGGCATGAAATTGAAGAGTAATCCCCACTTAATCACATTACACGTGGCGAATCCCCAGCCTTTGATCTAAACCACGATCCGTGTGCTCTCACGTCGGATCAAAGAACTTAAACGGAAGGAAATGTAACCGCTTACGGGGTTAGCATCTTCCGTCAACTTTTCACCAACGGGTTTTCCCGCCTAAACGACTCCCGGCTATAAATATGAGATGCAACCCAGGTATGAATTCAAGTTACACACACTTCTCAAACACTTCTTCTTCTTCATTACCCATACTTATTCTCACACCGGAGTCGGGTCAAGGAGAGAACCCTCTTCTCCCCTTGGCGAGGCTAACGGTGCTCTTTTTTGCAGAGTTCTCGGAGAAGAAGATCGGTTGCACCTGAATCGATTGAGAGGAAACTAACCTTTTTATGCGGATTCAAACCCCCTAGATATCTCGGTTCCGACCATTTATCTAGTGTTTCTTCATTGGCGCCCACCGATTCCTCTGTTTTTTCAGTTTTCATCTCGCTCGATTCAGTTCATTTCGTACTCTGTTTTTTAGCATGGCAGAAAACTCGTCATCTCACCGGCAACTCGGTCCTCGACCGAATGTCGGAAATAATTTGCAAGTAGAAGGAATCCTAGAAGATGCCTCGGACGATAACAAGGTCCAATCTAATCGAGCAAATGATCCTGTCACTCCAGGAGTGTTACCAGCAAACCCTGCCCTATCAATTTTACCACCAGGAGAAACTCTGATATCCTGGTATGTCCGGTCTCAAGGAGTATTAAACACAGTATACACACAACTGTGTGCTCAAACTGCTCCTCTGACCCAATCACGGAGACCAGGATCTTGTCACACCCGCTCATAGCGGAAACGCAAGGTGTGATCTGTCTGGTTTTCATTGCATAAATATCGATGTACATGAACAAACTATATGAATAAAACATACTCCATTGCCATTACATAGTGTTTCAAAAGATTACAACATAAGTTTAGTGTGTCGGTTACAAACCATTAACATGAAAATAAAGCGTTATTGTTTCATACATTAACTTGAAATAAACTACAAAGGTTTAAACCATCATATTTCCTCAAAGAGGCGGAATATAATAGTTAAACCCTTCAAAAGATGGCATGGAGTTCCTGTACTTGTTATCTTGACTGGGAAATCCGACATGGTCCTTTAATTCCCTGAAATACATGTTAAGTTTGGAAAACATCAACAAAAGTTGGTGAATTCATGCAATTTAGTTGTAAACGATGTATGAAAAATGTGAGTTGTAGTATGTAAAGCGTCAATGAAATCGTTGATCATTAATGTTTTGCAAGGACATTAATATGTGTGACGAAATAGGAAGCAAACCAACCCTAGACGATTTTATGCCGATTCCTATCGACTGGGACACAAACGCACTCTTCTGTATGGGTCCACGACCAAGAGTGGGGCTCGCCAAAACCCAATAGATCTAGTCCTTTGTTCCTTGGTCCAAACTGGATTAATGGTGCTTATAGTATGGCCCTAATTCGCACATGATCTATGGTGTTTCATTACCTAACTTTAACATACTCTGAACATGTATCTTCCCCGATAGTTGTAAAGTTGTAAAACATTTAAATGAATAGGGGAACATGAACTCACAGTATCGCGTCCTGTGAATAGATGTAAATAAGATCTCACGTGCGGTCGTCCTGAATAGCGTTGAGACCTACAAATGTTCTTATTTTTGTTAGACACTTCGGTCTTTGTAAATAACTTGAGTACAAGTCTTTTGTCTTGAGTATGTGTAAGACTTGTATGTCTTTACTGTTCGTTAACTGTGTATTCGATGTATGAGTTGTTCAAATGTTCGTTAACTGTGTATTCGATGAATGAGTTGTATAGTCGGATCTCGTCCGCTGAATCTCGTGTCTTGTATGTATCACTTGTATAGTTGTGTTTCCAATAATAGTATCATTGGGCCAAGCCCATGTTTTCAAGTTATTGGGCTTTAAATAGTGCTGGGCCTCAAATAGTGTTGGGCCTCAAATAGTGTTGGGCCTCAAATAGTGTTGGGCCTCAATAGTGTTGGGCCTCAAATAGTGTTGGGCCTCAAATAGTGTTGGGCCTCAAATAGTGTTGGGCTTGAATAGTGTTGGGCTTGAATAGTGTTGGGCTTAAATAGTGTTGGGCTTGAATAGTGTTGGGCTTAAATAGTGTTGGGCTTGAATAGTGTTGGGCTTTGGCCCATATGTTTGGTGTTTGGGCTTAGCCCATGAATTTATGTTAAGCCCATAATGAAGTTAAGCCCATTAAGAAAACTAAGCCCATTAAGTGTAAGTAGCCCATTTGTAAAAATAGTCTATTAAGTATATTAAGCCCATTTGTAATAAAAATAGCCCACTAGTATAATAAGCCCATTTATTTTTATAAAAACCTTTTTATAAAAATTTACTAAGTATACATTTTAGTAAATAAAAACCTACTAGTTTTTATAAGTTTATAAACATCCGGAATTTGTTATCGATAGGATACTTATATTTCGTGTCGATAAATCGTCTAAACGTCGTAGTAACTCCTCGGATTGGTGACTCGTTTAAGGATTCGTCCGTTGTCCGTTTTGACCATAATTGGTGTCCGATTATTTGAATCGTCCGTAACTCGTTTTAAGGCGTAATTATGTGAAGTCTCGTAGGACTTTTGTTATAAAGTGTTTTGAGTTTAAAGGTGACATTAGATACATATTCCTACTTTGATATATATAACTAATACCATCAAATAATCACATAGCACATAAGTTGTTAAATCACCAAATATATATTTTCTAAAAATATATATTTATAACTAATTTTGTTTTTATAAAAAGAATTCTTTATATCTTTTTAAATCTTGTAAGGGTTTAGCCAAAAATGATGGTTTTGTTAACATAATGATTTATTAAAAAAAAATGGCCATATAACCCTTGTATTAATCATTTAGCCATGTTTAATAAACATATCATTTTCTTTTCCAAATCACCAACAATTTATTTAACATCTTGACTAAACATATGAGACTTTTATAACATGAAATTATCAAGATGATATCCAAATCATGTAGGGTTTTAAACATGATCATTTCATATGCTAACAAGTTCAAAAACCAAGTTTAATTTTAGTTTTAACAACTTTTATAAAAATCTCTAGTTGTATGTTACTTTTTATAATCTTGTGAGAGTATTGTTTTTAACCAACAACCTTATATATTTTCACAAGATCAATAATTATGATCATCCATTTAATCCTTTATGTTAAAACCCCTTTAACATGAACATGCATAATTTTTAGATCATATCTTAACACATCTTCTAACAATTTATTTGCATCATAAACATCATAACAAGACTAAATAAGCATATATCAAGTCTTAGATCATAATATAAACAATCATAATTATATCATGATTTTTATTCTTTGCTTCTTTGTATTTTTTTTTTCATGTTTATTATGTATGATTTCCTTGGTTATTATTAGTCATAATAACAATCATAATCATAATATATTTGTAAAAAAAAAAATAGTTATAGAAGCTTACTTCTAGCACTAGGCTAGGGATGATCTTGGAATATTTTTAAGAACTAAGAATATGATAATCTTGATGGTAGAACACTTTTGTATGAATGAAAATCCTTCTTTTCACTTCCAAGAGCTTTAGATCACCTTATGTTACTTGGAAATCCATGTTGATCATGAAGGAGATGATAAAAATAATTGGGTTTTTTTTGAAGGTGTTCTTGATGGAAGATGAAGATGATGAGAGAGTTCTCTTATGTGTGTGTAAGATATGGTGTAAAGTGGTAGTAAGACTTAAGGGTTAAGTGTTAATAATAATCATCCATTTCATCCACTAGTAACAAGGTAAATAATATCTAGATATTTACCATAATAAACAAGGGGGTGGGACCCCTTGTTCACGGTCATGAGGTGGGTGGGGGGGGGGGGGTCTTATGTGGTAAAAATAACTTAGTAAATTTTAAGGTTTCAAATGAAGTATAAGTTGTAAGCATTTAGGTGTTTAGGTTTTGCAATTTTTCCGAGATGTTTCTTGACTTGAAAAGATCATAAACTAGCTTTACAAGACTAAAAAAAATAACCACTAGTTCGCTACATGTGTCAAAATATGGTTCGGCTCGATGTATAGCGCTCGTTTCACAAGTAGATAGTCGAAAGGTGCGCTTATGGAAGTTGTAGGAAAATTCCAGTTATGCGTGAAATTGATATTCCCTAATTATTTTTATATGAAATTGGTGCCTAAACATCAATTTTGCATCTTGTAATAAAAATACAATTGCTGAATTTTTGCGGAAAATTCATGAAATGGTCACTTTTAGCGCATTTCGGACAGTTTTTAGTGCTACCGGGCATTGGTAAATTATTAACCAAACCATTGTATTCCCATATAGGGTTTAATATATAACTGATGTTGGACTCTCATCCGAGTCCTAAGGATGTCATTTTTGATGTTTTCTGCGGATCCGGAGTTTTCGTCAGCACTCTAGTTCACTAGACACTACTCTAGTTGTTTCGATGAATTGTTTGCACTATTTCAAATGTACCCAATAAAAATGAATCATGTGTAATAACCAATGAATATTCCATGAGTTTTCTAAGATGTATACCATGTAATCATGCAGTCAGAATATTCAAAACACATGCTTGTATAATGTAAATCACTGTTTTAAATGTAAGTAAATTACCCGAAAGTGGCAGTTGTCACATTCTCCCCTTGTTATTCAGAATTTCGTCCCGAAATTCTAGCTTTGTTATTCTTTGCAGGAGTTTTCGGAAATAGGTGGGGATATTTTTCCTTCATTCGGTCTTCACGTTCCCAAGTATACTCGGGTCCGTGACGAGAGTTCCAACGAACCTTTACTAACTTGACACGACTTCTCCGTGTTTTATTGACCTTCCAATCCGTGACCTCAACAGGTTCTTCAGTGAAATGGAGTTTGTCGTCAATGTGAATTTCATCCACAGGAATAGTAACGGTTACTTGTGTTGGACTCTTTTTAAGATTTGACACATGAAACGTGTGGTGTACACTGCTAAGTTCATCTGGTAACTTCAACTTGTAAGCAACAGTGCCAATCTTTTCCAAGATTTCAAATGGTCCAATGTAACGCGGGTTAAGCTTTCCACGTTTACCGAACCTCACTACGCCTTTCCAAGGTGAGACTTTCAACAAAACTTTCTCTCCAACCTCGAAAAATGCTTGTTTTCGCTTTCCATCAGCGTAGATCTTTTGTCGATCGCGAGCCGCCTTGATACGGTCTCGGATCCGAAAAATTTTATCCGTAGTATCTTGAACTAGTTCCGGACCAATTAATTGACTATCGCCCGTTTCCGCCCAACATAGCGGAGAGCGACACTTTCGACCATAAAGAGCTTCGAACGGTGCAGCTCGTATACTTGTATGGTAGCTATTATTGTAGGAAAATTCAACTAGAGGTAGATGATTATCCCAATTGCCGCCTAGATCCATAACACATGCACGAAGCATATCTTCGAGTGTTTGGATTGTCCGTTCGCTCTGGCCGTCAGTTTGTGGATGAAAGGCCGTACTTAGATTCAATTGAGATCCAAAGGCCTGTTGAAATAATTTCCATATTCTTGACACAAAACGACCGTCTCGGTCTGAAATGATTGAAATAGGCACTCCATGACGAGCCACTATTTCTTTGAGATAGATTTCCGCTAGTTTCTCAGTACTATCCTTCTCCCGAATCGGTAAGAAGTGTGCGGACTTTGTCAATCTATCGACGATTACCCATATCATGTCATGACCTTTCGAGGTCCTGGGTAACTTCGTAATGAAGTCCATCGATATTTGTTCCCATTTCTAAGCGGGAATCTCGGGTTGTTGTAGTAAACCAGATGGTTTCTGATACTCTGCCTTGACCTTCGCGCAGGTCAAGCATTTTCCAACATAGCTAGCAATATCCTTTTTGAGGTTAGGCCACCAATAGTACTCTTTTAAGTCTTGGTACATCTTATCTGATCCAGGATGGATCGAGTACTTTGACCTATGTGCTTCCTCAAAAATGAGATCTCGGAGACCTCCAAAGAATGGAACCCAAATTCTACCTGCAACGTACAAAGTTCCATCCTCTTTTGGCATTAACTGTTTTTCCATGCCTCGAAGTGATTCTTCTAGAATATGTTCTTCCTTGAGCGCTTCTTGTTGTGCATTTCGAATTCGTGCAGTAAGATCTGTGTGAATCGTCATCTCTAGTGCTCGCACTCTTAGGGTTTTAACTCGTTCCTTGCGGCTCAAGGCGTCTGCTACAACGTTCGCCTTGCCCGGATGGTACTTGATTTCACAATCATAGTCGTTTAATAATTCAACCCAACGTCGCTGACGCATATTTAATTCTTTTTGGTTGAATATGTGTTGTAGACTCCTATGATCTGTGAAAATAGTGCACTGTGTACCATATAAGTAATGCCGCCAAATTTTCAAAGCAAATACCACCGCGCCTAACTCTAGGTCGTGAGTGGTATAGTTCTTCTCATGAACTTTCAGTTGGCGGGACGCGTACGCGATAACCTTTTTACGTTGCATGAGTACACAACCTAAACCTTGATGCGAAGCATCACAGTATACCACAAAGTCATCGGTACCTTCTGGTAATGATAAGATTGGTGCAATGCACAACTTGTCTTTAAGAAGTTGAAATGCTGCTTCTTGTTTCTCTCCCCAATCGAATTTCCTGTCTTTCTGTGTAAGAGAAGTTAGCGGTTGAGCAATATTTGAAAAATTCTCAATAAATCTCCGATAATATCCCGCTAAGCCCAAAAATTGTCGCACTTCAGTAGGAGTCTTGGGCGCTTCCCAATTCTTAATCGATTCAATCTTCGACGGGTCTACTTGAATACCCTTCTCGTTCACTATATGCCCGAGAAATTGTACTTCACGAATCCAAAACTCACATTTGGAAAACTTCGTGTATAAATTCTCCTTTTTGAGTAGTTCTAAGATGGTTCTCAAATGTTGTTCATGCTCGTCTGCCGATCGTGAGTATATCAAGATGTCGTCAATGAACACTATGACGAATTTGTCGAGATACGGCCTGCACACGCGGTTCATTAAATCCATGAAGACCGCCGGTGCGTTCGTTAAACCAAAAGGCATAACGAGAAACTCGTAATGACCGTAACGAGTTCGAAAAGCCGTTTTCGGTATGCTTTCTTCTTAAATCCGTAACTGATGATACCCCGATCGTAAGTCTATCTTTGAATAAAAACTCGACCCTTGAAGTTGATCGAATAAGTCGTCAATCCTCGGTAGTGGATACCGATTCTTGATGGTGAGTTTATTCAACTCTCTGTAGTCGATACACATTCTGAATGTCCCGTCCTTCTTTTTCACAAAAAGAACTGGAGCTCCCCAAGGCGAGAAACTCGGTCTGATGAATCCCTTATCCAACAACTCTTGAAGTTGTGTGGACAATTCCTGCATTTCAGAAGGTGCTAATCGATATGGAGATCTGGCTACAGGTGCGGCTCCTGGTAACAAGTCGATGTGAAATTCGACTTGTCGATAAGGCGGTAGTCCTGGTAAGTCTTCCGGAAAGACTTCAGGAAATTCTTTTACTACCGGAATATCTGTCAACTTCGGCCCATCGGCCTTCTTGTCCACAACATGTGCTAGAAAGGCAATATAACCTTTCCGTAAGTATTTCTGTGCTTTCATGCAATTGATGATCCGCAATGGGGTGTCACGCTTCTCTCCATGTATAACAAGTGTCTCTTTGTTCGGTAGTGGTAGGCGAATGATCTTCTCGTGGCAAACGACTTCGGCTCGATTGTTGGATAGCCAATCCATGCCAACCACTACGTCGAAACTACCCAATTCAACGGGTAAGAGATCGATATCGAATTTTTGTTCACCAAGTTCTAAGGTACACTCCTTAACAACTTCTCCCGTCTCTATTAGTCTACCGTTAGCCAATTCTATAGAATATGGAACATCTAGCTTACTAGGTTCCAAGCCCAAAATATTTTTAAATTCTATAGAGATAAAACTAAAATCGGCTCTGGTGTCAAATAATATGGATGCGAAATGATCATTGAGGAGAAACGTACCAGTGACCACATTAGGGTCTTGGCGCGCATCTTTGGCTCCAATCACAAATGATCGACCACGAGCTTGAATTTCTTTAGGACAGTCTTTCTTGTAGTGATCTTTGCTTCCGCATCCAAAGCATCCTTGACCACGACCATTCCCGTTCCCATTCTTGTTACCAAAACCACTTCCTGATCCAGTATTATTTCCCGTTCCCCAACATGATTCAGTACGGTGGCCAGTCTTGCCACACTTGTCACACTTGACAACCCGACAATCACCCCAGTGATGAAATTTGCATCGCTCGCACTTAGGTAAAGTACCAGCGTACTTCTTAGGACCAGTGTCGTTTATGGCTACAAACGCCCTTGCATCCTTTTGCGGGTTATTCTGTCGCCTGTTGTTGTTGTTGGGGTTACTGTTATTGTTGTTGTAATTGTTGTTACTGTTGTTGTTGTTATTACCGCGGGTTCCCTTCTTGAAATTTGAGTAACTCCTCTTCCCACGGTTGGAAGACTCGACATGTGTTTCCTTCTTATCATCACCTTTCTCAGTGAATATCTTCATCCTGACCCCATCTTCAGTAAGACTCACGGCTATAGTCACAGCCAGAGTGATAGTTGTGGGTTTAGCTGCAGTAACCAGACTTCGAATCTTGTCAGAAAGTCCCCAGATGTAGCGTTCGATACGCTTGTATTCTGGTGTTACAAGATAAGGAATCACGCGGGACAGATCGTGAAATCTTTGCGTATATCCCGTGATATCAGCTCCGACCATGGTAAGGTTCCAAAACTCGTTCTCCAACTTCTGGAGTTCAGCACGAGAACAGTACTTATCCCTCATACGTTCCTTCAGTTCATCCCAAGTCAACGCATAAGCAGCGTTTTCACCCAAAGTTTGCACTTGTAGGTTCCACCATGTAAGAGCCTCGTTGAGAAACAAGCCAGTAACGAAAGTGACTTGCTGATTAGCGGAACATCTGCTCATTCTGATAGTGGAATCCGTTTTCTCCGTCCATCTCACATAAGCCACAGCACCGCCTATGCCATCGTAGTTAAGTGGCTTGCAGTCCAGAAACTGCTTGAATGTGCACCCTGAAATTGGACAACGGATTTTGAATGAGCAAACAATGAATCGCACGAATAGATTTAGAAAGAAATTTGATAAGTCGTAACAAAACAGCTAAATGTTACCCGTATTATTTGTTCCACCTGAAGTATCGCCTGGACCCTGGCCTCCCGATCCGCCGGTGCCACCACTTTGTTCGACACGGGATGCCTCATACAGTGCGATAGCTTGAGCGATTCTCTGTTCTATAAGTGCATTCAGTTCCGCCTCGGTCGTAGGCATTGGTGGAGGTGGGGGTGGATTAACTGTCCGTGAACGTAAAACTCTCCTCGGTGGCATGATTCTTCCAAAGGAGAAATAGGATAAAGATTAGACGTTGATTTGGTTTGTAAAAAAAATATTCATAACATTAATAGCAATATCACCACCAAACATATAATGCAAGTAAATAAGTTAATATAAACGATAAGATATGTCCAACCAGACCACTCAGATGCATTTAATAGATAACACCAAGTTTTTCATATATATAGTCAACCGATTACATAATCGTTTGAAAGGAACAAAAATAGACTCGGGCTACATAACCCGGTCATACTAGTCTAGTACAACAAAAGAGATAACAAAATCTTCCTTCCAACTGTGTGATCCACTGTATGTCGGTTGCCTTCAAAACTTGGTGGAGCATCAATATGTACACAAAACGGATATAGATACCCGTCCCAAAAGTATAATACCTGCAAACATAGTCTATGGTGGGGGAAAAACTGGTGGTGGAATCAGGAACAACACCCTGTGAACATCAGAAACCCTACCCTCCAAATCTAGAACCAAACGGTTCAGGAATACCATCTGCTGCTCGAGCGTCAGAATACGAGCAGGTAAATCAACTGGCGGTAGATCCACTGGTGGCATCTGGGGTGGTAGTGGGGGTAATGGTGGTGACCCTGGTGGTGGTGGTGGTGGTGCCAGAAGTACCAAACCAAGCAGGTGAGTAAGCTCATCCTCGAGTTCACTAACTCGACGGATAACAAAATCTATCTGATGCTCAAGTGTGAGCACACGAGCCGGTAACTCGGTAGTAGCAACTAGGTAATGCAATGGGTGGTACGGGTCTGTGATGGGCATATCATGTGGGTGTAGGTCCATGTCCCTGGGTGGTATATGGGCATGTCCAGAGGGTCCTGCCTCGTCAGTATGGTCTATATGTGGTAGAATAGGGGCAATATGATCATGTGCAGGGACAACTGGCTCGTCTGGTAGGACATCATCCATCTCAATGTCTGCATTGCGCTGTAGGCCAATGGCCTGCAGTGCAGATGAAGTAACAGATGCATAAGATGAAGCATCTGAATCGGCATCGGAGTCAGAAGAAATGACAATAACCGGGACTACCGGTGCAGCGACCTCCAAAATAACCAAGTCATGAACATCCCCGTCTCCCAACTCATCACCAAAATGCTCCACAGGAATCACAGGAACTACAGCGTCGTCATCCTCGTCGAGATCGTCAATAAAAGGCATAATAGCAAGAGGAAGGACATCCCATGGTATAACCTCGACCACATGTTCACCCTCCGGGTGACCCATGATAACTATCTCGTTAAGTAGAGGGGGCATAACTAGCACATCATCATCAATAATGTCTCCTAACCCGTCTGCGTCGATAATGTCATCAACAATTGCGAACGGCTGAAAGTCATCCAAATCATCGTCAGATGCCGACTCGCTGTCGGACGTAATGACCTGGACTGCCGGTACATACTCGTCGTTGGAGGATAGCTCCATCGGGTCTACGTCGTCGTATATGTTGCTTCCCTCAGAGGAAGACATGATAGCCTGAGAAATAAGTTGTTCGACACGTATGAGTATTTGTTACGTTACATATATACACAAAATGTATTTTTCACACAATGTTCATTTTAAGTTATCCTACTTGAGTTGTGTGGATTAACTTAAAGTTGCATGTCTACCATTTAGATGACTAAGACACTAATGTCCTTGCTTGATTTGTCTGAGATGAATTCTTGTTGAAAGTGGACCATGTAAAATGTTTATGCAAATGAAAACATGTGTTTGTGTTTAGATGGTTTTCATGAGAGATCCCTAGTGATTGTAGACTTAGACTCAATAAAGAATCCTGGTTCACTACAATCGATGCTCTGATACCAAGCTGTCACACCCGCTCATAGCGGAAACGCAAGGTGTGATCTGTCTGGTTTTCATTGCATAAATATCGATGTACATGAACAAACTATATGAATAAAACATACTCCATTGCCATTACATAGTGTTTCAAAAGATTACAACATAAGTTTAGTGTGTCGGTTACAAACCATTAACATGAAAATAAAGCGTTATTGTTTCATACATTAACTTGAAATAAACTACAAAGGTTTAAACCATCATATTTCCTCAAAGAGGCGGAATATAATAGTTAAACCCTTCAAAAGATGGCATGGAGTTCCTGTACTTGTTATCTTGACTGGGAAATCCGACATGGTCCTTTAATTCCCTGAAATACATGTTAAGTTTGGAAAACATCAACAAAAGTTGGTGAATTCATGCAATTTAGTTGTAAACGATGTATGAAAAATGTGAGTTGTAGTATGTAAAGCGTCAATGAAATCGTTGATCATTAATGTTTTGCAAGGACATTAATATGTGTGACGAAATAGGAAGCAAACCAACCCTAGACGATTTTATGCCGATTCCTATCGACTGGGACACAAACGCACTCTTCTGTATGGGTCCACGACCAAGAGTGGGGCTCGCCAAAACCCAATAGATCTAGTCCTTTGTTCCTTGGTCCAAACTGGATTAATGGTGCTTATAGTATGGCCCTAATTCGCACATGATCTATGGTGTTTCATTACCTAACTTTAACATACTCTGAACATGTATCTTCCCCGATAGTTGTAAAGTTGTAAAACATTTAAATGAATAGGGGAACATGAACTCACAGTATCGCGTCCTGTGAATAGATGTAAATAAGATCTCACGTGCGGTCGTCCTGAATAGCGTTGAGACCTACAAATGTTCTTATTTTTGTTAGACACTTCGGTCTTTGTAAATAACTTGAGTACAAGTCTTTTGTCTTGAGTATGTGTAAGACTTGTATGTCTTTACTGTTCGTTAACTGTGTATTCGATGTATGAGTTGTTCAAATGTTCGTTAACTGTGTATTCGATGAATGAGTTGTATAGTCGGATCTCGTCCGCTGAATCTCGTGTCTTGTATGTATCACTTGTATAGTTGTGTTTCCAATAATAGTATCATTGGGCCAAGCCCATGTTTTCAAGTTATTGGGCTTTAAATAGTGCTGGGCCTCAAATAGTGTTGGGCCTCAAATAGTGTTGGGCCTCAAATAGTGTTGGGCCTCAATAGTGTTGGGCCTCAAATAGTGTTGGGCCTCAAATAGTGTTGGGCCTCAAATAGTGTTGGGCTTGAATAGTGTTGGGCTTGAATAGTGTTGGGCTTGAATAGTGTTGGGCTTAAATAGTGTTGGGCTTGAATAGTGTTGGGCTTTGGCCCATATGTTTGGTGTTTGGGCTTAGCCCATGAATTTATGTTAAGCCCATAATGAAGTTAAGCCCATTAAGAAAACTAAGCCCATTAAGTGTAAGTAGCCCATTTGTAAAAATAGTCTATTAAGTATATTAAGCCCATTTGTAATAAAAATAGCCCACTAGTATAATAAGCCCTTTATTTTTATAAAAACCTTTTTATAAAAATTTACTAAGTATACATTTTAGTAAATAAAAACCTACTAGTTTTTATAAGTTTATAAACATCCGGAATTTGTTATCGATAGGATACTTATATTTCGTGTCGATAAATCGTCTAAACGTCGTAGTAACTCCTCGGATTGGTGACTCGTTTAAGGATTCGTCCGTTGTCCGTTTTGACCATAATTGGTGTCCGATTATTTGAATCGTCCGTAACTCGTTTTAAGGCGTAATTATGTGAAGTCTCGTAGGACTTTTGTTATAAAGTGTTTTGAGTTTAAAGGTGACATTAGATACATATTCCTACTTTGATATATATAACTAATACCATCAAATAATCACATAGCACATAAGTTGTTAAATCACCAAATATATATTTTCTAAAAATATATATTTATAACTAACTTTGTTTTTATAAAAAGAATTTTTTATATCTTTTTAAATCTTGTAAGGGTTTAGCCAAAAATGATGGTTTTGTTAACATAATGATTTATTAAAAAAAAATGGCCATATAACCCTTGTATTAATCATTTAGCCATGTTTAATAAACATATCATTTTCTTTTCCAAATCACCAACAATTTATTTAACATCTTGACTAAACATATGAGACTTTTATAACATGAAATTATCAAGATGATATCCAAATCATGTAGGGTTTTAAACATGATCATTTCATATGCTAACAAGTTCAAAAACCAAGTTTAATTTTAGTTTTAACAACTTTTATAAAAATCTCTAGTTGTATGTTACTTTTTATAATCTTGTGAGAGTATTGTTTTTAACCAACAACCTTATATATTTTCACAAGATCAATAATTATGATCATCCATTTAATCCTTTATGTTAAAAACCCTTTAACATGAACATGCATAATTTTTAGATCATATCTTAACACATCTTCTAACAATTTATTTGCATCATAAACATCATAACAAGACTAAATAAGCATATATCAAGTCTTAGATCATAATATAAACAATCATAATTATATCATGATTTTTATTCTTTGCTTCTTTGTATTTTTTTTTTCATGTTTATTATGTATGATTTCCTTGGTTATTATTAGTAATAATAACAATCATAATCATAATATATTTGTAAAAAAAAAAAATAGTTATAGAAGCTTACTTCTAGCACTAGGCTAGGGATGATCTTGGAAGATTTTTAAGAACTAAGAATATGATAATCTTGATGGTAGAACACTTTTGTATGAATGAAAATCCTTCTTTTCACTTCCAAGAGCTTTAGATCACCTTATGTTACTTGGAAATCCATGTTGATCATGAAGGAGATGATAAAAATAATTGGGTTTTTTTTGAAGGTGTTCTTGATGGAAGATGAAGATGATGAGAGAGTTCTCTTATGTGTGTGTAAGATATGGTGTAAAGTGGTAGTAAGACTTAAGGGTTAAGTGTTAATAATAATCATCCATTTCATCCACTAGTAACAAGGTAAATAATATCTAGATATTTACCATAATAAACAAGGGGGTGGGACCCCTTGTTCACGGTCATGAGGTGGGGGGGGGGGGGGGGTCTTATGTGGTAAAAATAACTTAGTAAATTTTAAGGTTTCAAATGAAGTATAAGTTGTAAGCATTTAGGTGTTTAGGTTTTGCAATTTTTCCGAGATGTTTCTTGACTTGAAAAGATCATAAACTAGCTTTACAAGACTAAAAAAAATAACCACTAGTTCGCTACATGTGTCAAAATATGGTTCAGCTCGATGTATAGCGCTCGTTTCACAAGTAGATAGTCGAAAGGTGCGCTTATGGAAGTTGTAGGAAAATTCCAGTTATGCGTGAAATTGATATTCCCTAATTATTTTTATATGAAATTGGTGCCTAAACATCAATTTTGCATCTTGTAATAAAAATACAATTGCTGAATTTTTGCGGAAAATTCATGAAATGGTCACTTTTAGCGCATTTCGGACAGTTTTTAGTGCTACCGGGCATTGGTAAATTATTAACCAAACCATTGTATTCCCATATAGGGTTTAATATATAACTGATGTTGGACTCTCATCCGAGTCCTAAGGATGTCATTTTTGATGTTTTCTGCGGATCCGGAGTTTTCGTCAGCACTCTAGTTCACTAGACACTACTCTAGTTGTTTCGATGAATTGTTTGCACTATTTCAAATGTACCCAATAAAAATGAATCATGTGTAATAACCAATGAATATTCCATGAGTTTTCTAAGACGTATACCATGTAATCATGCAGTCAGAATATTCAAAACACATGCTTGTATAATGTAAATCACTGTTTTAAATGTAAGTAAATTACCCGAAAGTGGCAGTTGTCACAGATCTCGTGCTCACGCCTCCCAACGAGTAGAATCAACTTATGAAGACACAGAAGTTCATGCCAGATCCACAGGCAGTTACCAGAGACAACACCACGGTGAACCACACCCTCATCGAAGACAATCGGTTCATGATAGGTTGGGTTCTCAACGAGACACCGACACCGATGAATCTGATCCAACATACCGTTTGAGTGCAAACACCAGTGTGTTCAATCGACTGCAGCCAAACTATAACAAGTGCAGGCCTCGAGCGGTTTATAACCCTGAGGCAGAGCACAACTATGACTTAGTTTACCGCCCTGCAGAAGCAGTGGAAAACTCGAAGTTCATACTGGAGATAGCTCTAGCTCCATTGGAGAAGGCTAAATTACCATCCAACATAGGGAAGTTCAATGGGTTAACAGACCCCGATGATCATCTGAGAGTGTTTACCAGCGCGGGTTTGGTTGGAGGTTGGACCCTTCCGCTATGGTGTCATCTGTTTGTACAAATATTAACTGGCCCAGCGCGAATCTGGTTTGATAACCTACCAACTGGACAGATTGAGTCATGGAAAGATCTGCGTGAAAAGTTTTTAACACACTTCAGCCAACAACGGCGTTCCATTCGAGACACTTCCGACGTCATGAACATATGGCGCCGTGATGACGAAAATCTAGAGGATTTCATCACTAGATACAATAAAGAAGTGTTGGAAATTGGCGGTGTTCATGAACAACTAATCCGTGCTCAATTCAAGTACGCAGTTAGGTGTGATGACATGGTTAAAGTCTTATCTGGAACAGAGGGCCTTACGACAAGTTGGGAAAAGATAATGGCGGCGGCCAAAGTTTACGCGCAAACTGAGAAAAACCTCACTACAAACAGGCCTCCACCACCACACAATAGGCCCGCGGACTTAAGCTTAACCGGGGAAAGAAGGTTCAAAAAATCATGGCGCGAGCCGTCAGGAAGTCGTTCCTCTGAAGATGCCCACACAACAATCAGCAAACTCTCCGTGCAGCGGGAGAACAAACAAGAAAAAAGGGAGAGACAGTGGACTCCCCTAATAAAAACCCCGGCGGAGGTCTTAAGTATTGAAGACTATCAATTCAAACCTCCGATCCCGATGAAAAGTAAACGTGGACAAGACCCGACGCAATACTGCGACTATCATAAAGACAACGGGCATACCACTAACAACTGCATCTCCCTGCGCACAGAAATAGAGAAAGCCCTCAAGAGCGGCGAACTCACGCATTTACTCCAAAATGTGCGCAAAGAGATTAAGCAGATAACCCGGGGAGAGGAAGGCCCAAGCAAACGGGCAAAAACCTAAAAAAAACAAGTTTTCCGCGGAAAGGTATGATCCATCAAGCAAGGCGGAAACACTAAGTTAAGTTCCACATAATTATTAGCAAAAACTTTGTAAAGCCTCTGCGCTCTATCCATTAATAAAATTACAAAGTTTCTATTATTCCTATGTTTACAAAGTGCATGCAATTTCTTTTAGTAAGCGCAAAAACATTATGGTAGTTCTAAAACAAGCTTCATGAACGGTCAGTGATCATATCACAAACGACCATAAGTTCAAGCATAAGTTTTATACCAACTTCATTCGCCTTACTCGACAAAAAGTAATCGTACTCATGCAACATATTGTAAACAAACAAATAGAAACATGTTATTATCAGCGTACAGATACGCTCCAAAAGACTTGCAAACACGGCAGTGTTTAAGATACTTGCGCAACAGCGCACCATCAAAACAAGGATTTACATCCCGAATATTACATAGAAAATTGTTCAATACAATTTCAAACTACTCTAAATCTTCACCCTCATCTGGAAAGATTTCCTTTAATTGCGCCACGTGATCATCCGATTGCAGCGCTACGTTTATCAGGTCCATGACCGGAAGTTCCAAGTTGTTAAACTCTGTTTTCATAGAGGCAAGCGCGGCGCCAGTATTTACACCAAAGGTTGCAGACTTACTATCATCCCAGTCAACCTTCAACGCGCTATTCACATGCTGGGTACATTCCGCATATCCTTGCGCATATCCATCTCGTCGCGCAGCAATCATTAAGTTAGCAACAGTTTTATCCAGCTCTTGAGAATTTAACACAGATTCAGCAACCTATGAAATCAAGCAAGGAAGAGTATCAAGAGAGCGCATAAACAATTCCACAACAAAAAGAAAGACAAAACTTACACAGGCAATCCCGCGATCTTTCAACCAGGCCATATCATTCTTTAAAGGTTCAAGCTCGCTTTCCGCTGTAACCCGCGCCGTTTCAGAATTTTCTAATTTCTCTTCAAACTCAGTCAAACGGCGGGAGGTTTCAGCGTTCTCGGAACGCGCAAGCTCTAGATCCTTCTTAAGTTGTTCCTGATCAGAAACCAAAGCAGTAAGTTCCTCTAACTCTTTATCTCTAAGGGCAAGAGTGGCAAAAGCTTGTACCTCCTGTTGCTCACTACATTCCCTATGAGAACGAGCCTCCGCTAGCGCAACTTCTGCATCGGCTTTCTCCTTCTTCAATCTTTCTACTTCCGCATCTTGATTCTTTAATTTTTCAACCTCAGCCTTGAGGTTATTAATGATATTACGAAGGTTTGCCTTCTCAGCATTGTCTTTCTCGCAAATTCTCCTCCAATTTTTGCGTTCCTCAGACAGGAGAGCAGCTTCAGCTTCCGCTTTTCTCTTCCAACCAGCAACAGACCATTCCTCAGTCTTGCGCTCAGCCTCAAACTTGGCTTGTTCAGCTTCTAACTTGGCCTTCAGCTGAGCTATACGTTTTTCATCCTTGGCGAATTTCTTTTGAGATGCCACAGAAGATTCCCGCTCCTTATGCATACTGTACCACTCACGCACTATGCGATGAGTGGTAGAGACATGAGAAGAGGTTTCTGCAAGATAAGACTGATAGGTTTGTTCATAAGGACGACTTTCCTGAAACTTGATCTCTCCAGGCGGAAGTATTCCCTGTAACCAATCTTGGCACACACGCCAATCTGAGAAAGTGTCGCCTTTCTTCAAATTCCAAACAGGGATATGAGGATCAGAAGTATCTTTTTCCGTGTAAGTCCGGTAGTAGTAATCTCCCAAAGTTTCTTCCGGACGGATTGGGGAATGTTTACTAATACCAGCAGATGGGTCTAACCCTTCAACTGTCACCTTTTCAACACGCTCCGGCATGGCGTCAGACGGTTCACGGGAAGGTGTAGAAGTTTTTTCAACAGATGATTCCTTCCCCAAATCTTGAGCAACAGCTTCAGGGGTTGGTGAATTATCAGCACCACCCACCACACCCGGATCAACAACCTCTTCAACACCAACAGGCTTCTCAGCCTCAACAGCCTTCTCAGCCTCAACAGCCTTCTCTACACCATCACCAGCAACATCTGTAGGCCCTAACTGGTCAACAGCAGAAGCGCGCGGAAGGGCAGAGGGAAGTTCTTCATTTACCACAGTTGGCAGTTCTGTGGGAACAGGGGAAACAGGAACCTCTGGAAAAATAATAGAAATCCGTAAAAATTTAACGCGCGTAAAGAAAGCAAGGGAAAACAACACTTACCAGGAACAGACTCTGAAACAAAAGCATCAAGATTCCCTTTTCGGGTAATCTTCTTCTTCTGAGTTTTCTTAGGAGGTTGCCCCTCCACATCAGTATCAGCTTGTTTCCTCTTACCCGCTTTCCTATGCACCAAGTGCTCGGGACTAGAATCTAAGTCAATAGGTTCATTTGGGTTGGATGGGGGAAGATCAGCAGAATCCCTCGGTTCAGGCTTCGGCTCTCGTACAGTTACTACAGGAGTAAGACCCTCCAAAGAGTCAGAAACCACCACATAATCACACCTGGAGTCAGAGGAATGGCGCGTACCTATCTTCTCTCCAACATTCTTAGCCTTCAAAGGTTGAATTTTAACAGCCTCACTTCTCTTTGGCACAGAAGTAGAAGTTGTTGCGCGTTTTTTCTTTTCAGGGCCTATGCCCAAATTCAACAATTCACCTACAAAGGCGCAAAACAAAAATTTACCCACAAAGAGAAAAAAAGGAAAACAAAAACAGATATAACTTACCAGCACCAGCAGCTGGCTGAGCAGACAGATCCGCATCTCGCGGAAGAACAAAGTTTCTTACAATCCTATGGTACCAAAGCTCTTCTTCAGGCTTTTTCTTAATAGTACCCATCTTCCCACCCTCCCTCTTAAAAGCAACAACATACAGTGAAACAACTGTAACAAAGGAGAGAGGGGGAAGAGGAAAAAACCCCAAACTTACTACGACCATCCTCCGTGTACACAGGCTTGTCATCACGCTCCATCTTCCAATTCAAGCTCATGCCGGCTCCGACGAGAGCTTTCTCTGGCAAAGCAATGTTGGGAACATCCTTTAAATCTTGATACCAGTTCTCATCAACAGGGGTCTGGAGCGTTTCGATCGGAACATCTTCTTTCCCCCTTAAAACCATCTTCACCGGAATCACTCCGGCCTTGATAAAAAAGAATTTTTGCTTCCAATCATGGAAGGATTTTGGGGGCTGCAGTAAAATCTTCTTTGCAGAAGCCCTCTGAACGAAAGAATAGAACCCTTGGGTACAATGCATCTGATGAAAAACCCTAAATCGGGGAACGGTCGGTTCAACATGCATTGTCCGACACACGAATTCGAAATGTCGAACCCTAACCATGCCAATAGGGTGAAGTTGGGAGATATGCAGGTTGTAAAACCCAAGGATTTCAAGGAAAATCCTAGTAACAGGCAAGCGAAAGTTACCGTCACAGAAAAAATCACAAAAGAGAGTAATATACCCAACCGGAGCATCCGCCGCTGTCTGCCCCTCTTCAGGATACAGAGCCCCCCAGTTTTCCGGGAATTTAAGATTCTGAATTAAACCATCAAAGGACGCTCTCGGCCACTTCAACGGTGGAAGTTCAGTCGACATGTCTTCAACAAGATCTTCTTGATGTTCCCCAGTTGACATAGGAGGGAGAATGGTGAAGTTTTTCTTAGAAAAAGGGAATGGGGAAAGTTTTTCAACAAAACAATGATTGTACAAAAAAGGTTACCCAAACGTTATATATACTCATCGCAATTAATAGCATTGGTAACCGTCGCAGCGACTTTCCCGGATATCACAGTTCTCCAAGCACCAGGAAAAGTGAATATAAAACACACACGCGTCTGCACGCGCGCGTGTAAGACACGGACAGTAAAAACAACTGGCAAGGACAGGTTGTCACTCAATTTACTGCACCAGTCTCATCAAAAGTCAAAGATTTTCAAAAATCTTTACAAAAAATCAAAATGAAGCTTCGTCCAGAAGTTTTCTTATTTTTTCGCGCCCAAAAGCATTTCCCTCTCACAAGTCCAGTGCTCCACTTATTTACATAAGTACAACACTAGACTGGGGGGACTTGAAGGGGTAAGGTCCCAAAAACCTCATAATAGGCCCTTGGGACCATACCACAACCTTACCTTTTCAGCCTTATACCTTGCGCGACCGCGCACTGGTTTCTCAAATAAAGGCTTAAAGAATAGTCAGCAGACAACACTTGCGCGCCCAAAGGGAACCATAAAACCTTGCGCCTTTCCTACATAAAACAAAGGATAAAAATCCTTAGTTAGACACTTCCGCTTGGTATCCAGACTTGGATATTATCTTACCCAGACTTGGGATTTATATATTCAGGGGTCTCCACACGATAAAGTACCACACTAGATTACAGCAGTAATCTTCTAGAAGAAATATAATCGTGCACCACCCAGAAGGTTATAACCGTCTGGACACGTGTCATTACCACAGGCACCCCTGAAATCACAACGAAGGCATGCAATTGAAGAGTAATCCCCACTTAATCACATTACACGTGGCGAATCACCAGCCTTTGATCTAAATCACGATCCGTGTGCTCTCACGTCGGATCAAAGAACTTAAACGGAAGGAAATGTAACCGCTTACGGGGTTAGCATCTTCCGTCAACTTTTCACCAACGGGTTTTCCCGCCTAAACGACTCCCGGCTATAAATATGAGATGCAACCCAGGTATGAATTCAAGTTACACACACTTCTCAAACACTTCTTCTTCTTCATTACCCATACTTATTCTCACACCGGAGTCGGGTCAAGGAGAGAACCCTCTTCTCCCCTTGGCGAGGCTAACGGTGCTCTTTTTTGCAGAGTTCTCGGAGAAGAAGATTGGTTGCACCTGAATCGATCGAGAGGAAACTAACCTTTTTATGCGGATTCAAACCCCCTAGATATCTCGGTTCCGACCATTTATCTAGTGTTTCTTCAGCTGTGGTGGTATCCGGCGCGCCCCGTGACTGGGGCCTGCTGGTGTAACCAAGGACGGCTCTGCCGTTAAGACCGCTTGTTGTGCGCTCAAAGATTGATACGCCTCATTAATGGTGGCAAGTTGCTTGGCGTACCATGAGGCTGGGGTTTCGCCCTCTGGTAGCCCTAGTAGCGCCGAAATGTTCTGAGGTGGAGCTGGGTTTGTAGGTCCAGCGCCGTTGTTTCCTGGGGTTACCGTTTGAGTGATGCGGGTGATGCTCCCGCGCGGTCCCCCCGTGTTGGTTACTTCGATTTCGCCAATTTCTTCAATGTGTTGGGGTTGGACGTTTTGATTGCCCTCGCCCAACACCGCATTAGAGTTTGCTCCGAAACCAAACTCCGGAATGATTCCTTGACCAGCCATGATAGAAGGAAGAGAACAACGAAAACTCAGAAAAAAGAAGATGAAAGTGTTTTGTAGAAAACCGGTGGGCGCCAATGAAGAAACACATAACTAATTAGGGGACTAATCGGTTTGGTTTATGTTCCTACCATAGTGGTTAATCTTCTAATGGCTTTCTGAGCTTCGTAATGATCGTCTAAGTTATCCTGCAAAACAGAACACCGTTACTCGTTAAGAGGGGAATGTGGGGGTTTCCCTCTTAACCGGGCTCCGGCGTGAGAATAAGCGACTGCTTTGGGAAGATAACTAAGCATTAAGTGTGAGAGTGGAGGGAATGGAATGTTTTAACCTGTGAAGTGAGGTCTCTATTTATAGCCGGAGAGGTGTAAGAGGATATGGGCTGATGGGCCTTGGGCCTAAAGGCGACAACATAGAGGATATGCTCCTTGTCTCACTGGTGTCGACCGTTAGTGGCTTCTAGGAGCTTTCTGGAGTTGGCGCAATGTGATTGGGGCCACGTGTCACTGTTGTCGGCCTGGCCGCCCCTCTGCCATCAGCAGGTAAGTGGAGATCGTGGGGCAGTTGTCTCTGCCCTGCGATTGGTGCCATGTAGGCATCCTTAAGTACTCTTTGTCTCCTGCATGTCAGACGATCGTGGAGCACGATTGAGCAGGGCCAGAAGGACGCTGATTGGCTCTTTACTTGTACCTTGTGTACTATCTGAAACAGCCTTGCGCTGCTGCCCTGCGCGATTTTTGCTGGGCACGTAACTATCTCGCGCAGGGTATGGGTGATTGAGTGCTCTTTCAGAATGCTAAGTGTTGTAATTGGAGCTTGACATTGTCCTTCCTCGCGCAGGTTAAAATAGAAGGTGTTGTGGCCCGCGCGAGGTTGCTAATGAGAAATTTGTTGAAATAAGGAGTATGGTCCCGCGCGCGACCCTGCTGGAGGTTTGCGCGGCTTTTTTGGGACCATACCCCTTCAACACCTAACAATTTTCCCTCACAACCCAACCATTTCCCTCAAACAATCAAAACCATCCCGCCGTGAAAAATACCACGCGTTGAAAAGTTTACGCGTGAAAAATGGAGGTGGCGGTGGTGTTTTGTTATCTTCCACGCGTGAAGAAATTCCATCACGGTGAAACTATGCACCACCCCGCCTGCCTTAATAGTCTAGCAATATGGTGTTTATTCTCCATAAAAATGTGTTGCTTAAAATACTTATAAGTTTACGCATATATTATTAAGGTGTAAAAATCTGGTCTTTAAGTCCGGACGAAGTGCTTGCCGGAAGTGGCCATCGATGCCGATGTCACACCCCATGAGTAGATGAGGAAATCACACCCCATCGGCAAGAGGGTTTAAGATTTTATAGCCCATGCCGAAAACTACAAAGCAAATCACACATACATGCCGATTCCGATCGGCGCCGATGGAAAACACCATTCCGTATGTGTTGGTGTCGATGATGTCGTTGCTTTTCATTCATGCCGATGGGATGATGTCGAACTCACTTTGGCCTCCCTAAAAAAAGTAGAGAATGCGAGAAACATATAGTTAAATGCATGAAAAATAACCACATAGTAAGAAAAAAAGACACAGTTAAAACATTTTATATATAACTAGTGGCGGACCCATTTTTTTTTCCTATAGGCTCGGTTTTTGGTGCTCAGATGTGCTTTAACATAGTGTCCGATTTTACGGTTCATGCTGGGCCAAGTCACATAAGTAATGATAACTTATCGTTGCAACCGTTAAAACTAATAGCCACAATGAGGTTTTTGAGTTAAGCATCACAATGAAAAGGTAATGCATGATTCAATAACCAATTAGAAAAAAAAAAAGTAACTAAAGTACTTAATCGAATTTGATATTGGTTTTCTAGCTTTTTAAATAAGGTTTGAATTATATAAAAAAAATTATAACTAATTTTTTTTTAATAAACATGATCATAAAAACTAAGTCATTTTTAGTACGATTTTTTAGGAAGTTATTTACAATTTTTGTGCTCTAAGACCACACGGTGTGGATAAGCATGATGTCATACCCCAACCGATGCCGGAATCATCAGGGCGCGACACTAGGCGAATCAGATTGCTCAAGAGAATCTATAACAACTATTCATTACCAATATTTTAAAGGTTCATCATCCCATACTAACGAACAAATATTCAACAAACACTTATTACCGATAACGAGTTCTCATAAAACAAAACATGATCCGACAACCTAGATTTTATTGTTGTGGGTTTCTAGACTTCTAAGGTGAGTACACAAGTTTAGCATAGATATAGTATAGAAAGCGTTTATGCATAACCAGCATGTAACACGTAACGGGCGAAGCATGTAAACTACCAACAATGATACAACCTAACCACATGACTGCGAGTAGAGTATGCGCGACACATGTTCACCGAAGCAAACACGTGAAGTAAAGTATGTGATCCTTAGCAACCCCTGACGAATTAGGTGCTGAGTCCAAACTATAGTACTATCGTTGCTAAAGGCGGTTTGGCAAATATCACTGTTTAAGCATAGTAACAAGCATTCAACTAATCACGTATAGCATGCGAGAGCGGTTAGCGTTTATAAAAGTGTTTGCGTTGTGTGTTGTGTTTTTGATAGAGAACGTATGTAACACCCAAAAGTGCATTAAACGAAAATGGGTTCGAGTATACTCATAGTGCGTGTTTAACAGATAAACACAGTCTGGTTGGATTGAAGGGAGCGCCGGGTCAGTCTGCGTACGGGAACAGAAGTATAAGTCTTCCTAAGTGCTGAAACGGTCGGAAACGGAGCGTCGAGTGGAGTAAAACCGAGTTAAGGGTTCAACGGTCCATTCGGACGAATGGGTATAGTCTATCCGGTCGGATGGGCTGTGTTCATCCGGACGGATGGGCTGTGTCTATCCAGATGGATGGACATTGTCCATTCGGACGGATGGCCTAGAAACAATTTGATGTGCAACTGATGTTTTAAAATAGAAGGAAAAGTTTGGGTGTGGGTGCAAAGTCTATCCAAACGGATGGACATAGTCCATTCGAACGGATGGACGGTGTTTGAAGTTTTGTAAAATTTTCTGAGATAAAAATGTTTTAATTAGCGGGGACAGACGTGATGATGGAATCAAACAACGGAAATCTTCAGGGCCAGTTCATCCGGACGGATGGGCGTTGTCCATTCGGCGGATATGCTGTTCTTGACGAAAATTCATGCTTGACCCGTTAATCGGTTTATCTGTTTGGTGGAAATCAGTTTTCGAGTCGGCTTTCGAATATGGAACGAGTCGAGGGTCTGATGGAGTCCCGATTCCACCAATGTTTTATAAAAATCAAAAAGGAGTTCGTAAATTAGTTGTAAAACATGAAAATCTTTTAGATCCTGATCCAATCTCGATTGAATGATGCTCCACAGCATTTTGCCTAGGCAAAACGAGTGGAAACCATCTTCGAGGTGTTTGGAATCAAGGGTTTTGGGAAAAAGTTAAAGTGTGTGTGTGATTTTGATGAAAGAAGATGGAGTAGAAGTGGAATAGAGATGGAGATTGGAGAAGATTGAAGGAAAATGCTTACAAAAGTCTTGAATCGCAGCTGAAAGCTTGAGAGCGGATGAGAGAACCAAAAGTGTTGAAATGGAGACACAAGGCCTCAATTTATAGGTGAGGGGTGAGGTCTTGTGTTGTGGGCAGATGAGGTACATCCGGATGGGCTCCATTCGGATGGATGAGCTCCCTCCGAACGGACGGGCTCCATCTGGACGGATGAGCTCCATTCGAATGGACGAGCTTCATCCGGACGGATGAGCTCCATCCGAACGGACGAGCTCCATCCGGACGGAGGAGCTCCATCCGAACGGACGAGATCCATCCGGACGGATGAGCTCCATCCGAACGGACGAGATCCATCCTGACGGATGAGCTCCATCTGGGCGGATGGCCCGTTCGGACGACTAAGTTTTGGCGTTTTAATAGTTTCCAACTTTAAGTGTTGCGTTGCGTTTTAGTGTGGTAAATCGAGTTGTTCCCGTGAGCGTTGAGTTTGCGTTGCGATAAGCGTTTGCAAGTATAATCCATAAACATATAAAGCACACACAGGTTAAGCATATAAGAACACATAGCATAGCATTACTACTACAATTAACAGCGTTTGCGATTAGCGAGTTAGTGCGATAAGCAAGTGCGAAAGCGAGAGTGGTTACCGAACAAACAAACACACTCGGTAAGTAAAATAACATAATTCTCTGTAATTCATGTGGCGTTAGCGTTGAGCGTTTGCGACTATAAAGCGTTTAAACGTGCAGCGTTGCGGTGTGATGAAAATGTACATAGTATAAGATAACCCTTTATTTATATCGAACCTTAGAGTACAAGGTGGTTACAATTCAAGGCAAAAGCAAATGGATAACAATCCGAAAAGTCGGGTTGTTACACATGAAAAATGGGCGTTATTCGACATGTGGACGCCACATCAGCGCGCGTCAGAAAAATGGCATGGTGGAAAAAGGGAGGGGTGAGAAGGGGCGTTATCCGACACGTGACACATATTTTTTATTTTTATTTATATTTATAAATTATATAAACTCTATTAAATTTAAATAAAACCCAATTAATACTAATTAGAAGATTGCATAATTTAAAATTTAAAGATTACATAGCTAAAATATTTAAAACATTACATAACATGAAAAATTAAAAACGTTACATAGCTTAGACTAAAATGTTAACCTAAAAACGCATTATTTCGATCGTCATTGTCCACGTTGTTGAGAACCGCTTCAAATCTCATACATTCAACATGAATCATCCGAAAAACATGAATGAAGTGCATGTTTGGGTCGGATGGCATCACCCCTACGAGTACAAAATTCTTGATGAACTCGTTCCCAAAACGAAGACGTGTTTAACGGAGGCCCTTGGTTCTCACGAACCGCGACCCACGATTCGCATAACGTGATGTCATCTTCTAAGATCCATGGAATAACCGGCATTGTGCAACGTTGTGTGCGAGAGTGTTGTGGCATGTGATATGAAAGTTTTAGATTGAATGGGAAAATGGAGTAAAGATTATGTGTTTATATAGAGTAAATTGCATGAAAAATTTTGATTTTTTTTACTAGCCGTTGAGGTAAACAGCTAATTCCAATGACCCAATAACAACATGACACACGTGCACACTTATTAACTCAACGCCGGTTGAATTCTCCAAGCCCTTCTCTCAACGTCGTGTACAAAGCCGAGTGTGGTGTGGTGTGTGCGGCATAGAAAGACATAAACACTGTTGATCCACGCCCACACCGTGTAGTCTAAAATAGTTTTAAATAGTATAGTTATGAACATTATAGTATTTTAGTAATATTCCATTCCATTCCAGCTAATATAAATTTGGAACATAAATAATCCAGCTAATACATACATAGCTTATACGTAATATCTTGAAAAAGACATCCAAATAATATTATTTTATTAAAAGTGTTTATAAAAATCTGGAGGTGTCTTTTAACTTTCTATATTTTGCGGTGGCCTTGTTGGTTTGTTTATTGTCCCATGTCCCCTTGTCTTAAGGTCATTTTCGTCTTTTGCATCTAAACAACCAAAAAGTGTTCATACATTCATTTAAGTAGTGTTATCATTAAAAATGTAACCTTAAAAAGAGTAAAATATATAAATCTGTAGTTGTTTAATAATATGTTTCGAAATCCATTATTCAATTCTAAGTAATCAAATCATTTAATCATTGTAACAAAAGTGTTACCATTCGAGTTGCATGGTATAGTGTTTGTGTAATTGTATATGATTTTATCGTTTAAGGTTTTGATAAGCAGATAATTTCCAATTATTTTAAAATGTTACTTATTACTAGTAGTGGTGAGAAAGAAAAAAACAAATTACTGATTTAACCGAATCTGTTAGGAACCGATGGTTTAGTTATGCTTTATTAATAACCGATTTTAGGGGTGGTTCAGGTTGTACGTATTTTCTAAAGACCATACCATATTGGGTGATAATCATTACAGAACATTAAGTTATTGCGATAACAATACAAACAAGACTAAATCATTTAACAGAACATTATGTTTATATTGTTTATATGAAAAAATATTAAACTAATTTGTTAATATACCTTTTTAATTTTAAAATGAGAAGCCGGCTTACACTCACTCAATTTATTGTAACCCGGTCCAAAACACCAAAAATTTGAAATACAATTAAAAATGAAATGGAATCATATAGAAATTAGAAACAGAATAATAATATTCGAAAGTTAGGCTACTCGGTATGGGGATGTCCCTGCCCCGTCGAGCCCCTGCGTCGCCCCGGAACACCGTTTCCACTGCCCCGTCACCGTCCTCCTGCAGACGTTCTTGCCGTGCCCCTTCTTCTAACACACACATATACATACAACATATATATTTAGGCCCATTCTCCATTTCTCTAGATCCATCCCCTTTTCGGCCCATCCTCATACCCATCCTATGTGACGAAGCATCATTTGAGACTACCCTCCTCCATACCGAGTAGTCTTACATCTTATGTTATACACTTACAGCACATCTGATTGTGAAAGCATAACTTGAGTTGACCATATTTTGATGCCATCTTCTTCTGTCACAACATCATTATTTATACACACTCTTTCACCATTAAACTCTCACTAACAAATTCCAATTTCAAGATCCAAATTCTCCAATCATGACTCCTCAATTTCAACACCCTTAAACAACCCACAATCCAAATCCTCATATTTTCACATCTTTTTGCACAAAATCCGGTTTCCGTGTTTCTGTATTTTTATATAGAAGTTCTGCCGTTCGAAAAAAAAAAATCTGGGTTTTGCAATATTATTATCAACAACAACATGGCACCAAGCTCTGTAGTGGTCACAATTGACAAACCAACCAACATCTCATTAGTAGAACTAACCGAATCCGACATGTTGTTCGAAAAACAGAAACCCGCGTCCACGAAGCAGTTTTCGTGGACTTTGTTGTTAAAAGCTCACAGAATCCTGTCCTTGTTTCCGTACCTGGCAATGTTACTTTCAAAAACTTTGGTTACTGTTAAGAAACGGATTGCGGTTGCGAATTCAGGAGCCACAGATGAAGTTGTGTACAAAGAACGGTTGATGTACAAGTTCATCAAGGTGTTTCTTGCGGTTTCGGTTATTGGGTTGGTTGTGGAATTTGTTGCTTATTTTCAGCAATGGGATTTGAATTTTATTCATGAGTTTAATCCTACAAATGTTATGGGATTGTTGCATTGGGGTTACATGTGTTGGGTGTCATTAAGAGGGGAATATGTTGCTCCATTTGTCATGATGTTGTCTCAGTTCTGTGTTGTGTTGTTTATGATCCAATCGCTTGATCGGTTTATACTCGGAATTGGGTGTTTTTGGATCAAGATTAAGAAGATTAAACCAAAGATTGATGAAAGTTATGATGTTGAAGATGCTGACAATTTCCCCATGGTTCTTGTTCAGATCCCCATGTGCAATGAAAGAGAGGTAAGAGCTTAATCCTAAATATTAGGGGTGCGAACGAGCTGAGCGGCTCTTAGTTTCTAGAGTCTAGTTCATTAAAAGCTCGACTTTAGCTGAGGTTGAACGGGTTTGAGCTTAAATATAAGCACGTTTAATAAATGAGTCTGAGCCTCAGCTCGACCAAGGCTAAACGAGTGTATTATTTATATAATTTTTATTTAATATTTTAAATATTTGTTATTCTATATAAAATTATGATGGAAATAACCAAATAATTTATAGAGTAAATTAATTTTTGAGTCCCTGTGTTTTAGTGGTTTTAACCACTTGAGTTCAAAATCAAAAAGTTTAACGCCCTGAGTCCCTAATCGCTCATTTTATAACGTTTTGAGTCCAATTTTGTTCATTTTATAACGTTTTAAGTCCAATTTTGTTAAAAAAAAAATTGGACTCAAAAAGTTATAAAAAATGTATAGGGACTCAGGGTGTTAAACATTTTAATTTTGGACTCAAATTGTTAAAACAACTAAAACACAAGTTCTCAAAAAGTAATTTTCTAATTTATATATTGTATTATGTATAAAAACTATAATTATAATTATGTATAGAAGTAAATATAACTTTATATAAATTAATTAATTATAAAAACTAAATGATCCATCCAATCTCGAGCTTTAGAAATAGAGCTCTTAAACCATAATCCCAGTTTGAAAAATCTTGTTTACAAGGTCAAAATTTGTCAAACATTCAACAGTTACAAAGTCAAAGTCAATTTTTATGCTAAAAATTTTGTGGGATTTGTGTACTGAAGGTGTATGAACAATCAATTGCCTCTGCTTGTCAACTGGATTGGCCAAAAGACAGGATCTTGATTCAGGTTTTGGATGATTCAAGTGATGAAATATTACAAGTTTTGATCAGAAATGAAGTTAATTCATGGAGAGAAAAGGGAGTTAATATTATTTACAGACACAGATTCATAAGAACAGGCTACAAAGCTGGAAATCTTCACTCAGCTATGCAATGTGATTACGTAAAAGATTATGAGTTTGTCGCGATTTTGGATGCAGATTTCCAGCCCAACCCGGATTTCCTGAAACTCACAGTCCCTCATTTTAAGGTAACCACAATTCCGTTGTCATTCGTACTAATTATAGCATCTATCGCCCCTTTTTTCGGGTAATGAATGTTAAAAAGTCCATTTTTGGCCCGTTTACTAAATGGGTCGACTCAAGTTATATGTCATGTCAGACGGTTTGGATAAAATATTATTAGAAAGAAAAAGAACGGGTTGAACGGGTTGGAAGCCGTCCCAAATGGATTTGAAATTTGAATACATACAACCTCAGCTAATTTTAGGGTAACATACTTTTTTTTATTTTTTATTAAAAAAATCTTAAACTAGTTATGGTATGCTAAAATCCCGCCACTTGTAAAAGTTACACGAAAAAAGACACTAGACTACTTTTTATAAATTAAAGTCCCTAAACTTGTCTAGAATTCTCTCACTTGTGAATTTTGTATAAAAAACGAACAAAATATTGTTTACGGGTCAACCCAACTCGGCCCGTTTTAGCCCATATCAAAATAATAGATAATGTTCAATTTTGGTAACTTATGGAGGATTTCTAATTTCAGGGAAAACCAGATGTGGGTTTGGTTCAAGCCAGATGGGCCTTTGTAAACAAAGATGAGAATTTACTCACAAGGCTACAAAACATCAACTTGTGCTTCCATTTTGAGGTTGAACAGCAAGTCAACAGCCATTTTCTCAGTTTCTTTGGGTTCAATGGGACTGCTGGTGTTTGGAGGATTAAGGCGTTGGAAGAATCCGGTGGCTGGCTCGAAAGAACCACAGTTGAAGATATGGACATTGCGGTTCGGGCCCATTTGAATGGATGGAAGTTTGTTTATTTAAATGATGTTAAAGTCCTTTGTGAGTTGCCCGAGTCGTACGAAGCATACAAAAAACAACAACATCGATGGCATTCGGGTCCTATGCAGCTCTTTAGACTTTGTCTTCCGGCTATCCTTAAATCTAAGGTTTGTTTCCATTTGATGTTTTGTTTGATTCATCTCTTGATTCCCTGAATATTTTAGAGGCAGGTATTCGACCCGTTTCTTATACATGGGTCATTTTGGGTTATAATTTATCACAAATGAGTCAAATAAAGCACTAAAGCTAAAATAAGGGGCGCTAAATGGGTCATGTTCCTGGGTTGGCAGGTCAAACCTGAACATGACAAGAATTTGAAAATCATGTCAGACATGTGAACCCGAACACGAAACAAAAATATTTGTGGCCTGATAAAAATACGACCTGTTTAGCCCGAATTTTATCTTTTTTTTTTTTGCATATTAGTTCATAAAAATTATAAATTTACAAAAATAAAAAATTACAAATCTAGTTTTTGTATCTTAAATAACCCATTAAGACAATAGAGTGTTTCATGTCAATCTGACCCGACGCGTTTCAACTCATACTTAAAAATTAGAAGGCACCATTTTGACCCGTTACAAAACCCCTGTAACCCGCCCACTTTGATCAACCGTAAAATCTGTTATCCATCACTAACCGTTGAATTACCATTGCAGATATCGAAATGGAAAAAGGCGAATTTGATCTTCTTGTTCTTCCTATTAAGGAAGCTAATTCTACCATTTTACTCGTTCACACTCTTCTGCGTGATCCTACCATTAACAATGTTCATACCCGAAGCCGAATTACCAATATGGGTCATATGCTACGTACCCGTAACCATGTCCATTTTAAACATCCTCCCTACACCAAAAGCATTCCCTTTCCTAATGCCATACTTACTATTCGAAAACACAATGTCGGTCACCAAGTTCAACGCCATGGTTTCGGGCCTGTTCCAGCTCGGAAGCGCATATGAATGGGTGGTCACAAAAAAAACAGGTCGGTCATCCGAGTCCGACTTGTTAGCCTTCGCCGAGCGAGAGTCAAAGAGTTTAAATGAGGAAAAAATCCAAAGAAGGTTGTCCGAATCCGGGCTTGAAATGCTCGGGAAGTTAAAAGAACAAGAGGCTCCCGCGGGCCCCAAAAAGAAGAAGAAGAACCAGATATATCGAAAAGAACTCGCATTGGCGTTTTTGCTGTTGACCGCGGCTACAAGAAGTCTTTTATCTGCCCACGGGGTACATTTCTACTTCTTGTTGTTTCAAGGGCTTTCGTTTCTCGTTGTTGGTTTAGATTTGATCGGTGAGCAAGTGGCGTAAGAAGTTTTGCTCGAAATCTTGCGGGAGATGAGGTTCCCGTCATGTTCGGGTTCAGTTTCGGGTTCGGATTGGGCACGGTTTGGTTTAACAGGACTGTGCTAGTGAATATAGCATGATACTTGAGTAGAGTTGAAATTTTTTTTTGTTCTTTTATAAAATAATCCGAATTGGATGATAATATGGACTTTGGCTCGAAGAACCAATTAGGAGGGAGTTGTATACATTTCACGTGTAATTTATATACATATTTTTATATTATATTGAACTCGTTTAGTAATGGTCCTAATGGATAATTGACACATTTTTTTTGTTATGGTTAATTTTTAGTGTAGGAATTTTTATTTTAATCTGAATTGTTTACTTGAATGACTATTGTGGTTTGTTTATAGTAGTTACGTTTAGAAAAAAATAAAATAAAATCCTTCAATGTTTATCAACCAGTGACACCTTAGCTTCTTTTCAGTAGTTACGAAGAGATGACCCTGCCCAACATGTTGGGAATTCTAGATTGGATTCCTATTCATGACAGTGACTAGACAGTCGGTTACCTTACCTGACCCTTAAAATCTAGAGGGTTTTTGGAAGGTTTTGTAAGTAAGGTTTTGTCCAGAGTTCAGCGTGTAGTCCACAGCAACTTTTCGACCCCTCAGGGGCGAGGCTTTGTTTTTAGTAGATTAGGGTTTTCTATTCAGAAAGGGATGGCGGCGCAGTTTGTTGCTCGTCTACCTGCTATTCTTATGTAATTTGCCCTGATGATTGGAATGAAAAAAGTTATATTATAAAAAAAAAAAAAATAAGTAAGGTTAATGAAGATAATGTTCTGACTAGCTATACAATTCTGACTAACGGTTGTCAAGGAAAGCTTTGTTATTTTCAAGTGGCATGTGATCACTATTCGCTTTATTGTTTTAGTATGTGGGATTTGAAAGATTACGAGAAAGGAGAATGGTGTTCTGAGTTTAAGGTGACCCGTAGTGAGCTCTTGTCGTCTGATCCTGGAATGAAGAGCTGGTTAACCAATGCTACTTTTATCCCATTATCTTTCCATCCGTTTAATCTGGATATTGTTTATCTAAGGTGTGTGGAGCTTGCTTGTGTGGTATCGTATTGAATAAAGTATTCAGAACAGACGGCTAGATGTTGCTTGTAAACCTACTGATGTTGTTGATGACCTGTCATGGCGTGTGGTGGTGCCATTTGTGATTCCAAGGTGGCCAACACCGGTTCCTATTCCACCTGTTCCAGAGATGCAGTGGCGAAGCTTGAGATTTCCGATCGGATGGTCGAAAACATATATACCTAAAAAATCGATACGAAAACTACATACCGGACACTACTGATCGAAAAGTTCGGGGGTCGGTCGCCCCTCCCCTCCCTCACTATGCTGCACCAATGCAGAGATGGTTTTTAAGACAATAGTTGCATAATGACAGTCGCTGGTTTTATAATACTCGGCCCTAGATTCTGCATTTTCAATGTTTTGCTTGGTGGTGTCTTAACATTATTACTGGTAAGCTTGTAAACTTACCGCACATATTCTCTTTCCTAGTGTTTTGTTTTCATCCTTGCTGTAGGATCTTTACGAAGATGAAACTGTGATAGTGATTGTGTTTATTGTTTTTATATGATGTTTTGGATTTTGCAGGTTATGCATCTTAAACTGTGATTTGGGCGGTTGTAAAAGAATGGCACCTGTTAATCATCTTATATTGTGTTGTGAAATTAGACCTGTTAGCGGAAGCCGATTGTTATCATCAGCGTCATGGTGGGATTCGGAAGGTTTAACAGAGAAGTGAGGATTATTGATTGGATTGACAACCATGATCGATAATACGCAGTAACAATGAGAATGAATGAACGGAATAATAGGAGTATGAATGGACAAACAAAACAGAAATCTTTGAATGTCTTGGTACCGGAATATGTTGCCAGACCGGTCATATTTATATGTGTGAACTTGGCGGTTGAAGTTTGGCGGGAAAACTGTCATCGGGCAGTTTTGAATTACCCGCTTATCATCAACATCCACACTTATCATATGTACCGAATCATAAGTTATATAAGTAATTACAAGTAAATATCACGAATATAATTAAGTTTAAGTATCACTTCTAATACTTCCCCCTAAACTTAATTGCGTTTAGCGGCGAACATAAGCACACTTTTATTGGCTTCATCGACAGCTTTCCTAGCCTCCTTGAAATCGAACTTCCTTCATCTCTTGTGCATATTCCAAGCCCCTTCCCAATCATTGCCTGCATATAGTGCATAGTGATCCATTGCAGCCACATCCTTCACAGCTTCTGCACTTGCACTTCGTCCATGGCAGCTTTCCGGCGATGGTTCCCTTTCCTTCATCATTTCTTTGTCATGTGCTTTTTCTTGAACGTCTTTAAACCTGTAATAATAGACCAAAACATCCAGGTACATGGCATATATTATCCTCATGTACTCTCCATCTTGGTATTCGTATCCCATATCTTTGGTGATTACAGGCCAAAGATTATCATCTGTTACACTTCGGTATCCCCCATCTCTCTCCACTATCATGTAGAGGCTCAGCAAATCTATTTTTCGGTTATCAACCATTTGCGGCGGAATGGGTCTTGTTGTTATACCCAATTTGACAGTGATAAACCACTGTAACATTTCTTCGAACTTCCTTTCTAATTCATCTTTATATTGAAACACAAATTTTCCGTCTTCCAATATCTCTAACAAAGCCTTACAATCATTGAAGTCTTTGAATTCCATGGCCCTTATTATCATAATACTCCAATCCGTTTCATGAGAGGAAACATGTAAATCCTCAAAATACGAATTCAGATAGCCTTCTTTGTATTTTTCGTTCACATCATTCAGACCCATGACTCTTTGTTTTTCTTTTAATCCCAACTCCTCTTCCTTTGACAACCCAGTAATTTCATTCACCGTATTTACCACCGGAGGCGAGAACATAGGGAAAATCTTGCAAGTATCTCCGGTTTTATTAACCGTGAATCCTTGCAAGGTCAATTGGTTCATGCTTAAGACATTTCTGTCCAATTCCGGTGTATAAAAAACGCTTTGTAATCTTAATCTTTCGTTATTTGATTTAATTTCGACAACCCCTATACCCCGAATGAAGAGGAAATCGTTTTCCCCAGAATTTGTATCAATACCCACTAAATGTTTTATTCGTTTGAAAACATTAAAATTACCGGCATAATGATGCGAGAATGAATTACTGACATACCATATGTCTCCCCACTGGCCGCCTTCAGTGCCAGTCACTATCATCTCGCCAGTCACTATCATCTCGTCTCGATCCTCTGCATCCCTTCTTTGAGTCTGGATTCCGGCATTAACCGCTTGATTTATGAGTTGTGTTGCTTCGTCATTTTCTTTTGATTTGCATTCATAAATTTGATGTCCAGGCCGGTGGCAGTAATAGCATAACCTTACTCGATGATTTCTTCTCTCCCTTTCGTTTTGTTCGTCAAAACAGTGTTGACATGGTAAAGTTGTTGAAGTGGCTCTGATACCACATGTTAGCGGAAGCCAATTGTCATCATCATCATCATCATGGTGGGATTCGGAAGGTTTAACAGAGAAGTGAGGATTATTGATTGGATTGACAGCTATGATCGATAATACGCAGTAACAATGAGAATGAATGAACGGAATAATAGGAGTATGAATGGACAAACAAAACAGAAATCTTTGAATGTCTTGGTACCGGAATATGTTGCCGGACCGGTCATATTTATATGTGTGAACTTGGCGGTTGAAGTTTGGCGGGAAAACTATCATCGGGCAGTTTTGAATTACCCGCTTATCATCAACATCCACACTTATCATATGTACCGAATCATAAGTTATACAAGTAATTACAAGTAAATATCACGAATATAATTAAGTTTAAGTATAACTTCTAATAAGACCATGGCTTGAAACTTGGTCAAAAAACGCTCAAGAAAAGCTCGCGCTAGCTGACCTAAGCTTGGCGTGTCAACAACCCTCATCATATATGAAGATTTTGGATTATTTTTTTCAACATGCTTTTATTGGTTAGATCATATATGTAACAACTTTTTGAAATTTGAATATACATGATTTGCAGTACCATTGGAGATGACTTGGTAGAGCACCTTTAGGGTATGTTGTTTTGGGGGTTTATAAAGGTAAAAATGTAAAATCAAAATAAGGAGTACTGTGACACTACCTTAGCCACTACAATGAACCTGGAGAACTCATGATTACGACGTATTCTGAGCATTTTCAAACATCCAAAAAAAACCGGATCAATCTGAAGAATTCATCAATTATGTGAGCTATTTTGGAGCGTTAACATGCCATTTGTCGATCAAGATGGAGTGATCCACATACATTGGATCTATGTACCTTCGGTTCATATCGTCAGTGTTTTGATGACCGGATTGGATGAGATGGTTTTAAACAAGATCAAAATGAAACCGGCGTTGCAAAATACCAGATATTTCGGATCTAGAGATAGTATCCGGAGACCAACTATAGGAGCACGAAAGAGCCATCACAGCTTCTCGTTGTGCTTTTTTTATGACCGAGTTTGACGTAATCAACCATGGAAGCATCTTGCCGTATGATCCTACCAGTCGACGGTTTGTTATCCGGTCCGGTTCTAAAAAAAATAGATATTGCGTGTCTACAAGCAAATACACACACATTTTTAAAACCAAAATAAAAAACATATACAAAATTGTTGTTGAAGGTCTCATACGGGTCAAAATTTATTCAAAACAAATTTAGACAAATATTCTTACACGTTAAACACATCTTTTATGTTTAAACTTAATTATTATTTAGTCATCAAAAAACAACCTTCAGTATACAAATTATATAACCTTTACCGTTAAAACAGAGAATAATAAATAATATATTCAATAAAAACCATTGAAAAATATCTTCCTCAACAAACAATCTGACCTAATTAAACGAATCACACCGGCGCCGGACTTCACCTCTCCGGCCAGTCTTCACACCATACAAACTCAACTTCTCCATCGCTCGACCGAACGCCTCAAAGAACGCCTTCTGATCTCTCGCATACAACTCCACAAACGGCCTCGTTCTCGGATCCATCACCAACGCCCGATCCGATTTCAACACTCCTAAACCTCTCGGAAGGTTCTGGAAATACGCGTTATCGAAGTTTCTCGGCGTCATGACATCATTAAACACCGATAACGACGGATTTTTCCGGTAATCCGCACACGCAGATCTCAAACCCTCGGCGTACCGCCGGTTCAACGACGGATCAATCGGTGACGTCCGGCTGTAGTTGTAGATATCAGATCTGATTTCCGTACAGTGAGATAGTCCGATTGTGTGAGCGCCGGATAACGCCACCATTTCCTGGATTGTGAAGCCTCTAGATGTGAAGATTTCGATCAGTTGATTCATCGGCATTGAAGGTTTAGGTAGATTAACGCGTGAGGCGCGTGAAACTAATCCGTCTCTACGACCTGGATTGAAAAAACAGGTCAGATATAAAGCGATTAACACAAGTATTTAAAATGAACATGACTCGTTTAACTAACTTAGATCTGTGTTTTTAACACATTTGTATGTTACACATTGTATGTTACACATTGTATTTTTTATAAAACAGATTTAGCTGTATCGAAATTCGCCAAATACCGGTACCAAAGTGTTCAGTACGGTTCGCTATCAGTATTTGAAGGCAAAAATGCGGTAAAATACTGGTACCTAACCGACCGGTAACTGTACTAAAAGTACCGGAACTGAAAACGATAAAAAGTGGATACCGATTCAGTACTAAAATAATTCGGTCCTGTACCTGATACCAAATGCTGTCAGTGTTCAGATAAAATCGTTACTCCCTCCGTCCCATTAAAAGTGTCATATTTTGAATTTTCAAAGTCTTTATTTGTAAACTTTGACCTTAAATAATTTTGTTTGTGTTAGATAATACTTGATGAAAGTTATATGATTTGAGTGTTTTTTACAAGTGTTTTTATCAGGTTAATTTTCATCAAGTTTTATATAACACACAAAATATATAATTAAAGTCAAAGTTTATAAATAAAGACTTTGAAAATTCAAAATAAGACACATTTAATGGGACGGAGGTAGTATTTTTTAGGCGCAATAGAAAGGAATGTTGTAACCGGTGTTACCTAATTTGACGGTGTAGAAGGGTCCGCCCATCATGGTAACAAGATTGCGAGTAGCAACAGCGAGGATATCTGAACAGGAGACGACACCAGGACAAGCGAGTTCGAGAGCGGTTTTGGCCCGAACAACGACATCAAAACCGTCGCCAGGAAGAGATAAATTGATATCGGCTTCACGTTCAGCTTTGTTGAAGTGTGTGGAGGAGATTAATATAGATCCGTCACAGCCTTCGACGAGGCAGTCATGAAAAAAGAGGCGGAGAGCGGCGGCGGCGGTGGTCGGAGAGTTGATTTGTTTGTTTGTGGTGGTTTCCTGCATAATCTGGTCGAATCTAGGGCATGATTTCTGGTAGAAGTTTGTGTAGAGCTGCTGAGAGTGTGTGGAGGAGATGAGGAATGTGAATGTGAGGTATGTGATGAGGTGGAGTGAGTTTAGTCTGACCGCCATTGATGAGGGTTGTCAGAGCAGGTTGAAGATCTGAAAGGGGAGGATGAAGAGGATGAGGGTTTTGAGGTGTGGGGGCGCGTGGGATTAGACGCGCTAGTATCCTTTTACAGAGGGTGCCGCTAATTATGGTGGAGGAAATGTTTATAATATTGTCGGTTTGATTTTATTATTATTGTTGTTATTCCCGCGTTGTTTCTCTCAGTCACTCGGTTTTTTTTTTTGAATCAATGCTATACTCACCGATACCCTATTTAAATTTCACATTTTCACTAATAATTTAGTTTTTTTTAAAGACGGAAATTTATATAACATATAATATATATATATATATATATAGGGAGAAGATCATGCCAGAACCACCTCTTATTGCGAGAACCGCGAGAACCAATGTGAACACAACCAAAAATGCCTAAAAATAGCTAAAAATCACACAAAATTTTTTTTTTGATTTTTTTAATATTTTTTATGTTAAAATCGCTACTTTTCAAAGCAAAAAAAAAAAAAAAAAAAATTTAAATTTTTTTTTTTTTGGATTTAAAAAGTAGCGATTTTAACATAAAAAATATCAAAAAAAAAATTTTAGATTTTTTTTTTTAATTTTTTTAGGTTTTTTTGGGGTTTAGTTTTTAGCATTTTAGCTTGGGGGGGTTAGGTTTTTTTTAGGTGTTTTTGGGGTTTTAGTTTTTAGCATTTAGCTTGGGGGGGGGGGGGGGGGGAGGGGTTTAGGTTTTTTTTTTGGGGGGGGGGGGGTGGGGGTTAGGTTTTTTTAGCTATTTTAGGTTGTGTTCACATTGGTTCTCATGGTTCTCACAATAAATGAAGTTCTCGCATGAGCGCCTCCCTATATATGTATATAGGGGAGGGTTCATTGAGGAACACTAAAAAAGTGGGGAACAGGGGAACACTTTTAAAAATTATACTTAACATGTTAAAAAAAAATATTTTTCTAATTTTTTTTCGGCGCTTTTTCTTATAAATACAAGTAGAAACATTTTTGATAAAAAAAATCAAAAACTAAAAATATAAAAAAATGTTTAAAAAACAGTTATATCTTATAGAATTAACTTAACATGTTAAAAATATTTTTTTTTAATTTTTTTCAGCGCTTTTCTTTATAAAAAGGAGGAGAATCTAGTCGAGTAAAAAAAATATTTTTTCTAAAAAAAAAAATTTTTAGCCTTTTTTTAATTTTTTTTTTATATTTTTAGTTTTTGATTTTTTTTATTAAAAATGCTTCTACAAGTATATATAAGGAGAAGCGCCGAAAAAGATGTTTAAAAAATTAATTTTTAACATGTTAAGTTAAATTTTTAAGAGTGTTCCCCGGTTCCCCACTTTTTTTAGTGTTCCCCAATGAACCTCACACACACACACTATATATATATATATATATATTATATATAATAAATGAAAGTTATTTGGGGCACGTGTCACTTAATTAGGGCATCTTCAGTTCTGTTTTCCCGCCCAACAGTACCACACTTCCATCACTTTTATACTCCCTCCGTCTCCTTTTTTACTTTTCAAAACGCTGAATCTGAATCTTCTTCTCCTCTCCTTCTCCTTCTCCTGTACTCTTCTCCTTTCTTAATCAAATATCAAACCAAATAATCTCATCATGAATCATTCAGCCTTTGTAATTTTCATGTCTGATTATACCATGAAGAGGTAATATCTGGCTTTTGTAATTATCATCCCGAGCTATAGTTGGGAAGATTCTTTCATCTTCTTCGTCTGCAAGGTTCTTCCATTTGAGGTTTGATTTCTATGTTTATAGATCTGTGTGTTGATTTCTTCTTATTTTCATATAAAGTTTTAATTAAACCCTAATTTCTACTCGTAATCTCATCATATGGTTCCAGGGTTGTTGTCATCAATGGTCATTAAAGTTGAAAGAATCTTACCTGCGGATAGATTTCTGCCATGAACTGGTATGTTTGAATATGTTCAGAAACTAAGGGTTTTTTTCTTAACGGTGATGATATGAGTACAACATCTGTTGATTATTGATCTTTGAGTATGTTCAGCTATTATTCTTTTTGAAATTAGGGTTTCATTTCCAGTTCCCGATGTATTATCTATTTGTAACAGCAGTGGTTCAGCATCTACAGTGGATTCAACATCAGGTGTTTGCTATTATTATTTGACGTTGTTTGCTATTGTTGTTTGATGTTGTTTGCTATTATTGTTTGATGTTGTTTGCTATTGTTGTCAAGTAAGGTAAAAATGGCCATTCTAATTACCTGAATATTGCGTATGATATCCTTTTAATTTTAATTGCCCAACAAGTTTTTTGGTTTGTTTCTTTCATATTTCCTTATGATTTGTATGCTATTACGGTTTGATTTTATATTGATCATCACATTAATGGTGAGTACTCAAGAATATTGGATGGTTTTATTAGTTTTATTTTGGGTATTTTTGGATGCAGTTGAAGGGATCATTTGAGTGAAATGAATGTTGATTTATCAGAAGATGCAGTTGAAGTTATCTTAAATAAGGTAATAATTGTATTACATCCCTGTTGAAAAATAGAATTGATAAATTTAGGGAAAGTGAGGTTGAAAGATGTTAACCCAATAGTGGAGATCTCATTCTACAGGTTCGATAAATTAAGGGTATTCTCATATAATTCTTCATCGATGCTTCCAATGAAGCGGCACTTTGGACATCTGTTGTCTTCAAACTTCTATTATCTATTATCTATTCTATCTATTATATATAATAAATGAAAGTTATTTGGGCCACGTGGACCAAATCACTTTCATTTATTATATATAATAGATATAATAGATAATAGATGTTTGAAGAACAACAGATGTCCAAAGTGCGGATTCTTTGGAAGCAGCCAGGAACCATTATATGAGAATACCCTTAATTTATCGAACCTGTAGAATGAGATCCTCCGCTGTTGGGTTATCATCTTTCAACCTCACTTTCCCTAAATTTATCAATTCTATTTTTCAACAGGGATGTAATACAATTATTCCTCTCAATCAAATAGACCGACCCTTGGTTCCTCGCAAAGTGTTATGGAATGGTTATAACAGCTGATCATGCTAAGGACTGTTATAACTAACCACTGCTCCTTATAAAGACTGATGGACTTAAATACTGATGAGGCCTATCCACTATTGAAGACAAATCCCTGTTAAAGTTCTGTGTGCTAAGGACTGTTATAACTAACCACTGCTCCTTATATAATCATCGTTCCAGTATCATTGTTCCAACATCGTTGTTTCAATGAAGCTTCCCATCACACATCAACCTTTCAATATCGATGTTGCAGTATAATTGTTGCAACATCGTGAAAAGTTGCATGTGCTACCTTCTTTGATGGGAGAGTTGTAAGTTGAACGGACGATATGTATATCTTCTTCTCAATACTCGGCATTTGTTCGTAAAGGATAAGAGCAAACTGAAGCTCTCTCTAACCCATTTTCAGAAAAAAAAAAAAAATGTTGATATGTGGTTTCCCTTGATAATGGTATGTGTTTTTGTTTTTGATTTTTACTGAAGTTTTGTTATATGAGTTGTGACTAAATGATGATTGTGAATGATCTGCTGCAGATGATGATGATGATGATTGTTCTACGGTTGTTTCCAGTATCATTGTTCCAACATCGTTTAAAGTATGTGTGTTTTGCTACTCCAATTTTGAATTTTTTAGTTTTTTTTTATTTTTAAGTGATATACTCTAATTCTCACTTTATATTTCAGTCTAATCACAGTGGTTTGAAATTGACACACTCTGCTGCGGGTTTTATAGGTTTGTATTAAAGAAGCATAAAGTTAAATTAAACACAAAGAAATATTTTTAAATCTACATTTATAATGATTTTTGCTGGTGACTAAATAAGGATTATATGTGACTCGGGGCAGATGATGATGATGTGAAGCCGTAGTAGTTCCTACTAAACGCAAGAAAGCATCTGCTATTACTGTAAGATAAGGTTTTATCTTACTAGAGTAATGGTCTTTCCTGCCTTTTTTGTATTTAAAGAAGCATAAAGTTTGTTTTAAAGCAGCTCTTTATGAACAAAGTTAAGTATTAAGTATATGAGGACAGGGCTACTCTTCCACAGCTGAAGAAGTGTTTTCATGTACTGCATGTTGGTCTGTTCACGAGAGATCAGGTTTCTATAAATCCTGCTGTTGATGCATTGAGTACTTCCACGAAGTTCATGACGATTGTCGAAGATATACTTTGATGGAGTTTAAAGCTAAAAGCACTAAATTTTAAGATAAAAGCACTAGATTTTTGCTGTTAGGTTCGTAAATTTCTTGGTGTTGTTCTTAGATTTTAAATTGTATGTAATTTTGTAAAGTACAATAACAAACAGTGGTTTGAACATCTGTTTGCATTTTGGTCAATAGATAATGGAAACCCGTGTTAGGTTGAACAGTGTTTTTAAGAGAAAAACAGCGTGAGAAGACAGTAGATCATATTAAGTTAAACATCTGTTCAGTGTTAAAAAGATGTTTGGCCTTTAACAGATGTTTGGCCTTTTATATCAGAGGTTTGGACTTAAACAGTTGTTTGACCTTAAACAGATGTTTCGCCTTCTGTATCAGATATTTGGACTTAAACAGATGTTTGTCCTTAAACAGATGTTTTGCCATAAACAGATGTTTGGCCTTAAACCAAACATCTGTTTAAGGTCAACATCTATTTCACTATTGGCCAACATTTGATTGACTTTTGGTCAACATCTTATTTTTTAAACAAGTACAAAATCCCAAATCACCCTATCATTTAATTGCATTCAAGTCAAAGTGGAAATGATATTTTTCATGTGGTCCTGTTGTTGTTTTGTTTGACCTCTAATATGGGTTCATGATCTAATCCGGTGATTTGAAGACATTGTTGTTTCATGTTTATACTAATAAATAAAAATCAAGTACACTTGGATGATGTTTAAGCTCCTCATTTTGATTGTTTGGGTATAGTATTCTTGAAATTGGTCTTTTTTTGCAAACAGATGTTTATGGGCAAATTTCTGTTTATGGCCAAACTTCTGTTTACGGGCAAACATCTGTTTAAGCTCAGACATTTGTTTATGTTAACAGTGTTTATATGTAACAGTGTTTTTCACATTAGTGTTTTATAAAAACTAGAATTAAAATGAAATTACCATTTTACCTAATCGTTACATTGCGATGAGATAAGAGTTCCTCCAACATTGTTTTCGTGATGAAATTTAATGTTAAATTAAAAAATAAAAAAAAATACTTGATGACTATTTGTTGCAAATCAAATCAATAATTAATGCTAATTTCTTGAGCTTTGGACTTTTAAAATATGCAAAATGTGAATTTCAAACTGACGGTTATTATCTCTTAATTAAAGTTAAAATAAAAATTAGAAAAGTCATCATGACAATTGCTTTCAAATCAGATCACTGATAATATCAGTAATTTTGAAATTTTGAAATTTAAAATATGCAAGATGGTAATTTAAAATTGACGTTCTCTTTTTTTTTCCTACTTTGCATATCATTTCTAATATTTAATTACTTTAATAAAGCTGGATATAAAGATATACACTACTTACCTTTCAGTTCCCAATAAACATCAGTTCCCAATAAACATCATCACAATTGCTTTCAAATCAAATCAGTAATTACTGATAATATCAGTAATTTTGAAATTCAAAATTCAAACCATATATATTTTTATCATATAAATAAGATATAATTATCTGGTTTCACATTCAAATCTCGCTCGCTCATATATGTGAGCGTATCTTTCTCTCTCAAATGCATCTTTCTCGTGATTTAGCCGCTAATTTCCGATTACACTTCTTTGTTCGAATGTTTGTTGATAATGTTTACATATTATCGTTCCCGTATCATTGTTCCAACATCGTCGTTTCAATGTAAATTCGCATCCCACATCAACCTTTCAATATCGATGCTGCAGTATCATTGTTGCAACATCGTGAAAAGTTGCATGTGCTACCTTCTTTGATGGCAGAGATGCAGCTTCAACGGATGATATGTATCTTCTATCTTGAAAAGTTACATGTGCTATCTTCTTTTTTATTTTCGTTAAATCGAATGTCAGGTTTTCTTGCGCCAGGAAGATTTTCTTCTTTTATAGAAAGTATAGATTCGTCCAATATCGTGAAAACTCAGATGTGCTACAACAGTTGAGAAGAGACGTTTGCATTTTAGGTTAGTTTCTTATTCTTATTTGTGTTGTCAGTAATATAGAGTGTGGTGATAGAGACGTGCAGTTCATGGCGATGCTGAATGACATACATCGAGAGGTTCAGCAATCGATGTAGTTGAAACTAAAGTTTATTAATTCTTGCTGTTATTCTTAGATTTGAACTTTAATATTGTTCAGTATGTCATGTAATTATTGGACTTTTAGTTTTAAGGTCGTGAATAAATTTAATTTTATGAATCTATGTTATGTTTTATTTTTACTTATTATTTAGTGTTTCAGTAATATTTAGATTATGTTGATGTTGAATTGTGTCTGAAGATCTGTTTGGTAAGTCAACAGAGGTTTAATAGTGTCAAGGATTTGTTTGATGGTCAACCTCTCAAAGGGTTATGGTGTGGTTATAACAGCAAGGACTGTTATAATTAACCACTGCTCCCTATAAAGACTGATGGGCTTATTGACTCATGAGGCCTATGCACTGTTGAAGGCAAAGCCCTGTTAAAGACAAGCACTTATGGTGTGGTTATAACAGCTTCTACAGCGGATTCAACTTTAGTATTTATGTATCAGTGTTTCTTATGTAACAGTGTTTAGTGTAGCAGTGGTTCTGTAAACTTTATCTCTCAAGACAAACCTATACAAACTTAAAGACGAACCACTGCCCAACAACAAAAGTGGTTCAGCATCAACAGTAGATATTCTATCTTTGTTTATGTTAACAGTATTTATATGTCCAAACTGTAGATATTATATCTTTGTTTATGTTAACAGTATTTAATTTCAAACATTTGTTTATGTCCAAACAGATGTTTAACAGTATTTAATTTCAAACATTGTTTTCATGATAAAATTTAAAGTTAAATAAAAAAATAAAAAAATTCTTGATGACTATTTGTTGCAAATTAAATCAGTAATTAATGCTATTAGAAAACTCATCATGACAATTGCTTTCAAATCAGATCAGCAAACTACTGCCCATAGCCAAGAAAGTATAACTTAGCAGATGTTTCCTTTGGCAAACATATACCATAGCAGTGGTTTTGAAATTGCCGGTAATTTCAAATTCAAAATGCCTTGGGATATGTACTTTGCAATTAATGCACGTTAAGCAATCACTTCTGTCTTATGGTAAAGGCGTCTTATAGGTAAATGAATAGGTTAATTGTAATTATAATAGCGTGTTTAATTTTATATTTTTCCCATGTAAATGCATTAAAAGCCTAATGAGTGTCGCATCATATTCTTTCGTCTGACGATGTATTTAGTCATAACCTTCTTCATTGGGTATATAAAATACATTGGGCAGAGGTTTTGATCATTACCGTTTTCATCCATCTACTCAATCATCTTCAAAAATTTTGTTGACGAGATTTTCACAAGGCTCTCTGCAGAATGGAAAAATTTGGGTTTCAAGTGATTGTTGACGAGATTTTCACAAGGCTCTCTGCAGAAGATATTTGTCGTTTCAAATGTCTTTCCAAGAATTTTTATTGGGAATTGTCAAGTCATGCATTTCAGATGATGCATGCTCTCAGAAGTGGAGATTCAGTACAAAAGAAACTACTATCCTTTAAAGACACGTCAATTTTCATTGACGACGTAGTTGGTGGTAATTTGGATGTTGTTAGAAGCAAAACCTTAAGTTTTCCTAACAATGTCCACCCTAGCTTCTTACGTATTCTATATTCATTTAATGGGTTGTTGTTAGTTTCTAATGAAGGGATTTGCTGTCAGTTGATTCTTTGGAATCCAACTATCAGGCGGTATAAGGTTTTGTGTGATGACTACTTTAATTACAATCATCATCGAAACTCTGATACTGGTGGAATTTATTTTGATCAGTTCAATGATCTGAAAGTGCTGAACATCAGATGTTACCGTAATGTAACTGTTGCTCGTGTTTACTCACGACGTCGTGAGTCATGGAGAACAATAAATTTCGGTATCGTAAACAATTATGGTTCAAGTCGTTATTCATGGTCTACAGGAGTTTATGCTGATAAAACCATATATTTTATGGTTTCAAATTATTGGTATCTACTAGGTGAGAGGAACATCGTTGCTTTTGATGTTCTTAGTGAGACTTTCAGAATGCTTCATTTTCCCGAGAGTATTGTAGTCAATCCTTGCCAAGGGCATTTTTTGACCATCGCAAAGAGGTTGCATTTGATTGTTATTGGAAAGTCTGCTGAGCTAACTGCTGATTTGCTCAGATATGAAGAAGAAGGTTGGATGAAGATGTTTGTTTTCAATAATCCCCGTGTAGTTGATTATGTAGATACACGCCGAAGTACTAATATAATTGAAGACAACAAGTGGCTGATAACAAGCATCTGGGGGGATATGATTGAAGTTGATCTGACCAACGAACTTCTGAAATACCTCCAACATGTTGACAACTACAATGGTCCGAAAGGAGCTTTACTTATCGAAACTACTGTTTCACCAATAGATTAGGAATTATGATCCTGTATTTTACCTTGAATGCTATTTGCTGTTTTGACAATTGTATTTTTTATATAATTAGTTGTGTTAAAATTATTAATCATGTTTGTTATTAAAATTAAGTAAATGAATATTGATGTTTGAGAGTGTAAAAGCTTGTAATATTAGCAAATGTCTGTTTAAATGATCAAAGCTCTGTTATTGGGAACAGATATTTCAAAATTAAACAGTGGTTGATACATCTGTTGACTTGGGTCAACAGGTGGATGAACTTTGTATACTGTTTGACATTTGTAGTTTTTATATAATTAGTTGTGTTAAAATTATTAACCATGTTTGTTATTTAAATTAAGTAAATAAATATTTAGGTTTCAGAGTATAAAAGCTTGTAGTATTGGCAAAGTTATGTTTAAATGATAAAAACTCTGTTATTAGGAACAGAAGTTTGAAAATAAAACAGATGTTTGGAGCTACTGTTAACAAAACTGTGGTTGAAACTACTGTTTGGTTAAAATGGTGGTTTAAAACCACTGTTGGGTTAAAATTGTTTTTTGTGGAGGTTGAAGGGGATTGAAACGACTGTTGGGTTAAAATATAGTTTTTTTTTTTTGAGAAGGAACGCGCTTGAACTACTGTTTATATAATGACTGTTGTTAAAGCTCAGTGTTTTAATCCACTGATAGGTTATCCACTGATAGTTATAGTCAGCTACTGTTTTCATTTTGATCACTGTAAACTACTGATATTGATTCATCAGTGCTTTCCTAACAATTGTCATCCATTATTCAGCAGAGGTTGTGACGTGGACAGTACTTAGCCGTCAGATCTTTGTATGCTGTTTCGCGCATTGATTTGGAATTAGTATGCTGTATTCTATTGATTGTTGTTTGCTTTTTTGAACTCTGTTTATTATATGGTTACCTCTGTTTTACACTTGTAGTTTTTATATAATTAGTTGTGTTAAAATTATTAACCATGTTTGTTATTTAAATTAAGTAAATAAATATTTAGGTTTGAGAGTGTAAAAGCTTGTAATATTGGCAAAGGTATGTTTAAATGATCAAAGCTCTGTTATTGGGAACAGATGTTTGAAAATAAAACAGTGGTTGATACATCTGTTGACTTTGGTCAACAGATTGATGTCCACAGATGTTTGGAACTACTGTTCAAAAAACTGTGGTTGAAACAGCTGTTTGGTTAAAATGGTGGTTTAAAACCACTGTTGGGTTAAAATAGTGTTTTGTGGAGGTTGAAGGGGATTGAAATGACTGATGGGTTAAAATATTGTTTTTTTTTAGAAGGAAGATTCTTGAATCATTGTTTATGTAATGACTGTTGTTAAAGCTCAGTGTTTTAATCCACTGATAGGCTATTCACTGATAGTTATAGTCAGCTATTGTTTTCATTTTCAGCATTGTATTATTGGCAAAGGTATGTTTAAATGATCAAAGCGATACACATATCTATATATTCTGTCAATATATGTTATGCATGTTAAATATCTTTTATATTTACTTATAGTTGTCTTTTAGCTATAAGAAATAACACGTTTTGGTACAATATCTATACACATATCTATATATTCTATCAATATATGTTATGCATGATTTTCTAATAATCGAGCTGTGTTTGCACTCGGGTCTTACCGCTTCAGTGGTTGAAACACCAGTTGTTCCAACAACTGTTAGTCAGCAACTTTCCACTCAAATCACTACCACTCAATCCATCAAAACAACCCCAACCTCTCCTAAACCCAAAAGTAGAAGGGTAACCAATGTTGTCCTAGATGATGACACTTTACTACCACAAACAACCACACAATCACTGCCACTTGTACCTATTCCAATGTTTTCCTAGATGTTAAAATATGTGTTGAAAGCATTTCTCCTGTTTGATTGTGTGCAAAGTTTATTTCCATTTTAATTCTGCTACATTACTTGTTCATCTTCTTAATTCTTAAACAAAAACACAATAAAAAAGAAATTCAGATCTTAACAACCTCTAATATGGGTTCATGATCTAATTCGGTGATTTGAAGACAATGTTGTTGAATCGAATGAGATGGTTGATGTAATGTGGTCGTATTAATAACAAATAGTAATTAATCTAAATAACTTTCCTGAGCCCGGGAAGCAATCCCGGGTAAAAACCTAGTATATATATATATATATGTGGGAATGTTCATTGGGGAACACTAAAAAAGTGGGGAACAGCGGGGAACCGACTCAAACGAACTCCGATTGGACTCATTCTAGCGGCGTTGGAACCGTCTCGTCGAACCCTAACTAGGATCTCTTAACTCTAAACCCTAAATCCTAACTCCTAAACTCTAAACTCTAAAGCTAAAAATTAAGGCTAAAATATAAGCTAAACCGTAAAATCTAAACTATAAACCCTAAAGGCTAAACCTAAAGCTAAACCCTAAACCTTAAAGCTAAACCCTAAACCCTAAAGCTAAACCTTAAAGCTAAACCCTAAAAGCCAAACCCTAATATATTTAGGGTTTAGGGGTTATGATTTAGGGTTTAGGGTTAAGAGATCGTAGTTAGGGTTCGACGAGCCGGTTCCAACGCCGCTGGAATGAGTCTAGTCGGAGTTTGTTTGAGTCGGTTCCCCACTGCTCCCCACTTTTTTAGTGTTCCCCAATGAACCTCACACTATATATATATATATATATATATATATATATATATATTCATTTCGAGGGACGATAAATAGTAACTTTATATTTATAATAATATATAGTTATTTTATTATTTAATATATTATAATAGTTTATTATTATATTTACTTTTAATAACATATATTTCTTTTTTTAACATTTATTTCCTTTACTTTTTTGTAATAATTGTTTTTTTTTTTTCTTTTTTAACATATATTAATTTATCGATTAATTTGATACTTCTTTAATAAATTACGTTTATAACTTTTTACTAAAAACTTAAGTACGTGGTTGTGCTTGATTTCTTTCCCTAACATTCCGTTATAAGTTTTGTTAAAACGAGGTTATACTCAAAATAAAGTAATTATTTGGTATCATAAAACGGTACGATGATAAATTAAATCGGTCTAATGGTTTGACTTTTTAAACAACATATTTTATTTTCAAATCACGTTTGTTTTACATTATCATTTGCTTGGTTTCGCCGCAACACGCGATATAAAAAACTAGTACCCTATTTAAATTTCACATTTTCACTAATAATTTAGTTTTTTTTAAGACGGAAATTTATATAAAATATAAAAATGGGTTAGCAAGAAGCAAAAACACCCAAACAAAACTAATTAAAATATTACATCACGGATATAAAAAACTTACCATGCTATCTTTTGATCTATTTTTAATCCATATAAAAAATCATCATTTATGAGCTCCATCGTTCTAAGACCTTGTGTAATGGGGCGCTACATCACGCCAAACACCACCATAACGCCCCATGGCGTCCCTGAACACCATTATGGGGGGTGCCATGTTTCTTCCTTCCCCACTTCTCGTGAAATGCATAATGGCGTGTTTCATCCTTCCCCACTCACACACACACACATATATATATACACACACATACACATATAAAGCCCCATACATATATATCCACACTATACACTCAAGTTATATAAAACTCCATAAAGCCTCTCTCTTACCCGTTTCGTCATTTATCGCATAACGCCTCACAAGGGCTTTATAACTAACTACACATGACCTAATGATAAATATAAATCGGCTATAAGCTATAGGGATTTATGGCAATTAAGCTTTGGCCTAGTTGTTAAAAAAAAACTATGGGAATTTATGGTTAAATACCTTAATATTACATGCCTAGACAAGAGATTAAATAAATTAGTGTTTGAGATAAACGCGTTCGGGTTATGAATTGATTGACATGCTAAACGAATCTAATGTGTTCATGATATGTATAACACATGTAATTTGTGGTATTAAATAGATTACTAGGTCATCATACATCTTAGTTACCCGTTTATTTGAACAACACAGTTTTATAAACAATTAGATATAAATTTTAAATGTTAATGTTTAAAAAAGTGATAAGTCTAGAATCGTGTTATGTATTGGTTCACTAGTTGTGTTAAACATGTCATGTTAAACACAACTCACACAATCGAAATATGTAATTTGGGGGATAACATTGAAATTGTGTATATTTTTCTCTAGTTTCATAAAAAAATAAGTATCCTTAAATAGTAATTAAAGCTTATAATTATTCTAAACAAATTTAAAAGCAATAACTAAGTAAGAATTAAATACATCCCAAGGAAACAAAATCGTACACGCGTAGAAAAAACTATTAAGAGTTAAACTTTAATGCATGCATATAAATACTAGGGCTGTTTATAAACCATCCTCGCCAATTGAAGCAAGACGGTTGATTTAAAATAGATATGGTTTACAGTTTGAAACTTGGAACCGACCGTATAAACTGAACTGACCGTTTAATGTTTATATTATATATATATATATATATATAGAGGTCGGTAACATACAATTTATGTTAACGTACGTAGCGTACGAGATTGAGTTACAACATACGAACTTCATTTTTACCATGCAATTTTTTTATAACATGTTATTTTCTCATTTTTACAACATGCTATTTTTTCATCTTTCAAAATGCGATTTTTTATATTTTACAACATGCGAGTTTTTAGTTCTGAAGTTTATAACGTGCGAACTTCAAATCTCGTACGCTCATACGATAAGGCATATTATACATTACACTTTCACTATATATATATATACTTCCAGCTTAGGAATACTTGTTATATTCATAAACCATCCTTGCATTATTTTAAAATTATTACAAACTTATGTTTTTGAAAAAAAACTAAACCTTCAAAACCGACGGGTCAAGCCATCAAAACCGGGCAATTCAGCCAACCAAACCATCTGACTGGCTTGATTTGTCATTTTTTGAAACCTTAGTTAGCGGTTGAACACAATACTTTCGTCAAAATTAACCAAACTAGACCGTAATCATTTACTATGTAATATGCCCTCTTTGACATGAAAGAGAGTTAATATCAACATTCAAAAGATATGAGATTTGATAATGAAAATTAACATAGAATTAGAAGATAACATTATGTAACTAAAATCCCTTGGTCAATTAAACTACTGTATTTACTAATAAACCCTTAGGAAATATTTAAAAGATTAAAAAAGTATGTGAATGGATGGATATACATGGTATGCCAGAAAGGTTTGTTCTGGATGGGTCATTATTTTCAATGTCATGTTTCATAATCGGACCAAATGAGCATGTTAGTGGACCCCACCATCATCACCTAATCCTGGCAAACTTGTTCAATTTTTTTCAGAAAAGGTTATATGGACCGTTACTTATTATTATAATTTTATGAGTTATGACAAATTGACAATGATAGTGATTCTTGTAACATGGTTTTATTTTCTGTCTTTTCAGAAACTATTTTCATTCTTAACGTTAATTTAACGGAATGTAATTTTGATAGAATTGAAATGTTGATTCGAATCTTATTTTGTGATTTTCAAAAAAATAAATAAAAAGGAATTGAACAATAAAGGAAGAAAGTGAATTTACATTCCAATTCTATCTAGATTTCATTCCATTTTATGAAATAGACAAACCTAAATTCCAAATCAAATTTCAATTCTTGCTCAAATTCCAATTTCATTACATTCCATGAAACGAACGCTACCTAAGTCACATAACACGTTTGGTAATTATCGTTGAATGATCTTAAAAAAATTTGCTATTACTTTTTTTAAATGAAAAAATATACCCTTTTATATTAAAACAAACGAAACCATAATCACCAGGCAAAGGCAAATAACCTCCGCTTCATCTTATCAGGCAAAGGCCCATACTCACCGGTAACCATCCGCAAACACTCGTAAGTCTCTACCTCACTATTATGCTGCAACAACCCCCCAACACCACTAACGTGACATCAAATTTTCAAATATTTCTAAAAACCCTCATTTTTCCCACAATGTACAAACCTTCATTAAGGGATATGGTTCCAGACCCCCACGAGTCCAGACAAAACCCATATCTGACCCGACAAGTAAGCATCTGGACTTGACAAGTCATCCGCAGGACCCGCCCGCCACGTGATGATATGCCAGCGCGTAGGAGACAAACAGTACAAAGCGAAAGCGATGTGTAGCTAATGGCAGTCCCGCGGATCGTTGTATCAGGTGATCTCCCATTAGCGGTTACCGTAGAGGAGACATGAGGTACAGGTGAAAGCGACATATGTCCAATCACATGTCGTGGATTCATATCCTCTTCAATCTCCACTAAAGGTTGACACAAAAGAGACAACAAGGACATTCTTAAAGCGATGTGTGGCCCATCAGAGTCTGCAGACGCCCTTGGACGTCTGTTGAAAAGCCCTGAAACCGGGCACCCTGTAGTCGAGTCACATCAAAGTAAACTATTTAAATTTAAGATTTTCTCAAAATATGCAGCGGAAATGTTTCGATTAAAACATTACATGATTAATTAAAAACTCAAATTGTTATTTAATCTCTAATAACACATAACACGAATGCAAGTAATTTCATCCGCTAGCCAAGAGTAACACTGACTCCAATCAGACACCTGCAAAATAATCTAACATACATGCAAAAGTCAGCTATGCTGAGTGAGTTCTAATAGTTTACGTTAAAGCATTTAAAACACCTCACAAATGCTTTATTTGAAAACCAAAACACCATCGTTGTAAAATCACAAACGTTTATTAAAATAAGTTAACACCTTTTTACAGTTTAACCACTACAACCCGTCACCCAAAACGATCCAAAACTCCACCCATATCCTAGGTCCAATCATCCTACAAGTAATCCTTTCTGACGTGGATCAAATTACTTAAACACCAAATGACGACCCTCAAAGCATCTTAATTCATAGGCCGATTAACCATACTGACCCAAATCTAGGACATAACAATTAAAGGCCTAAAAAAACTCAGTTGTAACTTAACCTCGTCCGACAACTACCCAATTTAACATCATTCGACAACTAAATAATGGAACGTCATTCGTAACTCGCATCATTCATCATCTTTCATCGACTACACAAATAATTATCATTTACCCACCATGTAACTAGCGCAAAACACATAAGCACCTAAGTTGGGAACCTAACGCATCAATTGTTGTCCGAAGGCTATCATCATTGCCCTCGTCAAGGTATCGTCAACTCCAATTTGACCCCGAAGAGTCCGTCACCCGTATATTAACCCCGAAGGGTCCGTCGTTGCCAATAGGGCTAATCATTTAAACACCTCAAGGGTGTTTCTCATGACCTGACGCCACCCCGAAGGTAACACCGCCATCACAAGTAACCCGCATCTCATGACCTGACTCCACCCCGAAGGTAACGCCGCCATCACAAGTAACCCGCATCTCATGACCTGACGCCACCTCAAAGGTAACGCCACCATCACAAGTAATCCGTATCAATCACCTCAAGGATGATAATCCACATAAAGCACATAGATACACATACAAGGTCTAAAGCACGTCAACCACCCAACAACTACCATGTTCACATTCCCGCTACCACTAAGGTTTGAAACCTATGATAGGATTACCAATTAAAATTTCACACGATACCAATCGTGCTTTTAATATCGACACCTATCACGCCCCATACCTCTACGACCTTGACATCACTAATAAAAATGTCATACGTTTATACAAGACAAATAAAGCCCAATTAACTAATACGTCATAAAAACCATTACCCAAGGAAAACGTTTATAAAACATTTTAAATCTCAAAGCTTGTAAATTTAATAACTAGTAAGACGTATGAAGAACACGTGAAAACATGTATTCTAACCTCGAAAATATTTAAGAAAAAGAGGATTAGAACTCACCGGTTGCAGAACTTCCCGTTCACAAACTAACCAACTTGAATTGCGTCCTTAAGAGAAACCTACTTGTTTGCTTGCTTAAATTAATTCACGTGCTTGTCTGTCTACTTGCTTAATTTCTTTCCACCAGGGACACTTTGAGTTTCTTGACGTGGTTTGGTGTTGGCTTCCTTGTTATTTTCTTTTTGTTGTGAGTATATTGAGATGTGTGGGTGTCTCTTTGCATGTTAATTATTGCCATCTGAAGGGGTATGGTCCCAAATCTCGCACCAGACTTGGGGGCGAGTGACCATCACCCAGCTCAATACCCCTATCGATAAGGATTCACATGCGTTCGTGCCGGCAACGCACAAACCCAATTTGCTGTCCCAATCGGCCAAGTGGTGAGAAGACTTACCTTGTATATGAAAACAGCTGTTTTCGTCACCACAAGGGATGTGGTAACCGTTGCGGTTACCACATCACGTAGTCCCATAAGTGGCACTGCCACTTTGACTTTAGTGACAAGCAATCAAGTGGCCTGTCCGGGCACTGCCAGCAGTCAGCCGCCCAGCCCACTTGCATGGACAGATGGAAGATAGACTGACAGCCACAGCAGGACTTGGCATCACCTCAGGAATCGTCCGACATTTTCGTGACCTCCAATCCTGACACACCTGCAAAAGGCTATGCGTTCTCAATCTAGCCACTCAATTACCCTCGTTCGCTCTTCGGCTATAAATACCCATCCCGGACCAGGTTTGAGGTAACACTAATCTGCTCCCACTCTCACTTACTACTCAAATACACACTTTGCTCTCAAGCAAATACATATTCTCATGCTAGAAAGTGGTAACAAGGAGCACCCCTACCCCATCCTCCTTGTTACGAGTCACGGTGTGTTTCCTTGTGTAGGAGATAGGTTAGAGGACGGCCTGGCCATTGATCTCGGAAAGAAGGGATTAACCCTACTTGACGAGACTAGTGACTTAACCTCCCCGGTTAACCACTGTTTCATCTTTGGCGCCCACCGCTACTCTTAGCACTTTTTTCCATTTCTTCCTTCCTTCCTTCTTAAAGAACATGTCGGATCGTCAGATTCATCCTACAGGGGAAACCGTTGCCCCAACAAATGCAGGGAAAACGGGAAACACTCCCCCTAGCCAACCAATAGGCCACGTTGGCACATCCACACATGCGGGTAATCCCCCCATGTATGTGCCGGATTTTTCACAGTATGCATCAGTACTGCCACGGGGAGTCGATCTTCACTCCTGGTACGTGCAACAACAGGCTGCTCTAAATACAACGTATGCACAGGCTTGCGCAAGTACGCAAGCACCCGGAGGGCCCACACAAGGCCCATTCACACCTGCACCCCATATTCTACAATACGAGGAGCGAGCGCCAACACATCCCACATCCCGGGATAGGCGCGGACCACACGGACCCTCTTACGTAAGTGTCCGTACGCTCGATGAAGGGGATTCCACTTATGGATCCGAGCGTACGAGCTATTTGCAAGTAGCCAGTTTAATGTATTAATAGTAGTTTACGTATGAGGGGGTCAAGCTATTTGCAACCCCGCCATCCAATACAAGTGGGTATTTAAGGAGGTCCTAGTAAGCTTGAACCAGGTCCTTGCAGGATCTATACACTAAACAAGGCAAGAACCTTACTAAACCATTCCCTTAACCCTCGACCATGTAGCCAACATGCCTCTATATAGACCGTAGAAACATGAATGATGCAATCTTTTACTTTATATAGACAGTAAAGTAACGCCAAGACACCACGGACAAATGATAAAGAAAATTCACCTTCAACATAAGAAACTAGTTATTAAAGTCATTAATAAAAACCAAACAAAAAGGCCGAAAGATTTGTTGGTGCATATTTTGTATGTCTGCCACTGTTCGAATAGTTAGATAGAGCGTATGTTGAATATTGTATAGAATAGGAGAAGTTGGACAAGTTTTGATATTGTAAAGGTCAATCCGATCGGACGGCAATCCGATCGGATGGCACATAGTGTGAGTTGTCTATAAATAGGGGCATGGGGTTCCCATTTGGACAAGCTTTTGGTTCCCAGAGGGAAAATGCTGTCCAACTGGTCTCGTGGTGCTGTAAACGTTGAATAATCAATAGAGACCAGATTGAAATTGACTGCTCGATGTCGTATCTATATTCTACTCCTTTCTTAGTCATAATAAACGCACTGAACACGTCGGATTGGGATCGAAGCTCCGTTAAACTCACCGGATCCTGGAATCAGCAGTGGTATCAGAGCTACGGTACCGATTTAATCGATCTAACAGTCGGTTAAATCACCCAAAGCTCGTCAATTTTTGGGTTAAACGGGAGTTTTGACGTTAAATAGAGAAAATCATCAAAATAAATGTCAATTCACGGATGGATTTTGGAATTGAAGACATCATTCTGTTTGGAATTGATTCGCGCACAATCCTGTGAAGTTTCATCATGAAATTCACACAAATAAAGATTCTGGATCGAAAAAACGTGATTCGGAGTGTTCTTGAGCTGTTAGAACATATCCAATCGGATGGCAATCTGATCGGATGACCATCCGATCCACATCACTATCTTACTTGAAGGATTATTGAAAGTTTATGTGTTTTCAATTGGATGGCAATCCGATCGGATGGCAATCAGATCGGATGACCATCCGATCCATGTCACTATGGGGTGTTTGGAATATCAGTTGCTTTCAATCGAACGACAATCCGATCGGATGACCATCCGATCCTTCATACCATCTTGATTCATTATGTCCTTCAAATCGAATGACAATCCGATCGGAATGCAATCCAATCGGATGACCATTCGACACTTGCCATTCGACCAGATGATCAAATGCCTAAAAAAAAGGCATTTTTTGATCGCGACGACGAGGAGAGTCTCAAGAAAAAAATTGGTGATTGTCAATTTTTCCGGGTTTTTTAACGACCAAGTTGGGTTGTTCGGGGACACCGTCGGGGGCTTCAGTGTACAGATTTGATGATGCGATCACGGATTGTGAAAGTTAGTGGGGTAGTCATGATACTAGTGCAGAATGTTTATCATTCAGGGTATCTGACTATTTATGGGCCAAATTGTAAAATCCGCAAAGACGAAAAACTGACAATTGTGGCGAATATTGTGATATTCTAGTTTGGTCAACTTTTTCGGAGAAGAGAATTGAAAACTGAATTCAGTTTGAGGGGGAATTCAGTATTAGAGACGTCAGAATTTGCAAAAATGAGGGGGGATAAAAATTTCACTGTCGTATGTTGAAATTCCGGCATTTTTGAAATTCGTGACACTGCAACAATATTCGGGTAGTTTCGACTCCAGATTGTCAGGGGGAATGTGAATCTGATCGTGAGTGTAAGATTCCGAGATCAAGAGGATCTGAGGTGTTGATATCTGATCGTGGACGAATGCTTCAGAGATCTGAGAGTGATCGTGGGTGAAAGCTTCCGAGATCTAGATTATCCGAGGAGATGAATCTGATTGTGGACGAATGCTTCGGAGATCAGATTGCATTACCAGATGATTTGTTTTTCGATGAAGATTTGCTGATTGTGGAGAATATCGTTTACACGGATCTGTCATTCTTAGGGTGCGTTAACGTGGATCACGGTAAACGGGATATCATATCTTCAGGGGGAATCACGGATTTGAAGTTAACCAGTGGGGTATTTGAAGTTTCTATCAATTGCCGGTTGAGTTTTTGTACATTCTTAGATCGAGCAGGCGGAATGCGAAGATCGTGGTGCTTACTTGTGATATCAAAAACTAAGCTCGGATGCGGTTAAAGTTGAAACAGAGGATGCTGCATTGACTAGTTTCAAGTTGGTGATTGTTCGTAAAGATTGCAGTTTAGCAAATCAGAGTAGAGTCGTAAACTGTTCAAAAGACCTGAAGATTCATTCCAGGGGGAATTAGTGCTTTACTTTGGCAAAAAGCAAACCCGAATCATCAAGCGATGGGGAATTTTGGATAGTCAGATTTCAAGATACCTGATTGAAGTTGCAGAAATGTTGAAGATTACAAAATATTCAAACACGGCTCAAGGTTCTCAAAGTTTTAAAGATGGTTCGATAGTGACATCCGAGGGGGAATCTGTTGGTGCATATTTTGTACGTCTGCCACTGTGCGAATAGTTGGATAGAGCGTGTGTTGACTATTGTATAGAATAGGAGAAGTTGGACAGGTTTTGATATTGTAAAGGTCAATCTGATCGGATGGCAATCCGATCGGATGGCACATAGTGTGAGTTGTCTATAAATAGGGGCATGGGGTTCCCATTTGGACAAGCTTTTGGTTCCCAGAGGGAATGCTGTCCAACTGGTCTCGTGGTGCTGTAAACGTTGAATAATCAATAGAGACCAGATTGAAATTGACTGCTCGGTGTCGTATCTATATTCTACTCCTTTCTTAGTCGTAATAAACGCACCGAACACGTCGGATTGGGACTGAAGCTTCGTCAAACTCACCGGATCCTGGAATCAGCAAGATTAAAAATCAAAAGTAATACATAAAAGACTTGTCTTCACCAAGTTATGTAAGAGGCTTAACCAAACATGGCCTTTGATTGGCAAGAACTCTTATGATCAATCTTGGATCCCGAGACTACTACACACAATCTAAAGATGGATGATGGATGATGGTGTTGGGTGTTGGTGTTGTAGTGGTGGTGGAGTGGTGGCAAAGTAGAAGAGTAGTGGTTTGCCAAGGGATGCCTTTGAAGTGAACCAAGCACCCCTATTCATAGCCTGCACAGAGCTCTGGCCACAGCCCCGTGTCCAGCGGGCACGCCCCCGTGGCCAGCCTTTTCTCTTCCTTCATTAAATGCAAGTGTCAGCAGAGGGTCCCACACGGCCCCGTGGTCAGCAGCGTATCTGTACTATCAAGATTTTGCAAGATTCTACGTTTCTTAGCGTTGACCACGCCCCGTGCTGAGCTGGGCACGCCCCCGTGGTGGGCGTAGAAGCTTCTACAGGTTTGTCTTTTTTGCAGGGACCGGACGACGCCCCCGTGCTCGGCTGGGCACGGCCTCGTGGTCAGTCTTCTGTTGTCTTGTTTTTGCTTTGGGGATGCTGCCGAGGGGTCGGGCATGTCACGTTTCTTCCTTTTCTTTGTATTTATGTTGGTTTTGGTTGTATAATTGTTACTTTTGTTCGTTTAAGCTCATTTGATCCTGTAAATTCAAAAGGAAGACAAAAACACACTTTTTCCAACATTAGTACTAAAAAAGGGTTAGTTGTATGGCTCATTCGATGTAATTTATATGTTACATTTTGCACACATCAACCACCAAAATAATTTGATATGAGAGTGATCACACGCCTCTCTAATCATCCAGTTTTCTGAAAACTCCCCAACATAATACAACCCATCATCATTGTCCATAACTTGATATGCGTTGTATCATGTATGGCAAAATTACTTGCCATGCACAACCCTCAATGACACACATACTCTTAACCAAAGTGAACGCCATATCCCAACCGTGCGTCACCTTCATCACCACCCCATCGTAATTCCAGTTTATTAGGCTATTGGGTGTGGGGTTCATCCCCGGGATAGTGAGCCGTGTTGAGGGACGGCTACACCGCCCCCTCCTGCTGCGTTGCGTCGTCATTGTCCCCTCCTAGCCATTCTCGAAGGGGCTCTATCTTTATATCACACACACATATACATACATACATATGCATAATCAAAACATGGTATCGTATTATTCATTTAATTGTTGATTACGATATAGTTTATATAGATGACTAAGTTACATTCTAGTACCCTCAATTATAAACTAATTATATCTACACTACTAATATAATATTCCCCCGCAAGTTGAGGGCGGGGAACGACCTGCAACTTGGACCGTAGTGATAGAAACCTCTGAGAGGATAGGGGCTTGGTAAAGACATCAGCAATTTGATCATTAGTTACAATGAACTTAACATTTAACATCCCTGGAGCCACTTGTTCACGGACAAAATGAAAATCAACTTCAACATACTTAGTATGTGCGTGGAATACCGGATTGGCAGAAAGATAGGTTGCACCAAGATTGTCACACCAAAGTGTAGGCGACCGATTCACTATTCCAAGCTCTTGAAGAAGAGATTTCAACCATATTAGTTCTGCAACAGTATCAGCAATTGCTTTGTATTCTGACTCAGTGGAAGATCGAGATGTCCATGAAATAAGATTAGATCCCAAGTATACAGCAAATCCCCCCGTGGATCGACGATCGACAGGGCAACCAGCCCAATCCGAATCCGAGTAGGCTTGTACATCTTGATGCCAATAGGAGTCAGAAAAAGCATGTAGTCTGGAGCAAGAGTCGCGCTGGAAAAGTAAGCCAAGTTGAGCCGTGCCATGAAGATATCACAAGATACGTTTAACCGCAGCCCAATGATTTTCAGTCAGTGCATGCATGAATTGACACACTTTATTTACCGCAAAGGCAATGTCCGGGCGAGATAAAGTAGCATATTGAAGTGCACCAACAACCTGACGATACCGTGATGGATCATTAAAAAGAGCACTATCGTCAGGGAGTAAAACGTGAGAGGTAGCCATAGGAGTGGCAACTGGTTTGCATCGAGAAAGACCAGCTCAATGTATAACATCCAAAATATATTTTCGTTGTGAAAGAATCAAATTGCCATTATGATGTACCACTTCAATACCCAAGAAATAATGCAGCCTGCCAAGATCTTTAACTACAAATGATGAACTAAGCCGATTGATGATATTAGTAACAGCTTGTGGTTAATTACCAGTGATGATGATATAATCAACATACACAAGAGTGCCATGCCTGTTGAGAATAAATAACGACGGATCAGTTTTAGACCCGGAAAAGCCAAGTTGTTGAAGTGCCATAAACAACCGAGTAAACCATGCCCGGGGAGCTTGTTTGAGCTTGTTTGAGCCCATATAAAGACTTGTGAAGACGACACACATAATCAGGTCTGGTAGAATCAACAAAGCAGGAGGCTGTTTCATGTAAACAGTTTCTTGAAGATCACCATGCAAAAATGCATTCTGAACATCTAGTTGACGAAGTGACCAGTTGTTAGTGATAGCTAGAGACAATACTGTACGAATAGTAGCCGGTTTAACAACCGGACTAAATGTCTCATGATAATCAACTCCTGCCTGTTGATGAAAACCCTTTGCGACAAGTCGCGCTTTATACCTGCTTATTTTTCCAGCTGGGTCTGTTTTCAACCTGTAGACCCACTTACAATCAACCACATTAGCATTTTTAACAGGAGGAACCAATGACCAAGTACCATTTTTATGAAGTGCCTCCAACTCTTCAGCCATGGCATGACGCCACTCCTTAGAGGCATTGGCAACGGTAAAGGAAGTAGGTTCAACAGGTAGGTTAGGTAAATTGGTAGCCATATAGGCAGTGGGATCATAGCGGTTTGTTGGTTTCGGATTAGGCCTAAGGTGTGTGGGACGAGGTCTTGGGGTAGGATTAGGAGGATTTTCGGCTGAGGTGGTGGCTGGGTTGGTTTCCGTGTGGGTGGTTTGGGTAGTACCTGTTTGAGTGGTTTCGGTTTGGGTGGTATCGGCTACCGAGGTAGTTGCGTTTGGTGTAATGACGGATGGGGCAGAAGTGTCGGGAGTAGATTCTGGTAAGTCAGGGTTAATATGATAAGTGGAGATGTTAGAGTTGTCAGGTTGGGGTGGGTTAGAGTTTATGGGTGAGGCATGATAAGGGAAAACATGTTCATTGAAACGAACATGTCGGGCAATATAAACTCTTTCATTTGTGAGATCAAGGCACCGATAACCAGGGTGAACAGGACTGTAGCCAAGAAAGATACACAGAGTAGATCGAAATTCAATTTTGTGATTATTGTAAGGACGAAGGTAAGGAAAACATTGATATCCAAAAACCCAAAGGAAGGAGTAATCTGGTCGACGTTTGAAAACATGTTCAAAGGGTGATTTGTTGGAGGAGACCCGGGATGGAAGACGATTTATGAGATAAACAACTGTTTCGAATGCAAAATGCCAAAACCATTGAGGAAGATGAGATTGAGCAAGAAGAGCAAGGCCGGTTTCAACAACATGACAATGACGACGCTTAACAGTGCCGTTTTGTTCACTGGTGTGAGGACAAGAGCGTCGATGAACTATACCAAGATTGTGACAAAACGAAGCAATGGTGCGAAATTCCCCTCCCCAATCAGACTGAATACTTTTTAATTTAGTGTTAAATTGCCTTTCTGCCATTTTAATAAAATATATTAAGTTATGATAAGCATCAGATTTACAAGCTAATGGGTAGAACAACATATATTTTGAATGATGATCAACACATAATAAAAAATATCGATAAATATCAAATGATAAAGTGGAAGTTGGACCCCAAACATCACAATAAACTAAGTCCAAAATATTAGCACTATGAAAATCAGAGTTTAACAATGATAATTTTGAAGACTTGCCCATTTGACAAGAAGTACATAACGAAGACGACAACTTGTCTAAAACAGGTAAATGAAAATGAGAAACAATAGAACGAAAAACTTGAGCATGAGGATGTCCAAGTCGTTGATGCCAAATGGTGGACGAGGCTTTGAAGGCAGTAAAGGCGACTTTAGAAAGACTTGAGCTGAGGAAGGCGAAGGGAGTACAATCCATGTTCACTTGGACCCGTTAGGAGGATGGTGCGTGTAGACTCATCCTTCACAACAAAATAAGAGGCATGAAACTCAAAGAAAACATTATTATCAACGCAAAACTTTTGAACAGATAAAAGATTTCTTTTAAGTTGAGAAACATGAAGGACATTAGAAAGTGTGAGGGTTTTATTTGGGGAATAAATTTTTGTCGAACCAATGTTTAAAATGGGTAAGGGTTGACCGTTACCAACAAAGAGAGAATCATTACCATAGTAGGCCTCAGAGTTTTCAAGGCTCTCAAAATCTGTGGTAGCATGATCATTAGCTCCAATGTCAGGAAGATAGTTAAAGCTCCTGGGTGAACCAGCATCAGAATGAGTAGCATAATTGGCTTGAGACTAGGTGCGTGGTTGAGAAGACTTATTTGGGCACTGAGATGGTAGATGACCAATCTCACAGCGGTTATAGTGACCATACACGGTGTTTTGAGTAGATGCCCAAGAGAACTGACGTGAACTACCATTTTCACGGTTGCGAGCAGTGTTGTTGCAATAATTACCCCTGTAGGAACCCCTTGAATTTCCCCGACCACCTCGATTATTGTTTGAGGACTGAGGAGCATAGTAGGCCTGTGACGGTTGTGGTGGGGTAGAGGGAGCAGATGGGTTTAATTGGTTGCCAAGTTGTGTAGCCATGAGTTGTAAGTTACTGATTTGTGTTTGAATGGATTGTAAATTCAGTTGTGGTTGTTGGGATGGGGCCGTGGCCATGAGAGCCTGTGGATTGGTTGGTTGTGTTGGTAAAACTTTAGTAATCATATAATCATGGTCACTAATAAGACCATGAAGCTCACCAAAAGTGACCGGTGGAGTACGGGTTAAAAGGTTTGACTTGAGACCATAATATTCCTCACGAAGACCGGTAACCGTAAGCATGAAAAGATCCTTATCCTTCATTGGTTCACCTATGTTTGCTAGAGCGGTTGCATATTCCTGAGCACGGCTTAAATATTCTGCAGGTTTTTCATCACTTTTCATAGTTATTCGAAGAAGCTGACTTTTGAGGGTGAACTCATGAGATGGGGAAGCCAGTGCATAGGCACGTTCAAGAGACAACCATATCCCATGAGAGGTCTGCCCTTGGACATGCTGAAACGATTCCTCAGAGATGGTAGATGTGATCAGTAAGCGCACATGAGTATCATTATTCACCCATGGACTATAACTTGGATTATCAGTGCTAGTGGTCCCTGTGGTGACTTTAGAAGGTGGACAGGGTATCGTTCCATCTACATAACCGAAGAGGTTATGAGAAATTAGAAACGGTTCAAGCATTTGCTTCCAATAGCCATAATTCGTAGGTTTAAGAGAGAAGGCAAACTTGTGAGATTGACGGGTTGCTTTTTCTTGATTAGTAAATAAAGTGATGGCAGCCATGAGATTTGTTCGAGTTGCAGAATATTGTCGATCTGATCCTGTTGGAAGATTGTTGCTGCTATTGCTGGTCAGAAGATTGCAGAAGATTGTTGCTGTTATTCTGAAGATTCAGAAGGTCGTAATAGTTAGATGCAGATTATCGTATTATTCATTTAATTACTGATTACAATATAGTTTATATAGATGACTGATGTGTGCAAAATGCAACATATAAATTACATCAATTGTGGCATAAAACTAACCATTTTTTAGTACTAATATTGGAAAAAGTGTGCTTTTGTCTTCCTTTTGTATTTTCAGGATTAAATGAGCTCAAATTAACAAAAGAAGCAAAAAGACAGCAAAATCTAACATAAATACAAGAAAGGGAACAAACGTGACATGCCCGACCCCACGACAGCATCTTCCCAAGCAAAACAAGAAGACAGAATACTGAACACACCCCGTGCTCACTGAGCACGGGGGCGCGCCCAAGTGTCAGCATAAAAGACAAAGTTGTAGAAGCTTCCATCGCCCACCACGGGGCCGTGCTCAGCGGACACGGGGTCGTGGTCAACTATAAGATTCGCAGAATCCAGGCAAATCTTGATAGTACATATATGCTTCTGCACACGGGGTCGTGCCCAGCGGACACGGGGCCGTGGTCAATTAATAAAGACAAGAGCAATTAATGAAGAAAGAGAAGGATGTGGACACGGGGCCGTGCCCACTGGACACGGGGCCGTGCCCGAGCTTCTGTTCAGCCTATAAATAGGAGTGCTTGGCTCAAGCTCAAACCATCCCTTGGCACACCACCTCTCTCACACTTCACCCACCACCCACCACCACCATAACACCATCATCCACCACCATCATCCATTGTCCATCATAGAGTGTGTGAGTCGTCTCGGGTTCCAAGATTGATCGTAAGAGTTCTTGACAATCAAGGCCATGTTTGCCTAAGTCTCTTACATCACTTGGTGAAGACAAAGTGTCTAGTGTAATACTTTTTATTTTCAATCTTTTCGCACTTTTTAATTGGTTATGTATTAATGACTTTAATAACTAGTTTCTTATGTTGAAGGTGATTCTTCCTTATCGTTTGTCCGTGGTGTCTTGGCATTATTTTACTGTCTATATAAAATAAAAGATTTTCACCATTCATATCTCCACGGTCTATATGGAGGTATGTTGGCTACCTGGTCGGGGGTTAAGGGAATGGTTTGGTAAGAGTCTTGCCATTGTTCAGTGTATAGATCATGCAAAGGACCTGGGTCAAATTTAGTAGGACCTCCTTCAATACTTAACGGTATTGGATGGCGGGGGTCCAAACTCTTTGATCCCCTCATAAGTTAAACTACTATTAAAAATTTAACCCGGCTACTTAGGACTGTATCCCTGCTGACTCAGACTACTTAGCCGAGGGTAACGTCACATTCAAAAGAGGGGCCTACCACATTATGCATTAATAACTTAATTAATTATCTTTCAATAATCCGACCCTTTAGGATTGTATCCTTGCTGACTCAAACTACTGGGTTGAGGGTAACGTCACCTCCAAAAGAGGGGCCTACTACAATAACTAAGATAATCTCTTAAATAGTGCAAAAGTGCGGAAATAATCAAAGGTTACACTAAACATGAGTCGGAACCAAGTGATTCATCTTGTCTATCTGTTTTTACTTTTATATTTATTTTCAGCATTTTAGTTAGTTTTTATTTTTCTTAGTTTAAAAACATTTTTCTAAACTTTTGATTTGATTAGACGTTGAGGATAAACCGGTACTAAAAGCTCTTGTGTCCTTGGACGACCTCGGTATCTTACCAACACTATACTACGCTCACGATGGGTGCACTTGCCCATATGTGTGTCTAGTGTTAGTAAATATCGTGTTTTATAAATTTAAAACTTGGCTAAAGAAAGTGTAAAAGGGCTTAAAATATACTTAAACTTATATACACACTTCACACGCATCAAGTTTTTGGCGCCGTTGCCGGGGACACAAGGATTTTAAGAAAGTTAGGAATCAACGGCCTAATCGTTTTTCTTATTATTTTTTTTATAGGATTTTTCTTAGTTTTTCAGTTTCTGTAGAGCTCAGCACGGGCCGTGCCTGGTCGGACACGGGCCGTGCCCAGCATTATCACTGGCAGTTTTTATTTTCCGAGTTACAGAGAGCTGAGCACGGGGTCGTGTCGGTGCAACACGGGGCCGTGTCCAACTCCCAGTAACAGGGATCCAGAAAGCAATCACTGTACCTCCGACCACGGGCCGTGTTCACTGAGCACGGGGCCGTGGTGAACCTTCTGACCAACATTCTTTTTTGTTTTTCTGCAGGACTCAGAACCCAGGCGCCACATTTGAACTTCCTACGTAGTGTATGAGCTCCAGTTCTAGTAGAGACATAAAAGAACCTCTAGAAGAACCCGAACGCTTTCTCAGAAAAAGACTTAAAGCTAAAAATCAAGAGAAAGTTTCGGGGGACCCATTTCCAATGGCGGATCAACGTACCCTCATGGATTATCTACGGCCCACCGTAGGTAACCTCGGCGCCGCTATCAATGCACCGAATGTCAAAGCCAATAACTTCGAACTTCGACCGCATTTGATACAAATGCTTCAAAACTCCGCAACCTTTCATGGGCTTGCGGACGAGGATCCCCATCTACATATTACTAATTTCTTAGAAATATGTGATACCTTTCGGATCAATGGAGCATCAAACGACGCCATCTGCCTTCGAATGTTTCCATTTTCACTAAAAGACCGAGCTAAGGCTTGGCTCAACACCCTCCCAGTTGGCTCGGTAAACACCTGGGATGAACTAGCCCAAAAGTTTCTATATAAATATTTCCCTCCTGCTAAAACAGCTAAATTAATGACTGAAATGAACACATATTCACAAGAGGATGGGGAATCCTTATATGAAACTTGGGAAAGGTTCAAGGAGCTACTAAGAAAGTGTCCTCATCACGGTCTTGCAGTATGGTAACAAGTATCCACTTTCTACAATGGGTTGTTGCCACACACAAGACAAACACTTGATTCTAGCTCCGGGGGACTTCTAGGTAATCGTCGCCCAAATGAAATATACAATCAAATTGAGGAAATTGCTCAAACCAATTTTTAGTGGCACACTCCCCGAGGTAATAAATCTATTGCCCCGGGCGCCCATAAGGTTGATGAAAGCACTTCTTTACAAGCCCAAATCGAGGCCCTTTCTTCAAAAATCAAAAAGTTAGAAATGACAAAAACGGCCTCGGTTATGGCTTGTGAGGGGTGTGGTGGACCACATGAAAATTGGAGTTGTATGAAAGAAGTAGATGATCAAACAGAAACTGTAAACCACATTGATAATAGACCTAGGCCGTCGGGTCCACCAACGGGTACCTACAACCAAGGATGGCGTAACCACCCTATCCCGGCAATAGTAGTAACCAACAAAACCAACGAACTAACTTTCAACAACCACAAAACTTTTCTCGACAACAAGGTGGACGAGAAAGGCTTGAAGATACTGTATCTCGCCTTATCTCCGACACCGAAAAGAAAAACTCGGATCGATTTCAGCAATTGGAATCGAATTTTAGAAATCAACAAGCTAGCATTCAAAACATTGAAAAACAATTAAATCAAATAGCTCAAAATTTCTCCGAGAGACCACAAGGCGTGTTACCAACAGGGGCGGACCCAAGCCCACCTCAAGGTGGGCGGGCGCACCCCCGGGGGAAAAAAAATTAGGGCTAAATTTCGTCGAAAATCCCGTCCGCACCCCTTGGAATTTTTCGTCCGCACCCCTTGGAATTTTCGACCGCACCCTTTGAAATTTTTCGTCCGCACCCCTTAGGTAAAAAGTGTTATCAATTTATATTTTAAATTTTTTTTAGTAAACTCTTATTTTTTAAAAAAATATACTACCTAAATTATATAACTTTTAATACCTAACCAACTAAACCCAAATACCCATACCTTTACCCACTTATAATTCCTAACTAGCTAGCCCACTAAGTCTTAGCCCATTAACCAAACCTAACAATATTTCAAACTATAATAAAATAATTAAAACCCAAAACCTTAAGAAATTCTATCCCGCTCTGTCTCTCTCTTGCGTCCCTGCACTGCCAACGAACAACATCATCCAGCGACAACAGTCCAGCAGCCGGCGACCACCGTAATCAGCCACCATACCACCGTCGTTCGACACCAAATCTAACCGGAATCCGAACACGGGTAAGTTTCTTTGTTATTTTGATGATTTTGGTTGATATTATAGGTGAAAAAAGGGTAACAAAGTTGTTAAATAAGTTTGAAATTTTGTGTGTTTTGACGTTGTTTATGGTTGTTTAGATGATTTTTAGGGTGATTATGTTGTTTATATATTTTTAGGGTGATTACAACTTACGTTATGATTTCTAGGGTTTGAATAGTTGAAAATTAAAATTGAAACATTATGTTATGGAGCGATGAACTTATGTTATATAGAGAAAAAATTGCTTAAGAAATTAGATTTAGATGATTTTTGGATATATTTCAAAAAATGAAAACCCGTAGGTCGTCGACGTTTTAGTTATGTTTGTAACAAGGTTTGACATGTTTTTGATGATTATATAAATTTAGTTTGATGTTCGTTTGTTTTACATGACCCGACCCGATACGAACCGATTTTTTTACTTATATACCTAGGGGCCTAAAATTTTTAAAAATGTTCCGCACCCCCATGAAAAAATTCCTGGGTCCGCCACTGGTTACCAAGCAATACCGAAACCAACCCAAAGGCGCAAGTACATCTCATCACATTGAGAAACTGAACCGTGGGTCCCGAGGATACCCCATTACCACCAGTTGAAAGAAGTCAACTCAGCCAAAGCACGACTTCACCCGCGCCCCAACCAGAAAAGGCTTCTCCGCCAAATCAAGAGCCCACCAAGACTCCTCCGGTTCCATACCCCGGTCGGTTAAATCGTCAAAAGACCGATGAGCAATTCGCAAAGTTCGAAAATTTACTAAAACAATTGCATGTTAATATTCCTTTTATTGATGTCCTAACCCAAATGCCTAAATATACAAAATTTATGAGGGACTTCCTCACTCACAAAAGGAAAATTGAATCATTGCAATTAGTTAACTTAGGCGAAGAATGCTCCGCCTTAGTACTCAACAAACTCCCACAAAAGAAAATTAATCCCGGAAGCTTCACGATTCCTTGCTCGATCGGGGAATCCCCCATTCGTAATGCATTAGCCGATCTTGGGGCTAGCATTAACCTCATGCCCACATCGATGTTCAAACGACTCGGCCTAGGAACAACGAGCCCTACAAAGATGAGCATACAACTCGCCGACAGATCCGTCAAATTTCCACAAGGTGTCGCTGAAAATCTATTGGTCAAAGTTGACAATTTCGTTTTCCCGACCGACTTTGTCATCCTAGACATGGAGGAAGACACCGATGTTCCTCTAATCCTCGGGAGGCCATTTCTAGCCACCGCCCAAGCAGTGGTGGATATGAATGACGGAACACTAACATTGAAGTTTGGGGACAAGGAAGTGAAGTTTGAATGCGGAAAGAGAGTAGAGGACGAAGACCCGGTCAACTACATGAAGGTCATAGACTCAAGATTGGATGACGCTCTCCGACGGTGTAGCATGGGATGCAAAACATCCCACTTGGGTAACATATGACCAGGCTTTGGGTCTAGCCAAGGACCCTTATAAACGTGGCGCACCACGGAGGCATTCCGCGGAACTATCCTTAGTTTAGTTTAGATTACTCTTTATGTTTTCTAGTTAGTTTTAATTTTCAGGAATAAAACACACTAGAGATGGCAAAGGATACAAGGGAAACTTGAACCAGCACCCCATGCAGGAAAACAGGACCATCCGACGATTTTCTTCATTAACAGTAAGCTCAGCACGGGCCGTGTCCGCCCAACACGGCCCCGTGCTGCACAGTCTGCAGAAATGACCCAGTTCAGGTAAACTGGACACGGGCCGTGTTCACCCAACACGCCCCCGTGTCCAGGCCTCTGTTTCTTTTGTTTAAATTTTGTTACTGGCACTTGAACACGGGGCCGTGCCCGGACAACACGGGGCCGTGTCCAGCGCCCAGTAACACAAATTTTTGCTTTTTCACACCTTTTTACGCATTCAATCAACCTAAAAATTTATTTTTGGGACACATTGAGGACAATGTGTAATTTAAGTGTGGGGGGATGCTAAAACCTTGAATCTTGCAAGTCCTAATAACAAGCCTTACACAAAACTCTATTGGAACCGCTAATCACCCGAAATTTTTTCAAAAATTTTTTTTTTTTCATTTTTTTTACTTGTCTAGGTTTAATTTGGGAATTTCAAAATTCTAAAAAGGTTATATTTTTACAAATTTACAACCGATAGCGTCGTGATAAAAAGAACCAACATAAGAGAATTATGAAAAGACATGACAAGCTTAGTTAAAATTTAATTATATATACTTGATCACATAAAAACTCATTCCCACAAAAGTGAGTTTTGAGCCTTTATTGAGCATACAAATACATATCTTTAAATTAAATGCTCATTTTTCGTTTCTTGTGTGAATAGCCGCTTGGTTCTTACAACTCTAGAACTTGCCACGACGATACATTCCCAGTCCTTACCAACTTAAACCCGAGTAAGTAAATGATGGAGGCATTAGGACTAACCCTTTTTTATTTTATTTCTACACCATTATTTTTCTTTTTTTTACCACCTACCCAAAAATCCCCCTAGTTAACCCCTTTGAGCCTAAACCTTTTCATTTCTTAACCCAAACCAAACACCCTTTCACCCACAAAAACCTTTTTATTTTTAACCCTTTGTTTTAGTAACAAGCTCGGTTTTTCATTTGACTTTGAAAAAAAAAATGTGTGTTGATGATGAAGCAAAAGAAATAAACAAACAAGTTCATCAAAAATAACTTTGTTTGAATAAAAGCTTCATCAAAATAAAAACATTGCAAAAATAAAAAGTCTTTCGAAAACCGACGCTTGTTACGCTTTTTCGCCCTTTTCTACTAACCACTAACCCAACCACCTACCTTTAACCCAAGCCTAACCCTTCACCCAAAAGTCCTCTTGATATTTACAAAGGTATATATTTAAAAAGGAGGATGATTGATTGCTTGGCAAGCATATGGTAGGAGTAAGTTCCATGCCGCTCTCGAGTGATTCACTAAAATACATCTTCGGCCGAGTGTTGAGTGATCCCCCGTGAGGTATGTGAACTTGTATATAAATAGAATTTTAAAGAGGCATGTTATGCCCTAATAAGTAATTTATCTTATGAAAAGTTTTAAATAAATCATGACGAATAGAGTTGTAAATAAATAAAAATAAAACTAAATAAAGAATCTTGGAAATCCCGACACTTTAGGACAAGCCCAAAAACCTTCTTTTCTACCCATTCCATTTGGGAGTGTAAAGCCATATTATAAAGAGTTTAGCTTGAGGACAAGCAAAGATTCAAGTGTGGGGGTATTTGATGTGTGCAAAATACAACATATAAATTATATCAATTGTGGCATAAAACTAACCCTTTTTTAGTACTAATGTTGGAAAAAGTGTGCTTTTGTCTTCCTTTTGTATTTTCAGGATTAAATGAGCTCAAATTAACAAAAGAAGCAAAAAGACAGCAAAATCTAACATAAATACAAGAAAGGGAACAAACGTGACATGCCCGACCCCACGACAGCATCTTCCCAAGCAAAACAAGAAGACAGAAGACTGAACACGCCCCGTGCTCACTGAGCACGGGGGCGTGCCCAAGTGTCAGCATAAAAGACAAAGTTGTAGAAGCTTCCATCGCCCACCACGGGGCCGTGCTCAGCGGACACGGGGTCGTGGTCAACTATAAGATTCGCAGAATCCAGGCAAATCTTGATAGTACAGATATGCTTCTGCACACGGGGTCGTGCCCAGCGGACATGGGGTCGTGGTCAACTAATAAAGACAAGAGCAATTAATGAAGAAAGAGAAGGATGTGGACACGGGGCCGTGCCCACTGGACACGGGGCCGTGCCCGAGCTTCTGTTCAGCCTATAAATAGGAGTGCTTGGCTCAAGCTCAAACCATCCCTTGGCACACCACCTCTCTCACACTTCACCCACCACCCACCACCACCATAACACCATCATCCACCACCATCATCCATTGTCCATCATAGAGTGTGTGAGTCGTCTCGGGATCCAAGATTGATCGTAAGAGTTCTTGACAATCAAGGCCATGTTTGCCTAAGTCTCTTACATCACTTGGTGAAGACAAAGTGTCTAGTGTAATACTTTTTATTTTCAATCTTTTCGCACTTTTTAATTGGTTATGTATTAATGACTTTAATAACTAGTTTCTTATGTTGAAGGTGATTCTTCCTTATCGTTTGTCCGTGGTGTCTTGGCATTATTTTACTGTCTATATAAAATAAAAGATTTTCACCATTCATATCTCCACGGTCTATATGGAGGTATGTTGGCTACCTGGTCGGGGGTAAAGGGAACGGTTTGGTAAGAGTCTTGCCATTGTTCAGTGTATAGATCCTGCAAAGGACCTGGGTCAAATTTAGTAGGACCTCCTTCAATACTTAACGGTATTGGATTGCGGGGGTCCAAACTCTTTGATCCCCTAATAAGTTAAACTACTATTAAAACTTTAACCCGGCTACTTAGGACTGTATCCCTGCTGACTCAGACTACTTAGCCGAGGGTAACGTCACCTTCAAAAGAGGGGCCTACCACATTATGCATTAATAACTTAATTAATTATCTTTCAATAATCCGACCCTTTAGGATTGTATCCTTGCTGACTCAAACTTCTGGGTTGAGGGTAACGTCACCTCCAAAAGAGGGGCCTACTACAATAACTAAGATAATCTCTTAAATAGTGCAAAAGTGCGGAAATAATCAAAGGTTACACTAAACATGAGTCGGAACCAAGTGATTCATCTTGTCTATCTGTTTTTACTTTTATTTTTATTTTCAGCATTTTAGTTAGTTTTTATTTTTCTTAGTTTGAAAACATTTTTCTAAACTTTTGATTTGATTAGACGTTGAGGATAAACCGGTACTAAAAGCTCTTGTGTCCTTGGACGACCTCGGTATCTTACCAACACTATACTACGCTCACGATGGGTGCACTTGCCCATATGTGTGTCTAGTGTTAGTAAATATCGTGTTTTATAAATTTAAAACTTGGCTAAAGAAAGCGTAAAAGGGCTTAAAATATACTTAAACTTATATACACACTTCACACGCATCAAGTTTTTGGCGCCGTTGCCGGGGACACAAGGATTTTAAGAAAGTTAGGAATCAACGGCCTAATCGTTTTTCTTATTATTATTTTTTTTAGGATTTTTCTTAGTTTTTCAGTTTCTGCAGAGCTCAGCACGGGTCGTGCCTGGTCGGACACGGGCCGTGCCCAGCATTATCACTGACAGTTTTTATTTTCCGAGTTACAGAGAGCTGAGCACGCTCCACCACCTCCATTCGGTCACCCTCCATCTCACCGTTATAGTCTGTCATCACCACCATTTATACCATCACTGTCATCGTACCTGTAGTAAAACTATGCCGGAGCCAAACCATACACTAACGCCATCAATCATCATCACTCTATATGAAATCACTACAATCATCAATCAACCCATGCACACAATCCCCACCATCTTTAATTACCATCCCTAATCGTTTCACAAGCACATATAATCGTGTTTGTTTAAACCCCTCAATCCCCATGGATTCTCCCATGCCAATATCAAGCAGTGGCTTACCCAAGAATTTTTTCATGGGGGTGCGGAACATTTTTAAAAATTTTAGGCCCCAAGGTATATAAGTAAAAAAATTGGTTCGTATCGGGTCGGTTCGAGTCGGGTCGGGTCATGTAAAACAAAAGAACATCAAACTAAATGGTTGATATGGTCCTCTTAGTAGATATGCCCTTCTAATCTCATCTCGTTGATTCACGTTATATGATTCAATCGGCTTGCGATTATAAGGATCCGAAGGAAGAGTATCCACATCAACGAATTCAGAAGATGTATCAACTTTCCTATTGAGAAATCGCGTCATAACGTCCCTACTCATAGTTCCTATCGGCTATCACAAACAAATTGATATATAAGTTTATGGCTCCATAACATATTACATAATGTATCAAGTATTCAAACACTAGAAATCATAATGTAAATCACACTAAAAATCATTTAAACATCATATACACCATTAAAAAAAACCCAAACATCAGGTCTGATCGTATATAACGCACCATAAAAAAGACAAAATATCATCATCATCACTAACAAAATATAAATATATAACCCACCACAAAATAAAATATCATCACTAACAAGAAGCACATGTCTCCTGCCATCAAAAAATCACTTCCGGTGGCTACCGGTTCCATCCCACCCCACCAAAAATCATAAAAAATAACAAAGAAAATTACCGTGTCCGATCGGCGGTGGTACGATGGCTGATTACGGTGGTATGCGGCTGATGTTCTGATCGCTGGCGTGCTTGCAGGGATGATAGAGAGCGAGAGAGAATATGTAAGGGTTTTGGGCTTGTTTATTTTAATTTAGTTTGAAATATTGTTGATTTCTTGGGTTTGTTTATTGGGCTAAGACTTAGTCGTGGGCTAAGACTTAGTCGTGGGCTAGTTAAAGGTATTGGGTATTTGAGTTTAGTTATTTAGGTATTAAAAGTTATATAATTTAGATAGTGTTTTTAAAAAAATAAAAGTTTACTAAAAAAATTTAAAATATAAATTGATAATACTTTTTACCTAAGGGGTGAGGACAAAAAATTCCAAGGGGTGCGGATGGAAAATTCCAAGGGGTGCGGGCGAAAAATTTCAAGGGGTGCGGACGGAATTTTCGACGGAACTTAGCACTAAATTTTTTTTCCCAGGGGTGCGCCCGCCCACCTTGGGCAACCCTTAAGTCCGCCCCTGATATCAAGTTAAAGGACCAACCTGCTACAAAGCTGGTTCGGTATAAACAGTGGCGGACCCAGTATTTTTTTCCAATGATGTCCCTTTTTTTCGCTGTTCAAAATTTTCACAACGTAACGTTAAAATTTTCGGATCGGACATCGATCGGGTCGGGTCGGGTGAGAAACATGTAGCAAAAATATATGATCATTACTCATTAGAAAACACACAATAAAATCATAATGTAGTTCGAAACGAATTTTTTTTTTTTGCAAATTTCTAAAGTTCAAATTCATACAAGGGTTGTGAGTTGGTGGTGTGTGCATGCCTCTCCTGTAGTGTTCTGCTTGTTTTTTGGTGTTTAAAAAAAGCAACACACAATAAAGACCAAAAAATGGGTTGTAGAAGAATTGAACCAATACCTCTTGTTTATAACAAGAGGAATTACCACTACACCAGCTTTCTTTTTCTTTCTATGGTGTCTACCAAATTATTTTTATTGGGTCCTTAGAAAATTTAATATACCGGATCTACTAAATTTTTAAAAAACATTGGGGTCTGGGGACCCCGGCCTACTCTATGTGAGTCCGCCCCTGGGTATAAAGGACCAACGCCGACCCAACCGACATCAAGATCAATAATGGTGACCACAACGATTCCTGATACGTTCACGAAATGATTACGAGACCGGGTGCCTGATGAAAAGCGAGTTCACGCTGTCTCCACTTGAATAACGAAACCAAGGTCAGTCACTCCCCGAGCAGATTCCGCCCCTTGCGATCATACATCAGAACCGGTTCACCACACCATGCGAACTATATTTTTGTTAGCCTTACAAACATATGTGAACTATATGTATGTACAATGGATATGAAACTCTTTATTTTCCTGTGACAATAACAATTACCAACGGGTCACAATATCTTATCGAATCGATAGAGCTCGACCACACGTGGTATAACATTACCCTTATAGTAGAAACTTATGATGTGCTAATTACTAGGGTTGTCTTGGTGAATACTTGCATACTATGACTAGTTCACGTTTTGACACGTAGTACATTCGAACGAGAACCAGGTGAGTCTCACAACCCCACTTTTTGCAGTTTTATAAATGTTTTTTTTTTTCAGGGGGGGGGGAGGGGGAACATGCAAGTTTTGCAAAGGCATACAACATTTCGATAAGCGACTCATGAATTTACTAAACAGTGTTCGACAAATGGATTCAAATTTCACAAACGCTTTACGCAAGTTTATGCTAAAACATATCAATTTTACGAAAGCATACGCGAATTATGAAATATGTAAGTTTATGCAAAAACACATAAATTTTACAAAGAGCTTACAAAGTTTTACGAAACATGCATGAGTTATCTCTAAGGACTGGAGTGTCCTTGTCACATCTCGAAGGACTGGATTGTCCTTGTTACATCTCTAAGGACTGGATTGTCCTTGTTACATCTCTAAGGACTGGATTGTCCCTGTTTCATTGTTGAGGACTGTACTGTCCTTGATACATTGATAAGGGCCAGAGGGTCCTTGTCATCTCTATACTGAAGTCCTTGTAACATATCACAACTATAACCAGCTGCTAGTTTAACATCGTCTTTAGTGTACGATTTACGAGGCACGTACTAGCCCGTGGTTGGTTATAGGCTCATGCAAGCTTGTTGTCTTTGTCTAATTGTCTTAGCTAGGCAATGGCATTGACGTTGACATACACGAATTACATAAACCATGCATACATTTTCTAAACGGTTACGATTGGTCAAATATCCCGGAAGGGATGGCTCACGAGTTTTAATGGTTATTTCAAGGGAATGACTTATGGTTTAAAGTATTATGGGGAATGATCTATATTTTCTAAATATTCTAAGGAATACCTTACATGGGTTCCAAAAAGAATGACTTACAAATTGTTTTCTAAATTGAATTCTCAAATGATTTATGGAAAACGATTTATTTCAAGTTTCTTAAACATGTGAACTCATCAACTATATGTTGACATTTTAGCATGTTTTTCTCAGGTCATTATTTGACAATGGCACGGTTGGAATAGTTTTAGACATATTTCAAGTTTCTTAAACCTTAGAAGACACTTAGTTTGAAAGGCGTTCAGTTTCGGTAAAAGTTTTAGACATACTTTTCCGCCGCGATGCATTGGTACCAATAGGTCACGACCAGCCTGTTTAACAGGGTGTGACACAAGTTAAGTCGCTCACAAGGTAAACCTAACCGCCGACTACATCATGACCAATACAGTGAACCGTAAATCGGGTTTTCGAGGTCCGAACATGGGTTTGTTTCAGCCGACAATCCCGACCCCAAGAATTCTTTCGAAACCGAAAATTGACAAACAAAGTAGTACCTTTAACGTCATGATTGGCAAGAACGAACCAGGCTTGAATTACAACGATGGCGGCGATACCGAAAGCCGAGACTCGCGGGTGGTAGTCGAAGAACCGACCCTTCACAACCTTGTTGCCGTTGCTTCATGAAGGAACGTATAGGGTTATAGTTTTTGTTATAACTGCAGGTAGGTTTATTGAGGTAAAGGTGTTAGGCAATTTACATAAGGGTCCTCAATCTTCATTCATGTTTCAATAAAGCCTCAAAGATAATTACCTACAAATTGCTACATCGGCCCCTCTAGTTCCCCCCATGGTCCCATAATGTTCCTAAAATTTATTTTTTCCCTCAAGTTTCATTAAATCAAAACCAATACGTCAAAGACCACGCATCGTTTTGTGGCTTGTGTGTCTCATTGGCTACTTGCTAAATAACGTGGCGTTAGAAAATTTTGGGATGTTACATTTGCGGACACTAATTGTCAACGTATAGGGGGCCAAATGGATAATATTGATAGCGAAGTCTCGACCTTTCCTCTTCCATCATTCTGGCTATAAATACGACACTCCATTAAGGTGAAATCATTCTACACTCTTGACTCTCACTCATATTTACACTTATTTCTCTCTAGAGTAAATACTTATTCTCACACCGGATAATGGTTACGAGAAGGACCCCCACCTATCCTTCTCGTAACGAGTTTCATGATGTTGTTTAGTTTTGCAGATTCATCAACGTTTAGAGCTTGTGAGGATCATATTATTCCACACCCGGTTGCGCATTCGTCTAATTGTCGCGAATTAGATTGGTTTTTTTCTTCACTCCACAAACCCTATTAAGAAATATTATAGTGGGAGCTCTTACCATCTGTTTCTGAAATGGAGTCCGAAATTCCGGATAAAAAAATCAAAATTTATTCAAAACCTCCCCCAAATGTTGAAAACATTCACTCCTCAATAAAAATGATGACAAGATTCAAACTTTTCATTTCACCCACAATTGTGGGTGCTCTAATTAAGACTACCGGTTACAAAATGTTAACACATATTCAAGTTCAAAAGCGTTACAAATAAAGTTAATCCAACTAATCCAAGTACAACTTGTATATATGATTCCACAATTTTATATTTGTCACACCCTTAAGGGGAATATTTTTCTCTACTATTATTTGTACTATATATTTCTTATCGTTATTTAGTTACATTGACTTCATAGTTTGTGTAGCTTCAATTGTAAAAATGAAGCACAAAATCTCATCATCAAAATGTAAAAGTGAAGAAAGAAGTTCTGGGTATGATTTTTGAAGCTATTGGTTAATACTAATCACAAAATCAGTAAATTGTGGTGTTTATCGGCTATGGACAAAAGACCAGAAAGGAGAATATCCTTCAACAAGACAATAACTTCAAAAATTGTGCATTTGTTCTTATCATCATTGGCAAGAAATCTAAGGCTGTAATTCAAGATTTTCATGTAATGTAAGGTTTATAGATAAAAATTAGAAGAATGATGGCATTCAAGAGACATTTATGGTTGTATTAGGTTATTAGAAACTAAGGTGGTGATAGAAGTATTAACCGGAGACGTTAAAGATACTCAAAACGTACAAGTTTCTTACTCAAGCATTTTTTTTTTAATTTTTTTTTATACTATGTAAACTAAATAAAAATAAAATACCATTTAAACAAATTTTAAAAAATACAAACCAAGTTTAAAAAAAATTACATAACCAAAATAATACAAAAACCACTCGTTCTCGTTATTTATCATACGATTCAACCATAGATGTTCAACCAAATCCGCTAAAAGATCCAAGTGTTTGTCCATTCTTCGTATTTTCAGACAGATAGTTCCTTCTCGGCATAAGTTAGAATTGGGTTTGACGGCTGAACGATATCATCATAGTCGGCACAATGGCTCGGTCTATGTCCTCCAAAATCATATTGTGTAATATAACGCAAATGTACATTATATTTCTCATTTTTTTCCTTTTCCACTATATGTGATGGTTGGGCAACGATAGTACATCGTTTCTTTAACACCCCAAATGTCCGTTCAATATCTTTTATCGTCGATTCGTGTTTTTTCTTGTAATACAATCGTTTTTCATCATTAGAGCACATGAGAGACTTTTCATCAACACGGCCAATCCGGATATATACCATCAACAAGATAATACCCGTACTTATAATGGACATATGATGAATCCGATGCAACCCCGTATATGACATCATCGAAAAGATTTGACGATTGTAAAACAACAAGATCATTATTTGCACCGACCATACCAAAAGTATGCATGCCAAATCCATAGATCTTGTGACGTGACTGCTTGTAGGATTAGGGTTGGACCATTGTGATCACCTCGGGTGTGTTGGCATTTTCAAGTAGTTGGACATGCCACACAATCTCAATGCGTGCAATCAAGGCTACCCAACATCCAAGAAAAACCATATATTCCTTGATGGGCCGCATATCAAAGTGGGATGTCACCGGAGGTCAAACTCCTCAGATATCGCCATCATATAGATCAATAACACCTAATAAATAACACTTAACAATAACAATAACAACAATAAAGCTAAATATATACCTACACAAAAATGGTCAAGACTATCTCTGCACGTGCATGCGGACGTTCTTAAATACTCATTTCATGCTTCGACCGACATGTCGTATGCTAGTTAACGAATGGAAGCCGTACATTTTTACAACGCAGAGAATCCTAGTTTACGCCTTGCATTCTCTCTTTGTTTGAAAAATATATATCTGCGCTCTAAATCACCATTAATTCGCAAAAAAAGACGTCAGCTCAACGAAAGCGGCGTCGAAATGGCTCATCATCATACAACGGGTTGTTAGAAAATAATCACTCACCAAACGCCGATAAGCACCTATCCAATCACGTTCAAGATGTGGTTATGATGATTCTGCTGCATCTCGTAAAAGTTGAATGGCCTTCTGTACCACGGTTAAAAGCAAGTCATTAAACGTACCCGAGTTGGTTGGAGAGTCGGATGAAGACTCGTAAGTTAAAGACAATTTAAAAAAAATATTTTAGAGAGTTCGTAAGAGTGTGGTTTGAAAGTATAAAGTATGTGTGTATTTATATATGTTTTTTTTTCTAAATAGTCGTCGTTCAACAATCAAAGAGCATGGGCCCCAAAAAAAGTGCCATTGTAGTTGGTCACTGGGGTGGTGCAGATTCAATAGTGCCCCCTAAGGTTATGGGATGTACTCTAACATTTTGGGTGTTAACGGTGACATGACATGTTAACCAAGATTGTAAACCACTCCCTCCTTGTGTTAAGGGGCATTAAATAAGTTGTATGTTAACATGTTAACTGGATGTTAAGAGAGAAAATTAATTATTCTTTTATTTTTTAAACCAAAAACCACTAAAAAATAAAGTTAGATGAAGTTAAAAGGGATTAAACCATTTCTTTGGAGTGGGGTAAAATAAAATGAGAAAAAAAGGGTTGATGTGTCATTTAGGTGGAGTTAAGATCGGTTAAAGTATACCCAAATGCCTAATAGCACTCGGGAAATGGTTGAGAGGGCGCTATTAACTGCTGAGCTGGAGGCATGAATGCTGATTAAAAATCATATAAAATAATTCAAATGTATATTATATGCGTTGAGGCAGCCAAGGGATTTCAATATTATACACTAGGTTATAGACCCGTATACTACACGGATTGAATAACGACAATATCTTATGTTAACCCGTGTAACACACGAGACTATAACCTAGTGACTTAGATAATAATAATTCACAGTTATAACAATAAAATATTTACAAATAAATAATAATAACAATTGTTATCATCTGTTCCTGAGGTTTGCATTTTTTACCATTTGTATTCAACCTGTTAACTTTATCAAAAAAGTCAGTTAAATGAGGGTATTTTTGTCTTTTTACTTATTTAATTTAAGGTTTTTTTAAATGCAAATAAATCTCACCCCACTAATTTATATCACCGTTCAAATGTGAATTTAAGGAGCTAAGTAAATATCTTCTACAATAATGAGATTTAACTTAGTCATTTTGAGATTAAATTACAAATATAAATTCAAATATTATCTAAATTATATAAAACATAGTTTAAATTTTAAACTATATACCGTATTCGTTTTTATAGGTTTATCGATATGGTGGTATAAAATTCATTGAATACAGAGTTATATTCGCAATAAAGTATTTTTTTTTGTATCGGGCACCACATGTGTTATATATTAATAACAAAGATTGGATATTCATCTAATATATTATTAAAATAATAATAATATTGATAATTAAGAGATACCTACGTGTAGTTATTCGTAAACAAATTATTAGGTTAGATTATACAATCTTGGTGTCACACCCCGATATTTTCACGTATTACCGGTAGGCCCGGTGGGGAGTACCGTGACGTAGTTGATATCATCATAGTCAATAATCACAGTTCAATGCACAGCGGAAGTCTAAAAGTAATAATATTACAAACCGAATGAAAGTATCATGAGTATTACAAACGGAATGTAAAAGGATCCACAGGCGGATCAAAACATAGGAAATATTGTTCAACAGATTTTTAAGTGACAAGGCTTGCAAGACTTCTTTATTTATTCACTCAGGAGTAGCCAGCCTATTTCGCATAGTACCTGCACTTAACCTTTTGGAAAATACGTCAGTTTACACTGCTAAATACAATTAACTGACTCTTTTGAAAATGTTTTAAGAAAATTTATTTAAATGCACAAGGCACAAATAATCCTTTATAACTTGGGATAATTATTAAAAAATAATCTTGTAAAAGAATTATATGTTCATTATACGTTCAGTAGCCCGGGTTAAATACCGGGTTAAAGATTAATAGACACACCACATAATAAAACCTACGGCGAGTTATGCTCGAACAGGCAGGTATATCATTTTGCATACGCACCGGCAGGTGTATGCCTACACCCCGTGCTTAAGTCGTGGCCATTTCAATGAATGACCCGAGGATATCCAGGACATGATCATTAACCCCCAAAGGCTTTAACAAACAAAAGAGATTAAACGGGTTATCTCAATGAATTAACCTTCATACGATTAAAGATTTAATACCCGACCAAGCGGTATTTTATATATACTGTATCCCAAGCCCGTATAAGGGAAAATAAGTTAAAAGTATTTACCTGAGCAAATTATACAAATTTATCCCAACCGTATACAATCAGCAAGTGCAAATATCTTTTACTGGGATCCTAAATCTGGAACGAAGGTTTTAATAACCTATTAGATTCCTAACGAGTCTTACTTAAGCTTAAACTTAGACCGGTTAGTTTTAAAGAAAGGTTTACGGTTCAAAACGCAAGATTAAGCGAAAACCGGATTAGAATGTGATTTAGACCCGACAAGTATAAAGACTTGTATAATATGGGTAAACTAAACACATTCTGGATTTTGAGGTAAAAATGATAAGGTTTGACCCGTTTCGGTCAATTTATTCAAACTAGTCACATAAACCGTACCGAACGCAAAAAATGCATAACGGGTAATCAAACGAGTCATGAACAGGTTCCCTAAGTTAATATGCTTTAAATATGTTGTGATATCAGTAGGATACCTTCCATTATGCCCAAAACGAATTTAAAATCAAATTAAGCCCCGTAGGGGTATTTTGGTCATTTTAAAGGTTATAAAAGAGGTGAAATATTAATCTGAGGTTCTGGTCTAAAATAATCAGTAAAAATATTTATTTTTGCAGGTCATATCAGTAGGGTAATGCATATATGTGAAATTTATCATTTATAACCAAACTATGTGCCGTAGGGGCATTTTGGTCATTTCACATAAGCTTTAAAGGTCAAATTTGGAAATCTGAGTTCAAAACTTTTACATACTGTTAAAGTATAAAAAATTACTTAAAACATCAGTAGGTATTAAGTCTTATATGTCAAAAATAGTTTTAGTCCATACTATGCGTTTAAAACACGTAAAAAGTCGCTTTTAAGCGATTTTCAGGTTATATAAGGAAAGCTGAGATTTTTATCAGTCCAGAAGGCTTAAAATATTTTATTTATCATATGAAATCAGTAGCAAAAAGTTTGGTATCAAAATGTTATGTAAAACTCATTTTATTAGCAAAAAGGGGTATAACCGTCAATTACCGAATCAAAGCAAGAACCCTACATTTTGATCAGTTTAAAAATAAATAAAAATCTTCAAAAATCCCAAAATATTATATCACATCAGTGGGTAAAAAGTTTGGTGTCGAAATTTGGGTTTAAATAGGCTTTATGCTAATAATGCCGTTTAATTTATAAAAAACTTTCAAATTACGATATTGAGCATAACTCCTAATTTTGACCACAAACTGATGTCAAATTTTTAGGACATGTTTACAAATCATTAATAAAGGTTTTTGTCCTCTCACATTTTCAAAAATCTCGTTTTAATAACCAAAGGGAATAATGGTCAACAATTAAGCATTTAACGGAAACATGCAAATGATTCGGATTACAAAGGAACCACATTGTATAATCTCAGAGGGTTATACTTACATGTAATATGGTCCTAATGGAACCCTAAGGTATATCTAAACTAAGTTAAATCGGGTCAGAACTGAAAGTCAAAGCAAAAGTCTTCTTTTGCGACTTTCGGTTCCGGACCGAGCCTAAACTTAGAATTGTCGGGTTGAATATGCCTAGACATGTTCTTATATTAATTAACAAGTTATATTAGTGTTAAAACAGGTGCCATAACCTCTGTATTGTTAATTATGAGTTTATTTGCAAAATAGCTTTCTGTTGACTTTTTAATATTAAGTTTGACCCGACAATTGACCAAGTTAGAATGGAAATCAGAGGGTGCCCTTTTAAGGGTTTATTACCCACATAATTACCAACTCATAGCCACTTTCAATTCGAAAAATGACTGGACCATTAGTGATTAATCACTAAGTCAAAGCTTAATTATGACGGCTTTGACTTTTGGTCATTAGACTAATAAAACATGAACTAGGAAGGCTAAGAATGCTTACAAAGGCTCTTAGCACGAATTAGGAACTTGAAAAAACTTGCTTGAAGTCCAGAGAGCTCCAGAGAGTGAGTTGAGAATGATTTTTGTGAATGAGCACATGAAGTAGCAAACAAGAAGCTCTTATATAGCCAAAAATAATTCACAAGATCACTCCACACAAGTCTACAAATGTTTTCTGATGATTCCAGGTGTCCCTATGCATGAAATACTGTTGGCTCAGCCCCTGGGATCGAAAACAAGGTATGCAAAGGCGGTGCAACAGGCTGTACAGGCATCTGTCCAATTTTTCTGCACCTGGCAGTCTTACGCGGCCCGCGTAAGACTTGTCCTATGGCCTACGCGGCCCGCGTGAGGGTCTGATCCGGTCACCAAGTTTCATTTATTGCAATTTTAGTCCCTTGTCCTTCTAAACTTGTTTTAACTTTCGTTTATTGCACTTTTAACCCCCAAACTTGACTTTTAAGGGTCTTGAGTCTTTAAATATTTAACAATAAGCCTTCGGTTAGTTACGAGGTCACCCGAATGGTCTTGAAATGCAATATCAACGCATTTAACCCTTATTACTTGTAATTAACACTTTGATTATTTATATGCGTCGAAACTCCACGAATTTAATATCCGTTATTCTTGGGATCAAAATAGATTATCACAATGTTTTTGGGTTCGTTAAAAGGTCACTCAGAGGTTACTTTCAACATGTTGACACTATTAACCCCTATGTTTCTTAAGATCCTTATTTTAAGCACAAACGACTTCCATTGTTCGACAATTTATTCGTTAAAGAATACGAACGTCGTGTGAGGTCAATCAAAGGCACAAGAATGGCATGTTGACACTTTGGACCCCTTTATTAACATATTTACATTGTTTAATAATTTTAGTCCTCCAGAAATAATTCTTTACACGTTTAAAGTCCATGACACGTGTCTTCATAATTATTGGTCGTGATTTTACGAGGTGTTACACTAGTTCTATAAGTATATAACCTAATTTGAGTTAATCCGCAGTGATTAAAAAATAAAAACGTTATATCACATATGAAAATAAAAATAAATAAATTACTAAAATACTACAATAATATAAGATAAATATTTTTATGTATTATGTAATTATCTATAGTTATGTATAGATTAGTAAATTGGATATATTAATATAATATAATAAACACACATATTTATCTTGTTGTATATAGATTAATAAATTGTATATTAATATGATATAAGACCACCCGTAGTGGGGCGGTATTTTTAAAAAAAAATTGAAAAAAAGGCCTAAAAACGCCCCCCCCCCATTACATGGGGCGTTTTTAAAAAAAAAAAATAAAAAAATCCATTCTGCCGTTTTAATAATAACGCTGAATAGCAATTGCATGTGGCCAATGGGGAGTGGTCCAAGGTTTGACTAGCCAATGAGCAACTAGTTTGCTTTTTTTTTGTTTAATGATTGGAAGGGGCATTATTCCCACTACGCCACTTTTGCAATAACGCCCCATGCTGACTGGACTGCCACGTGTCGAATAATGCCCCATGGTGGGGGCATTATTTTGTTTAACCACTACACATGGTCTAATAATAATAATAATATTATTACTAAATTAAATCTTAATGCCATGTGGCATTAACTTTAATCTTTTATTGGTATTAGATTAGATTAGATTAGATGAATACATGTAAAAGTGTTATTCCGGGTGCGTGTGTTTAACCACTACACATGGTCTAATATATATAATCAAACCTAGAACCATGGATGGATAGTTGGTAGAATGTGAAATATGATTTGCATGCGAATATTGGTTTTGTCCATGATATATTTCGACACATTGTGTCGTGCGACCCCCGACCCCTACCTCAGGAACGGGTGCCGCGAGATCCAGATCAGTGGTATCGGTGTTTATTAATTTAGCAGCGGAATACATCAGGACCGTAGTTAGGGAATATTTTTATCAGAGTTAAACACCAAACTTTTTATAACAAATTATTGGGATAAAACCCAAGTTCATTTGACAGTACATTTGTAGGGATAAACCCTAATTATTGGAAACAAAAATTCCTTTTTATTTAGGTAACTTTTATAGCCACTTTTCCAAGACTTCAGTACTCTCCAGCTGGCTTCTATTGGCTTTCACATTTTGTTACCTGGAACGCGTTTTAAAAGATTTTATCAGCAAAAAATACTGGCAAGTGCATCCCAGTTTAATCAAAACGGTTTTATAATTTCATAGTATTGAGAGCGATCACAATGTTTATATCTACACAGTTACTCATTCAGTACTGTCAACACCTGACTTGTGGGGTCATATTACCCATTGGCTAACTCTTTGTCCAATGGTAACGTGTTTCACATTTTGTATACAAAACCATAACATATCGGCAATAATTGAAGAATACATAGACTCAGTCACTATTAATTATATTTTAAAACACTTGAGGTTTTGTAAAAACAGTTTACAAAAATGTGACAAAAAGTAAGATGTACTCACATTGTTTACTTAGGTAAAACTAAAGCTTCATGGGAATCTCCTGGTTATTATCTATTAAAATTAAACAATGCACACGTGTTAGTAAAATAACCCAAACCACATTAACCGTACAACTCGAGACAGAATTCCAATGACTGAGTCAGGCAAAGCCTTGACATGCATTACGGAATCCTAGATCAATCGGGTGTAACACGAGACAGAACTCCAATGACTAAGTCAGGCAGAGCCTTGACATGCGTTACGGAGCCCTAAATCGATCGTGTAGGGTAATAGCAGGGTTATAGTACTTACAACGAGGCAGAGCTTCGCTTTATAAGGGTTTAATGCCCGGGTATAATAATAACTATCAGATTGTTGAGAGAATTCAGAATTTTTGAACGAATTCCAAATGAACTCGTCCACCCTATTTATAGGCGGATTTAATGGCGGCTCGCGGGCCGCGAAGACATAAGCTAACTCTCTCGCGGCTCGCGAGAGAGTGCGTGTCGAGTATAGCTTTGGCCAGTCATTGGCCTAGCTTCGCCGAGTCACCAGACACGTGGCACCATGCAGTGCCGAGCAAGCAAAGGGGCCCGCGCCCCGCGAAAGATAAAGCTAAGGGGGTCGCGCCCTGCGAGCGACTCCCAGAATTTGTTTTTCTTGTTTTTTTATAAGTACAAGGGTATTCTGGGTCCGTTTATCGTATACGGGGTATATAAGGAATGTTTTAGGGTCACGTTAAGGGTTCTAGGAGGGTTGTTATACATTGTCTCTATCATGAACTCATCACCATAAGCTGATCAATTTTTTTTTTTATTTTTTTTATCTCAGGAAATGTTAGAAAACTTCATAGAAGCGGGAAGGAGACTTTCAATTTTGAAATGGGATTTGTTGGAGATTTCTAATTCTAAGGTGTTATTTGTTTTTTCAGGGATAAAACGTCTGCAGTCTGCGAACCACATCTGTAGACATCTGTAGCTGACGAGGTGGACCAAACCTCTATAGTCTGTAAGAAAAAGACTGTTTCTTTTTAACTTCTGCAAACTGCTGAATTAAACTCAAATATAAATAAACTGATTTATTAAACTTAGTCACTTGTCTTTGTTCCATTAGCCAGCTCTTGTTTAAATTCCTTGTAATGATCCTATTATAATAAAGTAATTTCTGCTGTTAAAGTCAATTTCTCCCATCTCATGACCATCAGATTTGCAATGTGTAGTTATTTTAAATTTTAATCCTATATATCATATTTCTTTTTCAAAGTAGCCAGGACGACCTACACGTTGACATCATAAAAACACCATCCTTATATCCCCTAAGCATATAATATAATTATATGTGCACATGATAAAGAACCAAAATCTATAATCAAGTCCGTATTTTCTTTTAAAAAACATTCAGGACCATAAAAATCCCAAAACCAGACTGTAAAAGCAGGCCTTATTCTTTTTTGGTTCTTGTTTCATGTTGTTGCTGATTTCAATGTTAGGCTAGAGGGTGTGGTTTAAAGCCCTAGGAGCGTTATTACGCCACGTAGGTGACACATATATTACCCCAGAGGGCTTTATCGCTAACTTATATGGTGTGGAATAACGTCTATTATAAAGCCTCTTTTAACTATATTAAAAAAAGATAAATAAAAAAATATATAATTGGTTGATGAAGGTAGGGTTGGCAATTCTGACATGAACACGATAACACGACACGAACCTGCACGAAGTTATCATGTTTCGTGTTTGACCTTAACAAGTTTCGTGTCTAAAACATGTCGACACGATAAGACCCTAACAGGTTTCGTGTCTAAACAGGTTAAAACCCGTTAACCTGTTAAGACACGTTAAGTACATGTTAATAATTAAAAGTTAAAAAATATTATACGTGGGTGTGGACATGGAGTCATCAATCGTGGTACCTGAGATGAATTATACACAAACACACGTGGTTCTTTTTCCACAATCCAATCCCTAATTTTTAAATCTCTCTCACAAACACCACCATTCCCTATCTGGTTCACAGCTTCCCCAATTCGGTCGTATTCGTGTCTTAAACAGGTCGTGTTCGTGTCTTAAACAGGTCGTGTTCATGTCTTAAACAGGTCGTATGATACGTTGGTAATTTTTTCGTGTCTTAACAGGTCGTTTCGTGTAACCTGTTTATTAACAGTTTCGTGTTCGTGTTTCAAAAAACTGAAACAATAAGATTTCGTGTCGTGTTCGTGTTCACGTGTTTCGGGTTCGTGTCTTATCGTGTTCGTGTCATAACAGATCGGGTTAACCCGTTATGCCAGCCCTAGATGAAGGTGAGGCCCCTTGATATCTTCCTCTCGCGCGTCCTATTCTTTTGACGGAAGCTAAGGATAGCTCCCCCCTTTAACGGAGGCGGGGTGGTTTAGGGCACCAAAGGGCGCTAAACTTCATGACGTGGCGGGGGAGCGCGAAGCCACACCCTCTAGCCTAAGGCAGTTGATTCTTTGGTAAGGTACAAACCAGATAAGCTAATATGCTGCCACCTATGAAGCACGGGGATGTCCGGAAGCAAGGAGCACCCATCCCGGGGACGTTTGGGGGACGGAAACGCCATGGGGATGTTCCCTAAACGTTTTTGGATATTGGGGGACGGCTGCTAAACGTTTCTGGAAAATGGGGACGACAATTATAGGTTTCGGGGACGACTGCTAAATGTTTTCCGGCGAGAATGGGCAGCAGCGAAACTAGTATCGGCGGAGCTGTGAAAAGGATGAAGAAGATGCCTGAAGTTTGGATGACTTTTATTTGATTATAAGATAAAAGAGTATACTATTTTAATATTATTTTATTTGCTTTTTCAACACTAGTGTACAGTGAATTGAAAATTGAAAAGTCATTGCACATTGGATGACTAAACCGTTATAAATTTTAGTGGTAAAAAAATAATACAAAAATTGGTCAAAAAGATAATACGAAAAGAAAAGGGTCGTATTATTAGCACACCTTGGATTATTAAATCGACACCCTCAATAAGCATCGTATAGGCCTATACGACGCGCATTAAGTTGGTTCAAACTTTTAGGTCAGTCAAAGGCTGACAATGTCTCCCCGGGCAACCCTAATACGCATCGTATAGGCCTATAATTTTTGCCCTTAAAATTACACAACTCATGACTTAGAATTAGGAGCAATAATTTTTGCCCTTAAAATTTGGAGACATTATCTGTATGGTAGTAAGTTTACTGTCTTAACAGATCATAAGAGTTTAAGATATATTTTTTGGCAAAAAGAATTGAACATGAGGCAAAGAAGGTGAATGGAAATCTTAAGTGACTACGACTGTGATATTCAGTATCACGAAGTAAAAGAAAATGTAGTAGCAGATGGCTTAAGTCGTAAGTATCATGAGAAACAAAGACGAGTTCGTGCTCTTAGGTTAAATCTGCAACTAGATTTGATGGAACAACTGAAAAATATTCAAGAAACATCAATTAAGGATGATACTGAAGGAATGAAAGGAAGAATAAAGGAAACCTTTGGCATGGAATGACTAGATAAGTTATATGTGGATGAGGTAGTATCACTACATGGAGTTCCACTCTCCATTGTATCTGATAGGGATAGTCGTTTCACTTCACATTTTTGGACAAGTTTCCAACAAGCAATGGCGACACGATTAAATTTAAGTACGGCATACCATCCCCAGACTGATGGACAAAGTGAACGGACAATCCAAACCTTAGAAGACATGTTGAGGGCATGTGTTATAGATTTCGGTGAAAATTGGGATGACCATTTGCCACTAATAGAATTCTTCTATAACATTAGTTATCACACAAGCATCAATGCTGCCCAATTCGAAGCACTTTATGGACGAAAGTTCCGAACTCCAGTATGTTGGGCAGAAATAGGAGAAAGTCAGTTATCAGGTCCCGAAATTGTACAGGAAATCACCGACAAGATAACTCAAATCAAAGAAAGATTGAAAACGGCACGAGATCGCCAAAAGAGTTATGCCGACCATCGCCGAAAACCGTTAGAATTCCAAGTTGGGGACAAAGTACTATTTAAAGTTTCTCCTTGGAAAGGAGTAGTCCGATTCGATAAGAAAGGAAAGTTAAGTCCAAGATATGTCGGACCTTTTAAAATCATCCAACGGATAGGACCAGTTGCCTATCAGTTGCAACTACCAGAAGAATTAACCGGTGTACATAATGTATTTCATGTAAGTAATCTTAAGAAATGCTTATCTGATGAATCACTTGTAGTACCTCTTCAACATATAGAGGTAAATGAATAGTTAAAATTTGTTGAAAAACCTCTGCAAATAGAAGACAGAAAGGTCAAGAATCTCAAACACAAGAGATTGGTTCTGGTCAAAGTAAAATGGGATTCAAAAAGAGGACCTGAATACACGTGGGAGCTAGAATCAGAGATGAAAAGAAAATATCCTTACTTGTTCCAGTAAATCTCGAGGATGAGATTTTAAACAAGGTGGGAAGGATGTAACAACTCACAAAAACGCCCTAAAACGCTCCGTAAGTAAAAACCCGAACCCACCCGTATATCTTTCCTTTTTATAAAATCCAAGAAAACAAGAAATTTTAGTCTGTCGCGGCCCGCGACAGATTTAGAAGGTGCCTTCGCGGGGCGCGACCGCCCTAGGATTCCGAATAATGATGACCGACACATGTCATCCACGTGTCAAGGCTAGGTGGTGACACGGCAGCCCTAGCCGTAGCTAGGGTGTCCCTCGCGGCCCGCGAGGGACTTCGCTAAATTGGTCGTGGGGCGCGAGAACGCTGCTAATCAGCTATAAATTGAGCAATTCAGGGACTTGAAAGTTGTTTGAAAAAATTCTTTCTTTCTCTAATAATCTGATCAAAATAATATACCCTAGATACCAACACTCTGCTACGATAACGGGGTAATAACTCGGTCACTGCTACGGTACTATATCCGATCGATTAAAACCGATCCGATGAATGTTTAAGTGCTGCCCAAATTGGGCTATACTTTGTCATTCGTCGTGAGGGTTTCAATCTCGCGATTATCGTAAATGTTGAATTAAGTTACTAACCTCAGTTTCGTTTGCATTGTATATTTAACTAGGTTTACCAGCTTAACCAGTAGGCAAGGTTTGACTGTTTAAACTTGCAATGTGAGTCATTCTATTTTTATTAAATGCTTTCAAAACCCTACTTGTTTTCAAAGTTATAATTACAGTGATTAAGTCTTTGTAATCTTCAATTACTGCCGGTATGTGGGGTTTTGTATAAACTACTTGATAATCTTCACCATTGGACAACGGGTTAGCCAATGTGTGATATGACCATAGTCACAGATCCGGTCAGGTGACAAATACCGATTTGGGGTAATTGGTTGATACAAACATTGTAATAGCTCTTAATACTGTATATTATAACAATGTGTCTTTTGTATAAATTGAATGCACTCGCCAGTATCTTTCGCTGATCAAAATTTTTTTAAACATGTTTCAGGTAATTTACTGTGAAGAAAAGGAAAAGTGCCGCGTAGCACTTCAGCTTAAATAAAGTGGCTCAGTAAATAGAAATAAACATGTTTTCTGTAATCAAAGGATTTCCCAGTGAATTTCCTTTCTTGTAAATACGGGGTATGTCCCGAAATTTATAATAAAATAATTCGGTGTTTTTAAAACTCTAATATTATTTTTCTGACAAACGGTCCTGTTAAAAATTTCCACTGCCAAGTAAACACCGATACCAAGTGTTTCTGTCTCGCGACTTCCGAACCAGGTAAAATGGGTCTTGGGCCGTGACACACAGGGACCAACCGGGCATTTAACTCTAAAAATTATACGCGTTTAAAAAAATTAGGAGAACTATATAAAAAGTCTTTACAATGGTGACTTTTCCTTTTTCTCCCTTTCAGTAACGCACATTTAATTTCTAAATTGCAACTGCTTATGATAAAATTATAGTAGTTGTTAAGTGTTAATACTCCCCTTTCTAAAATTGCACCATCTCTCTTTCTAGTAAGATTTCAATGCAGGTTGTCCTTTTTAGCAAGAAATCCAATAGTATTTAGATCTTTGACTGAATCACACATTTTTATTAAACGATGTGTCTGGTTACATAATCATGTGTGTTTGTTGGATTATTAATCTGAACATATTCTCACTTACATCTAAGAACGTAGACATATCCTCATCTCCATCAGAATCGGATACAGATGATGTATGTCGTAACAGAAGAAAGAGCCATCACCTGCCAATAGGCTAGAACCAGTTATAAAAGAAATCATAAAAGTAAACAGGTAATGGGTCAAATTTGACACCTCTATCGCTGACGATGAAATGGTTAAATGATTGAAAACTAAAGAAAATGACAGGGAGAAGAAGGAAGAAGAGATACCCAATGTCTATGGTAGTCTCTTCCAAACATGTTCTGGGAGCAGGAGCAACAAAGATCGGTTGGTAAGGCTGCATATAATGACAGATCCCCAAAAAATATAACTTTGAGCAAAAAGATGCATAAAGTAGAATGCTTTTTGAGCTATTTCTCATTCAAAAGATCCTCACTAGCTAGTTATCATATAAAATATCAAACATTAAGGGTTTACTTCAGTGATCAAAAGTGATTCAACATTGATTAAAAACAATGTTGGTTTCAAACATTTGATCAGATAATATACATGATGGCATATCTCACAAGTTATGTTGCCCTTTTCGTCGCAACACTTCCTGTGAGCATACAACAAAAACAACAAACTTATCAACCACCAGTTCCACCGCACACAATAAACCATGGAATAAAAAAACCAACATTAATTACCTTAAGACTGCCATTGCAAGCAAGCGTCGGTGTCTTCAAAGCATCAACGGAATCCTCCTCCTGGCAAATTCGACACTCTGCCGTTGATAATAAAGGCCTTTCTCATCAGAAGACGCCATCTCCTCGCTCCTTTTAATGGGTTGATTCACATCCAGAACCAAGTGATCACTCATCTATTTACAACGGAAGGCTGTATGCACACAACATAAATTAAAAAAAAAAAACACCACAAATTCACTATCTTGTTTCAATTTCCATTATGATCATAATGTCTCCCCACAATTTGAACAAAAACCTTACACACTCAAAAGATTCCATAAGTCAATTTCCATTATCATCACAAAATTAAATCACATGAAAAGGATAAACAAACAAAGTTTACATAAAAACTGATAACATATTCCAACTCAATCATGATTCAAACCCTAGAAAACCTATATAACCGAAATACAAATTAAAAAAGGGATCAGATTCGGTAACACATTCATCATAACCATAATTTAAGAACCATATACAAATCAAATAACACATAGTAATTGATTAAATCAACATAAATGAATCACCTAGAAATGGAGAGGGCAGAAAACAGGAAGCGCGTGATGTTTGTATTTCTGTAGAAATCCGCTCGTGCAAAATAAATAAAATTCTTTATTAACTTGAATTACAGAAACAAATCAGAATGAAAATAAAAATACAGTACAATTACAACTGAAAATTTGAAAAACAAGAACAGGAAAAATCGAACAGATAAACTATTCCCAACTGAGGATCGTGTTAGATACGGGTCCCTTAAAACAAATTTCGAGTCTCCCAGGAGAACTCGTTTGTTTCCAGAATACAACAGCTAAAGTAGTTGCACTGCCGGTCTTGACTCCAACCCGAAGGTATACGTTGCTGCTTGAAGAAGAAGATGAAGATTCAGAGAGAAGATTGTATGTTGCTGTGTGTTTCGGTGTGTTTCTGCTGCAGGGGTATCCACCTATTTATACTGCATATCTGAAGTCGAAACTGAAAAACAAGTTAAATGAGAGAATTAAACTGCATTAAACGTCTTCAATGCACTTTAATTCGTCATTTAATTCTCAGTCAAAAGCATTGACTCGTCAGTTTCAAATGCTGAAGTGTAACAACACTGACATTAACTGCTGGAAGCTTCTGCGCGCGCAAGACACACTGGTGCGCGCGCAAGTCTGCACGCTCCTGCGCGCGTGCGCCAGGCCCGGCTTTGTGGGCTGGGCAGCCCGGGCAGACGCTAAGGCCCAAAAGGTTTATAGGGCCCAACAGAAATTTAGGGTCAAGATTTTTAAAGGGACTCTGTTATCTTAAATGTTTAATAAATGACTTCAGCAACAAAAATGAAGTTAGTTCAATGGTTAAGATACTCAAATTTGAAAACCAAGGTCATGAGTTCTATACCCTTCCTTTACATTTTTATTTCCTAAACAATTTTCAGTTAATCCCATGCATTTTTTATTTCCTAAACTGTTTTGAACTATCAATTCACTTTAGTTAATTGACTCTTTGATCTTGTTAACAAGATGATTATATGATTAATTAGTTAATGTTTTGGGTTATAATCTTGAGGTCATGAGTTCAAACCCCGTGATTAGCATGTCGTATTGTGGTTTCTTGATATATATTTGATGAGTTTATATTATACCAATTTTTTTGTTTCGCCCGGGGCCCAAATTTTTTTTATCATTCTCGGAGACGGCCCTGGCGTGCGCCATTTTGGCTCACTACCATGCGCACCTGCGCGCATGCGCCACGTCACCTGTGAGCCTATACGAGCACGCCACACAGTCGCGCCGTATTGGCTCAATTTGGTGCGCCGCGCACGTCACATCAGTGCCCATGCTCCATGCGCGCAACCGCGCGCCTACTGCCACGTGTACTCGCGTGTGGACGTGCTATACTGCCACGTCATGCGCCACTGTGCGCGGACCCACCAGGGTCATGCGCCTGCATGCCACGTCACCAACCACCTGGTCCTTGCAACCTAGCCGTACACGATAAGATACGATACAAGAAATCCCATACATGAACACGACACGATAACTTATCGTGTCCTTTTTTTCAAACACGAACACGACACAATATACACGAAAATTACCTGTTAATACCTGTTAACACGACTGTTCGTCTGTTATACATGAAAATTACCTGTTAATACCTGTTAACACGAACACGACATGTTATCTGAGAGTTACAGAGGGAGTTTAGGGTCTTATTTTTTTATTTGAATTGAATGAGGAATGAAAATAGAAAGGAATTAAGGAACCCACACGCACATGGCTGATGAGTTTTATTTTTAAATTAATTTCTTATCGTGTACTAACGGGTATTAACAGGTAAACAGGTATTTAACCTGTTTATACACGAAAATTAACAGGTAATCTCGTGTCTACCTGTTTGGTACACGATACCTGTTAAGGCGATACACAATACCTGTTAACTTCGTGTAGGTTCATGTCGTGTATTCGTGTAAAATTTCCAGCCCTATTGCAACCCTTGTGCTCCACCACGCGCACGCGGTTAAAAATACAAAGGCGGCTCTCAAGCGGCGATGCGAAGTGCAAAGTGCGCCACATTGCGCCTCATCGCCCATACCACGCGTGCGTGTGCGAGTTATCCCTTCGTGAGTACACTTAGTGTGTGCTTCCATGAAACAATAAGGATGGAGAGTTCCCACTTAAATACCCCTTTAAGTTTCATCTCTCGTCCTATGTGGGACAAGGTGCCACTTTCCCACTTTTTTCAGCATTCAAGTTTCAAACACCAAACTTTGAGCATCGATATCTCATTCATCTTAGCTCCGTTTTGGACATGGTTTAGTTCGTTGCGAAGCTCTTCCAACATGGAACACAAACCCACAAATAAATATATAAAACCCGCTCATTTTCTTATATTTATTTCTAGTCCAAAATAAGAAAAAATCATTTTCCTATATTTGTGAAAAATGCTATTTTCACAAATTTCCAACTTCTGTATCTAAAAAGGATGTTATGTTACTAAATTTAGTTGACTCGGAGAAAGAAAGTAGATAGTGGTGATTCAACATATGATTGTGTGATTGGTGTTTGTAAATTGATGGTATAAATTAGGGATTTGAGATCAAAAGCTTTCGTTGGAATTGATCGATTATTTCGATCAACATAGAAGAAGTTCTCGGTTCTTGACGACTATGAATCATAAACCTTGCATACTGTATCACACTTTGTCTTTAGTTTATTAATTGTGTCTTTATAATTAATTTTGAATCATCTTAAGCTTAATTTAAACACCTAAACTTAAGTATGAGCAAGGATGTGTAAACTTTGAGGATTTTAGAAATCCAAATTCGACTTGTTTAATTTGTCTACACATTATACGGGTGGGTGATCCGATCGTGGTTCTTATGTTGTTTGGTTTTCAAATTTCAATTTATTTTTTTTAGCGTGGTTGTTTCACACCGGATATTGCATTGATATATGCCTTTACCCAATCTTTCCTTGTTATTTGATATTTTGGACATTCTGGTTTATGTAAAAAACTAGGTTATCACCCGGAAATTTTTCGGGTAGGAAAATTTAATTCAGAACAAATAAAAGTCTAAAAATAACATTTTTAACCTCTAAAGTATCCTCTTTCCCTTTTCTCCACCGTAAATTTTTAATTCGGTTTATATAAATTCATTTTAAATGCAAAGTTAAAACTTAAAAGCATATCTTGTATCTAGCTGCATACTTGTTCATCCATCATAGTTTTTTGATCTAACAATATGCACCACCTCTATCTCAGAACAGTTTACAGTTTATGAGATAATCCTAAATTTAAGAATGACAAACAATTATCACAATCAACATTAAAATTTTTACAACTCTTTTAATAAAGACTTGAAGTTTTGTGAAATAAGCTTAATTTCTATCCATACACATGCCCCTTCTAATTCAAATTATGTATCAAAATAAAAACCCCTTAATAAGCATATTAATTAAACAGATTGCACAACACTTACATAGGCCTTATAGGTGGTTGTTGAATAGTAGTTACAACATGACCCTGCTGCATCACAGGCTATCTCAATAAGAAATGTAACTAAAAAGGATTGTAAGTGCAAAACCAAGCTATCTCAATAAGAAATGTAATTACAAAATGATTGTAATAACCAGTAAGTGATCCTAATCATCCTATATCATTTATCTACTAATTGAAGAATATATTAAAAATAGTCTTCAACTTTACCTGTGAAACAAAGTTGCTAACAACACGCACTGACGCACATCGTCCAAACATATCCTAGGACCATATGTGTTAAAAATAAGTGCAATCCAAACCTGTAATAAAGCCATAGTGGTCACGTTTCATGCTGCCACAATGGTGCAATAACTTGTTTGCAATGTTCATATTGACATAGGGGATAACATAAACAGTAAGCGATAAAAGTGAATATTTATAAGCCTTAGATTGTGAGTTCCAAGTCTCTTTAAAGACAAATAGGGTTTCAGCTCATCAACATCCGACATTCGCACCGCTTTTGTGAAAAATTCCTCAGCCCCTTCTTGTTAGCATCTAAGAAGTACCAATGTCTGAAAGCGAAACATGAATACCTAGTAATTATATAGACGAATCGATAAGGATAATGTCTATTGTTTCTTATGAATTTAAAAGATATGACAAAACAGACAAGTAAATTAAAATTTGCTTAAAGAGAAATATAGATCATGTTCTTTTTTCTTTTTTAATTCCGTTTTAGATACATATACCAAGAAAATATCAATCACAGTTGCTAGAAATATCAGTATAGCAATACCAAATATCCACAAATAAACAACTTTGTTTTCAAATTGACCGGTTCAATATTAATAATTAATAAAAATTGCAGATTACATATTCATGAACCAAGTGTCTTTGAATTTTAAAAAGTTTTTTGAACCCAATTCAATTCCACCAAAACCCAGATAAACCCTTATTAAAGAACTAAATCCCCCTAAAATCTAAGTAATAAACATCAACCCTAGTTCAAAAAACAAACAACACTTTCTTATTATTATGATATAACATTAACAGGAAATAATCCCCCTATTAAAGGCGTTTACACACACATAAACAAATTAACTTAAAAAACACTTGCCTAAAATTTGAAATTCAAAATCTAAGCTTCATGCCACCCCATCAGCGGTGGCATTCTTCAGGTTTCATCCAAGCAAAGACAACAGACCACCACCATGGCACCATGAACCCTCCCCTAAGGAATCTCTGTCATTTAATCAATTTTGAAACTTTTATTATTAAATAATCTTTTATAAAAAGAAATATGTCAGTAAATACCTAAATTAGGTTATCCGGGACGATTGAAGACCTGAACTCGCCTTATTTGTATAAATCTATATAACATGTAGAGACCATACCTTATGTCAGGCACAAATCGCTTATTGGAATTTGGATAATAACAGTAGTTTGTTTTTGATAGAAAAGCCAAATCACTAATACAAATGGTAATAAGCATATATATAAAAAACATCTATACATCTAGAAGTTGATGCATTTGTATCCAATCATGGCAATGTATGTATACAGCATAGGCAACATAAGAAATACCTGTAATGAAGATGTGATTCTTTCAACACCTTGTATTCTACATATTGTAAGACCCTAATTCGTACATGACAAAAGTCGCAGCGGAAAACACGAACCATAAAATTTCTTTCATTACCAACGTTTTGACTTACTTGAAAGTTCGTTTTGATATGTATCTTCTACAAAGATAAAGCATAAGTCTTTTTTCCTAATAGTACATACTCAATTATTCCCGTACAATCTATCTTGTGACTCGATCTTCGATCTCTAATCCTTGTTATAATCGCCCGTTATCCATACAACCTGCACTCACCACATACATTCATAAACATTAGCACACATTATATAAACAAGATACATTCACGTACACTTCACATTTCGTCATCTTTCAAACTTTAAGCATTTCATCTGCGTAACCATTTCCTGGTGAGGCTTCAGTAATGTACCTGCATCACTTTTTCATTCTCAAGGTACACCATCAATAACGTTAACACTCAACATATCTAAGTCATACATACATACGTACTTGCATACCTACTTACATACACATCTACATACGTACATACTCTTCCTACAACTTTACATACGTGCATACACTCATACATGTCTTTATACATACACACATACACAACTACCTACGTACATACCTTTACTACATTTTTACATACATGCCTACACTCATACATATCTTTATACATACATACATACATACACATCTGCATACGCACATACCCTTCCTACAGCATTTCATACATGCATACACTCATACATATCTCTATACTTACATACATACTCATCTGCATACGTACATACCTTTCTTACAGTATTACATATATACATAATTACGCATCTACATACGTGTACAACACCTTGCATACCTCTTACATACTTATACATTATTTACATGAGACTTAAACTTTGATTTATAGCCCATAAACATCTAAGGATCGATCAAAATTATGCTTAGAAAGTCCGCCGTAGTCCACGGACAACAAACCGAAGCCTACGATACATAAATCGACTTAAATAACAATTTTCAGACTTTTGGACTTAGGGAGGTCGTCGGCGACGGCCCGTAGTTTTTCCCGTAGCTAAAACCCCGTAGACAGGAAGATAACCCGTCGGAGAAAAACTGATTTTCCCTTGCCCGTCGGCGACGGCCTCCTTGCCCGTCGGCGACGGCCTCTCTAAAGTGCATTTTTTCTGCAGTTTCGTTTCATCGTCCGAACGCACTAAAACGCGCATAACTTTCGAACCGTTTACCCGTTTAACCTCCCGTTTCTTCCTACATGCTTGTAAATTCACATTCTATCATATAAACTTAAAATCCCACATCCGGATTACGGAAATTCTTAACTTACACGCTATCGTCTTATTATTCGTTTATGATTTATTCGACCCGTTCATGCATTCATCAACATAACTTGGTTATTTTACCATAGCATCTTATAAATCTAACAATATCCGTGACGTCTATCATAACCTACTAAATTCTTGGATGTCTTGCATCCTCTTAACACATTATCGTTCATATGCTTAACTTGACCCGTTAAGGGTATTCGCGCATTAATTGGTCTATGACTGACCAAACCATCATCCCCACTTCCATACTTGTCCAAAACATTACTCTAATCGAATAACTTACTTCTAAACGACTTTTAAGATCGTCTACCCCAAAATACCCATCAAGGGCATTTTGGTCAACCTTAAACCCATCATTTACGACGAAAGACTTAAACACATATTTGACCTCAAACATCATGTTTAATTCATTACAACACTTTATTACTTACTTGTACTAAGAAGTGATTACGGAAATCACTTACCTTATGCGTCCGTGCTCGTATCCGATTCCTTGCCTCTTCTTGACCCGTTAACACCTCATGCTTGAGTCCGTCTCGACGTGATTCCTATACTTTCATTTCATCGAAATCACGCTCTTATTAGCATACACCTTTGTACACGTAACAATCATATCACTCGCATAATTCACACTTAACTTTCCTAGTCATTTCTAACAAGCATTAAAATACATAATCAACTTCATATAATCATATCCGTATACGTTAAACTCATGTAACTCATCATGTCATTACATTTAACACGGATTGCTATAACATGTACCATACGACTTCCCATCGACCTACATTTACGACAACGAGTCAAATCATGTTTCTTATACTTAGTTGACTTTCAAAAGTCAACTATTAACCATACTTAACTATCGACTTATCATCATATACCCGTAACATCATAATCGACTATACGGACGACACTATATACATTTCATCATACACTTGATGTGAGTACTACCTTTTAAGCATAACGTACAACTATTTCATGCACAATTCTTCTAAACTCATACATAACCCATCAAAACCAACTACTAATCATCACGTATCATTCCAAATGAACATTAAACATAACATCATCATATTCCTATACTTTCATCTAACAATAATTCATCATACCCACATAATACATCAATCATTCAACAAGACTTGAACATAGGAGGTGATTCTAGTCATCATCTTCACCCTAACTAACGGGTGTCACCTCTAATCATCAAATTAACTCAAACCATTCATAACCCATGTTCTACACGAGGATTCTAACCCTTGTACATGATCAATTTCATATTAACTCATGGATTAGAACATAACCCACTTCACCCATGATCACCAATCTTAGATTTAAGACATACCTTATGATCCCCTCGTGTTGGTGATCATTAATCCATGCTCGGTTATGGATTTCAGCTTCATCTTGCCTTCCAATTTGAGCTTAAAGGCGATTTAGGGTTTGAGGCTCCATGGGAGCCTCCTGATCTTTCTCGAACACACACGTATGTGTGTGTTTGTGTGTGTTTAGTTATTTTATAACTTAACTTTCATTTGTTCCATTTTAGCCCCTCGGGTTTACTTTTAAAACATAACTGACACTACCTTAATCATTTAAGACTTTTGACCATACCCTTAACTAGGTTAAATAGCCTAGTTATTTATTTCCTGACGTGTCACATAATAACATACAACAAATATTAACATTCAGATTTTGGGGCGTTACACATATGCTTCAAAATCACAATAGGGTAGCATAGCACCTGCAATTACAATTGCATTAATGAACATGTCATTCTGGTCTTGCTAACCCTAAATATTTGATAGGATATAATAAAAAAGTATTAAGACTCGTCGAACTAGTCACCGATAAGCATTAAAATGAAACTAAATAACCAGATAACCTATATAGTAAGACTAAGTGTCAATGAACTGAAGCAAAGATATATTCGGCTATAAGAGTATTGTTCTTGTAGCTATTCAGTTACGTGTGAGGCAAGTAACTACATAAGCAACCATGTAAACACATATGGTGGTTTCCTCATTTTTCTTTTCTATATAGCTTCTTAAAGCATATTACTGAATTAGGATTATGTCATTTTAATACTGGTGCATTTTATTAAAATTAAGAAGAGCTCAGGCATACCGATTCACCCACTATTGTTGGTAGGGTAGCCAATGCAGATGCAACATGTATTCTTATATTGAAAATAGAAGAAATACTGAGCGAGGTAAAAGAATACAAAAAACTAAAGGAGCCCTATGCAGAATAGAGTAAACACAAAATCCAAATACCTGTTAGTTCATCAAAGCACTTATTCTACAATCCAAATAAAAAACGGTAAAATAAGTTTAAAATATACCTTCACATTATGTTTTATATCCAAGTCAAAACACAAAATAATACATTGAAAGAAATTATAAAGCAAGAGAATTCAAGTAATAAAAAGATAGAATTTTGATGTTAATTACCTTAGCGCCATCCCTTGTAAGCCGAAGAGAAGAATCAATTAACAAAGAAACCTTCTTAGAGCATTACATCAATTCTGTTACATTAAAGATGAATTAAGTTAATTGAAAAAGGAATGGACTAAACGGGTGAAACACATTAATGGTTTACTTCCAAATTTAAATTAAAATAATGATTGACTTCGAAATTTAAAATGAAACACATTAATGGCAAACTTCCAAATTTAAATTTAAAATAATAATTGACTTCGAAGTTGAAAATTTAAAATCAAACACAATAATGGTTTACTTCAAAATTTAAATTAAAATAATGATTGACTTCAAAATTTAAAATTTAAAATTTAAAATCTGAAAATCAAATCACTAATAGCCTGATTATATTATATATAGCACTTACAATGAAGGTATCATCAGGTATAATTTTAAAGATAAAGGAGTTCTCGAAAACGCATGATTTAAAGACTGAAAGATACAATGTCGATGGTCCAATAGCCTTCAACAATAGATAATCATTCTTATTGAGACCAGAATCTCTAACGACTTTGGTGAATCCATCACCTAAGACAGGTCCGGACACATTTCTTTTAAGTCTAATGACCCACGATAAATCATCATCAACAATTTTAAGACATTGACCATATGGAAGTTGTTCTCCCCAAAATAAGGTTGCAAAATCATACGGTATTTCCTATCAATCAAAACAAAAAACATATTAGTTGCAATAACTTATTGTGTGCAAGAAACTGAAAATTAAATAAACATACCAAAAACATAGGATCATAGTCCTCAATCAACTTTAACAACGAATGAGTGTTGTTTTTAGGATACATAACTGCAAAGGAAGTAACCATTGTTTTTAAAAAAAAATATAACGGTAATCTATTTATAGAAACAAAGTCTATTTACAGAAACCGAATCATAATTCCGAATACAAAAATCATCTTTAACAACAGTAATCTATTTATAGAAACAAAAATAACTTTAAAAATAAATTAAAGGCATCTTTAAAAATTAACAACTAACTAAATACAAAAATTATAACTAAATGACCCACGATAAATCATCATCAATAATTTTAAGACATTGACCATATGAAAGTTGTTCTCCCCACAATAAGGTTGCAAAATCATATGGTATTTCCTATCAATCGAAACAAAAAACATATAAGTTGCAATAACTTATTGTGTGTAAAAAACTGAAAACTAAAGAAACATACCAAAAATATAGGATCATAGTCCTCAATCAACTTTAACAACGAAGGAGCGTTGTTTTTAGGATCCATAACTGCAAAGGAAGTAACCACTATTTAAAAAAATATATAACGGTAATCTATTTATAGAAACAAAGTCTATTTACAGAAACCGAATCATAATTCCAAATACAAAATCATCTTTAACAACAGTATTCTATTTATAGAAACAAAAACAACTTAAAAATGAAATTAAAGGCATCTTTAAAGAATTAACAACTAACTAAATACAAAAATTATAACTAAATACAAAAAAATTATAACTGACAAAACAAACCATAAGAACTTCAAAAGATAATCACATAAAATTTCAAATTAACGCCTAAAGACAAAAATAAAAAAAACAAAGACTATACATATAAAAAAAACAAGCAACACCAACAAAATTGAACTAACCTGTTTTGGTCGACGAACAGTTCGAGTCCGATTGTCATAAAAGATTGAGGGTTCACCATGAGAAAAACAAACCAAAAACCATTCAGAACATATATTATTAATTTTTGAAAAAAAAATACCAAACAGAAAAGATAAAATCAAATCTACACAAACTTAAAAAAGAGAAAACAACTATAACATTTAACTAACCTCTGTTGTTTGACGAATGATCGGAGTCCGATTTTATCCAAGATTTAGGCTTCCACATGAAAAACAAAATCAACAAAAATTAGTAACTTTGATAAATGTTGAAGAGATGATTAACGTTCATAGACACTACATAAATCGGAGAATGTAGATGATGATAACAAAACCTCTGATCTTGATTTTGTTTGCAAAAAAAATAAAAAAGATAAATGTTCAATCGCTTGATTAAAGATACACAGTAGATAACCAACAAACTAAAACAACATACCTTCAATTTTTATGACCGGATCTACAAAATTCAGAACAAAGAAGAAGTTAATAGCATTCGAAGCAATCTTATAAAATCAAGTTTCTATAGAATCGAATAACATAAATAAAGCAGATTTAGGATCGATTGTGTAGATTTACCTTTGATTATATTTGATTCTTGATAAAGAAGGAAACCGATGCACTGCGAGAGGAAAACAGGGAAGATATGGTGTCGGTAGGTGAGATGAACAATAATTAAGATGGAGGCATTTATATGAAATCCGAATAAAGTTGTGGATGATCCAAATCAAACTGATCCGACCCGGAGTTTATTCGGATCCCGCGTCCACTGAATTTGTATGTCTATTTAGAAAATTTTAATGGATTCCCTCCCAAAATCACCATATACCTCCACCATTAGGTCACTCAAGTTTCGAAAGTGTTTCAATCAGGTCACTCAACATTCATTCTTTATTAAAATTAAGGGTTTTTTCATCTATTTCACAGGTAACCGTGGTGATGTGGATTTTTGTTTCTTTTTTCTCTTTTATTTGATGCTAACGTCGAGTGATGACGTGGATTGTAACTTGTTTTTTTAATTTTTAATGTAATTAAATGATTTTTATTTTTAATAAATATAATTTCATATATTAAAATAATTATGCTCCATTTTTTTCTTGACACGTGGAAAAAAAGACATGGCTCGATTTGAATGTTAAGTTATCTAATTGTGACAAAAACGACACCAGTGACCTAATTAGAACACTTTTAAAACTTGGTTACTATTTTATGAAATTTTCCCAAAAATTAAACTTAGCTTTTGTATTACATGTTTAGAGGAAGTGTAGAATACAAAAGCCCTAATCCTACATTACGTACGCGATGCCAACAGCCGTACACGTGTCCCTGATTCATTTTTCTTACATAAGGGTATATCAGACTTTCCTTTCAATCAGCAGAGGGCAAATTAGACAATTCCAGATCCCGATTAGTTCGTTACACCACTATCCCGGTAATTATGATTCATATCAGAGCGATGTTACTCAGTTCCTTTAATTCTCTTATGATCTGGAATTGAATCGTATCAGAACGATGTTACTCAGTTCTTTTTAATTCCCTTATATGACCTGGAATTGAAAGTTCGCACGTGTATAATAAAAATTTCGCATGTGCATGTTTACATGATAATAATAAATTCGCATGTGTATGTTACTTTTTGATTTACATGATAATAATAAATTCGCATGTGCATGTTTGGTAATTTCTCATTTCCATTTTCATTCGGATGTTGACAAATAATTATAATTCGCATGTGCATGTTGACAAATAATTATAACTCGCATATGCGACAAATAATTATAATTCACATGTGCATGTTCATTTCTCATTTCCATTTTCATGTGCATGTACAATAATTATAATTCGCATGTGCATTTTCATTTCCAAAGAAATGGGATATGCATCGCATGTTGTAAACTAATTTCGCATGTTGATATTAAATTGCAGAAGAGTCGGTTGGAGTTGGAGAAGAAGAAGGTACCGAACGAAATTACCGGGATTTTGATAGAGAAATTATCAATTTTATCCTTCGCGGTTGGTTTTATGTATATTAATTTGATTAATTTAATGATATAAATTAGTCTCGCCCGCGTTTGATGGATTAAAGATCGTATGGTTGTGGGCATCGCGTACATAATGTAGGATAAGAGGTATTGTACGTTAACCGGCCTCTACATGTTTATAGTCGAGAACCACCGTCAACTCTCCTCACTAACGTGCATATGTGAAAACTGAAGAATATATATATATATATAAATGAAAACAAGTGGTTCGGCTGAGCCTAAACCAATCCACAAAATACAAACTAGATGATTAACCTATTTCTCGGTTCAGATCAGTTACAGTTCATCTGAGACAGAATGTATGCCTTGTCAATATAGTCTGACCATCCAGATTAGACACAGATCTGCCATGCATGATGAAACAGGACAATGCGCCATCAACCGCTAGTCAATAACAGCTATCAATAGCCAAGATATACAAACTGAACGTCACAAACCTGCATCACATAAAGTATAGCGGTTAATTTAGGTTACTTTTAGTCTCAAATGGGTCCATTTTAGAGAAAATAGCTAGAAGAGAAATGGGTCAATGGGCCAAACGGGTTAAATGTCGTCCAAAATGTACTTTTTAATAAAACAACCTTCTAAGTCACTTAATTCAAAAAGTTCAGATCATCACTGTAATAATATTGTTTCTGTTATCATACTTGATGCATTAACTATTTGTTAAACCAAATAAAAAAATGGGCAAAAAAGCGTTTTTGTGGTCGACTGGTTCCAATCCATACTAAAACTGACCCGTTACTCTACATTCCCGATCTGCCCATCTTGCCACCTCTAACTCACAGTGACATCGAAAGTCGTGCATAAAAACAGAACCGGAGAGAGAAAAGTCAAAATAATACCGTTTTCAACCTAAGAAACAGCTTCGCTCTCTTGGACTTTGTACTCCTGCAATCCGCATTCAATTCTAATTGCTGAAATGAGTTCTGGAGATATGATCGGCTTAACAATATCTTCACGCCCATTCGGTTCTCGTTTCCCACCAGTCTGGTTAGAATTATGTGTAACAGTAGTAGTAGCCCCCCAGCCCCTGTATAGAATGATTTTATTCGGTTCTTGGGAAACCAGAATTGCACCTGTTGCTTCCTACAAGAAAAACAATATGTCCATTTTAGCCATTAACAGGTCAGCTACTGGTTTATACGCTACAGGTGTGAAGTTGTGATGCATACCTCTAACTTCGATACCAATTCTTGTGCTGAAGTCCCTTTGGCTCGGCCTTTAATATTCACAATAGCGAGGGGGTATTTCTGGAAATGAGTTTTAATTGTTTTAGCCACCCCGCTAACGATATTGCTTCTCCCTGCAATATAATAGTAGTAGTGTTAGTATGGTTTTGAAAAGCAGACCAGACAAGCTGGTTCAGTGTAAGGATAAGTGGAGTGTTTAATTTAAGCTTATGATCATATTATAATGCTTATAAACACATAATTTCATAAACAGATAAACTAAGCCAAATCCAAAATTTTGGTAAACCATAGGGACCATCCGTGTACTTTACTCTCATTTTTATAAAAGAACAATTTAATGAAGAAATTGATTGAATATTAAATAAAAGATGCGAGGATTAAAATGAACACTACAAAAACTTTTATAAAACTAAAAGAGTTGCAAAAATAGAATTTTGTTAAAACAATTGAACCCAAAAAAAATCCATCATTATGGTATAGGTTTTGTAATTATATTCAATACAACTACTTATTAAAATTCAAAAGGATTTAATCGGTCAACCCATCATCACTTTTATTAAAACTTTACCCGTAAGCTACACGTCCACTTTTTCAAATCTGCTGTTATCACATGTGTAACTTACCAACAGCTAGAACAGGACGTTTTTTCATCTTTAAGGCTTGTTTCCTCAAAAGCAGCCTTTCTTGATTGGAAAGAAGAACAGATCTGCGAAGTTTCCCATTTGACTCGTTGACTTGAGGTTTGTTAGCTGGTGAAAATGGCACCTCACTCCTCATGACAGAGACACAAAGGTCAGCGTTTGATGTTTCTTCTAGCTGAAATAGATTTGATACATCACAAACGAAGGATAGTAATACTAGCAATATTAATAAAGGTTTTCGGCCTTTCGGGGATGCTTGGATATCAAATAATCAATTGTAGATAACCAACTACGATAAAACACAGTCACAGTGTAAGAGATAGTTTGGATGAAGTCTACGGTTGCAGCTATTGCCAAATCGATTATTTGACCCTAGTCAACCTATGTAATCACATAATCATAAGCAGAAGTATAGGACTCAAACATTAAAGACTAGCAATACTAATGGATGTTGCAAGAATCAGATAACTGTTGGGAAACACACATCCAAACACGCCCTCAGATTGAATTGATAAGCAATTATTATATACCTTGAAAGCATCCGAAGAAATTGAAGTGTTTTGTGTCTTATGGTTCTCGCTTTCATTCGGCCCTTCCACCGACAAGATTGAAGGGTCTGAATTAGCTTCTGTGAAGTCACTTTCATTGGCTGGATTTTCTTGAGATGCTTTTATGCCATCATCTGTATTTGAAAAATCTATAGCACCTTCCTGAAGCTCTCTTGCCTTGAGTGTTGCAAATAAGTAAAAAATAGTTAATTAACACTAGAACAGGAAAGGTTACATTTCAAAGGGTCTACACTCTACATATTTGTCGTTTCTTTTATGATAAAATTTTGTTACTAAAGCAATTTAGGAGGTTGACTTTGTAATAGTTGGACACATATTTTTAGATAGTTTGTATAGTGTTATCCTGTTTTACCTGTTATTAATAAAATATAGTACCCCATTTTTATATAAATGGGTTATAGTTACTACCCTTAGCAGTTGCTGTATAATAGAAACAGATTTACTCCAACAGCACCAATTATAATGTCAACTTATATTGATAAAATCACTTGACTGTTACAGTGTTACCACTTTAAATATATATTCAAGAGTAGACAACTTTGACCCGTTTACAATCGAACTGGTTGATTTGGGTTATGGTTTATGTCTAATGGATAAACAGGTGAACGTCGACCTTATTGTCACGGGCCAAATATTTGAAGGTCGCAATGTTGTGGGCTGTGCTTGAACGCTTGGGTTACTGGCTAGTCCTGGACTTTATCGGGGGATGGAGTCAGTGTCAATGAAGAGGTATACGTGCCTAGTCGTGTAAACGACGAACGCACCACTGGTCGAGAGCTGGCGCCGCTCTCCTGATGAGTCCAAGGTAGGACGAAACCAGTGACCCACACAAAGAAGCGGGATGGATTGGCTTGTCCCCGGGGACTTGGAGACGCCATAAGGGGGTCGAAAAGTAACCCCGTGACAACTTGGTATCAGAGCAGAACGATTCTCGGATACGTTAGAACGTGACTCTTAACCAAATGAGCTGAACATTTAGAGTACGGTTGCGCAATGGTGGTGGGAGAAGACCAAATATGGGTTTGCTTCGGCAAAGGTCTTTGTACTCCGCGAGTATGGAATCGTGAGAACCGCTCAAGTATAGTTGCAGTGAAGCCCTCCGTGTTATGTTCAAAATTCTACGGTTCAAGCAGCGCCGTAAAAATGAAGTTTTGTGAAAGCTGCTACAACTATTCAGGTCCCCGTATTCTTGAAACAAGGTGAATCATCGGCACCAAATCCGATGCAGCGGACGTCAGCGCCACTTATAACCAGAACTGACGTATTATATTGAACATGCACGACAGAAGAGCATTGTTGCTGTGCTTCCGGGTGTCCTACCCTCCCAAAGTGAATCATGCTCAACATAAGGGGATCATGCATTGTCAAGTATGCGGGGTGGTATGGGACGGCGAGCATGCACGAGGACGTGCATGAAATGGTGGTGGGAGAGTGTCACGGGCCAAATATTTGAAGGTCGCAATGTTGTGGGCTGTGCTTGAACGCTTGGGTTACTGGCTAGTCCTGGACTTTATCGGGGGACGGAGTCAGTGTCAATGAAGAGGTGTACGTGCCTAGTCGTGCAAACGACGAACACACCATTGGTCGAGAGCTGACGCCGCTCTCCTGATGAGTCCAAGGCAGGACGAAACCAGTGACCCACGCAAAGAAGCAGGATGGATTGGCTTGTCCCCGGGGACTTGGGGACTCCACACGAGGGTCGAAAAGTAACCCCGTGACATCATGCTAACAATATCCTTCTATAATAAAAAAACAGAAGGTCACTGTAATAACATACTTTTTGCAATCATATCAATGCATTTACCAAATAAAAAAATTAACACATGAATACTCCTCACCTGCCCATTATCCTGATCTGTAGGATTTGATTTATAAACTTCAAGATCAGAGTCAGGTTCCGTATATTCAGCTGATCGGCTTATAATATCCTGTTCCTGTACATAACAACAACATTACTCCAACAACGCCAATTATATGTCATCCTTAAATAGTTACAAAAATAAGATGGAAGTGACATATAAAAATGGACACTCACCAACTGAATATTCTGATCTTTTTGGCCGTGTATACTTATTTCCTCACTTGTGGCCTGGTTCAAGACAAATTGAATAATTTCGTTTAAATTTGCAAGTACAAACAGACTGGTGTCAACCATGACAATTGACGGATGACATTTGAACACTCACCAACTTAAGCTTTAATTCTTCAACATTTTTTCCAAGCTTCAATACATGAAGTTTTAAAGACTGCATCATAAAGGTAACAAGAAATCAACAAAACCAGAAAAAAAAATAGTGCGCTTCCATACTGAATGAATACATATGGAAATTAAATTATAAGTTATGCAAATATAGATACAATTTAGTATTTAGTTACCTCTCGACGTTGGGCTTCAATGGAGCGTTTTAATGCTTCTCTTTTATTAAGGAGTGTTTGTGGCCTCAAGCTAGCAGGTCTTTTGTAGTTTTTTCCACGATAAACAATAATTGCATGACCTTTACGCATACGTTCTACTGCAATTAATACACCACCACTTTCCGATTCTAATGTTCTTGCTATTGCATGAACCTCGTCAATGCTCGTTTCACCACATAATATCCTCACAAGTTCCCTATATTTCCAGTGAAGATGCATATTTTCAACAGTGCCATCAAAAACTCCACGTCTTCCTGAAAACAGTAAGGTCTTAGTTAGACACTTAGACATGGCAAGCTGAGCGGATTGGTAATGGGTTCAGGTTAATTTGGATCACTTTTTAGCACGGGGTCGAAAAGTGACCAATAAACTCTCTTTGTCGAATTTAAATGATAATAATGATTATTGAGATCTTTGAATAATAATGATGTAGGAGGTAGTGTGCACTGAAACTAGACTTCAGGGACTTTTCACTCTATTACCCATTTGACTTCTTCCCTTTAAGCTAATTGTTTTGAATGACCCATGACCTGTTGAGATCAACCCAAATCGACCCGTCACTAGTAAATGGGTCGAAATTGCCACCTCTCCTAAGGATTAAGGTATTGTGTTATAAAAGAAAAACCGAGATTCGCCCAACAAAACAGAAGTGCGGATGGCCTCTTGGCCTAGTGGCAGCTGATGTTTTCCCCACCAAAGTGGCCATTTAGTATTTGACCCGTGACCCGTTTGAGATATGCAAAAAACTGAAACAACCCGTTTACAGGTAAATAAGTCGATTTGTCACCTCTTGTTCAGCTTGTTCCCTATTAAGATACTTTTCTATTTGACCCGTTTGAGATATGAAAAAAAACACTGAAACGACCCATTTACAGGTAAATGAGTCGATTTGTCACCTCTAGGCTTAGCCTCTTAGGTTTGAAATGTTGTGCTATAAACAAGAAAATGAGACTCACCTAACAGTAAAAAAGACCTCATTTTCATGCCGACTTTTCTCAGCATAAACCGTTCCTCTTCAGTGATACCTTCTTTGTCTGCTTCAACTTGTTGCTTGGTCTCTTTCTTCTCCAGCTCTTCTAGAAGCTTCTCTGCCCTTTCTTTGTCCACTAATGCCTATCATTATCAACTTCAAATATATCATATAGTAGCAAAACGGGTGGATTAGATAATAGGTCAAAGTAGTCGTGGACCCACCAACATTCTTTAGTCATTTCTTTTAATTTTATAAAGAGTTAAATGTCATTTTGCCAGTTTAGTCCAAAGGTTTTATTTTTCGCATGTGGGTCCAAAAAGGTTTCACCATTGCCATTTTAGTCCACTGGGTTAACTTCATCCATTTTTTCTGTTAATGAGAAGGGCAATTCGGTCATTTTATATGTAATTTTGTTAACTAGAAGGGCAATTCAGCCATATAAAATGATCGAATTGCCCTTCAGCCATATAAAATGGCAACAGTGAAACCTTTTTGGACCCACAGACGAAAAATGAAACCTTTGGACTAAACTAGCAAAATGGACCAAACCACAGGGACTAAAATGGCATTTAACTCTTTTATAAATAACTAATATGATTACAAAAGCTACACTATCAAAATAAAAATCTTTTCGTGGATAAAGATATTTAGAAGGTTGTAAGCATTTTAAACAGTTTGGGAATTTTTCGACCCATTCAGCAAATTCGATCCGTTGGAGAGCAGATATGATGTGAACTAGGCCTGGCAATAAAAACTCATTTGGGTTATTTTAAAAATGAGGATGGGTTGGGAAATAATTAAGGATGGCTTTTAAGTAGGGGTGGCAAAAGTGGTGGGTTGGACGGGTTTGGGTAATGGGTTAGGTGGGTTAGAATGGGTTTATTAAGAAAATGGTTAGGATGGGTTTGGGTCAATATTGGTTTCGATCATTATAAGCTAAAATATAAAATATAAAAAATCAAAAAATTAAAAATATATCAAAAAAAAAAATTTTAAATCAGAAAATATCTGATTTTTTAAATTTTTTTTGATATATTTTTAATGTTTTTGATATTTTTAGTTTTTTTTTTATTTTATTTTAGCCTATAATGATCATTTTAAACTTCAGCCCATACCCATCCTAACCTTTTTCTTAATAAACCCATTACCCAAACCTGCCCAACCCACCACTTTTACCCCCCCTAATGTGAACTGACCCACATTTGGTTATTTGGTCAAAATTTCTACCTCTAAGAACTAACTACCCAGTAAATATCAGAAAACAATGTAAAAAGTAAAATGCGAGGTTTGCCTACTTTTGTGACTTTCGTCCAAAGGTTTGTTTTTCCGCATCTGGATCCAAAAGGTTTAAAATCTTGCCATTTTCATCCGACTCGTTAAATCTATCCATTTTTAACGTTAAGTCACGGGTAATTTCATCTTTTTAGACATTTTTTGTGATGATTAAAGGGTTTGGGTGGGGAGAAAGTCAACAGAGGTGGATCTTTATTTTTTATAGTGTTTTTTATTTTGATAAAAAAAATGTCTAAAAAGACAGATATGCCCCTCATTTAACGGAGAAAAATGGATGGAGTTAACAAGTTGGATGAAAATGGCAAGATTTCAAACCTTTTGGATCCAGAAGCAGAAAAACAAACATTTGGACGAAAGTCACAAAACTAGCCAAACCTCAAGGACGAACATGGCATTTTACTCTATCAGAGAACAATATAAATGTACCATTTGATCTAAATTTCTACCTGAGACAATTTGGAACTAGTTTTCTTTATAGCGGCTTCACGGGACCTTTGTTTCCTTTGCTCAATAGCAATTTCCAGTTTCTGGTCTCTAATTCCATCAGTTACAGCAGCAGAGGGATTCTCAATTTCCTTATCTTTATTTTCTTGCACGTCTGATGAGCTGGCGGCACTCTTCTTTCTTTCAAGGGCATCGACTCCGCGGTCCCTTCTCTGTTCTATTGCGGAAGAAACTGTAGCTGGCAAAAAATCTTTACCTCTATATAGAACGATATACTCCCTATCTCGCGTAAGTAGTGTTCCACCGGTCAACCACTGAAATGATTACTTTTTGTAAGGCATAAAAGTAACGTTGGAAAATTTTTAGAAAATACCGATGATATTCAAAGGTTGAACTATGAGTTACATTATTGTAATCTATAGTACCGATGATATTCAAAGGTTGAACTATGAGTTACATTATTGTAATGTATAGTATAATGAAGACAAGATGGATTCCAAGAGTTTAGTACTACACATTTTTCTTGGTAATTTATTTAAGAATCCAGCAATCTTAAAATACACAAGGAATATGAAATAGCTGAAACTGAAAGTATTCATGGATTGATATTATTGAATGAATCAAAGAATACAAGAAAACCCCTATATATAGGGATAAACCAAGAACCTATACAAGCACCTAATTAGGAAACAATAAGACTTCCTAAATTACAAGGATTCCTATCACCAAATATAAACATCTAGAATAATCTAAATAATAATAATAATATATGGTGCTAATATTCCCCCGCAGTTTGAGCGGGCAGAGTACAAACGCTTAAACTGGAGCGAAACGACTGGAACAAGTCTCTTGGAAGGCCCTTGGTAAATATGTCAGCATACTGATTTGCAGCCGGAACATGAAGCACACGAATGTGGCCAACACGGACTTTCTCACGAACAAAATGAATGTCAATTTCGATGTGCTTTGTTCGTTGGTGCTGCACAGGATTGTCTGATAAGTAGACGGCTGAAACATTATCACAATAAACCACCGTAGCTTTCTTCAAGGGAACATGCAACTCAAATAATAAATTTCGTAACCAAGTAGCTTCTGCAACCGCATTTGCGACCCCACGATATTCCGCTTCGGCACTAGAACGTGAAATAGTAGATTGTCGTTTAGAGGACCACGAAATTAAATTACCACCCAAGAAAGTACAATAACCACTAGTCGAGCGTCGCGAATCCGGACAGCCACCCCAATCAGCGTCGGAGTATGCAATTAAGTCATGAGAAGCACATTTCACGATCCGAATACCATAATCCATTGTTCCCTGAAGATATCGAAGAATGCGCTTCATGAAAGCAAAGTGTGGCTCCCGAGGCTCATGCATAAAAAGACAAACTTGCTGCACAGCGTAAGAAATATCCGGCCGAGTAAACGTTAGATATTGTAAAGCACCCGCTAAGCTTCGGTATAGGGTCGGATCGTCAAAAAGCGAACCGTCGGTGGCACTCAACTTGGCCGAGAGATCGACCGGTGTGGTGCAAGGCTTGCAAGCAGTCATGGAGGCACGTGCTAAAATATCCTTTGCATACTGAGATTGCGATAGAAACAAGCCATTGGAATGCCGCAAAACTTTGATCCCCAAAAAATAATGTAAGGCACCCAAATCAGACATAGCAAATTCCCGGGACAGAGACTGAATAATAGCGTTTAGCAAAGTAGTGCTAGATGCGGTAAGAACAATATCATCCACGTATAAAAGCAAATAAGCCGTGTCAGCCCCTTTTGAATAAATGAACAACGAATTATCACAAGCACTATTGCGGAAACCTGTCTGCAAAATATATGAGGCAAACCTAGTGTACCGACGAATCATTCGTTCGGCTTTCCCATTTTGTGAGGATGTTTGAGGGCAAGAGAACCGAAATAAGAGTCCCTGCTGATGAGCAAATTGTTTAAACATGTTATTGTCAAACTCCCCGCCCAAGTCACATTGGAAGGTTTTTATGGGGCGATTGAATTGGGTAACGATAAGGCGGTGAAATTTAACAAAGGTGGTAAAAGTCTCAAATTTGTATTTTAAAGGGTAGACCCACACGAAGTGTGAGAAGTTATCTACAAGGACCATGTAATATTTATAACCGGTTTTACTGACGACAGGGGAAGTCCATAAATCACAGTGAATAATGTCGAACGGGGAAAAAGTAAAGGAACTGGACGTGTAAAAAGGCAAACGTTTACTATTAGATAGGTGGCATGAATTACAAAAAGTAGTAGATGTGTCTTTATTACATAAAAAATTAAATTTTCTACTAAGAATATCCAAGACTTGCGCTCCAGGATGCCCAAGTCGATCATGCCAAGGGAGAGTAGATGTAGTAATGAAGCAGGCTTGTGGCGGAAGTTTTGGTGGTGTGATTGGGTAGACATCTCCAGTACTATTGTGGCGGGAAAGGTGCTGTCCAGTTTTGAGATCCTTCACAGTGAAACCAAAGGGGTCAAATTCAATAGAGACATTATTATCACGTGTAAAGCGTCTAACGGAAATCAAAGTTTTGATAACGGATGGGCTAAAAAGTATGTTAGGTAGGATGTAGGTGCAGTTAAGGATTTTGCAAAAGCCAGTGCCGGACCCTTGTATCGGGAGACATTGCCCGTTGCCTACAAGAATCTTTGGATTTATAGAAAACGAATTGGGAATAGAGATTATACCTGAATTCTCGGTAACATGGGAGCCCGCACCAGTGTCCATTAGACCCGGGTCCGGTGGTTGTTGATGGATATTCATGGCGTTGAATGCCGCTTGCAATTCTGCTGGGTTAAGAGCGTCGAAACCAACATGTGGGGCCTGCTGCTGATCAGCCGTGTAGTATGCAGGTGGTGCCGAAGGGCCTGTGGTGGTCGACTTATTGGCTGCAGTGGGAGGAGCACCTGTGTAGTGAGATGCGTATGGGCCAGGGTTGGGCCAAGCCGGTTGAGAAGGGTAGGGACATGGTGGAACATTCCACCAGGCCCATGTGGGGTATTGTGGCGGCTGGGTCTGCCAAGGTGAGTAGGATTGGTTGCGGCCTGAACCCCGGCCTCCACGGCCGCCCCTGTTTCTGTTCCACGATCCCCGGCCCCGTCCGCCGCTGCGTTGAAAGTGTTGAGGCTGCTGTTGCTGCTGAGAGGACCATGCTGGCGGCTGTTGTTGACTCCAAGACTGCGACGGTTGCTGGGAAGACTGCTGTTGTGAAGACCGATTAGGAGGGCCAGTGGCAACCATGACCGAGGAAGAGTTAGATTTGCGTGCCTCTATGCGGATAAGCTCATCGGTGAGCATGGAACGAGCCTGATCCCAATCAGCGTTGGTAGAGTTGATTAATGAGGCGGTAGTGTCAAATTCTTGAGGCAATCCAAGGACCAGTTGAAGGACGAGACGTGACTCGGAAATCGGTTGATCAACATCTTCAAGTTGATTTACTAAATCCTTCAGCTTTCGACAATAATCATCCAACGAGGAGCATGCTGCAAGAGTGAGGTTTACGAATTTTGTCTCTAAAGCCGCTGCCCGAGCTTTCTTGTTACTCAAGTAAATTTTCTCCAATTTGACCCATGCACCGCGAGCAGTGCCGTCTGAATCCATGACTCGAGGTAGGAGGTCGTCAGAGACGGTGCTCCATATCCACTGTAGAACTAATGCATCAAGCTCGAGCCAAGAACCGTATGTGGGGTCAGTTTTTGGTGGGGCTGCGGTGCCGTCTATGTGGGCCGAGACTTTGTAGGCAACAGCATGTAATCTGAATATCTTGACCCATGCTGAATAGGTGACCGATGTGCCATCCAGTGTTCGAATTTTTGACTGAATATTCGTAACAGAATAAGCCGGGTGCAATAGGTTGGGTTTCGAACTGGAATCCGAGGATTCCGTTTTGTCAGTGCCGGACATGATGGCCAGAACCAGAAGGAACGAACGGGACGGCTGAAAGAGAAGAGAAAATTAGGGTTTTCAGAACCGAGGCTCTGATACCATGAAAGTATTCATGGATTGATATTATTGAATGAATCAAAGAATACAAGAAAACCCCTATATATAGGGATAAACCAAGAACCTATACAAGCACCTAATTAGGAAACAATAAGACTTCCTAAATTACAAGGATTCCTATCACCAAATATAAACATCTAGAATAATCTAAATAATAATAATAATAATATATGGTGCTAATAGAAACGGCGCCTTTAACCTGTATAAGAAAATCCAGTACTTAAACCGCTCAAAGATCGCATGAGTGAAAAAAATGGGGTTACCCCTATAGGTAAAAAAATTGGTGGCTTGGCAAGTTGGATAATGGGTCAAAAGTGAAAACTGACAAATTCTTTGGCAGGATCAAAACAGACAGCAGTTTGTGGCTTTGTTCATGTTTTCATAAGTAATTAATATACTAAAAATGATTACAAAAACTATTGTTAAAAAAAATAGACTGATTTTTTGGATATAACAAGAGTAAATGCCTGGTTGGTCCTGTGGTTTGCAGATTTTGCACAGTTGATCCTTGTGGTTTCAAAATTACACAGTTGGTCCCGACGGTTTGGAAAATGTTCACGAGTGTCCCGATGGTTGCATTTTCATAACATGAATGATCGTTACCAGCTAACCTGGTGAACATTTTTCAAACCATAGGGACCAGCTTTGTAAATTTGAAACCACGAGCATCAACTGTGGAAAATCTGCAAACCACAGGGACCAACCAGGCATTTAACTCATATAACAATTTAGCAGGTTATACAGACTTGAGAGTCGGTTAAAGGTGAGGCTAACACTGTTCAACCCCATTGACCAACTTTTTTAGCTTTTCTTAATCTTTACGTGTTTTGACTTGATAATAATGAAAATGACAAAACAGACCCCGTCTTCACATAACTGAGTTAGCAAAATGCAACCAGTCGCTTCACCATATAAATACGTCAGTAAGCAAATTAATGTACCAAAAACGTTGAGAAATTCACATGAGTACATGACGTTTGAAAGGTTTAAAAGGTTAGTTTGATTAAAGTATTTATATTTAGGTCCAATGAATGCATGTTTCAAATCGATATCAATTCTAAGCAACTAAACTTGGACACTGACCTTTAACAAACACGTTAAATTTGGGTCCAATAAATACAGTAATCAAACTTGTAACTTGTAACTTAAACTTGTACACTGACCTTTAATTCTTCAGCCATCAAGTCACTGTTGGTATTCTGTACTCCTTTTTTAACAGCAATCTTTGCAATCTCACATTTCTCCCAAAGTTTTAATATGGCTGCAGCCAACCCTTGTAGTTTCCTATTTCTACCTGATACAAGGAAAAGTCAAAAGGGAAATGAAAATAGATAACGACAAATGGTATCTGTGGCAAAACGGGCGGATCAGGTTTGACAACAGATCAAAATGATTTGGGTCGGGTTGACCCACCAATACTTTTCTTTCTTTTTTATGTTTCAAAAACAGGAATATAACTATTTAGAGAAATGATGATGTGTCCCGATTTAAGAGGATGTGAACACTTGATTATCACAATATATAGCCGAGATAATAAGTGCGAAATTTGGCTCATTTATTTATGAATGGGTTGATTCAGGTCATCAACATCTGTCTTAACAGGTCAGTCGAGTTGAATATTAAAAGTAGCTAAAATTAAAATGGGCCAAATGAGTGGACCAATTCAATCGGGTTGAAATGTATCTTCAATGCAAACCACCTCTAAAATGATATATCAAGAAATTAGATTATTATTGCAATATGTACTTTTATTAGGGGTGCTAAACGGGTCGCGTCTGAGGGTTGGCGGGTCCAACCCGGCCCGAACACGACCCGAATATTCGCGGGTTGACCCGAACACCACCCGTTCAACCCAATTTTTTTTATTTTAATTTTCTTTTCTCAAATTAATATGTTAAATTTAAAATTTCACGACAAAAAACACAAATGTATATAATAAAATTACATTTCTAGTTATAAAATCTTATTTACAGTTGTTCACTATGAACCCGACCCGTTTAGCTAAACGGATCACGGGTTCAACTTGAAACTGACCCAAACCCATTTAGACTAAACCCAAACCCACAAAATTCGTGTTAGGTTCGTGTCAGAAATTCACACCCCTATGTTTTATTATAATAATCTTTAACACTAAGTATCGAGCCGGGGTCTCGCTAGAAGCAGCCTCTCTATTCCTACGGGGCAGAGGCAAGGCTGTCTACATCTTACCCTCCTCAGACCCTACCTTAGCTTTGCTATTGGTGGGATTTACTGAGTATGATGATGAATCTTTAACACTAAGAGTTCAATAAAACTAAAATCCTATAAAAAAAAGTGTTTTAGGCCACCGGTAATTAACAATAACAAATCGAATTATAGTTCAAGAGTCACCGACCTAAAGCAAAATGACACGGTAGAGGTCTCCCAAGTCTTCTTAGCGTTGTCATCTCGTCATTTGTTAATTTTGGTTTTACTCCAAAAGGAAGGAGCCGAAACGGCTTCCTGTATCCAGGAACAACTGCCGGTAAAAGGTCAGCATCAACTGGTAACGGTTCATATCCATACCAATCAGTGAACCGTGGACCAAGTCCATCCAAAAGCTGGTCGGCTTCTTCTGCGAGTTGGGCCTCCCCTGGCAGCTGAAACCGGACCCTGGTTCGAGAACCCACACCTTGAATCAAAGGTGGTTGCGTTTCTTTTAAGCAGATTGAGTCGCTTTCTTCACCACCACCCTCTTCAGAGTCTGTAGACGGACTCGTTGGGTCATCAGCAGATGCATCATTTGGTTTTTGTTTATTAATAAAGAAATAAGGATACTTGTAATCAACTCCTCTGTACAATATTATGATACTTCCGGCTCTCCAAATAACCAGACCCCCGGTTTTGCTCTGTGAAAAATGATACAAAATGATTATAAGAGGATGTATAATTTCTCACATTGAAGTATGCTTGAAGCTCTTTATTCACAACAATGATACACTACTAAAAACAACACATATTACTCATCTAACCTCAAGCAAATCATGAGTCCTCTTCATATTCAACCTACACAAATCCTCACAAACAATCTTCACAAGCTCAGTCCTCCACCTCTCATGTATCCCATTAACAATCCCCTCAGTAATCCCAGCCTTCCCAATCTTCAACCTCGTCTTAATCGCAATCCCCAAACTCCTCAATCTCCTCAACTCGTCCGGTGCCAGCTTCAATTCCGCCATTGTCGGCACCTTCTCAGTCTCAGTACTCCCCTCCATCCTCCTCTTAACTTTCTCCTCTTTCTTCTCCTTCCACACCTCCCTCCGCAGCTCATGATACCGCCTTATCGCGGTTCCGGATCCAGGCTCCGGAACCGGATTCTCCGGCGTACTCCAGCTCGGGTCGAGCGTATGCCCGACCCGGTGCTTCGGTATCCGGTCAGGTAACGGAACAAATATTTCGCCAGGTGAGGTAGTTAGGGTTTGTTGCTTATTATTATTACTATCTGCAGTATCTTCAACATAACCTAAGCTGCGAAGCTTATCGGCGATTCGTCGAATCGCCGATTGCGGTAAGGTTTTGGAATCAGCGGCGGAGGCGGAGGCGCGTAGGATGAACGAGGTGCGGCGGTTGTGGTAGGGAAATAGGGGGAGAAGGTGTTTGGGAAGATGATTGTGAGGAAATAAGGGTTTTGTTAGGGTTTTAGGTGAAGGTGAAGGTTGTTGAAGCAACATTTAGGGTTTGGATTGTGAATTGTGAAGTAGTGGCTAGAATTTAAAGCGAATTGTTGGTTATTTGTGGTTGGATTTGTTTCGATTGTTCTTCAATTTTGCTTCCAAATGAGCAAAAAACAGTTGGTTGTGTTGTTGTTTGGAAGAGTGGATTTGGCGCGAAGTTGGAGCTGTAACAGAAATTGAAAGAGTTGCAGGTTTATCCTCTGTACATTAACAAGAAAGTGGAAGAAGGTTTGGCAACCATGTCTAAGCCTTTCACAAGGAGCAGAATGGCATGTAACAACGATAACGATAGACGTACAATTTTTTTTAATGGGTAATAGGTTATTAAACTCGTGTCACGGATTTAAGGATACAAATTATATAATTTTAATAATGTTTGTATAGGTTTACATAACTGATTTTTTTTTTATTTTTTATTTTGGGCAAGCTTGTTAACAGGTTAGTTAGAGGGTTGTTAAGGGTAGTTAACAGTTGTATAAATAGGATCAGTGGTTGTTAATGAGATTAGCTTGATTGATCGTATTTCTTCCTTCTCTTTGGTTCTGTGTTCGTTCTATCAAGTGGTATCAGAGCTTTCGCTCCTCGGCAAGCTCTTGAATTCATTCAGTTCATTCGATTCAAAATTGATCATTGTTCGATCAATTTTATCACAATTTCATACACAATTCGATTCAATTCGTGGAGTTAATCTTGTTCGATCAAATCCATTCAATTCATTTCAATCTTGAATTGATTATTCTTCAGTCAATTCACTTCAATTTGGTAAAAAATGACAACCAGGAATCAATCCCTAAATCAAACCCTAGAACAGAGAGTTCAGGATCATGATGCAGCAGTACATCGTTTGGAGACTGTCACTGGAAAGAATCTGACGGAATTGGAAGCAATTAAGGTGGCAACAACTCAAAACTCAGCGGATATGGCAGAAATGAAGTCTCAAATGTCTGAGATTCTCGAGAATTTGCAGAATATACGAATTGGGAGGAATGATTCTCCTAATGGATTTCATACCAAAACCAGTAGTGATAATGAAGATCAATCATATCAGAGGCAATTCCACAAGGTAACAAAGATGGATTTTCCAAAATTTAATGGTACAAATGTGGAAGGTTGGTTATGTAGGGTAGAACACTACTTTTCGGTAGATGAAACTCCAGAAAGATTGAAGGTTAAGTATGCAATTATCCACTTAGAGGATGTTGCTTTGTTATGGCATCAATCCTTTGTTAAGTCAAGAGGTGGTTCAATTGAGGGAATGTTGTGGTCTGAGTATAAGAACTTCATTGCAACAAGATTTGCTGAAGTAATGATTCAAGATGCAATGGGGGCATTGGCTGCTTTGAAACAGAAAGGTTCTTTACAAGAATTCTGTCAACAATTTGATTTGGGCCTCACTAAGGTAAATATGTGTGATGAATATGCAGTGAGTTTATTTTTAAGGGCTGTAAAACCTGAAATAGGATATCCAGTGAGATTGTTAAGGCCAAGGAACATTCCTGAAGCTTACATGTTGGCAAGATTACAAGATGAGGCTAATGAGGCTATACAAGGTGTTAAGTATAATAAGCCCTATAATGCTAATGTGTTTCACCAAAAGAATAATAACAACTACAGTACTAAGTCAATTGCTGGTAATACTTCTTCTAATTTACCCTTATTGACTGCACCTCCTATTAAAGCTAAGCCTATCAATTCTAGAAGATTAAGTCCTAAAGAGATAGCTGATAAGCGGGCCAGGGGTGAGTGTTTTGGTTGTAATGAGAAGTTTAGTGCTACTCACCAATGTAAAAATAAGCAACTGTTTTCAATTGAAATAATAGAAGAGGGAAATGAGGAGGAAATGGGTGATGAGTATGAAGAGGAGATAGTAGTAGAGATGCCGGAACCACATATCTCTTTGAATGCTATAATGGGTATTCCCTCTTATTCTACCATGAGAGTTATTGGGTCAATAGGCACAAAAACAATACATATATTGATAGACTTAGGATCAACACATAACTTTTTAGATGAAAAGTTAGCTTTAAGAATGGGAATTGAGGTTAAGACCATTAAGCCCATGGACATCATAGTGGCTGATGGGGATCAAATGAAATGTGTTAAAATGAGTGAGAATTTACATTGGACAATGCAAGGGAACTGGTTTAAAGCTGATGCTTTCCTTATCCCATTGTCCAATTATGACATGGTTTTGGGAATACAATGGTTACACAGTCTCAATGATATAACATGGAACTTTAAGGATTTAACAATGAAATTCCAGTTGAATGGTAGTGATTTTGAGTTAAAAGGGATTAAGAATAAAGGGGTTTCATTATGTTCTGTTGAGAAAATGCAAGAAATATTGGCTGATAGGAATCAAGTGGCTCAAGCTCAGTTGTTTAGTATGGTTTCGGAGGGACAATCACCTCATGTGAGTTACAAAGGACAGGAAGAAGTATTAAACAGTTTGTTAAAGGAGTATGAAGATATTTTTGCTGTTCCCACTACCTTACCTCCGAAAATATCTTGTGATCACAAAATCATCCTTAAAGAAGGCACACAACCTATAACTCAAAAACCATACAGATATCAGGCTGCACAAAAGGATGTTATCGAAAAGATGACTCAGGAGTTGCTGGATACTGGAGTCATAAGAGAAAGTACAAGCTCATTTGCTGCACCAGTTGTTCTTGTAAAGAAGAAAGATGGCACTTGGAGGATGTGCATAGATTACAGAAGGTTAAATGATGCTACAGTAAAAAACAGTTTTCCCATACCATTGATTGATGAGTTGTTAGATGAGTTGGGGGGTAGTTCTGTCTTTTCAAAGCTAGATTTACGGTCTGGCTATCATCAGATTCGAATGTATGAGGAAGATATCTATAAGACAGCCTTTAGAACCCATCAAGGACACTTTGAATTTTTAGTGCTTCCCTTTGGGTTAACTAATGCACCGGCAACCTTCCAGGCCTTAATGAATAAAACCTTTAAACCACTGTTGAGGAAATGTGTTTTGGTCTTTTTCGATGATATATTGGTATATAGTTCTTCACTGGAACAACATTTGAGAGACTTGAAAGAAGTTTTACAATTGCTGCGGAAACATACTTTAATGGCCAAAAAGTCTAAATGTTCTTTTGCTGGGGCACAAATAGAATACTTGGGGCATGTTATAACTAAAGCAGGTGTAGCTACTGATCCATCAAAGGTCTCTGTTGTTATTAATTGGACTGTCCCTAAAACAATGAAGCAATTGAGGGGGTTCCTGGGGTTAGCAGGATATTATAGAAGATTTATCAGATCTTTTGGGGGTATTGCTAAGCCACTCACTAATTTGTTGAAGAAAGAGGGATTTGTATGGTCTGAGGAGGCACAAGGAGCATTTGATCAGCTTAAACATGCATTATCTAATTCCCCTGTTCTAACTTTACCTGATTTTTCTAAAGTGTTTATTATTGAAACTGATGCTTCTGCAAAAGGATTAGGGGTTGTACTAATGCAGGAAGGGCATCCATTGGCTTTCGTTAGTAAGGGTATTTCTGTCAATCAGATGTCTATGTCAGTTTATGAAAAGGAATTGCTGGCCATTCTTATGGCAGTCAAGCATTGGCATCATTATTTGATTACCAAACACTTCATCATTAGAACAGACCAGAGGAGCTTAAAATACCTTTTGGAACAAAAGGTTAACACACCCTTACAACAAAAGTGGTTGTCAAAATTGGTGGGTTATGATTATGAAATCGTTTACAAGAAAGGTAGTGAAAATTCTGTGGCTGATGCACTATCAAGAGTAGAAGGTTTGACATTATTCCAAATGAGTATTGGTTCTGTGAAACCCTTACTGTGGGATAAAATTCAAAACAGTTGGACTCGGGATGCTCAAGTACAAGCTATTATTCATTCTTTGAAGTCTGGGGTACCTATTAAACAGATGACTTGGATTAATGATGTTTTAAGGAGGAAGGGCAAGATAGTCATTGGTAATAATGTTGATGTGAGAAAAGAAATTCTGGAATTGTGCCATTCTTCTGCATCAGGGGGACATTCTGGGTATACACCTACACTTCATAGACTGAAAAGTATGTTTTATTGGAAGAGGTGTGACAGAGATGTGAAGGCTTTTGTAAAAGAATGTGTGACTTGTTAAAAGGCCAAATATGAGAGAGTAGCTACACCAGGGTTACTACAGCCGCTGCCTACACCTACTTCTGTCTTTTCTGATATTGCTATGGATTTTATAGGTGGTCTACCTAAGGCTTTTGGTAAGGATACTATCCTAGTAGTTGTAGACAGATTCACAAAATATGCCCATTTTATGAGTTTAGCTCATCCCTTTACTGCTGCACAAGTAGCTCAACTTTTGTTTGACAATGTTTTCAAATTACATGGTTGCCCCTCTACTATCGTATCTGATAGGGATCCTGTTTTCCTAAGTGAGTTTTGGAAGGATTTTATGAAATTACAAGGGATAGAATTGGCTTTCTCATCTGCTTATCATCCTCAGTCTGATGGACAGACTGAGGTTTTGAATAGATGTTTGGAATCATACCTTAGATGCATGGTTATGGATACTCCACTACAATGGCCTAAATGGTTGACTCTTGCTGAGTGGTGGTACAATTCTACATGGCATTCTGCAATAGAAATGTCACCTTTTGAAGCTTTATATGGGATACATCCTCCTGTTCACATTCCATTTATTCCTCATGAATCAAAGCTGGAATCCATTGATCAACTGTTTGCAGCTAGGGAGTTGAAAATTGTGAACTTAAAAAATTCTTTGTGTAGAGCCAAAAACCAGATGAAACAATATGCAGACAGGAAGAGAACAGAAAGAAGTTTTGAAATTGGAGATTGGGTCTATGTTAAACTACAAGCTTATGTTCAGAAGACAATGAAGGCTCATACTCATCAGAAGTTAGGTCCTAAATATTTTGGGCCATTTTTTATCATTGAAAAAATAGGGCAAGTGGCTTATAAGTTGGATCTGCCTTCAACTTCGAAGTTACATCCTACGTTCCATGTCTCCCTATTGAAGCCAGCTTATGGAAGCCATGCTCAAGTGGTTCCATTACCTACTGAACCAAGGTTTGCACTACAGCCTCGTGCCATAGTGGATAGGAAGATCACTAAAAAGAATAATCGGATGGCTACAAGTATTTTGGTACATTGGGAGGACTTGCCAATCACGGAGGCAACATGGGAAGATTTGGAAGAATTTCAACTTAGATTTCCTCATTTCAATTCTTGAGACAAGAATTTTGTTAGGGGGGAAGTATTGTTAGGAGACAAAAGTATGAGGGTCAATGTTGTAAATGTTGATAGATAGTTCAGGGTTATTGTGTAATAGTTGTAATAAGAGGGGGGGGGGGTTAAGTGTAAAAAGAGGTGGTTAGTTGTTAACAGGTTAGTTAGAGGGTTGTTAAGGGTAGTTAACAGTTGTATAAATAGGATCAGTGGTTGTTAATGAGATTAGCTTGATTGATCGTATTTTTTCCTTCTCTTTGGTTCTGTGTTCGTTCTATCAAAGCTACATGTAATTGGTCATGTGTAAAGACCGACTCTTTTCGAAATAAACTAACCTTATATAGTGAATGTCCAAGATTTTTATTTATCGTAATGGCAAAACATACGGGAAGAGGAAGTTGTCTTCTTTTAATTTCAATATAAACAGAGTCATTTTGTCTTACGATAGTAATCCAAATCTTAGGATAAACCTTTGAGTGCCAATTTTACTTCCAAATAAGGTTTATGCCTCAATAACATGGTTGTCATTCATAAGACCTGTAGTCGAGTTCTATTGCATAAACCATATCTTTTTATCAATATTTCTTAACAACGTTATTGGAACATTAACCTTTAGTAATGATTTATGTTTTGACAAGCCTAAAAGTCTAAGTCCATTAAGGACATCTGATTATTATAAAATTGCATCAAAACTATAATAAAGATACTCTGACTCTGATAAACTATCAAAATTTATATATTTTTTTTTCTTCACCAAGAAATAGTGTGTAAGTGCAGGGGCGTAGCTTTCAAGGGGCCGGGAGGGGCGCTCGACCCCCGGAACTTTTCGCTCAATAGTGTTATGTATGTACGTTTCGTATAGAATTTTTTAGGTATATACGTTTTCGACCCCCAGGTTTTATTAATTTTTTTTACTTGTATAGAATTTTTAGGTCTGGTGACTTTCGACCCCCCCAGTGGAAATTTTCAAGATTCACCACTGTGTAAGCAACTGATCACTAACTCCTGTACAACATCATTTGTAGGTGCACTTGTAACATCCTTGCTATTATTTTAAAGGTTCTCGTATAGATTACGAAAAACAAACTTGTAACAATGATTACAAGTGCATTTAAATTTTCTATTTAATTAAAACTTTTACAATTTAAAAATAATACAACATAATGTAGTTTAGTCGTCGTTTGAAAGTTACGACGACACACCGTGCGGAAGCTTCTTTTTCATGTGTTCGGTTCTTTCTCGCCGCTTGATCTTCATCCGGGTACTCTTGATATCCACCTATGATCAAAACCAACATAAAAGTTAGTTTTGATAACTTAAATATAAGTCTAAACAAGTTCTAAGCAACGAATAATCAAACAAAATATTTATTTCCAACTTTGATCTCTTAAACAACCAAAATACATACGCTAGTGATCTTTAGCTCGGGTTCATAATAATTTTTTTTATAAATTGCGCGACTAGTTCGTAGGCTATATGCATAAACTGTTTTTGACCCGTTTAAGGAATTTAAGAAATTTAGTCTAAAATTTGCCCGTTTCTTTCGACACTACAAAATTCCATATCTAAATATCTACATATAATCCACCACAACTATTTTGTGGTGGATTTAAAATAATGAACCCCTTCTTCCCAAATTTTACCCTTCAACTAGCCGTTTCACGCAAATGACCAATTTTAGGCATTTGAACGATGAAGTTTACGCCTACAACTCTTACATGCATCTAAGGGTTACATAATTTCAATACAAGTCTCTAAACGGCCTCTAAGGGTCGTTTGCCCGATTTACCCAACAAGGGCGTTTTGGTTAATTTAGTCCCTCCTTTTACAACAAAGGCCCTTTGCTAATGTATTTGACCAACATTGTCCTTTTAACTATAAATCTATATATACGCGTACCTGGCTCGAGTCAATATATAGACCCATTTTATACCTTGCTTTAACTAAATGATATTCTATGGCGTCGCAATCTACCAAATTGCTAATTGCTCCTGTTAACATATGACTTGACAACAATCATTAGCCGATATTGTCAAATGGTGTTTTCACCACCATTTGACCCGTTTGGACTGTATGACCAACATTTGCATAGGTTATTAAAACATGGTTTTCAATTTCTCACTCTCACATCCGACCCATTTCGGATTTTAACTCAAGATCCTTTTTAAGTTAAAATCTACATTAGTCGACGCTTGACTATATTTTCATTTTTTTTACCCTCTTTCTCATAAACCATGGTTTCTATCATTTATATTTGTTCCGACCCGTATCATTACGCGTCGGAACCCGTATTTCGAATATTAATCTTCTCGTATTCATAACATATAGAATTTATACGTATTCTACCAAGAAGTGTAAGTTTCACTTACCTTGCATCCGGTTATGTCTTTTTCCGCGTACACGATCCGTTTGACCCGCTTCTTTTCCCAAGTCCTCATCTAGCTTGTCTAGAGTCAAACTATCATCATCACAATTCGTAAGACGGTTAGATTAGTCATAATCGTTTACGACTATTCCATCCTACGGGTTGTATGTCGAATTTATCATTCGACCATATCAAAATTATCATTCGATCTAATCATTGGTCGGTTTGACTTTTTAAAAGTCAATTGACTTATCAACATATTCAAATGCACATTTGGTTCATTGAACTCACTTAGGAATATTTCATCCGAACTCTTAATGAAATCAAATTTTACACACAACCAAGTAGACCGCGATTTCATTTATGCATTTCATATCACTGAAAATAAGCTGTTTTTGGTGACTTGTTTAACCTGTTTACAAGTCTTCAAAAATTATGATTTTTTTGTGTGGCGTACCTCTCGGAGAGTTAGACCTTGTGTTAAAATTTCAAGATCTAACTCTTTACCAAAAATTCGTAAAAATTCATTTACTAAGCTGCAATCAGATTCGTTACTTCTGACTGCAGCTTACGGAAAAATTCATTTAAAATTCCCCGTTTATCCGATTGACGAAATTCCAATTGGAGATTATTTTAATCGCTTAAAACTTTCTACAGTAAGAATTTGAGATCATAACTCAATTCCTAAATTGAGTTATGACATTCGTAATGGGCTGCAAATTTTGCCAGAAAACGCAGCTTGAACCTTCGATACGGAAAAATTCATAAAACGCTCAATTTTCGTCGAAAAAATGCGATTCCAGTGAGGTTTTAAAGATATTTCCTGGAATTATATTTTAGACTCAAGAAACACTTGTTTTTTTCATGTTTTGTCCAGGTTACAGCCAATACAAGTCGGCTGTAAATTCTGATCAGAAGCTGTTTAAATTCAGCTTTCAATTTGAACATGTTTATGACATTATAACACTTATTCTTAGCAATCAAAACCCCTAAAAGCATCACATACACGAATTAAATCTGAATTTACTTGAGCTAAGCATGATTTCAATCTATACTTGTCTAGGGTTTACTCCTAGGCATTCAAATGTTCCTATTTCATCTACATATCACACATGCATCCACAGATTTCGAATTCCCTAAATTCATGAGAATTTCAAGTAGAGATTTTTTATCAAATTTTACATACCTTGTGATCTCCTTGCAATGGGGATCACTAATCTATGCTCGATTTTCGTTTTGGACTTGATTTGATCCTTCAAATTGGAGGTTTTGACATGAACTAGGGTTTTGGGGAGCTTGGGATCGCCCTGCTTCTTGATCGATTTCCAGGACAAAACACACATTGTGTTTTGTTTTTAATAAATTGATTTTATTATAATTAGTTTCCAATTAGACACTTTTAGCCCCTCTAATTTCTTTTAGTTCATATTTAGGTGCTTTTAACTCACTTTTGAGTTAACATAAGTCTTATAACTAACTGGGTTATTTTGTCCTAGTTAGTTTGTCCTTGTTTATTTAAAACTTTATAATTTTAATATAAAGTTTTATATTTTCCTAGTTATAAAGTTTTAACCCACTAGTATGTCACTACAAGACTTCTCTTCTAACTAGGTTATTATTATTCCTAGTTAACTTATTGGATTCCGGGAGTTATAACCCGTCTTATTTAAGTTCTGTTAACTCGGGCCTTTTATCCCTTTTATTCCTTGAAAGTTCTTATCCGCCTTTTAATTAATATTAGGATTTTTTTTTATTTAAATTCTAATATTTATGGGGTTACTTTTGCCGCTAACTGTACTTTACCCGTCTTTTAGTATTAACGGGGTTTGATTACCAAACCCGTTTTCGGGGTGTTACAGCACGCATTGCTCTATCTTTATAATATTCAAATTGTATGAAATTTTGAAGAATATTAGGGTGGATAAAGTCAATAAGAGAAGAAATTAAGATTAGAGAGGTCAGTAATGAGAAGACCCTCTAGTATGTTTATAACATTTTTCTTTAGAATATTATGAATTCTTAATGATGTGTTATATTAGTTATAAAGTTATTAAAATAATGGATAAACAATTAACTTGGAGATAAATAATAATTCTTTTATAATAATTAACTAATAAATAAAAAGATAATGAGTTTGGTATATTCAGATAATTGAATTAATTTAATATTAGCATATTAAAAAAGGGTTATTGGATTTTATCACTCTGAACTATTGGGTATTGGTCACTGTCACTCCCAACTATCACTTTGATTCCCATCACTCTCAACTTAACATTTTGTGTGTTGTGTCACTCCGGTTGAGTGGTTTTTGGCTCTCATTTTGTCTATTAGGAGCAGATTCACCTGCAATAATTAGTAATTTACAAAGTGTTAGCCTAATATCACCAATAACACAAGTCAAACACTAAGAAGTATTCATATACATGGTGACACAACACACAAAGTGTTAAGTTGGGAGTGATGAGAGTCAAAGTGATAATTGTGAGTGGCAGCAACAAATACCTAATAGTTGAGAGTGATAAAATCCAATAACCCTTAAAAAAAGTCATAGCTTTTGAGTTTGGTATATTCAAATAATTGAATTAATTTAATATCTAATTCTAAAAATCTCTAATTAATAACACATGGCATTTTCTTATTCAAAATTTCAACTAATGCCACATGGCATTTTCTTCTTTAAATCATTAATAATATTATTTAATTAATAACTAATTCTAATTAATGATTATTAATAATATTATGCTATTAAAATTAATTAAATTCAAGATTAATGATTAAAAAATATTTAAAGATTTTATTAAAAGAATACTTCAACTTTTTAATGGCAGTTATCTATAATTTTAAAACCTATAATTTTAATATTTTTAAATGAATAACTATGCTTAAGTTTTTTTCATATGATCTATAATTTTAATATGCCACATATTAGTTATGGTTTCCGATTTGTTCTTCTATTTCACAATAATTTATGTTTAAGGTAAATAATATGAACTACTCTGGTGAATCACATATTTGTAATAGAATTTTTATTTAATTTTTAATGAAAAATGTTTAAATCTTATTTATCCTTCTTTTCAAGTTGAATGGGTTCATTTCAAAACAAGTATTTTTTATGGGTCAAAAGGATTTGAGTCTGTTAGACCAATGTTTCAACACCTTTTGTACATTCTATCTATTATATATAATAAATGAAAGTTGATTTGGGCCACGTGTCACTTGATTAGGGCATCTATTTTTTCCCTTTTCCCGCCCTACAGTACCATCCCCTTTTTTCTTTTATCCACTACTTCATTCTTCTCCTTTACTTTTTGATTTCAAAACCCTACCTCATTATCCTCGCCACCATCTCCTCCCTTTCTCTGTGATGAATCTTTCTCCAGGCGATTCTAGGGTTTCTTTCCCAGTCGCTTCAAGATCTATGCTTTCTCAGTGATGAATTATTTGCATCTTTTGATTTCCAGAAACCCTAATATCGGCTCATCACCATCTTTTGATTTCCAAAGTCTTCTGCTAACCTAATCTGCAATCTCAGTAAGTTTACGATTTTTCGTGATTTATTTTTCTTTGTTTTGATATTTGTTATCCTACTCATTCATGTCTTTAACGATTAGGGGTTTACTTTGCTATCTTTCATTCTACACATTCATCTCTTGAACATCTCTTCAATCGGTTGCTCCAAGATGGTAAGCTAATCTTTTCACAAACAGTTACAACTTACAAGAATCAACCATCTTTGTTTTTGTTTCATCTAATTTACCCTTTCTTTTTTACTTTCTTTACAATGATCTGTTCTTCTTTTCAACTTACAAAGGGTGGAATCATCGAGTATATAGATTCTAGGGTTCTTATTTGAATTGGGGTTTCAAGATTTATGTTAAAAGTTGAGTGATTGGAGGTTGTTGAGTCGGATGGGAGTCTTGTATTGATTATTTGCTGTTTAGATGGCTCTAATTGCCCGGATTCAGCACCCGTTTATTGTCGAGTTCAAAGAAGCATGGGTTGAGAACAGGGGCGGACCTAATGTAGTCCGAGGCGTAGCCCGGGCTACGGCTCAACTTTTAACCGTTAGTGTAAAAAAAAAAAAAAATTCCCGATTTTTATACTAAGGATACCCCTCAACAACTACTAGGACACCCCTCAAAAAAAATTATAAACTGGTATTAAGCCCAAGTAATTCTGTTTTATATTGGCCCAAATAACCAAATAATAGCCCAATGTTAGTTAGCCCAAATAACCCAAATAATAAGATAATAACCCATTAGTGTTATGGTGCGGCAGAGATTGAATGCAAGGGATATCAAAGGTCGACGAACTATCGAACAAAATCACTCAATCAGACGAACAAAAATCACAGAACAGGTCCAACCGGAAGTTTGTTTTTCAGTTCGAACTTCGGAGAATCGGAGGTTTGTGGCTGTGCGGGCGTGCGGGCGGTGCGGCATTCACAGAATCGCAGAAACGGCAGAAGGTTTGATTCGTTTGAAACTTTGATTGTTGTTTTTACTTATTGATATTATATTATTATTACTTATTGTTTTACTTATTGTTTGATTGTTGTTTGATATTATATTAGTATTACTTATTAGTTAGTTTAACTGAATAATTGTTGTTGTTACTTATTGATATTTGTTATTTGTTAATGGTTGTTGATTAGTTGTTAGTTTGATACTTTGATTGCTTTTACCGGTGGCAACCGCAACCGTTGAAAGATGTTTTTCGAAATTGAAGCTTGTGAAGACGGATTTACGCAATCGAATCGGTCCGGAATTCTTGAACAATGCTATGGTTTGTGCGGTCGAAAAGGATTTTTTAAGTGAAGTAAAAGACGACGATGTGATGGATCGATTTCAAGCTATGAAAAAAAGAAGGGGACAAATCTATTAGGTATTTTTTTTACTTTATTTATGTATTATTGTTTTTTTTTAATATTGTATGATTGCACGGTAAAAAAAAAATTTATTTAGGATACCCCTCAATTAATGTTCTAGTTCCGCCACTGGTTGAGAAGGTTAGAAACATGTGTTATTGATTATTGTTCGTAATGTAATGTCATTTGATCTGCCTTACCTATGGTGATTTGAAATACATTTTGTTGATTGTTTGTAGGGCTGCTATGTTTGTATTGTAACTGGATACTGTGAAGGTGGCGATATGTAAGTCCCTAAAGAAACCGAGGCTCCCTTACTTGTATGATTTTTATGCCGTAGCCTTATAAAATGACTTTTTAACAGGGCTGAATTGATGAAAAAGTCACCCGGGCAATACTTTCCTGAGGAGGTATTGTTGTTGTTGTTCTGTTGTTACGTTTTAAATATAATTATCAGATTTCTAGCTACTGGTTGTTGATGATCTTGGCCTTACAGAAACTCTGCAAGTGGTTTACTCAGATACTATTGGCAGTTGAATATTTGCATGCAAATTATGTTCTACATAGGGATTTGAAAGTATGTAATAACTTATTTTTGTTGCTGAGAATGTCTTTTACTTTTAATACCTTATACCAACTGTTATTGCATTGCATCTACAGTGCTCAAACATTTTCCTTACCAAAGATCAAGATGTTCGTCTCGGTGAGCTACTAACTGTTCTCTTTAGTAGACCTTGCTTTAACTTCTCTGATTCAAAGTAGCAATTAATTTCTTTTGAGTGATTTATCTCTTCTTGTAGGTGACTTTGGGCTTGCTAAGACTTTGAAGGCTGATGACTTGGCTTCTTCGGTATGTTCTTTATATTCATATATGGTATATATACTTAGTCTATTATATATAATAAATGAAAAGAATTTGGGCTACGTGTCACTTGATTAGGGCATCCTCAATTCCATATATATAAGTATACATTTCGAAAATGAAAAAAAAAATAATTTAAATAAAAAATAGAAGATTAACGTCCAATACTGAGTTCCAAAGTGAATTGTTAAACTTGAAATCTGAACTGTTTGGATCTCTAAGCGGCCAAAACAGCTAACTATTTCTATCAATTTCAAAGACTTTATAAACAAAAAAAAAACACAGGAACTTCAAGCAGTTATATTGTATCAAAGTAAGTTGTCCAAAATCAAGTAAGTTATGTTCATTGTTCTTAAAGCAGGCCATGATAGCATGGGAAGCAATATTCGAGTCTCTAATGAGTGTACATGTTTTTACAGGAAGCTTCATCAAATAATGCTTGGTAACGTATATTATGACCAAGAAGCAATAAAAGAGACATCAACCAGATGTTGTTTGCAAACATACGCCCAAGGTTTTATCAGCCGTTTAAACTGCATCAGGATATAACCCGTCGCCAACGGAAGTCGCCCTTAGATCCAAGAAGTAGAACAACATCAATTTGTCGTTTGCTGATTCCGATTTAATGATTCGGGTGATGTGCAGTGAGTTTTTGCTACTTTGTGATTTCCAGATTTCAAGAAGTCACCTCGTAAGTTGCAACCATTCTTCTTTTGATGAATTAATTTTAAAACCTTTCGTTGTAATATTGATTTTGATTGTTTTGTGTGATTTGATGAATCATTAAAAGCTCTTTCGATCATGTTTTGTAAAACCCTAGATATGGCATTCGTTTTCCTTCTCATCAGGTATGATCTGACTTCAACAGAGAAAGAGAGGTTTAAGGTGATTCTTCTTTAACATACCTTTTATTATTATAGTCATTTTGTTTTTAATAACTCAACTCCGTTTGAAATATATTTATCAGAAACCTACTGGAAAACAATGGCTACTACAAAATAAGATTACCATCTAACGTGTTAAACCCTCCTGGGAGGGACTACGTTATATCCTCAGTGAAGGCCGTAAGTTCGATAGTGAACATTATGCATCTTATAGTGCTAATTGTGTGAAACTTGTAATTTCAAGCATATATTTTGTAATGCAAGTTGCTCATTGTCGTATGTGATTCTATTTACTACAGAGATGTCTCCCAAGGGATGGACTGGATGAGCATATTCTTATACACATGGTAATATTCCATTTTAATTACTAGAAAGAAGTCACACATAAATTACGCATTAAAGGTCTGCCGTATTCATCATGGTTAACATTGATATAGTTTGTTAATATTCATTTCTATAGTCTTTTACAATTGGTAGCCAACTCGTACATATTCCGAAGCTACCCCTGTTTCCCTAGGTTTTTTAGACCTTTCTTTTATTTCTCTTTATATGTTCACATTATTCTCTAGGGTCACATTTTTGAAGTTATTTTTCTTTTCTTTTTAGTAATTTCTAGAATATAAAAGATGGAAAGTGAAGGCATTGGGTTTCATACCAATTTATACTCAGTTCATGGTAATTATAGTGGAGGAAAGGAAGGAAAGAGTAAAATTTAGTGGCTGAGATCAATGGTTGGTGACTTGTGCGTATATATACATAATTTTGCAATGAAATTACACACGAATCGGTTTTAAATTTATAAAAGTGATTATTACTTTAACATCAAAACACACACGAAAGAGGCAAGTGTACCCCGTCATATATGTAGTAAAGTATCGGTAAGAACCAAGTATCGATCCAAGGAAATTGGCGGAGGAAAAATACTAGACCTTTGTCACTAAACTACCGGTAAAAACATAAGTTGTTTGATTTTTAAATAAACTAAAGTAAGCATAAACAACTACTTATAAAAACATAATAGATTTCAAATATGAAAATAGATAAATAGCCTTGCTTAATACACAACCAAAGCATGTCAACTAAGTCGGTTTTGGCACTAGAAACATTTGATCAATTCTCCAATTTTGAGACAATTAGTATCCCTTTCGGGAATCCTAACATGACAATCATTCGGAAAGTTAAAACGATAAACACACTTTAACCACCTAAAATTGTTCTTTAACGTGCAATTGATAAATGTCTATGAAAATCTCTTAAAAATAAGTTAGTCATCCGTTAGGAGTTTTCTAACCTCACTTAAACAAGGAAAGCAACACCGATAAACACAATGCAACCACCGAGACAAGCATAAACTAGATTAAATCACAACCGAGTTCATTTTACAAATCTTACACATAAATTCACCAAGATAGCAATTTTGGCCTAAACTACTAACTAAGCAAACAAATCATGGCAAGAATTTATAACGACACCATTTAACCCGTTAAGGTCCTTACGTGACGGCAAGCTTTCTTGATTAACAATAATTACATTTTATTAAACCACTAACCATTTCTAGTATCATGGTGCATACATTTTAACCAAGCTAAACTAGTTAACCAAGTTTAAAGTTTACTAATACAAGATTAATTAAGCTTCATTTTTCAACTATCTTAACTAATCAAATACCAATCATCCAACACAATTACTTATAATCAAGAAATCAATATCAATAACAAGGTTGCAAACTAATCATCAAAGATTAACATAGAAAATACTTCCAAATGTCATTACAAACAAAGATTAACATACTAATGGCTATAATCAAGCAAGGGATTGTTGTGTTTTTGCCCAAAGGCTACAATAATACATAAACATTAATCTAAATGCTTGAAAGATTAACAAAATCATGGAAAGATTAGAAAACCAAACCATAAACAAGCATAAGATTAAGAATCTGGAAGATAACGAAGCTAATCGGCACAATGTGGCTTGAATCCGGGTGAAAGCAGAAGCCTCCGGAGCCTGAAAATAGCCAGAATCGCTTCCAAAATGTCCAGAGTTACGAGCAGAATGTTTCTGCAAGTTTTTATATAATTTCGATCTCGCACGGTCGTGCATCCTGTCGCACGACCGTTCACTTTATGAATTATTGGAGGTATGGTGCACCATACTGCATGACGTCATCAGATCTTGACCGGTCTTCGGTCTCGCACGATCGTTCTTCAGATCGCACGATCGTGCGTTTCCGGGTTCTTGTTGCACGGACTGCTGCACTGGTGGTGCATTGCCGGGCTTTGGCTGATCATCGAATCCGCACGGGGTGCAATCAGACGCACGCCCGTGCATTACCGGGATATGCTTGCACGCTGAGTCGCACCCTCGTTCATTGCCGGGCTGGGCTGGTTTTGTCGGAGATGCACGGTCGTTCACATGGTCGCACGACCGTTCCACTTGCCCAGGTCAGAATTCCAACAGAATGTTCGCAGCTTTGTCGTTTTGTCCGGAAAGTCCTCGTTTTCACTATCATCTTGTCTGATATGCTGTTTTAGGCCTGTAAACAAAAGTATACATGATTAAGTATCCGAATGACGGTTTTACGGCCGAAAACGCATAAAATGGGGATAAAATGGGGGACTAAAATATGTGTAAATTAGCGAATATCAGTTGGCAGTCTCGATCTAATTTCTATTCCAGTTATCTTCTACCTAGCATTTTTAAATGGATAGTAAAACTCTTTTTTATTATATTATCCTTATATATAATTTTTTATTTTTTTATTATAGGCGAGACATGATGGATGTATGAAGCAAACGTTGATGGTGTGGATTTGCCGTTTAGTTGCTATTTATACTCCGGTAAGAGAAGGCAACTTTGAGGGTCATCCAGTTTGTGCTTCAACTGAACCAATAACTATTGGTATGCCAATTTCCCCCAAACTATATTTTTTTTTTCAAATATAATTTCTTTGTTAAGTTGTCTTTCAGTATATTTAAGCATCTATTTAATGTCTGATTAGTTCATCTCACAACTCAGTACATCTATTCACAGAACCTGATGTTCAAACAGTGTTTTAATCCGAGAAAAAGTGAAACCACTGTTTTGGGTTAAAACAGTGTTTTGAAACCACTTTTTGGTTAAAACAGTGTTTGAAACCACTGTTGGGTTAAAACAGTGTTGTTAAAACAGTGTTTTGAAACCACTTTTGGGTTAACAGTGTTTTGAAACCACTGTTGGTTTAAAACAGTGTTTGAAACCACTGTTTTAACCCAAAAGTGGTTTCAAAACACTGTTTTAACCCAACAGTGGTTTCAAAACACTGTTTTAACCCAAAAGTGTTTTAACAACAGTTGTTTGACTTTGGTAAACAGTGGTTTGACTTTGGTCAAACAGACTTTTGAACCACAAAGAATCATATTTTTGCAATCAAAGAGTGGTTTGACTTTGGTCGAACAGTGGTTTGACTTTGGTCAAACAGTGGTCAAACAGCGAATTAGTTTGTCTCTTTAATTTGTTTTTGCAGGAGGCTATTATTCGATGATGCCAAAGGTGTTGGTGAGGTGCTAAACGAGACAATATGTGTCGTCGATGATTGCAGGGGCTTCTGTCCGTTCACAATCTGCACGGGTCGAGATGATAGACGCTTTGTTTGGTGGTTGGTACCTTCTATCGGTCTTGGTTAGCTCAAATAAGCAACAATTTTATCATTAAACAAAAGACAGAAATTGTCACACCCCAACCGATGGCGGAATCATCGGGGCGCGACACTGAGCGAAACAGATTGTCCAGAAGTTTCCATAACAACTATCATTACCATTCAATTTAAGTTAACATGTCCCATACCATGCCTCAAATAGTAAAACAAGTTATTACAGACAAAAACTAAACAAATATTCTGTTCCGACAACTCAGATTTAAACATAACAATTTATTCGTTGGTTTCTAGGACTCATTCCTAGCTTGGATTTCATCACAGCCCGAGAAGTATATAAGCAACCTAAGCACCTGTCACATACGTTAAAATAAAGTCAATACATAAAATGTAAAGGTGAGCATACAAGTTTGATAATAGCATATAGAGTTCGAATTCGTTTACGCATAACCAGCACGTACACATAGTGAAATGAAGCACGTTAGTTATCGACATAGATCCATCGATACCAATGACTGCGGGTTGACTGCCCGAGGCAGTTCGCAATACACGATTACCACTGTAATCCATGCAAGTAAGAGATCCTTAACAACCCCCGTGTGAACGGGTGCTGAGTCCAAACTATAGTACTATCGTTGCTAAGGCAGGTAGACAGCATTCCATGTGTAAACATAACAAACAAGCATTCATAAGCCACGTATAACATGCATTAACGGTTAAGCGTTTAAAATAGCTTGAGTAGTGTGATAGTTGTAGTTTGAATAGTTGTAACGTATGTAACACCCAAAAGTGCTAAAGCAAAAAGGGTTCGAGTATACTCACAGCGATAGTGGATTGAAGGGAGCGCTTTACAGCGAGTACGGTTAGCCTGAATAGATTCGATAATGTAACGATAAGTGACGCGTAAAACAGTACAAGTGAGAGTGGGCTGAATGACTGACCGTGCGGATCAGTCATCCGTGAGTAGGGGTCATCCGTGCGCATGCCCCATCCGTGCGGGTGGTGATACGTACGGATGGCAATGCGTGCGGATGGTGATCCGTTTCGGATAAGCTGTTCGTGCGTACGAGCTGTCCGTGCGGACAAGTGGATTGTTTCTTCCTAAGATGTGTTTGTGTATGATGGCTTGTGCTTTGAAGTTTTCGTTGTAGCATTTCGAAAACACCAAAGTGTTTCTACCTTTTAAGCCGGCCGCGCGGACGGCGGTCCGTGCGTATGGTAGTCCGTGCGGACAGCCTGTGCGCGCGGGCAAAGACAATCCGTCCGGATAGTCTGTCCGTGCGTACGGCTTGGCCGTGCGGATGAAAATTGTTTGGTTTTCGTTTTAGGGCCTTAGTATCTCATGATCCGAAGAGGAATCCATTCAGAGGTTGTCCGTCCGGATTGCTCGTTCGTCGATACTCAAACCTTGTTTGGAAAGTGGGTCCCAAGGGTAGTTCGTGCGGATCACCACTCGTGCGTATGACCTGTACGTGCGTACGGCTCGTCCGTGCGCACAGCTACTCCGTGCGGATAGCTTGTCCGTGCGGACAACGAGTCTGGTTGTTCCGTTCGTCTACACTTGGTTTCCGTTGTCGTTTATCGAGACGTTCTGATCACGTGGCAACCACTTGGAGTTGTGTCCCCACCCGCGTGACTAGACCGGCCAGGAACCACCCTAACTCAGCCTGTCGGCGACTCAGAACAGTTCTCCCGATTAACCCCGAAATCAGTTGTCTACGGGTAGAATTCCGGATCTGGAACTAGGGCATTACTATTGATGAGTAAAACACAAGATCTGATCGGATTCGTACCGGTTTCAAGGGTAAAAGTGGGAAAGAACTTTGGTTTATTTCTTTCAACTCTTTTATCCTTAGAAAAGTTTAGATCTAGGTGAAATTATTGTGAAAACTTTGTAGAATCGTTTAGATCTGTGGCATTCTTGGTGGAATGAGGCCAAGCATGAAGTTCTTATGAACTTCATGATGACGTCACCCGTGAATACCTCAAATCCGGATGATTTCATGGTTAAAATCGAAGATTCGAAAGATAGAAGCGTGTAGAATCGTGTAGTGCTTAAAGATGTACAAGAATTAGTGCAAGATCTTACCTGGATTGGAAGAAATCTGAGAAAAGGTGAAGAATGCGGATGGTTCGGACGTCACTTGCCAAAAGTGGAAAAAGTGGAGAGTGACCCGCGTATTTATAGGATGCCAAAAGGGGAAAGGATGAGCCGTGCGCATGGCACGCACCCGGGCAGGTTATCCGCGCGGACTGGCCATCCGTGCGGACTGACAATCCGTGCGGACTGGCCATCCGTGCGGATTGGCCATCCGTGCGGATGCCGCCTCCCTTGATGGATTTGGCGCGATGTTGATTCGGTTCTGATTGCGAGCGGTTCGATAGGGTTTCCTAATCTAAATTACTTTCAGTCCCAACTACTTCTTATAGGGTTCGACTCGGAATTCGGGTTCGGGTTCGGGTTCGTTTAGATTCGAGTTAGACTTCGAGTTCGATTGAGTTCGCTTGATTATCCCAACATAAAATGACATAAAATAAACATGCACAAGTAACACGTAAGGCACACACACACGTATAATGACAAGTAAAATACATAGCTCGAGTTACGATTTGACGTCGATTCGGTTAGCATAGCTTGATTAACTTTATCGCATTGTTACTTCCTATCGTTCACAGTCGTAGGTCGATCGAAATACGGCTAGAATGATTCGATTATTGCAATGTACGACAATTACTCCACATAATCTAAATATCATACAAACAATTCTATGAGTCGAGTTGCGCGAAATCGGTCGTTGACTTTGACCTTGACTTTGACTTTCACTCGTGAAAACACGGGGTGTTACAGCCTCCCCTTGTTTAGGAAATTTCGTCCCGAAATTAAGCCGGAAGCTGTAACTAATTCGTGAATCACGCGTGAGAGTCCTTTGTATTATTGTTAAATCGTCGAATCAACTAAGATTTTACGGTTAAAACTTCACTCGTTCCTGGATATGATGTGCGAATATACATGATTTAAAAGCCTATAAAGTTTTCAATTTAATTCAAAGTATTTTGGGAGAAATTTCTTTTAATTTTCCGATTTCCCATTTTCAAAAGTGCTCGTCTACACACTTGTAGGTTGCCGGATCGGTTTTCACACTGAATCGATTGCGTAACGATCGTTCGACGTGCGGAATCCGTTGAACGTGCGTGACTGAACACAGTCCCAACGGAGTCAAGTCAATCCTACAATGGTATCTGAGCAGGTGTCGATTGCGAGGATCAAACACGCTCAGATTTGAACAATTTCTTCATCTTTGCAGGACCGGCTTCGAACCGATTCGATTGCGTAATCGATCGTGCGACGTGTGGAATCCGTTGAACGTGCGAGATTGAACAGACAAAACATGCAATCTTTTTCCTTAACATGATTCTTTGATTGATTTGATAACGTACAAGAACTTTCTCTCTCTAGACTTCTCTTATTTACAATATTGCCACCTTGCCTTTCTTAACTGGACGTTACTCCTTCGTTAAACAGCTGTGGATACTTTGCCTTCATGTCGCTTTCGAGTTCCCAAGTGAACTCCGCGCCTTGTTTGCCTTCCCACCGGACCTTCACAATAGGAATGCGTGAGCGCCTGAGTTCTTTGGTTTGGCGATCCATGATTTCGACAGGCTTTTCCACGAAGTGTAATGTTTCGTTCACTCGTAAATCGTCTAGAGGAACATGTACGGCCGGTTCGTAGATGGTCTTTCGGAGGTTTGACACGTGGAAGATCGGATGGACATTGTTAAGCTCTTCCGGTAATTCGAGTCTGTAGGCGACTTTTCCGATCCTTTCCAGAATCTTAAAAGGTCCCACATATCGAGGCGCAAGTTTCCCCTTTTTGCCGAATCGGACTACACCCTTCCAAGGTGATACCTTTAGGAGTACGTAGTCACCAACGCCATACTCACGGTGCTTACGCTTTTTATCGGCGAGAAGCTTCTGTCTATCTCGAGCCTTCGCTAGATTGTCCCGAATTTAGAAAATTTTGTCTGTCGTTTCTTGTAGTAGCTCCAGACCGGTTAGTTGCGAGTGACCGATCTCGTGCCACACAATAGGCGATCGACATCTTCTTCCGTATAAGGCCTCGAAAGGTGCCATCTGGATGCTAGCCTGGTAGCTGTTGTTGTACGAGAATTCGACTAACGGAAGGTGTCTATCCTAACTACCACCGAAGTCTAGAACACACGAACGGAGCATGTCTTCAAGCGTACGAATCGTTCTTTCAGTCTGACCGTCGGTCTGTGGGTGGAACGCAGTACTTAGATTAAGCGTTGTACCGAGTGCCGTTTGAAATGTTCCCCACAACCGTGAAGTGAATCGAGCATCACGATCAGAGATGATATCACGAGGCGTCCCATGTCGACAAATGATCTCGTCGGTGTAGATTCGGGCTAATCGTTCCACCTTGTAGTCTTCTCGTATCGGCAGAAAGTGGGCTGATTTGGTCAAACGGTCAATAACAACCCAAATGCTGTCGTGACCTGATGACGTGGTTGGAAGCTTGGTTACGAAATCCATAGCTATGCTCTCCCACTTCCACATGGGAATTGGAGGTTGTTCGAGCAAGCCAGAGGGTCGTTGATGTTCAGCCTTGACTCTAGCACAGGTTAGGCATCTCCCGACGTAGAGTGCGATATCTCATTTCATGCCCGGCCACCAGTACCTGTATCGAAGGTCGTGGTACATTTTATCGGCACCAGGATGAATAGAGTATCGGGACTTGTGGGCTTCGTCCATGATGATCTGTCGCAGGTTGGTTCGTTTGGGAATCCAGATTTTGTCTAAGAAGTGGAATATCCCGTTTGATTTGCTCACAAGCTGGGCTCCATCGTGGTAGATTCTTTCTTTCTTCAATGTGCGCTCGTTGAAACATGCATGCTGGGCGTCGCGAATAAGAGCTTCGAGATTGTGCTGGGCTTGAACATTTCGAGTGCTAAGCAAATAACTCCGTCTGCTAAGTGCGTCGGCAACAACATTTGCTTTGCCTGGATGATAACGAATCTCACAGTCGTAATCGTTGAGAAGTTCTACCCATCGGCGTTGACGCATATTCAGTTCCCTCTGATTAAAGATGTGTTGTAGGCTCTTATGATCGGTGAAGATTGTACACTTGGTACCATACAGGTAGTGTCGCCAAATCTTTAATGCAAAAACAACTGCGCCTAGCTCGAGATCGTGGGTTGTATAGTTCTTCTCGTGGATTTTGAGCTGACGAGATGCGTAAGCTATAACCTTGTCACGTTGCATTAAGACACAACCGAGACCGAGGTTAGAAGCATCACAGTAGACAATGAAATTATCGTTTCCGTCGGGTAGCGTGAGAACAGGAGCATTGCATAGCATGTATTTAAGGGTTCGAAAGGCAGACTCTTGTTTGGTTCCCCAGACAAAAGGCTCGTCCTTATGAGTAAGAGAAGTAAGGGGTACAGCAATCTTCGAGAATCCTTCGATGAATCGTCGATAATAGCCCGCTAGCCCGAGAAAAGAGCGGACTTCAGTCGGGTTCTTAGGCGTAACCCAGCTCTTAACAGCTTCAATCTTCGCCGGATCGACATGAATACCCTGACTATTTACGATGTGACCCAGAAACTGGACCTCCTCCAACCAAAACTCACATTTGGAGAATTTGGCGTAGAGTTGGTTCCCCTGGAGTAACTCGAGAACCAAACGTAGATGCTGCGTGTGTTCGGCTCTCGTTTTGGAATAGATCAAGACATCGTCGATGAACACGATGACGAAACGGTCAAGATACGGTTTACACACTCGATTCATCAGATCCATGAAAACTGCTGGTGCATTGGTTAGGCCAAAAGGCATGACAACGAATTCGTAATGGCCGTAACGAGTGCGAAACGCGGTTTTGGGTATATCCTCTTCTTGTATACGCAGCTGATGGTATCCGGAACGTAGATCGATCTTCGAGAAACACGTAGCGCCTTGCAGTTGGTCAAACAAATCGTCTATTCGAGGCAAAGGATAGCGGTTCTTGGTAGTCAACTTATTCAATTCCCGATAGTCGATGCACATCCGGAACGACCCGTCCTTCTTTTTGACGAAAAGAACTGGTGCGCCCCATGGAGAGGTGCTCGGGCGAATAAAGCCTTTTTCAAGCAGTTCCTGGAGTTGGGTTGAGAGTTCGCGCATTTCGGACGGCGCGAGTCGATAAGGAGCTCTGGCGATAGGATTTGCTCCAGGAATAAGGTCAATGCGGAAATCGATATCACGCTTCGGGGGTAGTCCGGGAAGATCCTCTGGAAAGACTCGAGGAAATTCTCGAACCACTGGAACGTCCTTCACTTTTTCTTCTCTTTCTTTTCCTTCTCCGCTGCTACGACATGAGCCAAGAAAGTCCTGTATTCCTTACGGAGATACTTGCTGGCTTGTAGGCATGATATAAGCTTGAGACCCTTCGAAGTAGTATCACCGTAAACGCACAATGAATCACCGTTTGCGAGCGAAAAACGAATCATTTTATCGAAGCACACAACTTCGGCATGGTTTTCGCGAAGAAAGTCCATGCCTATTATGACATCAAAGCTTCCTAGTTGCATCGGAATGAGATCGATCGAGAAGATGTGATTGTTGAGCTCGAGTGTGCAATCACGAATAACAGAGTTTACAGCGACGGTTCTTCCGGTAGCGACTTCAACATCGAATGCAGAGGAGAGTCGGGAACGTTTACGACTAAGGAGTTTCTCAAACTCGAGTGACACAAAGCAATTATCGGCTCCAGTATCAAACAAACATGAAGCATAAATACCATTCACAAGGAACGTACCATTGACCACGTTGTTGTCGGCCTGGGCTTGACGCACATTGAGATTGAAGGTTCTGGCTCGTGCGACTTGTTGTTGCTGCTGCTGCTGTTGTTGTTGCTGCTGTGGCTGCTGCTGGGGTTCTTGTTTCACTACCCTGTTCGGGCACATGTTGGCGAAATGATTCGGATCGCCACACGTGAAGCATGCTCTGGCTTTGACTGCGGGTGCCGGAGGAGCTTGTTGACCCTGTGGGGCAGCGAGTAGAGCTTGATTGGCAGGAGCTTGACGAATACGGCAGTTGGCAGTAAAGTGGCCGTAGACGTTGCAATGGGCACAGAAGCGGCATTGAATAGTAGTCGGGTGATGATAGGTGCAAGTAGGGCAGAGTGGGTGTGGTCCAGTATACGCACGCTTTGCAGGCGGTGCGTTGGCCACAGGCGCCGCTACTTGACGCTGTTGGGCAGGTATGGCTTGGATTGGTGCAGCAGTAATCGCACAGTTCTTGTTCTTTCTCTTGTTCTTGCGCTTGTTGCTTGACGACGTGGGTTCAACAGTTGGTGCAGCAGTGGTAGCTTGATGCAGATGCTTGGAGGTCTTATCCCACACCCCAGCCTTGACCCTTTTGTCATTGATCTCAGCGGCCAGTAGATAGGTTTCTTCGATCGTGGTAGTCTTAGCCGCTTGCACGAAATCAGCGACGCAGTCGGGCAATGCTCGGATGTATTTCTTGATAGTCATCTCAGGGGTCTTGACTTGGTCAGGACAGATGATGCTGAGCTGTTTGAAGCGAGCAGTAAGACCAGCATTGTCTCCATCCTTCTGATGTATGTGCCAGAATTCGTCTTCAAGCTTTTGACGCTCGTGAGGAGGGCAGAATTCCTCCAGCATGACTTCTTTGAGCTCTTCCCACGACAAACCGTAAGCTGCATCATTCCCTCTCTTGTTCCTCTCGGCCGTCCACCAGTCCAAAGCACGGGACTGAAAGACGCCGGTAGCGTTCAGAGTTCGAAGGTCATCAGGGCAACCACTTTGTCGCAGAGTAACCTCGATAGAGTCAAACCAGTGGAATAGAGCAGTAGGACCTCCTTCGCCTGTGAATTCTTTCGGCCCACATGATTTGAACTGTTTGAAGCTGAAAGGTCTTGTGGCAGCTTTTGGACCTTCAGTTCTCGATTCCTTGGATGATTTGCCGGCGTTCTCATAGGCATCGCTCACAGCTTTTGCCACGCTCTTTGCGATGATAGAGGCGAGACGTCTGTCCCTCTTTTCTTGACGAGAGAGCGTATGACGAGATCCAGACGACATTGTCTGCAATAGTCATCGCCACGGAACTCAACACATGTATTCGAATCTCACCTCACACGTCTACTACTACTAAAGCTCAGTATCACGTGCCATTTAAACGTATATAATCACAAATTATCAGGATTGCACAAAATCACATAGACATACAGAACACGTAATCACAATATTCCTACACAGATAAGCACAATAGCAAGAAAACACGTATACTTAGCCACTAAAAGAACCTATGAGCATACGAGGTATTCAAACTGCTTCTATTGTCGATTTGCTAGCGATGAGTTGTGTGGGTCTTGTGTCTTAGCAGAAGCAATAGTGTTGGGTCGAAACCAATAGTATCTCAAAACGTTAACAAATCACAGGAAATAAATTAAAATTTTCATAAAGATCGATAAATCGAAGGTAGATTGTCTGCGGCTAATAGACTTTGACTAACCAAAGTAGCTCGACTATTCACAAGGATCCTGCACAACGACCTCTAGGACTATGCCTTTGCCTCGATTCTTGGGCATTGGCGCAATTCCCATTGGTTAGGTTGTGTATTTAGACCGTTGGAGTCCATCGAACTTTGGTGGAGTTTTGTATAAAAGCGGGACGAGTTGTCAAGGTTAAGGTTTCACCCCTATCTTGCAACTTCCGTCCTCGTTCTTGATAAAAGTTGAGGAGATTATTCATCAAAATATGGATTTCACTCCTGATTTGGTATAATTTCTCCTTGTTTGTAGCTAAAAACGCAAGCTGATCAGGCAACTTTAGTCGAGAGTTTGCGGTTTTTCACACCTAATCTCGGCCTTATTGCCTGTTCATAACTTGAAAATTTCGAGTGCAACGATAGAAGAGAGTGAGTGGTAGCAACGAGTTTACGCATACGCGTGAGTTGGTCTGTTGGTTCTTAACTATAGACTAGGTCTCTAAGACTCCGACCCGGACTAGGTCGAGTCTTGCCTAATTCCCTATAGTTATGGCTCTGATACCAATCTGTCACACCCCAACCGATGGCGGAATCATCGGGGCGCGGCACTGAGCGAAACAGATTGTCCAGAAGTTTCCATAACAACTATCATTACCATTCAATTTAAGTTAACATGTCCCATACCATGCCTCAAATAGTAAAACAAGTTATTACAGACAAAAACTAAACAAATATTCTGTTCCGACAACTCAGATTTAAACATAACAATTTATTCGTTGGTTTCTAGGACTCATTCCTAGCTTGGATTTCATCACAGCCCGAGAAGTATATAAGCAACCTAAGCACCTGTCACATACGTTAAAATAAAGTCAATACATAAAATGTAAAGGTGAGCATACAAGTTTGATAATAGCATATAGAGTTCGAATTCGTTTACGCATAACCAGCACGTACACATAGTGAAATGAAGCACGTTAGTTATCGACATAGATCCATCGATACCAATGACTGCGGGTTGACTGCCCGAGGCAGTTCGCAATACACGATTACCACTGTAATCCATGCAAGTAAAAGATCCTTAACAACCCCCGTGTGAACGGGTGCTGAGTCCAAACTATAGTACTATCGTTGCTAAGGCAGGTAGACAGCATTCCATGTGTAAACATAACAAACAAGCATTCATAAGCCACGTATAACATGCATTAACGGTTAAGCGTTTAAAATAGCTTGAGTAGTGTGATAGTTGTAGTTTGAATAGTTGTAACGTATGTAACACCCAAAAGTGCTAAAGCAAAAAGGGTTCGAGTATACTCACAGCGATAGTGGATTGAAGGGAGCGCTTTACAGCGAGTACGGTTAGCCTGAATAGATTCGATAATGTAACGATAAGTGACGCGTAAAACAGTACAAGTGAGAGTGGGCTGAATGACTGACCGTGCGGATCAGTCATCCGTGAGTAGGGGTCATCCGTGCGCATGCCCCATCCGTGCGGGTGGTGATACGTACGGATGGCAATGCGTGCGGATGGTGATCCGTTTCGGATAAGCTGTTCGTGCGTACGAGCTGTCCGTGCGGACAAGTGGATTGTTTCTTCCTAAGATGTGTTTGTGTATGATGGCTTGTGCTTTGAAGTTTTCGTTGTAGCATTTCGAAAACACCAAAGTGTTTCTACCTTTTAAGCCGGCCGCGCGGACGGCGGTCCGTGCGTATGGTAGTCCGTGCGGACAGCCTGTGCGCGCGGGCAAAGACAATCCGTCCGGATAGTCTGTCCGTGCGTACGGCTTGGCCGTGCGGATGAAAATTGTTTGGTTTTCGTTTTAGGGCCTTAGTATCTCATGATCCGAAGAGGAATCCATTCAGAGGTTGTCCGTCCGGATTGCTCGTTCGTCGATACTCAAACCTTGTTTGGAAAGTGGGTCCCAAGGGTAGTTCGTGCGGATCACCACTCGTGCGTATGACCTGTACGTGCGTACGGCTCGTCCGTGCGCATAGCTACTCCGTGCGGATAGCTTGTCCGTGCGGACAACGAGTCTGGTTGTTCCGTTCGTCTACACTTGGTTTCCGTTGTCGTTTATCGAGACGTTCTGATCACGTGGCAACCACTTGGAGTTGTGTCCCCACCCGCGTGACTAGACCGGCCAGGAACCACCCTAACTCAGCCTGTCGGCGACTCAGAACAGTTCTCCTGGTTAACCCCGAAATCAGTTGTCTACGGGTAGAATTCCGGATCTGGAACTAGGGCATTACTATTGATGAGTAAAACACAAGATCTGATCGGATTCGTACCGGTTTCAAGGGTAAAAGTGGGAAAGAACTTTGGTTTATTTATTTCAACTCTTTTATCCTTAGAAAAGTTTAGATCTAGGTGAAATTATTGTGAAAACTTTGTAGAATCGTTTAGATCTGTGGCATTCTTGGTGGAATGAGGCCAAGCATGAAGTTCTTATGAACTTCATGATGACGTCACCCGTGAATACCTCAAATCCGGATGATTTCATGGTTAAAATCGAAGATTCGAAAGATAGAAGCGTGTAGAATCGTGTAGTGCTTAAAGATGTACAAGAATTAGTGCAAGATCTTACCTGGATTGGAAGAAATCTGAGAAAAGGTGAAGAATGCGGATGGTTCGGACGTCACTTGCCAAAAGTGGAAAAAGTGGAGAGTGACCCGCGTATTTATAGGATGCCAAAAGGGGAAAGGATGAGCCGTGCGCATGGCACGCACCCGGGCAGGTTATCCGCGCGGACTGGCCATCCGTGCGGACTGACAATCCGTGCGGACTGGCCATCCGTGCGGATTGGCCATCCGTGCGGATGCCGCCTCCCTTGATGGATTTGGCGCGATGTTGATTCGGTTCTGATTGCGAGCGGTTCGATAGGGTTTCCTAATCTAAATTACTTTCAGTCCCAACTACTTCTTATAGGGTTCGACTCGGAATTCGGGTTCGGGTTCGGGTTCGTTTAGATTCGAGTTAGACTTCGAGTTCGATTGAGTTCGCTTGATTATCCCAACATAAAATGACATAAAATAAACATGCACAAGTAACACGTAAGGCACACACACACGTATAATGACAAGTAAAATACATAGCTCGAGTTACGATTTGACGTCGATTCGGTTAGCATAGCTTGATTAACTTTATCGCATTGTTACTTCCTATCGTTCACAGTCGTAGGTCGATCGAAATACGGCTAGAATGATTCGATTATTGCAATGTACGACAATTACTCCACATAATCTAAATATCATACAAACAATTCTATGAGTCGAGTTGCGCGAAATCGGTCGTTGACTTTGACCTTGACTTTGACTTTCACTCGTGAAAACACGAGGTGTTACAGAAATCCACTATTTTCTTTTATTAATTTGTTTTCGCATTTGATTAGGATTTGGGTTGCATTTTGGTTTGAATGGGCTCTGACAAACCGGGTGCTGGTCAAACCGGATTGTTTAAAAAAGTGCTCATTTTGGTTTGGGTCACAATAGTTGTAGCGGGTTCGGGTCTGCATGGGTTCTCACCAAATTGGGTACGGGTCAAAATGGATTGTTCTATTGTTTTAAAAAGTACTCATTTTGGTTTTGGTTTTAGACCAAAATGACTAATAACAAAAGTATACTGCGTAAATATTGCATATTCGCAAAAGTGACCAAACCTCAGGGACGGGAAAATGTAATAAAACAACGATGCGCTTTTGCTATTTTATGATATTTTCCCTTATTAATAACCCTCTTGAATCTTTTTGTGGTTGTTTTGTGTAAATTTTCACAGGTTTTATTTTCAAAAGATGAAGTTGTGTTCTTGCTTGCACAAGTGATTGGACTGCTCGGGCCAATCGATTATGATAGGCTAGAAAATGGTCACGAAACAAGCAAATATTTCACCGTTGAGTTCGATCTTTATCTCGCATAAACGAGGTTTGTTTTTTTCTTTCCAAATCATAACAAAAAGATAGCTAACTTCTAAAATTTATAAATTCATATGTGTTGGATTTTAAACTTTTAATGCGTCCAGGAAACAAACGAGATGGAATACATAACCCCACAAGAAACATCTTTGGAAGAACACGTACAAGTTTCCGATATATTATTACTCGATTTTATTGGTAACTTACTTGAGATCAACCCACGAAGGCGGCCCATAGCCCGAGAAGCCTTGAAAGACCCCTGGCTATTGTTTCCCTACGGTTGAACTTCGTTTTTTGTTAATTTCTTTTTGTTTATAATCCGGGCCTATGTTTTGTTGTAGAGATGAGAGTATCGCACAATGTAAACTCCTACAATCCTCTACATACATGACTGATGACTCCCCATTTTCATAAAGAAAATACAATTTTTGTTTGTACCGTTTTCTTTTGGTCGGTTGGGTTACACAGATCAAAACGGGTCATTTTTGTTGCAAGTCAAAAATGACCTGTTGGTCCTGTTAGCATGAGCTACTTTTATTGTTACAATTTTTTGTTTTATACAAATACTTTTGGCACTAATGTTATATTTTCAGTTGGTCTCAAACTCAATCTGCTTTTTGTATTAGAAACCTCGTGAGCTTTTGTACAATGAGATGCTTGATGTAATGAGGTCGTATTAATAACAAATAGTAATTAATACAACTAAGTTTCCCTAGCCCGGGAAGCAATCCTGGGTAAAAACCTAGTTTTTTTATATACATTTTGTAATGTTTGGTGTATTGTTTATGAGTAGCAAAAACATATTATCAAAAGTATGATATAAGATTTCTTTTTAATAAAACGATTAAGAACATTTTAAGCATTTAAATACTTTTGACACATTTGATCATTTCACCTTTTTGTTTTTTTAAAAATGAAACATGTTACTCAGTTGAATATTTCCGACAAAATACGACTCTAATTGTTCATTTCTACTATCATATGTAAAAATATAATTTCAGTCCTATGATGTATTTAAATATGTATATATATACAATCCGTATAATACGCGGGTCTATAAACTAGTTAACATATTAAAAAGATGGTCGTTTGCTTAAGAGTAAAATACATATTAAAAGAAAGGTCATAGCTTTTGAGTTTGGTATATTTAGATAATTGAATTAATTTAATAATAACATATTAAAAAATGGTCGTTTGCTTAACAGTAGAAATTAGAACAAAATAAATCAAATTTAAAATTATTTATAGAAAAACATATTTTATCTAATTTTTGTTTAAAATTATTATGCCTTATTATTGTATAAGGTGAGAATGCACTAGGAAGTGACACATGTCCAAAAAGGATTTTCATTTATTAGTGTAGGAAGATTTAGTGTTTTTTTTATTAGACTAAACTCTAATTTGAGTCTATATGGTTAGCACCAAATAACACTATCAGTCCCTACTTTTCTAATTTAACCAATTAAATTTTTATGGTTTTTAATTTGAATCAATCAAGTCCCTCATCCTAATACCCGTTACACTACCATTTAAATAGATAAAGGTGTGAAGGGTATTTGTTTCATTTCACCCAAAAGTCACACTTGCACACCATTATAATCCACATTCTTCTTCATTAAGCATCATAATCATCCTTCTTCACAAAAAAAAAAAAAAAAAAACCCCACCGTCGTCGTTCAAAACCCACCTCCGATCAACTAAAGATGTTGCACTTTGGCGCAATCATGGACAACGAACATGCTATAGATACCACATTGGTTCAATTTTACTTAAATACCACGTAAATGTGATACACCTCTTGTAGTAAATTTGAAATGTGATTGGTTTTTCGTGAAATTGTAGCCAGATTCAGGCTGCAAGCCACCTCTTGGCGTCTCCTGATCCACATCTGTATCGTGCTCATGTTCATGGGCAATGGCAACATGGAGCTGAGGTTCTGCAGGGGTCGGGACAGTGATCGTATAGATTAGCTTGAAATTGGTTTTTGTAAATATTAGTGATGCCTAAGTAGAATCTAACTAGAACGGTGTAATGGAGTTTTTTGATTGATCATTTTTTTGGGATTAATCGTTAATGATCAAGGTTACCCATTTATTGTATGTAACTAACCTTAAGTATGATTGGTATTTAATGGATGATGGTTTGACTTATGTTTCACTCCTGTTTGAATTTGATAGTATGCTAGGTGTTTGAATTGTAGTTTGGTTCATGTTTGAATGACACTGTTTTAATGGATCTGTTTGAACGATGCACATTAATGGTTCTGTTTGAATGATAGTGGCAGGATCATAGTGTCGTTGCACTATCATAGTGTAGGATCATAGTGTAGTTGCAATGCTAATGTGCAGGATCATATTTGTAGGATCAATTGAGGACCATGTTTGGGGATCGTAACAGTCAATTGCATACATAGTCCATTTGAGGATGAAAACATTCAATTGCATTATAGTTTATTCGAGGATCACCCACAGGGACTATCCGGTCACTTTACTAAAAAAAAAGAAAACAATAATAAAGAAATTAATATAGAGATTTATGTATGAGAATTATAATGTGTGAAAGGAATATAGAATTTTAATAATCCCAACTATTTGAATTCGTCGACAACAATCCCAACTACAAAAATAACTACTGATAGTCCCACTTTTAACCTATTGTCCACCAACGGACCTTTCTAACTCAGATCTAACCCATTTAGTTTTTTGATGACGTGGACACTGACGTGACATATATCTTAATGAACACCACCACCCACCAACACTGCCATCAGCTATGAGCACCACCCACCTCCACCATCACCATTCGTCACCACCCATGACCCACAACCCCTGCAACCCGACACCATCACCCTGTCTACAATGGTGTTGGGTTGTAGATGTTATGGGTGATGGCGAATGGTGGTGGAGGTGGAGGTGCAAGTGAGGTGGTGGCTAATGGTGGTGGTGAGGTGGAGGTGGGTGGTAGCGGGTGGTGGTGGAAGTGAGGTGGAAGTTGTAGTGGTGAGTGGTGATGGTGGGTGGTGGTGGCCGGTGGAGATGAGGTGGTGATGAGAGTGCCACATAAACTGCCACCTCATCAAATAACAAAGATTTGTTCCACGTCACCAAGAAACTAACTAGGTTAGACCTCAGTTAGAAAAGGTCCGTTGGTTGACAATAGGTTAAAAGGTGGGACCTTCAGTGGTTATTTTTATAATTGTTAGCCAATAGCAAATAGTTGGGATTATTAAAATTCATTATTGAAAGAATAGTGATTTTTAGTTAAACTATAGGGTTGGAGATAATAAAAGGGATGTGAATACGCTAACCGCTCATGTAATACTAGAAGAACATAAAATAAGACCACATGTAGTGGTCTAACGCCCTATGCCAAATTAACAAAAAGGGACACCAAATACCGCACTGATCCTCCATTAGGGAGCGCCAAAGGTGGGGGCGCAAGGGGAATAACGAGTGAGAAGGGGGAAGGGAAGATGGGGTCCACCAATGCAACCGATCACCGATTTCTTTAATATTTCCCCCTTCTATTTAGTTAAGTCATTAATAACTACACTCTTGTGAAGATGTAGTTTAGTTAAAGTTTCACTGCCTACATGAGAGTGACCCTACAGAAACCTTGTCACTTTTTAGTTATTCAACACAATCCACAGTATGCCTCTAAATGAACCGAACAAACTTGAACAAATGCATATTTATGTTTGTTCTTTTAAAACCTAAACGAACATAAAGAAACAAACTTAAATGAACATAATATAACAAACATAATTGAACAAAAATAAACGAACACAAATTAGCATAATTGACCAAACATAAATGAAGACAAACGGACATAACATCACTTTTTTATATATAAATTAGTTGTTAGTTACGATAAGTTCCATTGTAAAGCCTATGAAACGATGTAGTTTTGATTGGTTTCGCATCTAACTTAGATGTCTAACAATAGCAAATTCACTTTACCCTATTATGATATCTATCACATAAAAAAATATCCCTGAGATCCATATGTCAAAAGATGTGTGAACAATGATTTAAGATTTCATAATTATAATTTAAAAAGCGAAATTAATTAAAAAAAAAAAAAGCAGGGAAACCATATAAATACAACCCTTAAAAGTAAAACATAAGATAGTCTTGGACAATACCTTACAAAGTTTAACAAATATTTTATAGAAATAAATCTTCACGTTAACATAAGTCTCTAAACCCTGACTTTTCCTTCCCGACTAGTTTTCCTTCAACAACCACCTGAAATACATTATAAAAACGTCAGTTTTAGTTTTCTCTAATGAGTTTAGTAACAGACACTTTTACCAAATCATTTCAAAATGTATCTTGATTATGTACCCTAAAATACATTACTCTCGTAAAGTCATTTTACTAGCAAGTAGCACTGCTTTGAAAATGTTACAAGTATTCTAGCTGACACGTTCCTGTCGTCACCCGGCCACTGGTCGACATCGTCATGTCAAACTGTGATCAGAACCTTAATCTTTCAAATTTCACCTATTTGATCCATTTTTACAACAAAAAAATTGTGATTTTGATAAAAAAGTTTGTATATTTTTTGCCTTTGAAATCTTATCTCAGACAGTGGCCTATGGATCCTATTATCCATTTTGTAAACCTTAATCTCATGATTTGTGACATGCAACCTAAAATAACTATAAATTAGCTTAAAACATAAAAGTTAACCTTCCCGTTGGGGTTTCGTCTTTTGGCGTAACAACCTTCTTCTTTGGAACTGATGTTGGCCATCTTGTAATCACAAATGGCACCACCACACGCCATGACAGGTCATCAACAACGCCGGTAGGCTGACAGGCAACATCTAGCCTTCTGTTCCGAATACTATATGACACCACACAAGCAAGCTCCACACATCTCAGATAAACAATATCCAGATCAAACGGATGGAAAGATAACGGGAGAAAAGTAGCTTTCCCTAACCAGCTCTTCAATTCAGGATCAGAAGACAAAAGATCACTACGGGTCACCTTAAATTCAGAACACCATTCTCCTTTCTCATAATCTTTCATATCCCACATACTAAAACAATAACGCGAATAGGGATCAGGCGCCACCTGAAAAAAACGAAGCTTTCCTTGACACCCGTCACATAAACGATAAAGCCCGTCATGCATAACCTCACTTTGAACATCCCTGTCAGCTGGAAACTGGATAAGTCGACAAGATTTAGATTTCAGATCCTCATAAGGATCAAAAGCAGCCATACCATGATTATAAACAAACCAATGAAGAATCCCATTAAAGCTTATAGGGCCTCCACCACGCTTCACGAGTGTAATTGGATTAGGACAAAGCAAACTATACTCAACCCATTTCCCCGTTTCAGACGAATACATATCTAAATTGAGATAATTCAAGGACGACTTGCGCATTTCTACTCTCACAATTTTATAGTTAGTAACAGCATTATTCTCATTAACCCTACTCACAAAACCTTCCAGAAAGAAAGTACGTGCTCTTCTACCCAAGCTAACCCAGTGCCGACTCACCGGATCACAAACATAGTAAACCTGAAGACCCAATGAACAACACAAAATCAAGCCATTACTCACAGCTAAAACTTTAAACCTGACAGCTTTTTCTTGTTCCCTGAACAGCAAAAGTCCAGAGGAATTGTAACTTTCGGGAGCGAACCGGTCAAGAACATGTTGAATATCCGACTCGTAAATGTACCTATACAAGATTCTGAAAGGCAGCGACGATGCTGCTGTGCTGGCAGTTAACATACGCGAGATACAAAACCGGGAAAACGAACGTTGAGAAATGAGGGTTAGCCAGTGTTTGGAAACACATTTGAACCTAAAAACTGATTTAAGAGGCAATCTAGAAAGTATTTCGTATAGCAGTGAATCGGAGTCGGGGGCGTTATGAATATCATATGTAAATGTGTCATGAAGACCTAGAATTGGTGGTACGATTACCTGATTTTGAGTCGGAATTTGGTTACCGTTGTTGTGTTGATGGGTTGAATCGGTGTTAGGAATCGGAGTTAGAATATGATCGGCATCGGTTTGATTGGTTGAATTAGCGTGTTCTTCTTCTTCTTCCATTAGTGTTTGGTTGGATGTTAGAACCAAGTTCAGTTCTTTGTCGGCTGTGAAATGAGGTTCGAATTCGCTCCCACTTCCCTGACCGCTTTTTTCTTTGTATGTTCTTTGGTTTGACGAATTTAAGTTGAATTCGATTTTCAATTTTTTAACCCAATATATATTTGATTATATTTTATTTTTGGTGTAGATTACATCATATTTTCCAATTCCTTATATTTATACCAAACTAGAATTAAGTACCCTTGCGTTGCGGCGGGGCGTAGAACCATGCCAAATAGTACCAATGTCACACCACCGTCAGCGACCACCAACACTGACTCGACCTAGGACCTGTAGGTTGCGACGAACCTGTCAAACAGGAAAAATAGACGTATAAACGTTGAACCACAGATGCACGTTGCGTCATGCTAACTCGCAAATTTTTGAATTAAACATAAAAACGTTGAACCACACACGTACGTTGCGCCGTACTAACTCGAAAAATTTAGAACGAAACGTAAAAGGAATATTTCAGAAAGATGAAAAGTATAGGGGACAAAAGTTCAAAGTAAAAAGGTGTGAGATTAAATTGCAAATAATGAAAAGTTTTTGTTGGCCCATGTAATCATTCCTTGAAGAACATATTATACAAAAGCCAAAATTGGTTCTCAACAGTTGATCCACAATAAGCAGTGTTTGAACTTAATTCCTTCCAATAGAAGTGGCTTCTAACAACTGATGATCCTAAAGACTGTTATGCACAAAGACTGTTCTATCAAAGCTCTGCTGATTACAAAGACTGTTAAGGGCTATCAACTGCTGATTAACAAAGTGTTGTTGAAGACAAAGTACTGCTGGAATCAAAGGCCTGATCAACCTAAAAAGAAAGCATTGCTCAGATTTATCAGTGATTAAAGCATCATCAGTGGATTGCTTCATCAGTGCTTAGTATAGTTTGTTTATCAATGTAACAGTGTTTTGTATAATCAGTGTTTAGAGGTTGTTATAACTGTTAGTTGTCACTGTCTAGGTGACGTCAGCAAAGATGCTCAGTGGTTAGGATTTGTACAATAAATAGACAGTGCCTGTACTGTTCTATTCAGCTCTTTTGCACACACACTCATCTTGTACGAACAACTAGTGAGCTCAGACTGAGGGGGAGTTAGTGTTCATGCATGCATAAGTTGAATTATTGTAATCTTTCAATCTTTTGACTATGAAAGCATTGTATGATCAAAGCTAATCTTTCCTTGATTGTGTTACAAAGTTTTACATTCATTTCCGCTGCAATTATTCTCTGTTTTATGTTCTTCCGTTAATCATCTTAATTAAAACAACACAATCAAGTCAAACTCAGATCCTAACAATTGGTATTAGAGCATCGGACAGTCAAATTCGATCTAACAATCAATTTGACATAAAAGTTCAGCTCAATTTCATTGATACTAAGTTGTTTGTATCAGTTGAAAAACTGAGTACAAGTGTAATCACGTCTAAAGTTGATTATTCAAAAACTTCTGTAAAACAACCAAGATGACTTCACACTCACAGGACCCTCACAACACCGGAACTCTATTCAAGCCACCTATGCTTGTCAGATCTGAATACAATCTCTGGCAACGTAGGATGGGCCATGTGTTAGCACAACAAAACACCGGCTGCTGGAAGTCTGTCATCTTTGGACCTCATGTTCTAATGGTGCCAAGCACAGAAGATCCCAAGGCCCAAGTGCCTAAAAGCCTTGAAAATTACTCAGATCAGGATTTTTCAAATAATTGAATTAGATGCAAAGGCTTTTAGCATTGTGGCCTCAGCTCTCCCAAATGATATATATGCTGGACTGTTACATTGTAACAGTGCCAAAGAGATTTGGGATGCACTGAAAGAGTAGTTTGGTAGGACAGAAGAGGTCATAGAAAACAACAGGGAGGTTCTAAACCAACAACACGAAACGTTTTGTCATGTTAAAGGAGAGTCATTGACCCAACAGTTTGAAAGATTTAGCTGTCTCATTGGTGAACTTAAACTGGTTAATGTTGAATTTTCAAAATCTATTTTAAATAGTAGGTTTCTTAGATCATTACTAGATAAGTGAGACACTATAGCTTTTGTGACCAGAAATTTTGTCGGTTTCAAAGAGTTAAGTCTGACCCAACTTCATGGTAGGCTTCTCACCTATGAGAGAGAGCTGAACCAGAAAAAGAAGTTGCAGGAATCTAGAAAAGTTGCTGATGATTACACTTTTGGGTCAAGAAGAGTCTTCTGGTGGTAGTAAGGACCAGAGTTATGATCATTACATTGACATAACTGCAGGTAGAGCCTTTAACTCTGAGCCTTACTCACCCAATTATGCTTTCACAACTAATGGGGAAAACCAGAACTCTGACAACTTATCTTTTGAACTCAATGACCTCCAACATTTTGATCCTACTGATCTGGAAGAGATGGACATTTTACACCAATTGGCCTTGTTGAGTGTAAGAACCAGCAAATTTTACAAGAGATTAGGAAGAAAGTTTCTAGGACTGCATGGGAATTTAAAAGTGGTATTGGATAAGTCCAAAACAAGAGATCAGGAAGAAAGTTTCCAGGACTGTAAGTTTTGCAAGGGAATGTAGGAGTCAAAATAGTGGTCCAATCATTACTCACCCTAGCCCAAGACCTCAAAACACTCACAGCACTGTACACTATTCCCAATATACCCCTACTCCTCATATGCAAAACACTGCCATTTTGCATATCCTGTAAACACTGTTCCAGTGCAATATGTTCAAACCACTGTTCCACAAATCCAATATGTCCAAACCCCTGTCTCCCAGGTCCAAGTGCAACAACCTGCACCACAACAAACTGCACAAACATCTGCCCCAACAGAGGTCAGTCAATAGAATTTCTTTACTCAGGGCTTTGTTGATTGGAGCAGTATTCCTGATGAAAATTTTGCTCTATTTGCTAATTATGATGTTCCTTGTGATGAATTTTGTTTTATAGCATTAGAGTCAATACCAGAAGGGCAGGAATCCGATGAAGTGGAACCCAGTGCTGAAACAGTGGATGAAGTTGCTGAAGCAGTGGTTACTACTGTTGTTGGTGAACAGATGCTAGAGAAGAAAGAACCCGAACAACTGTTGGAACCTCTTGCTGACCCATGGGATGGAAGAGTGTGTGTGGATGAATGTGACTGTGCCATGATGGCTGCAGCTAAGGTATCACCTCAGGTCTTGAAAAGTTTATGTTCAGATAAATGTATCATTGCTTTTACAAATATAAAAGAGGTGAATGAAAATCTTAGGGATAAAATTTTAAAAGATGAAGTACAATTTGAAAAAATTGTCAAAGAGTTGAAAAACAAATTGTATGAAAAAGAAAATGAAATCTGCAGTCTGAAACATGAACACAGCATAACCAAAGACCAACTCCAAGCTATGGTAGAAAAATACCAAGCTTGTAAAAAGGAGCGTGAATCCACCCAAATCACTTGTGAAAAATGGGTGGAGTCTTGTAAAGGTTATGAGCTGATGTTAGAAAAGCAGATCAAGAGCAATGTAAAGTTTGGCATAGGCTTTAGAAAACATGACCAAATTGAAAACACTTCTGAAATTGATTCTGGCTTAATTGAAGTAATACCAACAAATCTGGCTGGTCAAGAGATTAAAGTCACATATAAAAAAGGAAACAAAATCATTTTGGAAAAACCAGAGGGGTCATCAACCTTTGAAGAGATAGAAAAATATCAATTCAAACCCACCTGGTCAGATGAATGTGACATCCTTGAAAATTTCAAGCCAATGGATTTTTCCACAGTTGAAGGTGTCAAAGCACCCAAGGCTAAGGTCATTCCTTTTAAAGACATCCCAACAGAGGTTAAAAACTTTGTTGAAAAGGAAGTTGAAAAGAGGAAGAGAAGAGAAAAGATAAAAAACTTGTTTTGTGATTTTTGTGAGAAAAGAAATCATTCCACAAAGGTGTTAGGGTCAGGGACAGTTCAGGCTGGGAAGCTCAAATTTGAGAATGTCAATCTTATTGACAATCTAAAGTTTAACCCCCTTAGTGTTTCACAAATGAGTGACAAAGGCTATGGGTCATTCTTCACTAAGGATAACTGCAAGATTGTTGGGCCAGAAATGGTGAAAAAGATTGAAGAAGTCATAGCCGGGGGTAAAACACAGCTTGCTGCTTAAAGGAGTGGCAGTGTGTATGTAGTTGATATGTCAAAAGATAACCCAATGACTGATGCTTGTCTGTTCTCAGCTGCCTATAACAAAGAGACAAAATTATGGCACAGGAGACTTGGGCACACAAATCTTAAGACTATCACTACACTCTCAAAATAAGGCCTTGTAAGAGGTCTTCCACAAAAACTTTTTACTTGTTCTGAGCACTGTGTTTCCTGTCTAAAAGGTAAACAACATAAAAGCTCATACAAGTCCATTGAAGAGTCAAAAACAACCAAGTTTTTGCAAATGTTGCACATGGATTTGTTTGGCCTAGTAAAAATCATGAATTTGAAAAAGAAAAGATACTGTTTGGTCATTGTAGATGATTTTCTAGGTTTACATGGACTTACTTTTTACACTCTAAAGATGATACTGCATGTATCTTGCAAGACTTTATTAAACAGGTTGAAAGGCAATTTGACTTACCAGTAAAAATCTTTAGAAGTGACAATGGAACAGAGTTTAGAAACAAGGAGTTGGATGAGTTCTGTGTGTCAAAAAGGATTGTAAGGTAGTACAGCATCCCAAGAACACCAGAACAAAATGGAGTGGTTGAAAGGAAAAACAGAACATTAATTGAAGCTGCTAGAACCATGCTTGCAGACTCAGGTTTACCCTTAACCTTTTGGGCAGAGGCTGTAAACACTACTTGTTATGTGCAGAACAAAGTTTTGATCAACCCCAGGCATCAAAAGACTGCCTATGAAACTCTGTTCAAGATTAAACCACTGATCTCATATTTCAAAATCTTTGGCTACCCATGTTTTATTCTAAACTTAAAAGATTCAATATCAAAATTTGCAGCCAAAGTAGAATGTGGTTACCATCTAGGATATTCAACCACTGCCAAGGCCTATAAGGTGTTTAACATAAGGACTAGGTGTGTGGAAGAGACCTTGAATGTGAAGTTCAATGAACTTTCATCATTAAAAATCCCAGCAAACCCTGCTGAACTGTTTGACCTTGGTAAATTTACATTTGAAGATGTGTCTGTCAAGACTAACCCTGCAGGTACCCCACAATCTCCATCACAAGACTAAGTATATGATGTTGTGATCCCACAATACAAAATCACATCCACCACCAGAGCAGCAGATGTTCAAAACAGCTGTCAAAGCTCATCCACTGCTGCATCAGCAGTTGTTGACCAAAGTAGCCCTCTAACCTCTGCCATATCCTCATCTCTAACCACTATTGATAAAAATCCATCAATAATGGATAAAAATCAACATTGTGACACACCCATTCCTCCACCTCCATTTCAAACAGATGTTGGTTCATCAAAGTCTCCAACAGCTGTTAGTTCAGATGATTCACATCTGCAGCCTTCACCTCTCAATGCCATTGTTCCATACAAGGGGGATCTACTCTTACTTAAACCTCATCCACCTAATCAAGTGATTGGCAACATTAATGAAGGGGTTCTCACAAGAAGTCAATCCTAAAACATTTTTCTTTTTGCTAGCTTTCTATCACTCCATCAACCAGTCAAGTACCAAGAGGCACTGAAAGACAATAGTTGGGTAGAAGCTATGTAATAAGAGCTCCAACAGTTCAAAAGACAACAAGTATGGGAACTTGTACCACTGCTAGAGGAAGTTAGTCCAATTGGCACAAAGTGGGTCTTCAAGAACAAGACAGATGAAAGGGGCATTGTTGTCAAGAATAAAGCTAGGCTTATGGTTCAAGGTTACAGATAAGAAGAAGGCATTGATTATGATTAGACATTTGCTCCTGTAGCAAGACTTGAATCCATCAGATTGTTCTTAGCCTTTTCTGTCAACCACAACATCAAGGTGTATCAAATGGATATTAAGTGTGAATTCCTGTATGACAAAATTCAAGAAGAGGTATATGTTTGCCAGCCTCCTGGTTTTGAAGATCCTTTTTATCCAGATCATGTCTACAAGCTAAACAAAGCTTTGTATGGCATGAAACAAGCACCTAGGGCCTGGTATGAAACTCTTTCCACTTTTCTCATCTCTATTGGATTTACAAGAGGTAAAATTGATAAAAAGCTGTTTTTAAAATGGAGAGGAAAAGATTTGATGATTATCCAAATTTATGGGGATGACATCATTTTTGGAAGCATATGCAATGCAATGTGTGAAGAGTTTAGACAACTCATGACATCAGAGTTTGAAATGAGTGCAATGGGTCAACTACAATGCTTTCTTGGTATCCAAGTTAAGCAATTGCAAAATGGAACTTTCATTCATCAAAGCAAATATGTAAAAGATCTTTTAAACAAATTTGAGATGAATGATTGTAAACCATGTAGTACACCCATGGCAACCACAAAGTTGATCTTGTTTGATGAAAAAGATGACTTGGTTGATCAGACCTTATATAGAAGCATGATTGGGTCTTTATTATACCTAACTGCATCAAGGCCAGATATCATGTTTGCAACATGTGTTTGTGCTAAATCCCAGTCAGCACCTAGGAAGTCTAACCTCATTGCTGTGAAAAGGATATTCAGATACATAAAAGGTGCTCTCACACTTGGTATCTGGTACCCTGCTAATGGGAATGTTAAGCTTTCAGGTTTCTCAGATAGTGATTTTGCTGGATGCAACACCACCAGGAAGGTGTCAATTCCTAGGCAATTTCTTAGTGTCTTGGCAAAGCAAAAAGCAAGTAGTTGTTTCAACATCCACTGCTGAGGCAGAATTGTCACACCCCAACCGATGGCGGAAACATCGGGGCGTGACACTGAGCGAAACAGATTGTCCAAGAGAATCCATAACAACTATTAATGACAATATATTTAACGTTAAAGTCCCATACCAATAACATATAAAGCAAAAATAGTTATTCCAGACATAGTTTCTCAAAAACAAGTAAACTGTTCCGACAACTCAGATTTTCTTATTTGTTGGGTTTCTAGACATCCTACTCGTTTCGTCACAGCAAACATAGCATCCTATCAACCTGCCACATACGTTAAAATAAAGTCAATACATATAATGTAAAGGTGAGTACACAAGTTTGAGTAGCGTATAGTATAGTATAGCGAAAGCGTTTAAGCATAACCAGCATGTAACACGTAGAAATGTGAATCAAGTAAGCTATCGACAATGACGTATGCAACCGACATGACTGCGAGTGTAGAATGCGCAACACATTATCACCACTGTGACCATGTGAAGTAATACCCTTAACAACCCCTGTCCATGACAGGTGCTGAGTCCAAACTATAGTACTATCGTTGCTAAGGTGTCAGGCAACAATCACTGTGTAAACATAACATACAAGCATTCATCGAGTCACGTATAATATGCGAGAGCGGTTAGGGTTTAAAAGTGTTTACGTTGTGTGTTGATGTGTTTTAATAGAGAACGCATGTAACACCCAAAGTGCGTTAAAGGAAAATGGGTTCGAGTATACTCACAGTTCGTGTTTAGCTAGTAAACACAGTACTTGGATTGAAGGGAGCGCGTTGGAGTTAGCCTGAGCATAGAACAGTAGCGTAAGCGTTGAACGGGGCGTGTAAACAGAGGGTGTCGAATGGTGATCCGAACGAATAGGGTTAACTCATCCGAACAAATGGTCATCCGGACGGATGGTCATCGGACGGATGACCATTCGAACGGTTGATCATTCGAATGAGTGAGTTTGTTTGTAAATCGTTTCAAAACTTTTGAAGTTTTCGTTGTAGTATTTAAACAAGTAATCTGGTCGGATGGTCATCCGGACGGATGGCCATTCGATCGGATGGCTATTCGATCGAGAGTTGGAAGTTTTGGTAAATTGTTTTGAGCAAGAGATAGTACAAGGGACAAGTCACCTGGTCGAATGGTCATTCGATCGGATGGTCATCCGATTGGATGGCCACTCGAGTGGGCAACCTGTTGTTTTGAAAATTTCAAGTTTTCAATGTTAAAAAGTTTTGAAGTTTAACGGGGACGGCGTGACGACGTGTCAAACAACGGGAAACCACACCAAGTCCAGCTCAGTCGATCGGATGGGGATCACCCCATTCGATCAGACTAACTGTCCATGATGAGATTTCGTGTTCAACCCGTGAATCGGTCGTCTCTCCGGTGGAAATCCGTTTTCAAGCCGGTTCTCAACTAGAGAATGAGCAGAGAGCCTGGATGAACCTAGATTCTATCGGTTTTGAGTAAAAAGTGAAGAAAAGTAGAGAATAGTTGAAAAATGTTGAATTCTTGTTGAGATTTGTGTTAAAATGCGTAGAAATCTTTTAGATCGGAACCAATCTTGATGGGATGACGTCACACCTCAGTTTGCATCTGCAACCGAGATGATGTCACCTTCAAGGAGTCCAAATCAGGTGATTTCGAGATGAAAATCAGTGATTTTGATGGAGAAGATGATGAAGAAGTGTGTAGTGATGATGGAAGCACAAGATTTAGGGAGAAATACTTACGAAATAGCCTTGAATCGAGGGAAAAGTGCTTGAGAGCGACTTGGGAGCGAGTTGGGTCAGATGGAGCTGTCACATCAGTGAGCAGTGGAGTGTACGGGTATTTATAGTGAGAGAGAGAGAGGTTAAGGCGGTGGAGCAATGGGTCGAATGGATATCCGGTCGGATGGCCATCCGATCGGATGGTCATCCGGAAGGATGTCCATTCGATCGAATGGTCATTCGACCAGTCGAGTTATGCGAGTTAGTTTTCCAACCTTTGTTTCATGCGTTAAGCGTTGCGTTGCGTTTAAGCGAGTTGCGAGTAAGCGTTGCGTTGAGATAACCACATAACATTAAACAAATAATCACACAAATAATGCACATAAAACATAAAATGCATAAAAGTAAATATGCGTTTCGAGTTGCGTTGCGATTGCGTTGAGAGTGCGTTGTGATAGCGTTTAGTATAAACATGCGATGTAATATGCGATAAAATGCGTGTAAATAGTAAGCGTTATAAAATGCGTTTAAATGCGATAACTGCGTTTTGAATAAGCATTGTGAACGTGTTGTAAAACATAGTTTAAAATATCGTTTAAACCCTTTTGCGATAATCGAAATCTCGAGAGTACTAGCCAGTTAAGCAACAAATGACAGATCTAAGTAATGACCCGGAAAGTCGGGTTGTTACAAGAATACATTGCTGCTACAAGCTGTACTGCCCAACTGGTGTGGCTTCAAAATCAGTTACTGGATTTTGGTATAACTACTCTAAATACTCCTCTCATGTTGGACAGTCAAGCAGTTGAAAATATCATCAAAAATCCAGTTTCCCATTCAACCACCAAACACATTGACATCAGACATCACTTTGTGAGGGATTGCTATGAAAAATGTTTGATTTCTCTGCATCATGTTCCAACTAAAGATCAGCTGGCAGATGTGCTAACAAAAACATTAGACACATCCACCTTTGAAAGCTTGATCTCTAGGATTGGCATGCTTAACTTGGATTAGAAGGCTAAAACCTTCTTATCCTTGAATAAAAAGCATTAAAATGTTTTCAGAAAATCAAAAATCCATCCTTAAAAATAGTTAAAATGAAAATTTTTCATAAATCCTTAAAAGTCTGTCCATATCCACTGTTTGTTTCAAACATCTGATAGTTGAGAATTCACCCACTGCTGAAAGACAACCTCTGTTTCTTCATTTTTCCTTGTTGACCACTGTTGACTAAACATCAGTGTTTCAACCACTGATGTCTATCCACTGATAGATAAAAATCAGCCACTGATATTTCATGCACTTTTTCCAACCACTGTTGTTGCCCATCAGTGGTTTCCAAACAACGGTCATGCACTTTACCCATCAGAGGTTGCCATGTGGGCAGATGTTAACCGTCCAATCTTTGAAACCGCTGCCACGTCAGCTTTCACTTTTTCCCTTTTACAAAACCCTGTTAAAACCCCAAACAGAGCTTTTACTACCGTATCGAATTCAAAAATTCTCCAAAGCGGTTACCATCTTCTTCTTCATTTCTTTCTTAACCATTCGTGATTTCTTATTCTGACCATGGCTCTTATCATCAAACAACCCCATAATTAACTCTGTACATTCGGAAAGATAGATAAAAATACAGAGTTTCACTCCATAATTGATACCCTATCTTCATCAAAGTACAAAACTTTGCTTACCTGTGATGCACCTATCTATCAAGACACCCTACGTGATTTCTGGGCTAATGCTGAAGTTCAGGAACAAGATAAAAAGCCTTGGGCAATCACTTCAAAAGTAGGAGATGTTTTGGTACCAATAACCCCACAATCCATTTCAGAGGTTTTTCAGATGAATGATCTAGCAGGTAAACCTTATTTTCCTGAAAGTGAGTATCAACTTGATTTGATTGAAAGAGGGTACGATGGACAGTTATCAAAAGCAACAAGTCAAAAAGGAAATTTTCCACCACCAATGAAGTTCTTGTTCCATACCCTGCTCACTTGTGTCTCAAACAAAACAACTGCTTTCAATGAAATTCCTTTAAAATTCAATACTTGGGGTATGCAATTATGTCAAAAATAGATTTTAACTACTCGCAAGCATTGTTTACTAATTTGGTCAATAATGTGAAAAATGTTAAAGAAAAGAAAGCTACAGCTTTCCTTTTGTTCCCAAGGTTCTTAAGCTATTACTTAAAACAAAAACTTCCTGCAAAAGCTTTTGAACAAGGAACATCCTTCAAGATAAACAGTCTAACTTCTGAAACATTTACTCGCCTTATGGCAAAAGAGTCAAAAGTTTCTAAAACACAAGCAAAGGGGTCTGAACAAACTTTAGATGAGTCCACATCTGCTCCTCAAACCTCTGTTGCTGAGCCCACTGCTCATGGTGAACACAGCACCACAAACACTACTGTGCAATCCCCACCAACAAAAACCAAAAAGACCAAAAATAAAACCACAAAGCCCACCAAACCCACAAATAAGGGCCCTCTGGAAGATGAGATCCCAGAGGTTAACCCTGTGACAACACAAATGTCACTAGAAACCACTGTTGCTACTTCCTCACAACAGATGGAAAGATCTCAACCAGAAACCACAACTCCTCATGATTCCTCCCAAAAGGAACATGTTGTAAGCACAGAGACCCCACAATATGAAGTATTACCCTCACTTGAGAGTATGCTTAACAGCCCTCCTCCCGGGGCAAATTCTCTTTTAACACCACACCCCACATCTCCTATTCCACCTACCATAATACCTCTGTTTAAGGCCATTGAAATTCAGACACATCACAACCCCTCTAACCAACACATTACTAAGAGCTGAGGAGGATACATCACTAGAATTTCTTGAAATTCTAGTTGGTAGTTCAAGTGGAGCAGCTACTACAGATGTTGGATCCACTGATCTACATCTGGACAGTAGTTTCATAAGTAAGACTCCCTTGAAGGCAACCACTGCTGTGGCTACCAAGGTAACCACTGGTGTGTTCAAGTTAACCACTGGTGAGCTTTCTAAGGCATTCATTATAGCAGAGGGAAGTCCCCAGCACCAAGAAAAGGGGGCATCTGTTGATGAAACCTTAGAGACTCCTCCTACTTCAAAAACCGATCCAACCACCACTGGTGGGAAATCAGATGATCCCATTAATTTGGGTGATGGTTTAAGATATCAGGATTTGACGGAGAGGTTATCTATAATTGAAAAAACTATTGCTGATATGAAAGCTATGATGAAGCAGTTGGTGGATGCTTCCAAAAGTCAACCTTCTCATCAATAGTTATCCCAAGAACTTTGGAACTCAGTTCAACCTATTCTTGCTACTCAAAGGGAACTTGCTGAGATTCAGCATAACTCACACATGAATCTTATTAGAGTTATGGTTGAAGCAAGGTATAAAGATACACAGGCTGACATCAGAGGCATCAAAGAAGCCCTTGCAAAAATAACTGGCACTACTCCTGCACCAATCCTTGAAAAGGATGACGATGATGCCAAAAAGGGGGAGAAAGACTCAATGAAAAACTTTGGCAAGCCTACACCAAGGAATCAGCCAAAACAAAAGCCAGAGCCTGCTAAGAAACCTTTTGCAAAATCTTCTGAAAAATCTGAAACTGGTAAGAAAAAGGGAGTTGATGATACCCTTAATAAGCAGACAGATAAGAAGATTGAAGAAAAGCAGAAGAGAAAAGATACTAAAGAAAGTAGACAAGATGTACTGAGGCAGGAGTTAGAGAAAAAGGTGAAGAAAGAAAAAAAGTGCTTCAAATTGAAACCTCAAAAAGGAAAAAATCCTTTAAACACAATAAACCATCCATTGCTACATTCCCAAACCTCCTTCACCACCGCAAAAACCAACCACTGATCCCAAACCTAAAACCACTGCTCGTCCCAAAACTACTGATGGTTCCATAAAGTTAAACACTGACACAACCAAATCAAAACCTTCACCATAAAACTACCTCACAAAAAGCATAAACCAAATCCCTAATCACCAACACCAATCTCCATTGCAACAGATGTTGATGCAACAAAAGCTTCAACAGGTGTTAAGACAACAGCGGTTGAGACACCAGTTGTTTCAACAGTTGTTAGTCAATCCACTGATTCCACCCAATTTCAATTTCCATCACAATCAATCCTTACACCCATAGCACATTCTTCTTCACAAACTCCTCCTACTCCACTCCAAAATATGTTTACACTAGAAAAAGAAAATATGGTGCATGAAGAAGAAAAGGATGAAAAAGATATATCTGTACCTATTCCTTTATCATCTACACCATTCACTCAAACCAATCCTACTCCATTCATACCACCACCATCACCAAAAACCAACCCAATCAAACATCCACCTGCTGGTTACACTCCACGAAACATTCCATTGGCAGTAAATTTCTTTCTGGAACTGCTTGCAGTTCAAGATGAAATGATACAATTTTACACAGAGGATGATCCATCCAAAAGATCCTTCCCATCTCTTCATAGCTTCAGGAAACCTAAAAACATTGATGAATATCTAAAGTTAAAAGCCAAGCAAGCAGAATATCAGGCAAAAGAAGAGAGTAAAGGGCTAGGAGACAACAACTTACAAGGTCGTCTGCAACATGGGCTTAGTAAAGTCAAGAAGTTAGAAGACTTTGCTAAAGACCTTAGTAAGAAAATGTCAAATCTGCCACCAAATGCTGAGCTTCAAAAGACATTGAGGGATGATTTCTTGAACATCATCATTGAAACGAAGCCCTACAAAGCCTACAGGTCTGATTTCAAAGATTTGCCTCTTGAAGCTCTTAAGGAGGAAGTAGACAGAATTGAAAAGATGAATAATGATCCTAAAATGCAAAAATCTGCTCCCAACTGGAAACAATACAAGAAGGTTGATGTAGATGAAGCATTAACGTACAAGTGAAAGAGAGCAGAGCTTGTAGCAACTAATTATGGGACTGCTAGGGCCATTGCAAGATGGTCTAAGAAGAATGTTGATCTAACTTACAAAAAGTTAGAAGAACTAAGAAAGACAGATCCAACAGTGCCTCAGAAGCCAGTATACAATGGTGAAACCACTGTTAGACCTTAGCAGACCCTTGCCTCTAAAATGTTGTTCTCATCAACAGATGCATCCATCAGTGTCTTGAACCAAAGAAAAAAGACAACAACAGATTGATGAGGAAGATATTGTCACACCCCCAAAATCCACCATGCGGAGTATCACCGCTTGGAGGCGTGACATGACCAGGATCGAGCCACCAATCATATTGAACAACGTAATTAAGTAAATAAAACCAACCACAATATAATTGGTGACCTAAAGAAGGTAACCAACTTTAAGTTAACAGCGGGAGCATAAAACGTAAATCCAAAACATAAGTTCCATAGTTCATAAGTTTAAAGTCTAATACGTAAGTTTAATAAGTTCATAAGGATTTAATGTTTAGCACGGGACATAACAGTCCATATCCCACAACGACCTCCTCCTCGTGCAAGCTCCATAAGCATCTAACGACCTGTAAGGCATGTAACAACGAGTCAACAACAAAGTTGAGTGAGTTCACGTTTGGTTGTTTAGTTTTAAGTTGTTTCCGAAAAACATGGTTTGTCTTTTGCTGGCTTACTTGCCGTGGGGGTTACCCCATAGTTGAAAATTTGATTAACCAATTCCTTCGTTATTACCCAAACCATATTCATGATCAGTGGGGGCTTCCCCATGTGAACCACTAGACCGTTACCATATCGACAACTGACGAACAATAGTTGTGCCCTACGTCAATGTCTATCATCATTGACAATTTGCCATAGTCCATTAGTACACACCCGTCCGACTGGCACGGTGTGAGGTTTGTTAAACCTAATAGCGCTATTAACTAATGACCCGCTCGCCATTGGCCTCGGCGATTAAGTCGATATAAAATGAGGGACTTCATGATAGAGTTTTGTCTAGTAAGTTTTAAGGTTGTTGTCCTACCCAAGGAGGACGAACGTACGTATTCTACCCAAGGAGAATACGCAGGATTAATATTGGCATCCTACCTATGGAGGATGGCGGTACATATCCTACCCAAGGAGGATATGTAGGTTCCGTTATAATTCTTTAACCCATTCCCAACCACCGGGAATCCCATGCCTTAGAAAGTGTGTGAACTCACCTTGGTTTGCTCGGTTAGATTAGTGACTCTAATAATCAGAAATCAAGCATGTCCTAATAAGGTACGGATAACAATCAGTTTCTCATGCATAACACGTATCCTACGTATGGTTTATCTACTCATTACTTCTATCACATACCACACAACTCTAACGTCAAGGTACTTTGTTAAGTTATATTATTTTACCCTAATATAACTATCTCACAAAATAAACAAGTATCCACACAAGTGTTCTAGTATAGAATATATATTCTATATATATATATTTAACCATTTTACTTGCAAAAATCAATCTTCGATACTTTGTATTTTTGTAACAAAACTCATGGCGAAGTTTATTTTGAAAAATACAGTTAAAACGTATTTGTGAACACTTGTTAGAAAAATAGTTTCTAAGTGTTGGAATTTTTAGAAAATTTTGCCAGAGTCTCCTTTGTAATTGGAGGCGTCCATGCTTATTAGCATATCATTTTCTTTTCAAAAATTTATCCAAACAATCCTCAATCAACAATATACAATCTCTACTTACCAAACTTGTTAAAACAAGTATAAACTACCAACTCATGAACTTGAAAATTTATAAAAATGTGTAGTAACTTACTAGTGTATTTAGTAAGTCTTGTTACCCATTTAAAGTGTGATTACTTCTTTAAAAACCCCATTTTTAAAGAATATGATTCTTTACAACTTATGTTCATATTTTCTAAAAATACTTCTTCATGTATTTTTCTTGTTACACATGTGTTTCTTTACTTTGTTAACCACCAAAAATGATGTTTATTTATGTAAGAACCAAGATTTAGTGAACTTGTATTTTAACTTGGTTTCTTGGTAAATCATACTTAAAACATTTAGATTTACAAGATTTTAAACCTTCTTTGTTCATCATTTTACAAGAAGCATTATATTCATTCAAGTTCATGACTTTAGTGAGGATGATTCATAACCTTTAACATGTTTATCCTCTCATCTTGCTAGATTATGTTTTTAATCATGATGTAGCAAGATTACATGATGATCAACATCATTTCTACAAACAATCAACAATCAACAAGTATATCAACACTAAACAACATGATTTCTTCATAACTTTAGCTTATGTTTATGTTTCAAGTTCAAGTTTCTTAGTGTTCTTTAAGTTTATCATCATGTAACCTACTTTAACCACTTAAGTAAGATGAAATATGAAGGGATTCAAGTTCTTACCACTAGCTGAAGGCTAGGGATGTTCAAGAAAAGAAAAGTGATGGTTAATAGCAAACAAAGGTCCTTGAACTTCCGAAAGCTCCAAGCTTCTTTGTGCACCTTCTAACACCCTTGTATATGTGTGGAATGGATGAGACTTGATTGAATGATGGTGGTGTATGGGTGGTTGTTTTCGGCCGAAACAAAGAGAGGGAGAGATGAGAGAGTTTTGTTGATGGTGTGAAGATGTTAATGAAGGTTAGAACCTTTGGATTTATAATGAAAACTCCCAACATTTTATTAACTAAAGGTTAATATGTTCCAAAAGGACTAAGCACATCTAATTAATTATTCAATAAAATCATGGGGGTGGGTCCCTCTAGGGTGACCGTCGAATTGGGGGGGGGGGGGTTAAAGGGTTGGATTTCAACTGAATGGTTAAGGAAACTAGTTAGAATCTAAGTATAATAGTTAGGTGTTTAGGTGTTATGTAATAACATAGTGTGTTATGATGTTCGGGAACCATAACTAGTTCAGAAAAATAAAAACAATGCTTCTAGCATTATTTTGGTGTTCCGGGTAATGTCCGGTTGTTCGGTTTGATACTGGTTCGTTAAAGTGCTAAGTTATCCCGTTTAGTGTCCTATATAACACTTTTTGTAACATTTTTAATTCCCAACACTTGGGAAAGCATACATGATTATTTAGTCAATTTTCTGCACAAGACTAGTATGTTTATAAGCACATGTAAGTATGACGCAGTAATCAGAAAGCAGTTAAGTAATTCAGCACCGTCATCAAGCACTTTAATTATCATTAACAAATCGTACGGATACATGTAATTATGAGGGTTGTCACATTCTCCCCCTGTTAAGAGAATTTCGTCCCGAAATTTAGCACGTGGTTACTGAGGAAGCTAGTTAAGTTGTGTGTTTTCCTGGTTTTCCTGGGGTGTCACATCATCCCCCCGTTGATTTGGAATTTCGTCCTGAAATTCTGCAGTAGCTTCAGCCTCAGTAGTGGTTGCACTTTTCTTAAACAACTGGGGATACTTGAGTTTCATTTGGTCTTCTCGTTCCCAGGTATACTCTGGGCCTCGACGGGAATTCCAACAAACTCGAACAAGAGGTATTCTGGTATGCTTGAGAATCTTAACATCTCGATCAGTAATCTCTACTGATTCCTTGACGAATCGCAGCTGGTCGTCGATAGTGAGCTCCTTGAGAGGAACTATGAGGGTCTCATCTGACAGACACTTCTTCTGATTCGACATGTGGAATACCTTGTGAACTCCGCTGAGTTCTGCAGGTAGATTCAGCTTGTAGGCGACTTTGCCAATTTTCTCAATGATTTCGAACGGTCCGACATAACGCGGATTGAGTTTGCCTCGTTTTCCAAAACGAACTACACCTTTCCAAGGTGAGACTTTGAGTAGCACTCGATCCCCAACCTGGAACTCGAGTGGTTTTCTACGTTTATCAGCATAGCTTTTCTGACGGTCACGAGCTGCCGCCATTCGTTGTCGTATCTGAGCAATCCTCTCGGTCGTATCTACTACAAGTTCTGGGCCTGTGATTTGACTGTCACCAACCTCTGCCCAACAAAGAGGTGATCGGCACTTCCGTCCGTACAATGCCTCGAACGGAGCAGCCTGGATACTGGTGTGGTAACTGTTGTTATATGAAAACTCCACTAACGGGAGGTGTTTTTACCAGCCGTTACCAAAGTCGATTACACATGCCCTAAGCATGTCTTCAAGGGTTTGGATGATGATTTCAGATTGCCCATCTGTCTGTGGATGATATGCCGTGCTCATGTCTAATCGAGAACCAAAGGACTTGTGCATAGCTTGCCACAACTCAGATGTAAAACGTGAGTTGCGATCAGAAATGATGGAGGTTGGCACTCCATGCCTTGATACTACTTCCTTTAGGTAGATATATGCTAGGGTAGAAAACTTATCCATTTCCTTGATAGCCAGGAAATGTGCAGACTTGGTCAGTCGGTCCACGATCACCCAAATGGTATCATTTCCGCGTTGAGATCTAGGCAGGCCAGTAACGAAATCCATGGAAATTTGCTCCCATTTCCATTTAGGTATCTCTGGTTATTGAAGTAGACCTGATGGTTTCTGGTATTCGACCTTGACCCTAGCACAAGTCAAGCATTTACTGACGTAGGTTGCTATGTGGGCTTTCATGCTAGGCCACCAGTATGTAGTCTTTAGGTCGTGGTACATCTTATCTGAACCAGGATGTACTGAATAACGAGACTTATGTACTTCATCCATCACAAGCTCGCGTAAGTTTCCATAAAGTGGAACCCAGATGCGTCCGTTAACATAGTAGGCGCCGTCTTCCTTTTGTTCTAACCGTTTCCTTGATCCTCGCAGGGACTCAGCCCTGATGTTTTCTGCTTTCAATGCTTCAACCTGAGCATCTCGAATTTGAGCGGGAAGGTTAGAGTGAATGGTAAGCTGTAACGCACGTACACGCTTAGGTATAGTATCCTTTCGACTGAGGGCGTCAGCCACAACATTGGCTTTGCCCAGATGATACTTGATCGCACATTTGTAATCATTCAAGAGTTCGACCCATCGACGTTGTCGCATATTTAAATCCTTTTGCTTGAAGATATGCTCGAAACTTCTGTGATCGGTGTAAATGGTGCACTTGGTACCGTACAGGTAATGTTTCCATATCTTAAGTGCGAAAACAACTGCTCCTAATTCCAAGTCGTGCATAGTGTAGTTCCTTTCGTGAACTTTAAGTTGGCACGATGCGTAGGCAATGACCTTGTCACGTTGCATCAACACACAACCGAGTCCTTGGATGGAAGCATCGCAATAAACCACAAAATCATCTGTGCCTTCAGGCAATGAGAGGATAGGCATGCTACAAAGTCTATCTTTTAAGTGCTGAAATGCAGATTCCTATGCATCACCCCAACGGTAGGTGACACCCTTCTGTGTTAGTGAAGTGAGAGGTTGCATAATATTAGAGAAATCCTTGATAAATCTTCTGTAGTAGCCTGCCAAACCCAAGAATTGGCGGATTTCTATTGGTGTACGGGGTGCAGGCCAGTTCTTGATCGAGTCAACCTTGGATGGATCAACATGAATCCCATCCTTGTTTACCACGTGGCCTAGGAAATGTACTTCACGAAGCCAAAAGTCGCATTTCAAAAACTTGGCATACAGTTGCTCTGCTCGAAGAAGTTCCAGCATAAGTCATAGATGCTGCTCGTGTTCCTCCTGACTCTTAGAATAGATCAGGATATCGTCGATGAAAACAATAACGAACTTATCCAGGTAGGGTTTGCATACTCGGTTCATGAGATCCATGAAGACCGCAGGTGCATTTGTCAACCTGAAAGGCATGACCAGAAACTCGTAATGGCCGTAACGAGTTCTGAATGCTGTTTTGGAGACGTCCTCCTCTCGGACTCTCAGCTGATGGTTTCCTGATCTCAAATCAATTTTAGAGTAAAAGCTCGATCCTTGCAGCTGGTCGAACAAGTCGTCAATACGTGGAAGAGGATAACGATTCTTCACGGTCACCTTGTTAAGTTCGCGATAGTCAATACACATTCTGAAAGTACCGTCTTTCTTCTTCACGAATAACACTGGAGCTCCCCAAGGCGAAGAGCTAGGACGTATGAAACCCTTTTCCAAGAGTTCTTGTAGTTGCGTGGACAGTTCTTCAAGTTCTGATGGAGCTAGACGATAAGGTGCTCGAGCTATGGGCGCTGCTCCAGGAGCTAGCTCGATTTGAAACTCGACTTGTCGATGAGGCGGAAGACCAGGTAATTCCTCAGGAAATACCTCAGGAAAATCACGCACAATACGAATATCTTCAATTTTCTTCTCTTCCATTGATGCGTCAGTAACGAGTGCTAGAATGGCAGCGTGGCCCTTTCGCAAACACTTCTGGGCCTTAAGGAAGGAGATAATGCCTACGACAGCACCACTCTTGTCGCCATGAATCACGAGGGGTTCTTCACCAGAACGAGGGATGCGGACAATCTTCTCGTTGCAAAGAATTTCCGCTTGCTAATGAGATAACCAATCCATCCCAATAACAACGTCGAAACTACCCAGAACGATAGGAATAAGATCGATAGAGAAGGTCTGACCAGCTAAGACGAGGTTACAGCCCTTAACTATGTGTGTGGCTTCAAGACTTTTACCGTTTGCTAGTTCTACCGTGTGTTTGGTGTTTAGGAGTGTTGGAGTGCGCTTAAGCATTTGGCTAACTTTTAAGGACACATAACTAGTATCGGCACCCGAATCAAATAAAACAGTAACAAAGAAGTCGTCCAGAAGAAACTTACCCATCACAACGTTGGGATCGTTCCTTGCATCACCCTGACCCAGCACGAACACACGTCCCCTGGCACCATTGCCATTATTGTTACCCCCGTTGTTGCCTCTATTATTGTTCCCGTTTCCTTGGTTGTTGTTGTTCTGATTCTGGTTCAGCTGAGGACAGTTCCTCTTAAAGTGGCCTTCAGTGCCACACTGAAAGCATCCTTTATTGCCCTGTTGTTGCTGCTGCTGGTGGTTCTGTGGAGCTTGTTGTTGTTGTTGGCGATTCTGATTTGCCAGTCGCGTGCTCCTGCAATCCTTTGCTTCATGACCAAAATTTGTTACACCTCAGGCAACGACCCTTGTGGCACTGCCCGCTGTGGTGCAAATTACATCGATTGCACTTAGGGTGATTTCCCTTGTACCCACCCTGACCTTGATACCCAGAAGACTGCTGACCGGGGCTCCTATACTCATCTGTCTTTCGCTGCTGGGACTGAGACTGAACTGAAGTAGAACCCTTGCCTGAATTTCCATCCCACTTGCGCTTGTTATCATTGGGAGCATCAGTAGGAGTAGCGCTGATACGCTTGGGCAGCTTGTTCTGTTCAACTGCCTGATCAGTGAGACGATGAGCCAACCAGATGATTTGCTGAATGGTACCCAGGTTAGTTGAAGTCACATGACTCTGAATCTCTGGTACAAGACCCTTGAGGTATAGCTCAATACGTTTGATGGGAGGGTCCACCATAGTAGGACACAAGATGGTCAGCTCGTTTGACCTCTTCGTATACGCCTCAATCTCAGACCCCGTCATCTTCAGATTGAAAAATTCCACCTCTAGCTTGTGGATGTCGTCACGACTACAGTACTCTTCCTTGATCAATTCCTTGAAGTCATTCCATGGGGTGGCATTAGTAACCGCCAACCCTAGCAGTTGAACCTGTGCTTTCCACCAGGTTAACGCAACACCTTCAAGTGTTCTAGTAGCAAATTTCACCCTACGATCTTCAGGGCATTCACACATCTCAAAAACAGACTCAAGCTTCTCAAACCAGTGAAGAAGGCTTACAGCTCTTTCTGTGCCGCTGAAAGTACTAGGTCGGCAATCCATGAATGTTTTGAACGTGCATACAGGAGGATGAGCATGTTGACCTGTTATGCAAGAATAAAAGACAAGGTTAAGAACGAGGGTTGGTTTGCGGAGGTAGGATCTAAACGTCCTAAGATGGGTTGATATGGCAGGTTATACCTCCTGTAGGGACAGTTACGAGTGCCTCAGCCACTCGTTCGTTAATTAGAGCCGTCAGCTGGGCTTGAGTTAGGTTGATACGTCCTCCACGTCCGTTCATGATCGTCACAACGAAGCAACGTAAGTGAGAAAAGTGTCGCGAAAGTGTGTAAGTGTGGGACGACAGTAGAGAGTAAGCACACAAGGTTCAAATAACAGTTATCACGTTAACTAATGCACAGTGTGAACTATCTAACTGACAATATAACATAAAACATACCACCCATTGTGTCGAGTCTTGCACGTGAAGCGAAGCGTCGTTGTGGATCGTTGAGCACTGTACAGGTTATAGTCTGGTTTTGTCAAAAAGCTTTTCCCATTTTAAAACCAAGTTCACAATAACCAATGGCTCTGATACCAATCTGGCACACCCCCAAAATCCACCATGCGGAGTATCACCGCTTGGAGGCGTGACATGACCAGGATCGAGCCACCAATCATATTGAACAACGTAATTAAGTAAATAAAACCAACCACAATATAATTGGTGACCTAAAGAAGGTAACCGACTTTAAGTTAACAGCGGAAGCATAAAACGTAAATCCAAAACATAAGTTCCATAGTTCATAAGTTTAAAGTCCAATATGTAAGTTTAATAAGTTCATAAGGATTTAATGTTTAGCACGGGATATAACAGTCCATATCCCACAACGACCTCCTCCTCGTGCAAGCTCCATAAGCATCTAACGACCTGTAAGGCATGTAACAACGAGTCAACAACAAAGTTAAGTGAGTTCACGTTTGGTTGTTTAGTTTTAAGTTGTTTCTGAAAAACATGGTTTGTCTTTTGTTGGCTTACTTGCCATGGGGGTTACCCCATAGTTGAAAATTTGATTAACCAATTCCTTCGTTATTACCCAAACCATATTCATGATCAGTGGGGGCTTCCCCATGTGAACCACTAGACCGTTACCATATCGACAACTGACGAACAATAGTAGAGCCCTACGTCAATGTCTATCATCATTGACAGTTTGCCATAGTCCATTAGTACACGCCCGTCCGACTGGCACGGTGTGAGGTTTGTTAAACCTAATAGCGCTATTAACTAATGAGCCGCTCGCCATTGGCCTCGGCGATTAAGTCGATATAAAATGATGGACTTCATGATAGAGTTTTGTCTAGTAAGTTTTAAGGTTGTTGTCCTACCCAAGGAGGACGAACGTACGTATTCTACCAAGGAGAATACGCAGGATTAATATTGGCATCCTACCTATGGAGGATGGCGGTACATATCCTACCCAAGGAGGATATGTAGGTTCTGTTATAATTCTTTAACCCATTCCCAACCACCGGGAATCCCATGCCTTAGAAAGTGTGTGAACTCACCTTGGTTTGCTCGGTTAGATTAGTTACTCTAATAATCAGAAATCAAGCACGTCCTAATAAGGTACGGATAACAATCAGTTTCTCATGCATAACACGTATCCTACGTACGGTTTATGTACTCATTACTTCTATCACGTACCACACAACTCTAACGTCAAGGTACTTTGTTAAGTTATATTATTTTACCCTAATATAACTATCTCATAAAATAAACAAGTATCCACACAAGTGTTCTAGTATAAAATATATATTATATATATATATATATATATATACTTAACCATTTTACTTGCAAAAATCAATCTTCGATACTTTGTATTTTTGTAACAAAACTCATGGTGAAGTTTATTTTGAAAAATACAGTTAAAACGTATTTGTGAACACTTGTTAGAAAAATAGTTTCTAAGTGTTGGAATTTTTAGAAAATTTCGCCAGAGTCTCCTTTGTAATTGGAGGCGTCCATGCTTATTAGCATATCATTTTCTTTTCAAAAATTTATCCAAACAATCCTCAATCAACAATATACAATCTCTACTTACCAAACTTGTTAAAACAAGTATAAACTACCAACTCATGAACTTGAAAATTTATAAAAATGTGTAGTAACTTACTAGTGTAACACCTCGAAAATTTCGGGTTTAATATTAAATCGACACGTGTCATGTAAGACAAAACGCGTTGAAAACCCGGATTTAATAAAGATGTTTGGGTAGGATTTAAAGCGGCGTCATGTTAAATCGTTACCTCTGAACGACCTTATTTTGATCCCAAGACCCAATTAAATATTACACACACCTATGATGCTCTCAATTCAGTAAATTATTGTCATTGATAGGATTCAAAATGCAAGGTAGGATCCTACGAAGAAATGAATGATAAACCGTCATTTTCGGGTCTTGTTTTTGGATTGAAAGGAAACAATACTTCATGGTGGGGTTTAGAACAGTACAAAGGCATTCTTAGAGACCCTCAATTGACAAATTATTGTTCCAAAATCGTGCAAGTGGGTTATATGGTCAAAACTTCAACAAACAACAACAAACAAAAATTTTGATCAGCGAAGGCGTCGCGTGACGCGACGGCCCCTCGCGCGACGCGAGGGGTGCCCAGCGACAGCAGACCTGCTGTTGGCTGTTGGGTGCGAATGTGACCTCCTTGGCCGGTTTTTCTTGCACATACATGGCCCCTAGACATCCCTACACACTAATTACAAGTGTTGATCAATTGTGGATGGCCCTAGACTTGGTTGTCACTTGCTTGTGGTGCTTGATTCTTGTATATAAAGACCCTTCATGTCACAACATTTTCCACACATCATATTCAAGCAATCTGAGCATTGGAGGAGCTTACAATCTGATTGAAGGCCTTCCTAATCATTCATCAACCATCTAGTAAGTTGCCTAACCTTTCTAAATTAATTCTAGCTTAGTAATTAGCTTAAAAGTCAAACCGACGTAACTACGGTTTGACTTCGCGATTAATTAGCGATAGCTCAGTCGTGTGTCGAATTAAAAGTACCGTTAGATAGGTAATTATATGGGTATTAAACCCTTATAAGGGCAAGTACCAAATCCAGACCTAACTAGGTCGTTTGTCGGGTCAAACGTTGACCGAAAAAGTCAACAGAATTACAAAATGCGATTTAATGCACGACTAGCAATACGCGAGGCGTGCAACCTGTTTTAAACTTAATATAACTTGGTAATAAGTATAAAAACTTGTCTACGCTTGCCCGACTCGACAAATTTCTGTTTAAACCCGGTTCGGAACCGAAAGACGCAAAACTTTGACTTTTGCGTTGACTTCGGTTCTGACCCGTTTTAGTTGGAATTAGACATGCCTTAAAGTCTCATTAGGGTTGGGTTACATGCTAGTATAAGTCTCTGTACTTGTTTCATTGATTATCCGATGCATGCGCACGTTTCCGTTAATCGCTTAAATTGGACCATAATGCCCTTATGACCCTACAACGAGAATTTTGAAAATGTGGAAGTACTATAATCTTAGTTACTGATTATTAAACATGCACGTAAATTTTCACGTCAATCGGAGGTCTAGATTATGAGATATGCGCATTAGCGTAAATATTAAGCTTTTTATTAATTAAACGGCGCGATTAGCGCATAGCCTATCTAAACCCGATTTTCGGTACCAAAACTTTTACCCACTGATGTTAAATAATATTTTGGGATTTTTGAAGATTTTTAATTATTTTTAAACTGATCTTAAGCTAGGCTTATCGCATTGATTCGGTTAATACCGAATATGCCCTTTTAGGCTATAAAACGAGTTTTACGAATCCGTTTGATTCCAATCCAATGGCCACTGATCTAAAATAATAAATATAGGATTTTGAGCCTGTTTTACTGATCAGAAAACTCAGATTGGTATTTTAACCCGTACGTCGCTTAAAACGGCTTTATACGCGTATTAAACGCATAGTTTGGTATTAAAACCATTTTGACACGTAAGACTTAATACCAATAGACATAACCTGTTAAATTAAGATATTTTTCTGATTTAATCAGACCCATACCTCAGAAGTATTATAAGTCTCTTTTATAACCTTTAAAATGACCAAAATACCCCTACGGGGCATAATTAGGGAATAAACTCGTTACGGGCATTATGGAAGATATCATAATGATATCACAAGATATTTGAAGCGTATTAACTTAGGAAACCTGTTCACGACCCTTTCGGTTACCCGTTATGCATTTTACGCGTTCGGTTCGGTTTATGTAAATAGTTTGCATAAACTAGCCGAAACGGGTCAAACGATATCATTTTCATCTCAAAATCCAGAATGTGAGTAGTAAACCCATATTAAACAAGTCTTCAAACTTGTCGGGTCTAAATCACATTCTATCCGGTCTTCGCTTAATCGTGCGTACGAACCGCATCTTTGAAACTAGCCGGTCTAAGCTTAAGCATAATTAAAGACCCGCTAGGATTCTAATAGGTTATATTTAACCTTCATTCCAGATTAGGAGAAACAGTAAAAGCTACCTGCTATTTGATTATTGTGACTATACTTTGCATCAAGGTAAATACTTTTAACTTATTTTCCCTATACGGGCTTGGGTTACGGTACATAGCGTACCGCTTGATCGGGCATCAAATCTTCCACGCTTAGTGGTTAATTGAATAATTTGATCGGCTCGTTTTAAACAGATGTGTTTACTTTACAGCCTTTGGGGGGTTAATGACCATGTCCCGGATATCCTCGGCATTATCTTACGAGATTGCCACGACCTGAGCACGGGGTGTAGGCGTACTCCCGTGTATAACTCACTTACAGTGGTGTGTCTATTGATCTTTAACCCGGATACGTCCAGGCTACTGAACGCATAAGTAACACGTAATTCGTTAACAAGATTATTATATATCAAAATAATTCTCCCAAGTTAAACAAAATGTTTATGCCATGTGCATCCAAACCAATTTTCAATCATTTTATAAAATGAGTCAGTTGAATGTATTTACCAGTGTAAACTGACGTATTTTCCCAAAAAAGATTAAATGCAGGTACTAGGCGAAATAGGCTGGGAGTCTCCTAAGCATCACTAGAAGTCTCGCAAACTTAAGATGCCGATGTCTGTTGAACCATAAACAATATTTTTATTATTCGATCCTACTGTGGATAAACACCGGATAATTGTGACTTTGTTTACAATAAATAAATTCGGTTGTATCTTATTTAAATTTGCTTCCGCTGTGCATTATTATATTGTGTTGTTTGACTATTACGTTGCCAACCACGTCACGATACTCCCCCACCGGGCCCACCGGTGACACGTGGAAATCGGGGTGTGACAGGTTGGTATCAGAGCCAACACTGAGTGAATTAAACACTAGCCTTTTGTGTTTAATCTCAGTTACACAATTGCACATATCTAAACTTTCGAGTCTAGACTTATAACATAGGACAAATTCCACCTTTTCGGGTTTTTGTTTTGTCCTTTAAAATTTTATATTTTGCTATTGTTATCTCATACTTTATTGACAGAATAACAAAATGCCGCCAAGATTTTTACGTATGCGAGGACGAGGAGGAAAGGGGCCGACCACCGCCCCCAACGACCATGAAGCTGGGCCATCCAATACACGAGGTCCTATCCCCGCCGAGAGTGATGGTACTCGACGGAACCAGAGAGGTCTATTTCAACCGGCAAGACGGTCGACTTCGAACAGCTCGACGACTCCCGCCCAGGACTCCTACGGGCCACAATCAGAAAATGAGCCTAGAGACCCCCACCATTCGCACATACCGTTACAGCGATCTATGTCGCACCGCCCTTTTGGAGACCCCACTCCAATCTTTCAAGGCCAGTTTAACCCGGCGGATTATATACAAGAACCAGTGGGTTTTAACCCATTGGGGCCGGAGGACCATTTTTCTGGAGGGAACGATATGGATGAGGAAGACGACCCAGAAGAACCCGCATCAGGAACTCCCAACCACCCAATCGAGGTCTCGGATAGTTCCATTTATCACGGGCCACCCTATAATGGTCCAGATAGCTTCCAGGCTATCTTTACTCAGCACGAATGGTACTATACGCCTTCACACCATTCGTCGCCGCATCAGCAGCCGCACTATTCTCCGCCGCATGAGCAGCAGCAGCAGCATCATCAAGATTCCTCTGAGAATCACCAGTTTGAGGCAGTTACGCCACCGCCTCCACCGCCACCAGTTCAGCCGGCGCCTCCACAGCCGCAAAGACATAGGAGATCCGGAGCCCGGATGTCCACACGAAGAGAAGAGTTTCACTTTAACTCTCCTCTACAATCAAGTGGCAGAAATTATCAGCCGCTTCCAGAAGTTCCACAGATGGGTGAACCATCAAACCCCTTCGCGCAGCAACCGCCACCAATGGGTTTCGATAATCAGATACCAGCATACACGGGTCCTTCGATGTATAACCCGTTTGAGCTACCAACCCACACTAACCCCGGTTACGCTGAAGCCGACCCATACCTGGTAGCTGCTAATTACAACGCTCTTAACCCTGAAGGACCATATGGGGGTCCTTGGGGAGTAGGGTACCCAGTCCAGGGGTACCAGATGCCTACACAACCCCCGTTTTACCAACAACCCCCGCCGTCTCTACAAATGTCGCCACCACTGCATCAGGAGATCCTGCAAAGTATTAGAGAGGTGCGACATGAGGCACGGGAAGATCGACGGCGCAACCAGGGAATGTTCAAGACCTTGACGAACCTAATCAAGGGAAAGAGCAAAAAGGATCAGTAAATCCTTTATGTGTATATGTCTACTTTAAAATTAAGTCCCTGCGTGGACATTTATGTGTGTATGTTTGTTGTGTGTATTGACCCCTACGTGGGTCTATCTTTCCATAAACCCCTACGAGGGTAAGTTGTATGTTTAGTCCCTGCGTGGACTTATGTTTGTTTATGTCCCTACGTGGACAATTGTTAGTATGTTAACCCCTACGTGGGCATGTCTTCTGTAAGACCCCTGCGTGGGCATGTTGTTATGTTGTAGCTCCTACGTGGGCAAATTTCATGTGTGAAAGACCCGTTTAGGGCGATATGTAATGTTGTTATAAATTATTGGAGTGTTGTTTTATAAATTTCATGTTTGCCATTTGTGCATATATAATAATTATAAATGAAATAAATAAATTAAAATCATTCCTTTTAATCTGCCTAAGTAATTATTTAATTAAGAATCTTAAAGTGTGGAACCTAGCCTCGTGTCAAATATAAGACCGGGCCAAAATGGTAATACCGGTTTAAAAGATTCAAATTCTTGTTAACATCTTAAAACATGTTAACACTCCTGGCAGAAGTGATTCGTTAAAAATCACATGTCATTTTTTTAAAATGAATAAGGATTCTTTAGAAGTTTCCTAATCCAGTATAATGATCTCTGAATCCTGGATTTACATCATCAATTAAGGTGATCATATTCAACCATACGTGGTAAAATAGCGCCTACGGGCCATGCTCATTTCTATATAAGCCAAAAGACGGTGGTAGCTAGGACTCCCTGTCTAATAAAGGTAATGAGCTAGGTTCAAACCTTAAAAGTCTTGATTCTCAGAAATCATAGTATATTAAATTGTCCATGTGACCAAGCCTTATGTGCTAATATATATATTGTTATTGTTATATGTTTAGGATAAATTTAATTGAAATCCTAAATTAATACGATTAATGAGTTAACCAAGTAGGGTCTCTGTTACCATGGTTAACGAGTTACCCTAAGGGGGTAATTCTATAATAAACTTTCAAATAAAATATTGTTCTTGTTTCTGTAACAGTTCAATACAAATGGCAAATTCTAATGAAGTCAATAGCCCTACAGCGGCGCCAAATGAAAACGCCCAGATTACATTGACGGGCGCCGAACTAAAAGCTATCATTGATGGTGCTGTCACTCAAGCCTTGGATAGGCAATATGAAGAATACAGTGGTACCAGGAGTAGGACCCACTCCGTATCACACTCAAAGCCAAGAACACATTCTGAGGCTCATAACAAGCCTCCTCCCAAGAAGAACGGACCAAAGAAAGACGGTGATGACCGTCAGTCCACCAACAATCAAAGTGACCCATCCCAGCACTTGGTACTGCATCAAGGACCCCGTAACAAGGGTTGCACTTACAAATACTTCGTGTCTTGCAAGCCCCGGGATTTTACAGGGGAAAAGGGGGCCGTTGATTGCATGACGTGGCTGGATGAAATGGACACAGTGGTGGACATAAGCGGGTGCGCTGAACGGGATATAGTGAAGTTTGTGTCACAGTCCTTCAAAGGTGAAGCATTGGTCTGGTGGAGATCTCTGATGGAGGCCTCCGGAAAGATCCCGTTGTATAGCATGACGTGGGATCAATTCATTGCCTTGATCAAAGACAATTACTGCCCTCAACACGAGGTGGAAAAGATTGAATATGACTTTCTGTCATTGGTAATGAAGAACCTCGACTGCCAAGCTTACCTGACAAGCTTCAATACGCTGTCCAGGTTGGTTCCCTACCTGGTAACCCCCGAGCCAAAGAGGATCGCTCGTTTTATTGGTGGGTTGGAACCCGAGATCAAGGCCAGTGTTAAAGCTTCTCGGCCAGTTACCTTCAGGTCTGTAACTGACCTTTCCTTATCCCTCACACTTGATGCGGTCCGTCAGAGATCGCTGAGGAATAAGGATACTGAGAAGAGGAAGCGAGAAGATGATGGTTCGCGTTGGTCGAACAAGAAACACCGTGGGAGCGGTGATCGCAAGAAGGGATCGGAGTCGAAGAAAGATGGGCATCGTTCTGGAGAGAAGCCCACATGCAAAACTTGCAAGAAGAAGCACTTTGGAAAGTGCAGATTCGAATCAAACTCGAATAACGAATCAAGGTCTTTTGCTTGTGGTTTGTGCAAATCCAAGGAACACAAAACCTTGGATTGCAAGAAGATGAAGGATGCGACGTGCTATCGTTGCAATGAGAAGGGCCACATAAAGACTAACTGCCCCAAGAACAACAAGAAGCCTGAGGAGGCTAAGAAGACTAACGCCAGAGTCTTCAGGATGGATGCGCAGGAGGCTGTGCAAGATGATAACGTCATAACAGGTACATTCCTTGTAAATGATGTCTTTGCAAGAGTACTTTTTGATTCCGGTGCAGATAAGTCTTTTGTGGATCAGAAGTTTTGTAAATTGTTGAATTTACCTGTCAAAACCCTAAGCGTAAACTATGAGGTAGAGTTAGCAGATGGTACCATAGAAACCGTCTCTACTGTGTTAGATGGATGTACTATATCCATTAAGAACCATTCTTTTCCTCTGTCTCTACTTCCGTTTAAATTAGCTGGTTTTGACATAGTGCTGGGTATGGACTGGTTATCTCATAACCAGGCCCAAATCGTCTGTAAACAGAAACAGGTAGTAATAAAGACTCCGTCTGGTGAGTCACTTACCATTCGGGGAGATACCCAGTACGGACTGCCTGAGCAGGTGACTATGCTCAAGGCTTCCAAGTGTTTGAAGAGGGGATGTGTCATTTACATGGCGCAAGTGATTTTGGAGGAACCTAAACCGAAGTTAGAAGACATCCCTGTCATTTCTGAATACCCAGGAGTGTTTCCTGAAGATCTACCTGGCCTACCACCAGATAGACAAGTCGAATTCAGGATCGATATCATTCCCGGAGCGGCACCAGTTGCCAGAGCACCATACAGATTGGCACCCACCGAAATGAAGGAGTTGCGGACGCAGCTAGATGAACTGCTGGCTAAGGGTTTCATTCGACCTAGTTCATCTCCTTGGGGAGCGCCAATCCTGTTTGTCAAGAAGAAGGATGGATCGATGCGTCTATGCATCGACTATCGCGAGCTTAACAAGGTCACGATCAAGAATAGGTATCCATTGCCCAGAATCGACGATTTGTTCGATCAGCTTCAAGGGGCAAGTTACTTCTCAAAGATTGATTTGAGGTCTGGATACCATCAGTTGAAGGTTAAGGATGAAGACGTTCACAAGACTGCATTTAGGACTCGTTACGGTCACTACGAGTTTCTAGTGATGCCTTTTGGGCTCACCAATGCACCGGCTGCGTTCATGGATCTCATGAATCGCGTTTGCAAGCCGCACTTAGATAAATTCGTCATCGTTTTCATCGACGACATTCTCATTTATTCTAAGAACAAAGCTGACCACGAGAAACATCTTCGATGTATTCTCAAACTTCTGCATAAGGAAAAGCTCTATGCCAAATTCTCCAAGTGTGAATTTTGGCTTAGGGAAGTCCAATTTCTTGGACATGTGGTCAGTGAGCATGGTATCCAGGTGGATCCCGCTAAAGTGGAAGCTGTTATGAATTGGCAAGAGCCAAAGACACCTACGGAGATTCGTAGCTTCCTGGGATTGGCGGGTTATTACAGGCGTTTTATTGAAAATTTTTCAAGGATTGCTGCGCCCCTAACTTCCTTGACCAAGAGGAAAGTAAAGTTCGTTTGGGGCCCTAAGCAGCAAGAGTCCTTCGATGTTTTGAAACAAAGGTTGAGCAACGCTCCTGTGCTTACCTTACCGGAAGGCGCTGAAGAATTTGTAGTTTATTGTGATGCATCACACACTGGCATGGGGTGTGTGCTTATGCAGAAAGGCAAGGTGATTGCCTATGCATCACGATAGTTAAAGGTGCACGAAAAGAATTACACCACCCATGACTTGGAATTGGGTGCCGTTGTGTTCGCACTAAAACTGTGGAGGCATTATCTTTATGGAATCAAGTTTGTGATCTTTTCTGATCACAAGAGCCTCCAACATCTGTTTAACCAGAAAGAATTAAACATGAGGCAACGCCGTTGGATGGAAACTTTAAATGATTATGATTGTGAAATCAAATACCATCCCGGCAAAGCGAATGTAGTCGCTGATGCCTTGAGCAGAAAGGAAAGGGTTAAACCCATACGAATTAACGCCAAGCGTATGGAGATAAAGAACAGTTTGATAGAAAGGGTGTTAGCTGCACAGAAGGAAGCTGTGTTGGAAGCTAACTATCCTAATGAAAAGTTAGGAGTAACTGAGGAGCAGTTAACTCTTAGCAAGGACGGAATTTTACGGTTAAACGGACGAATATGGGTTCCAATTTTTGGAGGACTTCGTGATGTCATCCTCCAAGAAGCCCATAGTTCCAAATACTCCGTTCATCCTGGAGCTGACAAGATGTACCAGGATTTAAAGGCAAATTATTGGTGGATAGGCTTGAAAAAGTCTGTGGCCGCCCATGTAGCAAAATGCTTGACATGTGCGCAAGTCAAAGCCGAGCATCAGAAACCGTCAGGTTTGCTACAACAACCTGAACTTCCTACGTGGAAGTGGGAAATGGTAACTATGGATTTTATTACCAAGTTACCTAAGACAAGGAAAGGCAATGATACAATATGGGTTATAGTTGACCGACTGACTAAGTCAGCTCATTTCTTACCCATCAAGGAGACTTATAGCTCCGATATGTTAGCCCAGTTATACGTTGACAAGATTGTAGCCCTACACGGCATACCTGTAGCTATTATCTCTGACCGGGATACTAGGTACACGTCACATTTTTGGAAGAGCTTCCAGCAATCTTTGGGCACACGTTTGAACTTTAGTACGGCTTACCATCCTCAGACTGACGGTCAGAGTGAGCGTACTATTCAAACGTTGGAAGACATGCTGCGTGCATGTGCGATCGATTTAGGAGGTAGCTGGGATAAGAACCTACCCTTGATCGAATTCTCCTACAACAATAGCTACCATACCAGCATAAAGACTGCACCTTTTGAGGCATTATACGGTAGAAAATGTAGATCGCCAGTTTGTTGGGCGGAAGTGGGAGAAGTCCAGTTATCAGGACCAGAGATCGTGTTCGAAACGACGGACAAGATTGTCCAGATTCGTAACAATCTCCAAGCTGCTCGGAATAGGCAGAAGAGTTACGCGGATCCAAGTCGTAAGGACTTTCACTTCGAAGTAGGTGACAAAGTCCTACTTAAAGTGTCACCCTGGAAGGGGGTGATGCGATTTGGTAAGAAAGGCAAACTAAGCCCGAGATACATAGGACCTTTCGAGGTTATCGAACGTGTCGGGTCAGTTGCCTACAAGTTGAACTTACCAGAAGAGCTCAGTGGAATTCACAATGTGTTCCACATCTGCAATCTAAAGAAGTGTTCCGCTGACGATACACATGTCATGCCACATACAGATGTGCAAATAGATAAGAGCTTAACATTTGTTGAAAAACCTTTGTCGATTGAAGATCGACAGGTAAGGAAGCTTCGGAGAAAGCACATACCTTTCGAAAAGGTCAAATGGGATGCCCGAAGAGGTCCCGAGTATACGTGGGAGTTGGAATCCACCATGAAAGAAAAGTACCCTTACTTGTTTCAGTAAATCTCGGGTCGAGATTTATTTTAAGGGGGTGAGGATGTAACACCTCGAAAATTTCGGGTTTAATATTAAATCGACACGTGTCATGTAAGACAAAACGCGTTGAAAACCCGGATTTAATAAAGATGTTTGGGTAGGATTTAAAGCGGCGTCATGTTAAATCGTTACCTCTGAACGACCTTATTTTGATCCCAAGACCCAATTAAATATTACACACACCTATGATGCTCTCAATTCAGTAAATTATTGTCATTGATAGGATTCAAAATGCAAGGTAGGATCCTACGAAGAAATGAATGATAAACCGTCATTTTCGGGTCTTGTTTTTGGATTGAAAGGAAACAATACTTCATGGTGGGGTTTAGAACAGTACAAAGGCATTCTTAGAGACCCTCAATTGACAAATTATTGTTCCAAAATCGTGCAAGTGGGTTATATGGTCAAAACTTCAACAAACAACAACAAACAAAAATTTTGATCAGCGAAGGCGTCGCGTGACGCGACGGCCCCTCGCGCGACGCGAGGGGTGCCCAGCGACAGCAGACCTGCTGTTGGCTGTTGGGTGCGAATGTGACCTCCTTGGCCGGTTTTTCTTGCACATACATGGCCCCTAGACATCCCTACACACTAATTACAAGTGTTGATCAATTGTGGATGGCCCTAGACTTGGTTGTCACTTGCTTGTGGTGCTTGATTCTTGTATATAAAGACCCTTCATGTCACAACATTTTCCACACATCATATTCAAGCAATCTGAGCATTGGAGGAGCTTACAATCTGATTGAAGGCCTTCCTAATCATTCATCAACCATCTAGTAAGTTGCCTAACCTTTCTAAATTAATTCTAGCTTAGTAATTAGCTTAAAAGTCAAACCGACGTAACTACGGTTTGACTTCGCGATTAATTAGCGATAGCTCAGTCGTGTGTCGAATTAAAAGTACCGTTAGATAGGTAATTATATGGGTATTAAACCCTTATAAGGGCAAGTACCAAATCCAGACCTAACTAGGTCGTTTGTCGGGTCAAACGTTGACCGAAAAAGTCAACAGAATTACAAAATGCGATTTAATGCACGACTAGCAATACGCGAGGCATGCAACCTGTTTTAAACTTAATATAACTTGGTAATAAGTATAAAAACTTGTCTACGCTTGCCCGACTCGACAAATTTCTGTTTAAACCCGGTTCGGAACCGAAAGACGCAAAACTTTGACTTTTGCGTTGACTTCGGTTCTGACCCGTTTTAGTTGGAATTAGACATGCCTTAAAGTCTCATTAGGGTTGGGTTACATGCTAGTATAAGTCTCTGTACTTGTTTCATTGATTATCCGATGCATGCGCACGTTTCCGTTAATCGCTTAAATTGGACCATAATGCCCTTATGACCCTACAACGAGAATTTTGAAAATGTGGAAGTACTATAATCTTAGTTACTGATTATTAAACATGCACGTAAATTTTCACGTCAATCGGAGGTCTAGATTATGAGATATGCGCATTAGCGTAAATATTAAGCTTTTTATTAATTAAACGGCGCGATTAGCGCATAGCCTATCTAAACCCGATTTTCGGTACCAAAACTTTTACCCACTGATGTTAAATAATATTTTGGGATTTTTGAAGATTTTTAATTATTTTTAAACTGATCTTAAGCTAGGCTTATCGCATTGATTCGGTTAATACCGAATATGCCCTTTTAGGCTATAAAACGAGTTTTACGAATCCGTTTGATTCCAATCCAATGGCCACTGATCTAAAATAATAAATATAGGATTTTGAGCCTGTTTTACTGATCAGAAAACTCAGATTGGTATTTTAACCCGTACGTCGCTTAAAACGGCTTTATACGCGTATTAAACGCATAGTTTGGTATTAAAACCATTTTGACACGTAAGACTTAATACCAATAGACATAACCTGTTAAATTAAGATATTTTTCTGATTTAATCAGACCCATACCTCAGAAGTATTATAAGTCTCTTTTATAACCTTTAAAATGACCAAAATACCCCTACGGGGCATAATTAGGGAATAAACTCGTTACGGGCATTATGGAAGATATCATAATGATATCACAAGATATTTGAAGCGTATTAACTTAGGAAACCTGTTCACGACCCTTTCGGTTACCCGTTATGCATTTTACGCGTTCGGTTCGGTTTATGTAAATAGTTTGCATAAACTAGCCGAAACGGGTCAAACGATATCATTTTCATCTCAAAATCCAGAATGTGAGTAGTAAACCCATATTAAACAAGTCTTCAAACTTGTCGGGTCTAAATCACATTCTATCCGGTCTTCGCTTAATCGTGCGTACGAACCGCATCTTTGAAACTAGCCGGTCTAAGCTTAAGCATAATTAAAGACCCGCTAGGATTCTAATAGGTTATATTTAACCTTCATTCCAGATTAGGAGAAACAGTAAAAGCTACCTGCTATTTGATTATTGTGACTATACTTTGCATCAAGGTAAATACTTTTAACTTATTTTCCCTATACGGGCTTGGGTTACGGTACATAGCGTACCGCTTGATCGGGCATCAAATCTTCCACGCTTAGTGGTTAATTGAATAATTTGATCGGCTCGTTTTAAACAGATGTGTTTACTTTACAGCCTTTGGGGGGTTAATGACCATGTCCCGGATATCCTCGGCATTATCTTACGAGATTGCCACGACCTGAGCACGGGGTGTAGGCGTACTCCCGTGTATAACTCACTTACAGTGGTGTGTCTATTGATCTTTAACCCGGATACGTCCGGGCTACTGAACGCATAAGTAACACGTAATTCGTTAACAAGATTATTATATATCAAAATAATTCTCCCAAGTTAAACAAAATGTTTATGCCATGTGCATCCAAACCAATTTTCAATCATTTTATAAAATGAGTCAGTTGAATGTATTTACCAGTGTAAACTGACGTATTTTCCCAAAAAAGATTAAATGCAGGTACTAGGCGAAATAGGCTGGGAGTCTCCTAAGCATCACTAGAAGTCTCGCAAACTTAAGATGCCGATGTCTGTTGAACCATAAACAATATTTTTATTATTCGATCCTACTGTGGATAAACACCGGATAATTGTGACTTTGTTTACAATAAATAAATTCGGTTGTATCTTATTTAAATTTGCTTCCGCTGTGCATTATTATATTGTGTTGTTTGACTATTACGTTGCCAACCACGTCACGATACTCCCCCACCGGGCCCACCGGTGACACGTGGAAATCGGGGTGTGACAACTAGTGTATTTAGTAAGTCTTGTTTACCCTTTAAAGTGTGATTCCTTCTTTAAAAACCCCATTTTTAAATAATATGATTCTTTACAACTTATGTTCATATTTTCTAAAAATACTTCTTCATGTATTTTTCTTGTTACACATGTGTTTCTTTACTTTGTTAACCACCAAAAAATGATGTTTATTTATGTAAGAACCAAGATTTAGTGAACTTGTATTTTAACTTGGTTTCTTGGTAAATCATACTTGAAACATTTAGATTTACAAGACTTTAAACCTTCTTTGTTCATCATTTTACAAGAAGCATTATATTCATTCAAGTTCATGACTTTAGTGAGGATGATTCATAACCTTTAACATGTTCATCCTCTCATCTTGCTAGATTATGTTTTTAATCATGATCTCGCAAGATTACATGATGATCAACATCATTGCTACAAACAATCAACAATCAACAAGTATATCAACACTAAACAACATGATTTCTTCATAACTTTAGCTTATGTTCATGTTTCATGTTCAAGTTTCTTAGTGTTCTTTAAGTTTATCATCATGTAACCTACTTTAACCACTTAAGTAAGATGAAATATGAAGGGATTCAAGTTCTTACCACTAGCTCAAGGCTAGGGATGTTCAAGAAAAGAAAAGTGATGGTTAATAGCAAACGAAGAAGGTCCTTGAACTTCCGAAAGCTCCAAGCTTCTTTGTGCACCTTCTAACACCCTTGTATATGTGTGGAATGGATGAGACTTGATTGAATGATGGTGGTGTATGGGTGGTTGTTTTCGGCCGAAACAAAGAGAGGGAGAGATGAGAGAGTTTTGTTGATGGTGTGAAGATGATAATGAAGGTTAGAACCCTTGGATTTATAATGAAAACTCCCAACATTTTATTAACTAAAGGTTATTATGTTCCAAAAGGACTAAGCACATCTAATTAATTATTCAATAAAATCATGGGGGTGGGTCCCTCTAGGGTGACCGTCGAATGGGGGGGGGGGGGGTAAAGGGTTGGATTTCAACTAAATGGTTAAGGAAACTAGTTAGAATCTAAGTATAATAGTTAGGTGTTTAGGTGTTATGTAATAACATAGTGTGTTATGATGTTCGGGAACCATAACTAGGTCAGAAAAATAAAAACAATGCTTCTAGCATTATTTTGGTGTTCCGGGTAATGTCCGGTTGTTCGGTTTGATACTGGTTCGTTAAAGTGCTAAGTTATCCAGTTTAGTGTCCTATATAACACTTTTTGTAACATTTTTAATTCCCAACACTTGGGAAAGCATACAGGATTATTTAGTCAATTTTCTGCACAAGACTAGTATGTTTACAAGCACATGTAAGTATGACGCAGTAATCAGAAAGCAGTTAAATAATTCAGCACCGTCATCAAGCACTTTAATTATCATTAATAGATCGTATGGATACATGTAATTATGAGGGTTGTCACAGATATAAAGAGAGAAGAAGAAATTAGAAAAGAGGCTATTGGGAATCAAATAGACTTTGGAATGGATAAGGCTTCCTTGCAACTTCAAGCTCAAGTTGCTGCAACAATTCAAAAGTTGGCAAGCAGACCTCAATCCCCTAATTCATCAAAAATAAAACTTCTCCCAAGAAACCCACTAGACCCAAAAATAATAGAGTGGAAGTCTGACAAAAAGACCCACGTGTTGACTTTACTCATGTCTAATGGTAGAGTTAAATATATATATCAAGGGAGGATGCACTAGCTCTGAGTGTAGGTGACCTCCAAGATCTTTTGAACCTTCAACTTCAAAGGGATGAAGATGACACCGACTCCTTGAATTTTGAGCTCTAGTTTAAAGGGCAAATCAGGGAAAGGTTTATGAGAGAATAAAGATCACAATAAGGAAGTGTTTTGGCATCATTTGTTCTAGGGGGAGATTGTTGGCCCATGTAATCATTCCTTGAAGAACAGATGATACAAAAGCCAAAAATGGTTCTCAACAGTTGATCCACAATAAGCAGTGTTTGAACTTAATTCCATCCAATGGCAATGGCTTCTAACAACTGATGATCCTAAAGACTGTTATGCACAAAGACTGTTCTATCAAAGCTCTGCTAATTACAAAGACTGTTAAGGGCTATCAACTGCTGATTGTCAAAGTGCTGTTGAAGACAAAGTACTGCTGGAATCAAAGGCCTGATCAACCTAAAAAGAAAGCACTGCTCAGATTCATCAGTGATTAAAGCATCATCAGTGGATTGCTTCATCAGTGCTTAGTATAGTTTGTTTATCAATGCAACAGTGGATTGCTTCATCAGTGCTTAGTATAGTGTTCATGCATGCATAAGTTGAATTATTGTAATCTTTCAATCTTTTGACTATGAAAGCATTGTATGATCAAAGCTAATCTTTCCTTGGTTGTGTTACAAAGTTTTACATTCATTTCCGCTGCAATTATTTTCTGTTTTATGTTCTTCCGTTAATCATCATAATTAAAACAACACAATCAAGTCAAACTCAGATCCTAACAGTTTTGAGTTAAATTAAAAAAAAAACAAATTATGTGGGGTTAAAATTGCAAAAGGCAAAAACCTTTGGGTTATGAGTAAAAAATCAAGTTTTTTTTTTAAAAACACCAAAAGCCTATGGTACAACCAACCAAAGCTAAAAGTTGTTACTTATTTATAGCATTTTAATTTAATTTAATTTTAATTTAATTTTAATTTCAGCAAATATGGAGATAATCAAATAGGAAATATAGTTTGGCTTGAAAGGATAGGAAACAATAAGGTTATGACAAGTGTCAAAATTTAAAAATAAAGGGGAAGGGTAATTTAGTCAATTTTATCCAATATTCTCCCATCTTTTTTCCCTGTAACTTCAAAACCTATCATTTTCAAAACCCACAATCTTAAACATTTTCTTCACTTTCTATCTCAATAATAACTATATTATAGTGCGTTTTTCGTCATCAATAGTGATTGAAACACCCAATCAACGTGTTCTTCAACTTTTTTGAATAAACCTAGTTTAATTTCATACAATATCTCATTTTTTCCCGTGATTTTGAAGCGAATCACTCGATTATTTAAGTGTTTCTAGAATTCAAATTTCATCAATCGTTGAAGAAATCTTAAGAAATCGACTTCGATCTATGTAAGAAAATTTTAAATTGCATTTTTACGATCTGGGTTTTTGAATTGAGTTATTGTGTTTCACAAAGGAATGAAAAAACACTTTTTTTTTTGTATTTTCAGTCCATTGCGTTTTAGAAACAACATATTTTATTGTGTTTTTAGTCCATTGCGTTTTAGAAAAAAAGATATTTCTTTGTGTTTTTAGTCCATTGCGTTTTAGGTAAAACACATTTTTATGTGTTTTTAGTCAATTGCGTTTTATAATGAACACATTCTTTTGTGTTTTTAGTATATTGTGTTTTAGAAAAAACACATTTCTTTGTGCTTCTAGTCAATTGCGTTTTAGAATAAACACTTCTTTTGTGTTTTTATTATATTATGTCTTAGAAAAAAACACATTTCTTTGTATTTTTAGTCCATTACGTTTAAAAAAAGACTTTTTTTGTTTTTAGTCCATTGCGTTTTAGAAAAACACACAGTTCTTTGTGTTTTTAGTCAATTGCGTTTAAAAAAAAACATTTTTTTTATGTTTTTAGGCCATTGCATTTTGGAAAAAGACATTTCTTTATATTTTCTGGCTATTGCGTTTTAAAAATAAGACATTTTTTTTGTGTTTCTAGGCCATTGGGGTTTGATAAAAAAACATTTCTTTGTGTTTTTAGTCCATTGCATTTCACAAAAAAAGAAATTTCTTTGTGTTTTTCAGCCATTGCGTTTTAGAAATAACACATTTCTTTTGTGTTTTTTGTTTATTGCATTTTAGAAACAAGGCATTTATTTATGTTTTTTGTCAATTGCGTTTTAGAAAAAAGTCAATTTTTATGCTTTTTGTCCATTGCGGTTTACGCATTTGGGTTTTTGCTTTTTTTTTTTTTTAAAGAATATAGCAATAGTATACTCGTTTTAATGATAAAAAACACTCGTTTTTTGGTGAAATTTTTATAGAAAATAATGTCGTATGAAAGAGTTATTAACGTTTAAAAAACCAGGGGAGGGGAAATTAGATGAGAGAGAAACTGTTGATTTAGATTGACCAGAATACCCTTTCACAAACTCACGCGTCTCCTTCTTTTTTATCAATTATACCAATTTAATCCAAGCTCATGATTAATCAATTGATGGTCAACATTACTTCATAGCATTCCTAACAAAAATAAACCTCCTAGTATATCCTGACCTTCAACAAATATTAGAAAACATTTTATTTTTGGTGTAAATTACATCACATTTTCCCATTCCTTGTTTTTATACCAAATTTCAACATATATAAGAAAACCTCATTTACGTTTAAAAATGTTTAAGCGTTATCGTAGCCAAGAAGCAAATCGAAGCCACCACCACGCAAATGGGGCTGATAAACCTCTTCAGCTTCCCCTTGTGCATAATCACTCAACTAGGGGTGTGCATGTCGCAACCCCCGTCCCCTAAATACCCGGGAATGGGCGGCCGCGGCCATTTTCGGTAGTATCGGTATTTATCATTTTGGCAGCGAAAATTACATCAGGACCGTAGTTAGGAAATATTTTATCAGAGTAAAATACCACGCTTTTATAATATTAAACATATGGGAAAATCCCAAGTTTCAAGTACACACATTTTTATAGGGATAACCCCTATTTTATTTAAATAAAACATCTCTTTATTTTAAGTAACTTTATAGCCACTTTTCGAAGCCTTCAGTGCTGTCCAGCTGGCTTCTATTTGGCTTTCACATTTTGTTACCTGAAACGCGTTTAAAAACATTTTGTCAGTGGGAAATACTGGTGAGTGAATCCCAGTTTAATCAAGTTATGTAAAACCATTGTACAGTATTGAGGGAGGTCGCGTAATTACATTTGTTTCCATCTACTTTAATTACCACCCACGGTACTGTCAACCCGACTTGTGGTTATGTTACTACTCATAATGTAGTAACAAATTTTGTATACAAAACCCCAACATACCGACGATAATTGTAGAATACAAATACTCAATCACTATTTAATATATTACTAATTAAGTGAGGTTTTGTAAAAACAGTTTGCAAAAAGGAGATTACTCACTTTGCTGTCTTAGGGTTTTACTTAAGGATTTCCTGGTGATTATCTATTAATTACACAAATGCACACACGTTAGTATAATAACCTAATATTTACATTAGTAATACCCTCCCCGAGACGACAGTCCAACGACTACGTCGGGCAGAACCACGACAGCCGTTACGGAACCCTGGATCAATCGGACAGCGTATCTAATACGTAACCGGGGGTTATGATACTTACAACGAGGCAGGGCTTCGCTAATTAGGGGGGTATAATGCTCTAGAATAGCTTATATTATAAAGAAATTTGAGAGAGAAAGTTTATGTGAACGATTTCGACTGAACAGCCGATTGCATCTATTTATAGTGTCTGTCTGACACTTTGTCGCGCCCCGCGAAGCTTTTAACCAAGGGCTACGCGGCCCACGAGGGTGGCTAGGGTAGGCCCTAGATGATCCGACTCAAACCCTAGCTTCGACACAACACCCGACACGTGGCGGCACCGGGTGAGCTCTGGTGGCTAGATATCGCGCCTCGCGTAAACCCTTAAGGGTTCTTCGTGGCCCGCGAGCGATACTATTTTCTTGTTTTTATTTTATTTTTAATTATATGTGGTATTTTTGGGCTCGGTTTTTGCATACGGGGTATGTTTTAAGACATATAGGGACAATTTAAACATATTAGGGGTGTCAAAAAATTATTTAGGAGGATTGTTATATCCTCCCCACCTTGTTTTAGAACTCGTCCTCGATGTCTACCGGAAGGTGTGGATATTTCCTTTGCATTTCTAATTCAAGTTCCCATGTGTACTCTGGTCCTCTTTTGGAGTCCCATTTTACTTTTAATAGAACTAATCTCTTGTGTTTGAGGTTCTTGACTTTCCTGTCTTCAATTTGTAGAGGTCTTTCTACAAATTTTAACTGTTCATTTACCTCTATATCCTTAAGAGGTACTGCCAGTGATTCATCAGCTAAGCACTTCTTAAGATTACATACATGAAATACATCATGTATTCCTGCCATTTCTTCTGGTAGTTGTAACTGATAGGCTACTGGTCCTATTCTTCTAATAATCTTAAAAGGTCCAACATACCTGGGGCTTAGCTTTCCCTTTTTGATGAATCTGACTACTCCTTTCCAAGGAGAAACTTTCAATAATACCTTGTCTCCTACTTGAAATTCCAACGGTTTACGCCTGTTATCTGCGTAACTCTTCTGTCGATCACGTGCTGCTTTCAATCAATCCTTGACTTGAATGATCTTGTCCGTTGTTTCTTGTACTATTTCTGGTCCAGATAATTGCTTTTCTCCAATTTAAGCCCAACAAACTGGAGTTCGGCATTTCGTCCATAAAGTGCTTCTATTGGTGCAGCATTGATACTTGTATGATAGCAGTTATTATAAGAAAATTCTATTAACGGTAAGTGATCGTCCCAATTACCTCCGAAATCAATTACACAAGCTCTAAGCATATCTTCCATTGTCTGAATTGTCCTTTCGCTTTGTCCGTCTGTTTGAGGATGATAAGCTGTGCTTAGATTTAGCTTGGTTCCTATGGCTTTTTGGAAACTTGTCCAAAAATGAGAGGTAAAACGGCTATCTCTATCAGAAACAATTGATAAAGGAATTCCATGTAATGAAACTATTTCATTTACATATAACTTAGCTAACTGTTCCATACTGAAAGTTTCCTTCATGGGTAGGAAATGAGCTGACTTTGTTAGCCTGTCTATAATCACCCAGATTGTATCATTACCTTTTCTTGTTTTGGGTAATTTGGTAACAAAATCCATTGTTATCAATTCCCATTTCCACACTGGCATTTCTAACTGTTGCAACAAACCTGAGGGTTTCTTGTGTTCAGCTTTAACTTGTGAACAGGTTAGACACTTAGAAGCATAAGCTGCTATATCTTTCTTCATTCCTATCCACCAGAAATTCTTCCTTAAATCCTGATACATCTTATCATTTCCAGGATGCATCGTATACTTAGACTTATGAGCTTCTTCTACTATACGGTGGCGTATGTTTCCTAAGTTAGGTATCCACATTCTTTTCTTATGGAATCTCCAAATTCCATCTGTTCCTTGTTCTAGTTCCTTAATCATTTCTTTCAACTTCTTAGTATCATCCTTGATTACTGATTCTTGTGCTTTTCTAATTTGTTCATTTAAATCTACCTGTAGATTTAATTTAAGAGAACGTACTCTTTTTGGCTTTTCATTATACTTTCGATTTAAAGCATCAGCTACTACATTTGCCTTTCCTGCATGGTACTGGATATTACAATCATAATCACTAAGTATTTCCATCCAACGTCTTTGTCTCATATTCAACTCCTTTTGCCCGAAAAATACCTTAAACTCTTATGATCTATGAAAATGGTAAACTTACTACCATAAAGGTAATGTCTTCAAATTTTCAGGGCAAAAATTATAGCTCCTAATTCTAAATCACGGGTTGAATAATTCTCTTCATGATTCTTAAGTTGTCTAGATGCATAAGCTATAACCTTTTGGCGTTGCATCAACACACATCTATAACCTAACTTAGAAGCGTCACAATAGACTACAAAGTCTTCAGTTCCTTCTAGTAACGCTAGTATGGGTGCGTTGGTTAATCTTTGCTTAAGAATTCTAAATGCTTCTTCTTGTTTCGGTCCCCATTCAAACTTAACAGATTTACAGGTTAGCTTAGTTAAGGGAATGGCTATTCTAGAAAAATCTTAAATAAATCTTCTATAATATCCAGCCAATCCTAAGAAACTTCTAACCTCAGTTGGTGACTCAGGGGTTTCCATTTGGTAATTGCCTCGATCTTGGGGGGATCCACATGAATTCCATCATGATTGACTAAATGTCCAAGAAACTGTACTTGTTCTAACCAAAATTCGCACTTCGAAAACTTGGCATAAATCTTTTCTTTTCTTATTAAACTTAGAAGTGTATGCAGATGCGCTGCATGTTCCTCCTTACTCTTGGAGTAAATGAGAATATCATCTATAAAGACAATTACGAATTTATCCAAATATGGCTTACATATTCGGTTCATCATGTCCATAAATGCAGCTGGGGCATTGGTTAAACCAAATGGCATGACAGTAAATTCATAATGGCCATACCTTGTTCTAGAAGCGGCCTTAGGAATGTCTTCTTCTTTTACCTTTAATTGATGCTATCCTGAGCGTAAATCGATCTTAGAGAAAAATCGAGCTCCTTGCAATTGATCGAACAGATCATCGATTCTTGGTAATGGGTACCGATTTTTAATCGTGACCCTGTTCAATTTGCTGTAGTCAATGCACATACGCATTGATCCGTCTTTCTTCTTAACGAATAAGATCGGTGCTCCCCATGGTGATGAACTTGGCTGTATGAATCCCTTCTCCAGTAGTTCGTCTAACTGTGTCTTTAACTCTTGCATTTCTGCTGGTGCCAAGCGGTAAGGGGCTTTGGCGATTGGTGCTGTCCCTGGTAGCAGATGGATTCTAAATTCAACTTCCCTGTCTGGTGGTAGTCCTGGTAATTCTTCTGGAAATACATCTGGAAATTGAGATACTATAGAAATATCTTTCAATTCTTTTCTTTTAGTGTTAGTGATTATGGAAATCAAATAGACTAATGATGCTTTTCTTATATAACTTGCTGTAACACCCCGTGTTACGAAAGTCAAAGTCAAAGTCAAGATTGAAGTCAAAGGAAGAAAAGATTGCGAATTGCGATCTGTCACACCTTGCTTAATTATTGATTTGACTTCTTTGACTTGTAATCGAGTCTTTTATTTATCGCTTTAGTTGTATTATGTGGAGTATCTGTGAATAATCGAGGTTTAATCGATGTTTATCGTGTGTTTTATCGCTTATCGCATCGCAATTGCATTCGCAACTCGAGTTATGCTTTCTGGATATTGTTTTATGTGTGTTTGCTACTTATGTGTTACTTGTGCATGTTTATTTTATGTGGTGGGGATTAATCGAAACGCAATCGCTACTCTATCGCATCGCAATTAAATCGCAAACGCTAGACGCAAGTTAATTATGATGATTGTATGTTAGATATAGTATTTTGTGTGGATATCATTAATCTATAGCATCGCTCGCTCAAAACGCATTGCAACGCTCAACACGCGAATCAAAACGACAAAACTCAACACGTCGAACACTTGGATCGAATGGCCAACCGATCGAGTGGCCATCCGATCGAAGCGCCATCCGATCAGTGGCCAATCCGACCCTTGTGCACTTTCCTCTTTTGGAAACCCTATAAATACCCACCTATCACATCATTTGTGATGTGACAGCTCTCCCACTCGACCAGCCGCACTCCAGCCCTCATTTCTCTAGATTTCTCGCGATTCTTGTAAGTTCTCAACCCAAATCTTGTACTTCTATGATCTACACGCACTTCTTCATCTTTTTCACCTTTGAATCTTAACTTCTAACTGTGAAATCAACGGATTTGAGGTGTTCTAGGATGATGTCATCATGGGGTTCTCATGAACTCCAAGTTATGGCCTCAATCCACCAAGAACAACTTAGATCTGAAGGATTTCCACATGAATAAACAACAATTTTGCATAGATCTAAACATTTTCAAGGTTAAAGGGATTGAGAGATGCTTTTCCAACTTTCTTTCAACTCTTTTACATTCAATGTACTCAAAACCGATAAAATCGGAGCTCGTTCTGATCTTCTACTCATTCTTAGTGAGGTGTTAGTTCAAGATCTGAATTCTATCTAAGAGACAACCGATTTACGAGTTGAACATGAACTTCCATCTCGAACAGTTAACTGATCAGATTAGGGTGATTCCTGTTCGATCGGATTAACTGGGTCTTGATGGGGTTTCTGTTGTTTAGCACGTTGTCATACCGTCTCAAGCAAACCGCAGAAACTTAACAACTTTCAAGTTTGCAAAAGGATCAGATCGCGGGACGGATCGCTGTCCGATCGGATTGCCATCCGATAGAACAGCAATCCGATCGGATTGCACTTGAGGTTCAACACTTAACATTTTTTCAACATGTTCAAATCTAACGAATTGCCACCCGATCGGTAGACCATCCGATGGGATGATAATCCTGCTGTGAACTTGTTCTCTGAGAAATACCTCGCCAAACGGATCGCCATCCGATCGAACCGTCGTTTGATCGAACGACCTGAAAGGTAGAGATACTTCTCTGTTTTCAAAATGCTACAACGAAAACTTCAAATCCATCACGCACAAACACATCCTTACCAAACAAGATGTTAATCCGACTGAATGGCCATCCAATCAGATGACCATCCAAACGGATTGACATCCGATCGAATGACCATTCGATCGGATTACCTTTCGACACTTGGTTACTTTTCACCGTTTTACGGACCATTCTTCGCTTATGCTATCGTTAACTGTTCAGGCTAATCTCTCTCAGTGCTCCCTTCAATCCAAGAGAGTGTTTACTTGTAAACACTATCTGTGAGTATACTCGATCCCTTTTTGCTTTATGCACTTTTGGGTGTTACATACGTTACTTATTCAAATCAAAATCAACACATAACGCAAACACTATTTATACGCTAACCGCTATTGCATGTTACGTGTTATTCGATGAATGCTTGTATGTTATGTTAACACAGTGATTGTTGCCTGACACCTTAGCAACGATAGTACTATAGTTTGGACTCAGCACCTGTCATGGACATGGGTTGTTAAGGGCTTTACTTCACGTGTCCCAGTGGGGATATGTGTTGCGCATTCTACAACTCACAGTCACGTCTGTGCATATTTCTCTGTCGATAACCTACTAGCTTTCACTTTGCTACATGTTACATGCTGGTTATGCGTAATCGATTTCGAACTCTATTATACTATTAAACTTGTATGCTCACTTTTACACTATGTGTATTGACCTTTATTTTAACGTATGTGGCAGGTGTTTGAGATGCTAGGATGTTGCTTGCTTTACATGGAATCAAGTAGGATTGAGAGTCTAGAAACGAAGACAATTTATTTTGTTTAAATCTGAGTTGTCAGAACATGTTTTGTTTTGAGGATACCGATGTCTGTAATAATGGATTGCTTGAATGGGTTATGGTATGGGACATAATATTAACTATTCGATAATTTAGTTGTTATGGAATTTCTCTTGATAATCTGTTTCGCTCAGTGCCGCGCCCTAATGTTTCTGCCATTGGTTGGGGTGTGATAGATTGGTATCAGAGCCATAACTATAGGGAATTAGCAAGACTCGACCTAGTCCAGGCCGAAGTCTTAGAAACGACCTAGTCTATAGTCTAAGTACCAACAGACCAACTTGTGCATGCCCTGTAGGGGTTTTGTACGAGCTTACTAGCTATTCTCGCTCGCACTCACTACACTATCACTGCACATTACTTTCAAAATGAACGAGTGATTAGGCCGAGATGAGGTGTGAAAACCGCAAACTCTCGACTAAATTGCCTGTTCGACCCGCATTTTATCTATAAACAGGAGAATTTGCGTTGAATCAGGAGTGAAATCTGTACTTTAACACGAATTTTCCTCTAAATCTCGTGATTATATCACACAAACCGGAATAAAGTTACCAAGTTAGGGGTGAAACCCGAACCTTGATGACTCGTTCCATGCACTATTTTGGTTTTATGAAACTCTCACCAAGGTCTCGACGGACTCCAACGACTTGAGTCACGCTGTAACTGGAAGGATGCATGCCGATCGCCCAAAATCGAGGCGAGAGCACAGTTCCAAAAGTCAAAGTGTGCACTCGAAGTCCTTGTGAATAGTCAAAACACTTTGGGTAGTCAATGTCTACTAGCCAAGACAATCTATTTTCGATTTTATGTGTTACGATTCTAGATTTCGTCGCCGTTGCCTCTGATGTTTGTCGCTTTTATGTGGATTTTATGTGTCTTGTGTGGATTTTATCTAGTTATGAGTTTCGATTTTGGTGGATTATTCGCTTTTCTCTCTCGCCTTGATCGACACACACTATTCGCACTGCACATCTATCTCAATACGCTAACAAATCGTCACTACCATCGCATGCTATGTTACTCGCTATCTCGCTGATCGCACTCGCAACTCTCGAACGTTGTACGCAGCTTTGAAGGATAGGCGAATATGTGTAATAGGTGTAGGTGAATACATGCAAAATATAGTGTGGATTCTATGCTTACGTGCTTCTGTGCCTATGTGTTTACGTGCTTTTGTGATTATGTGCCTACATGCCTATGTGTTTATACGATTGGCTGTGTTCCTGAGCTTTAGTGGTATTAAGTACGTTGTAAGGAGAGATTCAAATATATAGCGTCTGAATCCTATGGCGATGTCTGTTGCAGACAATGTCATCATCTGGAACGCGCTCTTCTCGAACAGCTCGCTGCAATCACGATAACAAACGCATCGCCGCCCTCGTCGCTAAGAAAATGGTGAAAGTTATTCCGCAGATCGTTAGTGAGCTGAATGAGAATGCCAGCAAGTCTTCTGAAGATTCTAGGACTGATTCGCCAAAGTCTGCTTTTAGCTTCAAGCAATTCAAAGCCTGCAGCCCGAAAGAGTTTACCGGCGAAGATGGACCTATGACCATGTTCCAATGGTTTGATTCGATCGAGGTCACCTTGCGCCAGAGTGGCTGTCCAGATGATCTTCGCACTCTTAACGCTACAGGCGTCTTCCAATCCCGAGCTCTAGATTGGTGGACTTCCGAGAGAAACAAACGCGGAAATGATGCAGCTTACGGGCTGACGTGGGATTAGTTAAAGGACGTTATGATGCAAGAGTTGTGCCCTCCCCACGAGCACCAAAAGCTGGAGGACTAGTTCTGGCATATCTAGGAAAAGGATGGTGACAACGCTGGTTTAACTGCTCGCTTCAAGCAGCTAAGCATAATTTGTCTAGGTCAAGTTACTACGCCCGAAATCACCATCAAGAAGTATATCCGTGCTCTTCCGGATTGCGTGGCCGATTTCGTTCAAGCTGCAAAGACGACAACAATTGAGGAAGCCTACCTGCTCGCCGCTGAGATCAATGATAAGCGAGTCAAATCTGGTTACTGGGATAAAGCCTCCAAGAATCTGCATCAAGCTACCACTGTTCCAACCACTGAAGCCACCGCCGCTCCTCAGTCTTCAAAGTCCTCTCGTCGCAAGAGGAAGAACAGCAACAACAACAGTAGCAAGAATTGCGCTGTCACCGCTGCCGCTCCACTTCAAGCAGTACTTGCCCCACCGTAGCCTCAACACCGCCAAGTAGCGGCGCCGGTCACCCATGCACCGTCGGCCAAGCGTGCATACACTGGTCCTCACTCGGCTTGCCCTACTTGTACTTATCACCACCCTGTGGGAATCACTTGCAGATACTGTGTGCACTGCAGCATGTACGGCCACTTCACCGCCAACTGCCGTACAGGTTCACGTCAAGCACTAGCTCCAGCTCAAGGTCAAGCTACTGCTCAACAAGCTCTACTTCCTGCTCCTCAAGGCCAACAAGCGGCTCCTGCACTCGCGATCCATGCTAGAGCTTGCTTTGCGTGTGGTGATCCCAACCACTTCGCAAACATGTGCCCGAATCGAGTGGTGAAGCAAGAGCCACAACAGCAGCAGCCCCAGTAACAACAGCAACAATAACAGCAGTAGCAGCAGCAGCCAGCAGCCCGCGGACGTACTTTCAACATCAATGTCCGCCAAGCTCAAGCCGACAACAATGTGGTTAATGGTACATTCCTTGTGAATGGAATTTATGCTTTGTGTTTATTTGATACTGGAGCCAATAACTGTTTTGTATCGTTGGAAATCGAAAAGCTCCTTAATCGTAAGTGCGCCCATCTCCCCTCGACGTTCGATGTTGAAGTTGCCACCGGAAGAACCGTCGCTGTCAGTTCTGTTCTTCGTGATTGTACTCTCGAACTCAATAATCACATCTTTCCTATCGATCTTATTCCGATGCAGCTCGGTAGTTTTGACGTCATAGTAGGCATGGACTTTCTTCGCGAAAACCATGCTGAAGTTGTTTGTTTTGATAAGATGATTCGTTTCTCGCTCACGAATGGTGATCAACTTTATGTGTATGGTGAAACTCCTTCGAAAGGTCTCAAACTCATGTAATGTGTCCAAGCTAGCAAGTACCTCCGCAAGGAATACAGAGCTTTCTTGGCTAACATTGTAGTAGCGGAGAAGGAAAAGAAAGGGAAGACAGGAGTGAAAGACGTTCCCGTTGTTTGTGAATTTCCTAACGTGTTCCCTGATGATCTTCCTAGATTATCTCCGAGTCGTGATATTGACTTTCGAATCGACCTCATTCCTGGAGCCAACCCTGTTGCTAGAGCTCCTTATCGACTCGCCCCGTCCGAAATGCGCGAACTTTCGAGTCAGCTTCAGGAATTACTTGACAAAGGCTTCATTCGCCCTAGCACCTCTCCTTGGGGCGCACCAGTCCTTTTCGTCAAAAAGAAGGATGAGTTGTTCCGGATATGAATCGACTATAGGGAGTTGAATAAGCTGACTATCAAGAATCGCTATCCCCTGCCCCGAATCGATGATTTGTTTGACCAGTTACAAGGTGCTACGTGTTTCTCCAAGATCGATCTACGCTCAGGCTACCACCAATTACGCATTCAAGAGGAGGATATACCCAAAACCGCTTTTCGCACTCGTTACGGCCACCATGAGTTCGTTGTTATGCACTTTGGTTTAACCAACGCACCCGCGGTTTTCATGGATCTGATGAATCGCGTGTGTAAATCTTTTCTAGACCGCTTCGTCATCGTGTTCATCGATGATATCCTGATCTATTCCAAGTCGAAAGCCGAACACGTGCAACATCTACTTTGGTTCTCGAGCTACTCCAGGGGAATCGACTCTATGCCAAGTTCTCCAAGTGTGAATTTTGGCTGGGGGAGGTTCAATTCCTCGGTCACATTGTCAATAGTCAAGGTATTCACGTCGACCCTGCGAAGATCGAAGTTGTTAAGAGTTGGGTTACACCTAAGAACCCGTCTGAAGTCCGTTCTTTTCTCGGACTAGCGGGCTATTATCGCCGATTTATCGAAGGATTCTCTAAAATCGCCGTGCCGCTTACTTCTCTCACGCACAAGGACAAGCCTTTTGCCTGGGGAACTGGACAAGAGACTGCCTTTCAAACCCTCAAGCATATGCTCTGCAATGCTCCCGTCCTCGCTTTACCCAACAGAAACGATGACTTCATTGTCTATTGTGATGCCTCGAACCTTGGTCTTGGTTGTGTTCTCATGCAACGGGACAAGGTTATCGCTTACGCATCTCATTAGCTCAAGATCCACGAGAAGAACTATACAACCCACGACCTCAAGCTAGGTGCAGTTGTTTTTGCGTTGAAGATTTGGCGATACTACCTGTATGGTACCAAGTGTACGATCTTCACATATTATAAGAGCCTACAACACATCCTTAGCCAAAAGGAACTTAATATGCGCCAACGCCGATGGGTTGAACTTCTTAATGATTACGACTGTGAGATTCGTTATCATCCTAGCAAAGCAAATGTTGTTACCGATGCTCTCAGCAGACGGAGCTATTTGCATAGCACCCATAATATCCAAGCCCAGCATAATCTCGAATCTCTTATCCGCGAAGCCCAACATGCTTGCTTTACCGAACGCACTCTGAAGAAGGAAAGGATTCTGAATGATGGAGCCCAGCGAGTGAATAAGTCGAACGGGATATTCCATCATCTGGACCGGATTTGGATTCCCAAGCGCACCGACTTATGACAAATTCTAATGGACGAAGCCCACAAGTCTCGATATTCCATTCATCCCGTTGCCGATAAAATGTACCAGGACCTTTGCTACAAGTACTGGTGGCCAGGCATGAAGAAGGATATCGCCCGCTATGTTTCGAAGTGCCTGACTTGCTCGAAAGTCAAGGCCGAGCATCAAAGACCCTCTGGCTTACTCGTTCAACCCAAGATCCCTATGTGGAAATGGGAGAGTATAGCTATGGACTTTATCACGAAACTTTCGCGCACGCCATAAGGTCATGACAGCATCTGGGTTGTCGTTGACTGTTTGACTAAATCCGCTCATTTTCTGCCGGAACGAGAAGACTATAAGGTAGAAAAATTAGCCCGAATCTACACCTAAGAGATCATTTGTCGACATGGGATGCCTCGCGACATCATCTCTGACCGCGATGGTCGGTTTACCTCGCATCTTTGGGAAACGTTTCAATCCGCTCTCGGTACTACGCTTAATCTAAGTACCGCTTTCCATCCCCAAACCGACGGTCAGACTGAAAGAGCGATTCGTACCCTGAAAGACATGCTTCGCTCGTGTGTCATAGATTTCGGTGGTAATTGGGACGCATAGTTACCTTTAGTCGAATTCTCATACAATAACAGTTATCATTCCAGCATTCAAATGGCACCATTTGAGGCATTATATGGAAGAAGATATCGATCGCCTATTGTTTGGCACGAGATCGGAGACTCGCAAATAACCGGTCCTGAGCTGTTGCAAGAAACGACTAACAAAATCCTCCAAATTTGAGATAATCTGCTAAAAGCTCGGAGTCGTCAGAAAAGTTACGCTGATAGACGCCGTAAGCCCCTTGAATTTGACGTTGGTGACCACGTACTCCTAAAGGTTTCACCTTGGAAGGGTGTGGTCAGATTCGGAAAGAAAGGAAAGCTCGCACCTTGATATGTGGGACCCTTTAATATTCTGGAAAGGATCGGAAAAGTGGCCTACAGACTCGAACTACCGGAGGAACTTAGCAAGGTCCACTCGACTTTCCAAGTTTCGAACCTCAGAAAGTGTCTGGCTGAGCATGATATGCAAGTTCCACTGGAGGATCTACAAGTGGACGAAACATTACACTTCGTGGAGAAGCCTGTCGAGATCGTGGACCGAGAAACCAAGCAGCTCAGGCGCTCACGCATTCCCATTGTAAAGGTTCACTGGGAAGGCAAACGTGGCGCAGAGTTCACCTGGGAACTCGAAAGCGACATGAAGGCGAAGTACCTGAAGTTGTTTGTTATGGCCAAGGCCTAATTTCGGGAAGAAATTCCCTAAGTAGGGGAGGCTGTAGCACCCCGTGTTACGAAAGTCAAAGTCAAAGTCAAGATTGAAGTCAAAGGAAGAAAAGATTGCTAATTGCGATCTGTCACACCTTGCTTAATTATTTATTTGACTTCTTTGACTTGTAATCGAGTCTTTTATTTATTGCTTTAGTTGTATTATGTGGAGTATCTGTGAATAATCGAGGTTTAATCGATGTTTGTCGCGTGTTTTATCGCTTTATCGCTTATCGCATTCACAACTCCAGTTATGCTTTCTGGATATTGTTTTATGTGTGTGTGCTACTTATGTGTTACTTGTGCATGTTTATTTTATGTTGTGGGGATTAATCGAAACGCAATCGCAACTCTATCGCATCGCAAACGCTAGACGCAAGTTAATTATGATGATTGTATGTTAGATATAGTATTTTGTGTGGATATCATTAATCTATCGCATTGCTCGCTCGAAATGCATCGCAACGCTCAACACGCGAATCGAAATGACAAAACTCAACACGTCAGACACTTGGATCGAATGGCTTACCGATCGAGTGGCCATCCGATCGGATGGACATCCGATTGAAGCGCCATCCGATCAGTGGCCAATCCGACCCTTGTGCACTTTCCTCTTTTGGAAACCCTATAAATACCCACCTGTTACATCATTTGTCATTCACAGCTCTCCCACTCGACCAGCCGCACTCCAGCCCTCATTTCTCTCGATTTCTCGCGATTCTTGTAAGTTCTCAACCCAAATCTTGTACTTCTATGATCTACACGCACTTCTTCATCTTTTCTACCTTTGAATTTTAACTTCTAACTGTGAAATCAACGGATTTGAGGTGTTCTAGGATGATGTCATCATGGGGTTCTCATGAACTCCAAGTTATGGCCTCAATCCACCAAGAACAACTTAGATCTGAAGGATTTCCACATGAATAAATAACGATTTTGCATAGATCTAAACATTTTCAAGGTTAAAGGGATTGAGAGATGGTTTTCCAACTTTCTTTCAACTCTTTTACATTCAATGCACTCAAAACCGATAGAATCAGAGCTCGTTCTGATCTTCTACTCATTCTTAGTGAGGTGTTAGTTCAAGATCTAAATTCTATCTAAGAGACAACTGATTTACGAGTTGAACATGAACTTCCGTCTCGAACAGTTAACTGATCAGATTAGGGTGATTCCTGTTCGATCGGATTAACTGGGTCTTGATGGGGTTTCTGTTGTTTAGCACATTGCAAAAGGATCAGATCACGGGATGGATCGCCATCCAATCGGATTGCACTTGAGGTTCAACACTTAAAATTTTTTCAACATGTTCAAATCTAACGGATTGCCACCCTATCTGTAGACCATCCGATGGGATGATAATCCTGCTGTTAACTTGTTCTCTGAGAAATACCTCGCCGAATGGATCGCCATCCGATCGAACCGCCGTTCGATCGAACGACCTGAAAGGTAGAGATAAATCTTTGTTTTCAAAATACTACAACGAAAACTTCAAAGCCATCACACACAAACACATCCTTACCAAACAAGATGTCAATCCGACTGAATGGCCATCCGATCGGATGACCATCCAAACGGATTGACATCCGATCGAATGACCATCCGATCGGATCGCCATCCGATTGGATTACCGTTCGACACTTGGTTACTTTTCACCGTTTTACGCGCCGTTTTTCGCTTATGCTATCGTTAACTGTTCAGGCTAATCTCACTCAGCGCTCCCTTCAATCCAAGAGAGTGTTTTCTTGTAAACTCTATCTGTGAGTATACTCGATCCCTTTTTGCTTTATGCACTTTTGGGTGTTACATACGTTACTTATTCAAATCACAATCAACACACAATGCAAAGACTATTTATACGCTAACCGCTATTGCATGTTACATGTTATTCGATGAATGCTTGTATGTTGTGTTAACACAGTGATTGTTGCCTGACACATTAGCAACGATAGTACTATAGTTTGGACTTAGCGCCTGTCATGGACAGGGGTTGTTAAGGGCTTTACTTCACGTGTCCCAGTGGGGATATGTGTTACGCATTCTACAACTCGCAGTCACGTCTGTGCATATTTCTCTGTCGATAACTTACTAGCTTTCACTTTGCTACATGTTACATGCTGGTTATGCGTAATTGATTTCGAACTCTATTATACTATTAAACTTGTATGCTCACCTTTACACTATGTGTATTGACCTTTATTTTAACGTATGTGGCAGGTGTTTGAGATGCTAGGATGTTGCTTGCTTTACATGGAATCAAGTAGGATTGAGAGTCTAGAAACAAAGACAATTTATTTTATTTAAATCTGAGTTATCGGAACATGTTTTGTTTTGAGGATACCGATGTGTGTAATAATTGATTGCTTGAATGGGTTATGGTATGGGACATAATATTAACTATTCGGTAATTTAGTTGTTATGGAATTTCTCTTGACAATCTGTTTCGCTCAATGCCGGGCCCCGATGTTTCCGCCATCGGTTGGGGTGTGACAATACATCTTATCATTTCCAGGATGGATCGTATACTTAGACTTATGAGCTTCTTCTAGTATACAGTGGCGTATGTTTCCTAATTTAGGTATCCACATTCTTTTCTTATGGAATCTCCAAATTCCATCTGTTCCTTGTTCTAGTTCCTTAATCATTTCTTTTAACTTCTCAGTATCATCCTTGATTACTGATTCTTGTGCTTTTCTAATTTGTTCATTTAAATCTACCTGTAGATTTAATTTAAGAGAACGTACTCTTTTTGGCTTTTCATGATACTTTCGACTTAAAGCATCAGCTACTACATTTGCCTTTCCTGCATAGTACTGGATATTACAATCACAATCACTAAGTATTTCCATCCAGCGTCTTTGTCTCATATTCAACTCCTTTTACCCGAAAAACATACCTTAAACTCTTATGATCTGTGAAAATGGTAAACTTACTACCATAAAGGTAATGTCTCCAAATTTTCAGGGCAAAAATTATAGCTCCTAATTCTAAATCATGGGTTGAATAATTCTCTTCATGATTCTTAAGTTGTCTAGATGCATAAGCTATAACCTTTTGGCGTTGCATCAAGACACATCCATAACCTAACTTAGAAGCATCACAATAGACTACAAAGTCTTCAGTTCCTTCTGGTAACGCTAGTATGGGTGCGTTGGTTAATCTTTGCTTAAGAATTCTAAATGCTTCTTCTTGTTTTGGTCCCCATTCAAACTTAACAGATTTACAGGTTAGCTTAGTTAAGGGAATGGCTATTCTAGAAAAATCTCAAATAAATCTTCTATAATAACCGGCCAATCCTAAGAAACTTCTAACCTCGGTTGGTGACTCAGGGGTTTTCCATTTGGTAATTGCCTCGATCTTGGTGGGATCCACATGAATTCCTTCATGATTAACTAAATGTCCAAGAAACTGTACTTGTTCTAACCAAAATTCGCACTTCGAAAACTTGGCATAAAGCTTTTCTTTTCTTATTAAACTTAGAAGTGTATGCAGATGCGCTACATGTTCCTCCTTACTCTTGGAGTAAATGAGAATATCATCTATAAAGACAATTATGAATTTATCCAAATATGGCTTACATATTCGGTTCATCATGTCCATAAATGCAGCTGGGGCATTGGTTAAACCAAATGGCATGACAGTAAATTCATAATGGCCATACCTTGTTCTAAAATCGGTCTTAGGAATGTCTTCTTCTTGTACCTTTAATTGATGATATCCTGAGCGTAAATCGATCTTAGAGAAAAATCGAGCTCCTTGCAATTGATCGAACAGATCATCGATTCTTGGTAATGGGTACCGATTTTTAATCGTGACCTTGTTCAATTTGCGGTAGTCAATGCACATACGCATTGATCCGTCTTTCTTCTTAACGAATAAGATCGGTGCTCCCCATGGTGATGAACTTGGCTGTATGAATCCCTTCTCTAGTAGTTCGTCTAACTGTGTCTTTAACTCTTGCATTTCTGCTGGTGCCAAGCGGTAAGGGGCTTTGGCAATTGGTGCTGTCCCTGGTAGCAGATGGATTTTAAATTCAACTTCCCTGTCCGGTGGTAGTCCTGGTAATTCTTCTGGAAATACATCTGGAAATTGAAATACTATAGAAATATCTTTCAATTCTTTTCTTTTAGTGTTAGTGATTATGGAAATCAAATACACTAATGATCCTTTTCTTATATAACTTGCTGTTTTCATCACATAGATGAATTTTGTGGATCTAGAGGGCTTATCTCCTTTGATTGTGATCTTTTCACCCTTTGGTGAATTTACTTGAATTGACTTTTGATCACACAAAATACTAGCTTAATTGGCTATTAACCAATCCATTCGTAATACAACATTAAATCCTGCCAGATTCATTTGATCACACAAAATACTAGCTTAATTGGCTATTTAAAAATTCCATTCTTGCTCCCTGCAAGATTTCAGAAATCTTAATGGTTTCCCTATTTGCTGTCTCTTCTAGACATTCTTTTGGGAGTTTAGTTAATGGTCGATGGAGAAGTTTTCAAAATGAAGTATTAATAAAACTTTGGTTCGCACAAGAGTCAAATAATACTTTAGCAAAAACATCATTAACTAAAAACGTACCGGCTATCACGTCCGGGATCATTTTAGCTTCTTCTGCAGTCAGAACAATTGCCCTAGCATTTTTAGTAGTCTTGTTGTTCATGGCTGGAGCTAGTTTCTGACAGTTCGGGTTAATGTGACCCTTTTCTTCACAGTTGAAGCACATTCCATTATTAGGTTTCTTTCTACAATCTTCCTCTTTGTGTCCTGGTATCTTGCAGAAATTACAGTAGGTGGAGCATTTTCCTGAATGCTTCTTCTTGCAGGCCTTGCAATAAGGTGCAGAGGTAGAACCTACATTTTTCCCACGGTTGGAATTTCCATAACGAAATTCTTGGGTAAGCCTTTGAGCTAGGTTTCTCCTCTGGTCCTCTTCTCGTGTACGCACTAACTCATCAGTCAAGGTGTTTGCTAGTTCTACAGCTTCTTCTATAGTTTGAGGTCTAGCCGCCTTGACTACATGTCTAATCTCACTGATTAATCCCCAGATGTAACGGGAGATTAATACTGGTTTAGGTGATGCAAGGGTTGGTACTATTCTAGCATATTCAAAGAATAACGTAGTGTAACCCTTACTATCCACTCCAGTCATTCTAAGGTTTAAGAACTTATTTGCTATATGTTCCTTTTCATTGGGAGGGCAGAATTTCCTTTCTATCATGTTCTTAAATTCTTCCCATTCCATATTGTAAACCCTGTCACTTCCCCTAGACTGGAGGATAGTGTTCCACCATTCTAAAGCTGAGTTCTTAAACAGATTGGAAGCAAACATTATCTTATCCTCTTCTGCGCACTTGCTTATTTTTAAGACTGCCTCGGTCTTTTCTATCCAGCGTAGAGCTGCAACGGCCCCTTCATTGCCCGAGAATTCCATTGGTTTACAGGACCAGAATTCTTTATAAGAACAACCATAAGACATGATTTTTCTTCTTTTGGGAATGGGCACTTGAAGTATAGGTCCATTGTTTACGCTGTATTCAGGTTCAGTGGGTCGTTTACTGCTATGATTACTTTTATTATCCGCTTCCTTAACCGTTTTAATAATATATGGCATCGCATCTATAATCCCTTGTGCCACTATGTGTTGAATAGCACTGTTATCCACTTGGTTTCCATTGTTATTGTTATTCAGGTTATCGTTATTCTGGTTTTCCGGGTTCACTTCGTTGTCCATCTGAATTTTAAAAATTTGCCAATTATTAATATCACAAGATAATATTTGATACAATTAATCACACAACACACATATTGGTCAAAATCGTCGAACATTGCGACCTACTCTTTCTTATATATTATGCATCTAATACAAACTGAAGCTGGAATTTAAAATTACAATATTATTGGGCATCAGTAGATATTGTCTAGTTTTTTTTTCAAACATACACACATATTATATATTATTATTATTTTATTATTATTATTATTATTATTATTATTATTATTACTATTACTACTATCACTGATATGGGTTCATCCAGAACTCCATATTACGCTCGTCATACTTCCAGACGAGTCGTTCTCCGATCTGCCTCATCCTCTCACTACCTTCTAAAATCTCCTCACCAAAGATTCGGAGTTCTTGCACATTTTCTGCACTCATTGGGGGTGCAGGGGCTGGTACTGGGTTTGGGAACTGGGGCATGGGTTCTTGGTAAGGATATGGATTCTCTAAAATTTCCCTAATGTATTGGTCATTATCATAGTAGGGATCTAGAGGGTCCAAATTTGGGTAGGCTGCTAGGTTCGACATGGGTTCCTCTTCTGGTATTGGGTAGCGTTGCTGGTAATCCCTATGGTTGTCAAACCATGGGTCGTAGTCTGGGTCTAAGGGATTGGGTGCTGGTATTCTAGGTATCTCAGCTGGGTTGAAATCAGGCATTGGGATTTGGTTTCCTAGGTTGTTTTCAATTTCCATTGGCTGAGTGGGAAACAGTGGTAAGGGCTGGGGTGCTATGAGTTGCTCCAGGTTAGGGTCAGTAGCTGTGGTTGCTAGGATATGTAAATTTGTTAAACTCCTATTGAGCATATCCTGGGTGTGAGCATCTGTTTCTCTTTTAACGGCTGCTAAAGCACGCTGTTGTTATAACTTTTTCATTTTCTTCCTACGTTCATGTGCTCCTCTACTGAACCATCCTCTCTTCTTAGGAGGGAATGACTCTTCAGACTGAGCCTTAAACACGAATATCCCATCTTCATTGTCAGCTGAATACCTTGAGAGGGTAGGCTGTGAAGAGGTGCCTTCGCTCCTAGGTGAGCTGGACAACTGACGGTAAGCGTCAGAAGGTCCTTGGTCGCTCATACTGTAAACTAACAAATAGCCAAATAACACACAACAATAAAATACATATATGCACGTAGTTCCGTAAATAATTTCCTAACATATTGAATAAATTTTGGTGAGCAGAACACTTCTATGGCTGAATCAGTGGCTTAGCTCTGATACCACCTTCTATCGCAACCCCCGTCCCCTAAATACCGGCCGCGACCATTTTCGGCGGTATCAGTATTTATCATTTTCACAGCGGAAATTACATCAGGACCGTAGTTAGGAAATATTTTATCAGAGTAAAATACCACGCTTTTATAATATTAAACATATGGGGAAATCCCAAGTTTCAAGTACACACATTTTTATAGGGATAACCCCTATTTTATTTAAATAAAACATCTCTTTATTTTAGGTAACTTTATAGCCACTTTTCCAAGCCTTCAGTGCTGTCCAACTGGCTTCTATTTGGCTTTCACATTTTGTTACCTGAAACGCGTTTAAAAACATTTTGTCAGTGGGAAATACTGGTGAGTGAATCCTAGTTTAATCAAGTTATGTAAAACCATTGTACAGTATTGAGGGCGGTCGCGCAATTACCACCCACGGTACTGTCAACCCGACTTGTGGTTATGTTACTACTCATAATGTAGTAACAAATTTTGTATACAAAACCCCAACATACCGACGATAATTGTAGAATACAAATACTCAATCACTGTTGAATATATTACTAATTAAGTGAGGTTTTGTAAAAACAGTTTGCAAAAAGGAGATTACTCACTTTGCTGTCTTAGGGTTTTCCTTAAGGATTTCCTGATGATTATCTATTAATTATTCAAATGCACACGCGTTAGTATAATAACCCAATATTTACATTAGTAATACCCTCCCCGAGACGGCATTCCAATGACTACGTCGGGCAGAACTACGACAGCCGTTATGGAACCCTGGATCAATCGGCCAGCGTATCGAATACGTAACCGGGGGTTATAATACTTATAACGAGGCAGGGCTTCGCTAATTCGGGGGTATAATGCCCGAGAATAGCTTATATTATAAAGAAATTCGAGAGAGAATGTTTATGTGAACGATTTCGACTGAACAACCGATTGCATCTATTTATAGTGTCTGTCTGACACTTTGTCGCGCCCTGCGAAGCTTTTAACCAAGGGCTACGAGGCCCGCGAGGGTGGCTAGGGTAGGCCCTAGCTGATCCGACTCAAACCCTAGCTTCGACACAACACCCGACACGTGGCGGCACTGGGTGAGCTCTGGTGGCTAGCTGTCGCGCCCCGCGTAAGACCCTTAAGGGTTCTTCGCGGCCCGCGAGCGATACTATTTTCTTGTTTTTATTTTATTTTTAATTATATGTGGTATTTTGGGGCTCGGTTTTCGCATACGGGGTATGTTTTAAGACGTATAGGGACAATTTAAACATATTAGGGGTGTCCAAGAATTATTTAGGAGGGTTGTTATAGTGCATGAGTCGGTTTGGTTCAGTTTTCCCATTAGTTATTACCATAACCGCTAACTTCGGTTATGGATTTTCTTAAGCATAACCATAACAGAACTTCGGTTATGGTTAATTGGTTATGACGTCGGTTATGGTTTGATATTGTTTAGTTTTGGTTATTAACCGAAAACTTTAACTAAAACTAACTTTTCGGCTAAAGGAAAAAATTATATGCCAGTCCTACAAAATAAGAATGAAACCCACCATGTTGCACTTAGCTTGAGCTTTTTTTTATAAGACAACCAAGACTACACTTTTTGGTTAAACAACCAATGTGGGATCCATTTTAATAAAATAATTATGATGTGAGTGTTTTACAGAAGAATGATACGATTATAACACATTAGTTCTTCATCAAACTAAAATACATCTAAATCAATATCATTTTGTTACTACCATACTTTTATATTAGTTAAAAAAGCTCTACATGGTTATTGTAAAACATAAATCCATTATATAGAATTATAGACTTAACATTACAAGTTCGGTAAGGTTTTGGTTATATCGGTTAAATAAAGCTTCATAACAATAATCATAACTAATTGGTCGGTTAACCAAAGTTTTTATAACCATCGGTTATGTTGGTTATCGGTTAAAATCGGTTTTGTTATGTCGGTTATGGTCGGTTATCAGTTATGGCGGTTAACTTCCTCATAATACCTCTCCAAACTTGGTCAAACTTGTCAAAACACGAGATTCAGTGTCTGAACTTTAGAGGCCGCGTCTACGGCCTTTTTCTGTCGATGGATTGCGTCGGCGACGCGGCTAGGTTTTTTTCGTTTTGCATGTTCGGTTGGTCCTAGCTTCATCCCGATGCTCCGTAAAGTCCCAAAAATTCCCATTAAATTTTGTTAGACCTGCAAAAAACAAATCACATCAAAGTAGGCCACTCAAAATTCAAATTCATGTAAACACAAACTTCAATACGAGTAAACTACGGGTTTCCAATCACGTATCACATTCCCACACTTGTCTTTTGCTTGCTCTGAAGCAAATTTGTTTTTCACTTTCACGTGGGTCGAACAAATAGACACACTTCCCATTCTCAAAAATTCGAGCTAAGGTCTAATGTCATACCCAGTTCACAATTTTCACATTTCAAAAGTAATTCAACGATTAAATGGATTTCACAATTTTAACACATAAGGTGATTAACCAAGATCAACCCACCCTTAAAACTAGCACACCAAGTACATCCCTCACAATGTTCTCTCTACTCGGTTTAACATATAACTAGCAATGATGTACAAGTATTTTATAGTGAACACTCAAACCGATTAGAACACATATCCGCATATGTTTGCAACTTAATACACGAAAATGAAGTAAAAGTCAAAAGGTCTTAACGGGTTGTAATGAGGAAAGGCGAATGGTATGGAATGAGATATTTAAAAGTGGCTAAGGTGATGAAAACTCGATTTTTCATAACGAACAAACTAAACTAATACACATCAAACTACAAGACATAAATTCGCCTTTTATTTAATGACAACTAACGATTCTTTCCGGATTTTTCACAACGATTTTTCACTATTTTTCATTGTATTTTGGAATTTTTTCGCAACAAACTAAACTACAAGATATTTACAAACAAAAGCAACCTAAAATCGAATTTTCATCACTCGAGTTTAAAACAAAAAGGTTTAGTGGGTTAAGGGCTAAATGGGTTGATCAAACAAAAAGTTTAGGCTCAAAGTTGGCGATTAAGGAATTAATTTCGTGTAAAGTATGATATAAAATGGTGTAAAAATAAAAAGGTTTATCCTAATGCCTTAATCATTCTTGTGCTCGTAATTGGTCCAGGGTCTTAAACTCATAAAAATTGCAAGTTCTACAAGATGTGAACTAATGGCACACTCAAACATATAAATGTAACATGTAAAAATGGCTCAAACTCTCACATGGAAAGGAGTATGGTATGTGATGTGCATAACATGACTAACTTCTTAGGCGGACTATTCTCAAATAACCAGCCGCAAATTTTCTAATAAAAACCCATTGAATACCCATTATGCTAATTTTCGGAGCTTGACCATGACAAAAGACCAAATGGGCATGCAATCCCTCGTTAATTTAGTTAATCGTGCTTTTTAGAACGCTTAAAAGAGGACACTTTCGAAAAAAATTTTCAAAATTTTCCCCCATCCCCACACTTGAGGTCAACATTGTCCTCAGTGTGTAGGGTTTAAATGAAGGGTTAAAAATCTTAAACTTTTTCTCCCAATCCCCACACTTGAAGTTAACATTGTCCTCAATGTATAGTATTTTGGATGGGGGCTTTTCAAAACGCAAGGGATGTGACACGACTATTCTCCTAAAATTTACAAAGTACAATCCACTTATTAAACCAACTAAATAATCAAAGTTAAGTACAAGAAACGTATGCACATGGTTTGCTCATTCTTCATGTGCTCCTCGTTCTTCAATGAAAATGGTCGTCTACAACGAACATAGATGTACCTACAAGTCTCAACACTCGTGTAGAAGCAAGCTTCTCTCAATAATCAAAACTCATTAGTTAATTCATTTTTACCGTTTTTATGAAAAAAAATAAATAAGTCATTCGTTATTTTAACTTTGATTTGGGGAAAAATAATTTACAACAACAAAAATCCTAAGTCACTTTCGTAGGAATCACGACGGCATTTAGCGTATGCAAACAAGCCCTTTAAACCTCCTGATAGCTCGGTAGGATGAGTAGGTCTCATGAGGGTTATATAGCGAACACACCCTCAACGTTCATTTATCTAATAAAATCAAATTATAGAAAGAAATACACAAAAAGGAAAACTAAACTAACAAGAGAAAATAAAAAGAACAGAAGGTATTATACAACAACAACAAATGACATACCACCTCATGGTGGTCGAACAACGTGCCTGTCCCCAACCAACTCTTCCAAACTGCCCATTGGCAATTCATACCACTTGATTCCGAATGGACCAAATCTCCTTAAGCTCTCTTCCTCGTTCTTCTCTCGAGGTGACTTTTTCATCTTCTTCTTTTTGACCGGTTTCTTCTTTGTTTCTCTAATCCTACCAACCATAACACTTCTTTTTGTTGGGATTAATGTCCTCCTTAGGACACTTATCCTCACCTAGCGGGTTAGTAACCTGGAAAATACATTAAAAATCAATGCATGATCCCCAAACTTCATGCTTACCATTCCCGTTGCACAATTTCTTATTACATTAGCAGTTGCTAGGAACAGTCTACCCAGTATGACTATAAGTTGTGTGACTTCAACAATTCCAACATAGTCCACTTCCAAAAGGTCAACTGGGAGTAGCAATCTCCAACCTTCACAATCACATCCTCCATCATCTCCTTAGATGGGTGGGAGTCCGAACAGCTAACACCACAGGTGTGTCAAACTTCTTCAAAGGACGAAAATCATATTGGTCATACAGACTCCCAGGCAATATGCTCACACGAGCTCCAAGATCTAGGAGTGCCCTCTCAATTTTAAATTTTCCAATTTAGATTGAAATTAGAGGGTCTCCGGGATCTTGAACTTTTTGGGGAAGGGCATTCGATAAAACGACACTGACATGTGAAATCAAATCAAACTGTTGAGGTAATTTATTTTGCAGTTTCTCGGTGCTTAACTCTTTTAAATACTTGATATGAGTTGGGACCTTTTTAATGGCATCTAGTAATGGTAAATTTATTTTAGCTTCTTTAAAATTTTCCCACCTCTCGTCTTTTGGTGGGTCCCTTTTTTCAACATTGATGCATTATTTGGGTTTAGTAAAGCTAAAGGATATGGGTTGATCTTAACCTCTACACCCTTATCATTGACCCTAGCATGATTTTCATTTAAACAATTTTCATAAAAATCCTTTTTTAGAATTTCTTTCTCAATTGAGTAAATTACGATTTTGGCCCCTGTGGTTATTTCAGTTTAACCCTTTTAGCCTAAAAAGGAATCTTTTGACATCCGAGACCCTTGTTACTAACTCTATCCAATTAAATGGTTAAAATGTGGTCATGTGCCCTTCACATGAGGGGCATTTATGTCATTCCACCTACCCACTTAATCCCCACAAATAAAAACCCCCCTGCGCATTGATGTGGGCTTTATCTTCTTCAATTTTAGAACCCCAAACCCAAATATCACCATGGTTGTCTGCAAAAGTAGATACCCAACTAGGATTCGAACCTCCATGACTGCTGCAAACCTGGAAGACGATTCCACTGCTATTGTAGCATTAAAAAATAAAAATCCTAATTATTAAACTTAATGGATAATTTAGTTATTGGATAAATTATTATAGATGCACTAAATTTATTTGTATACCAAGTCAAATACTTCACACCAATGGTCCAGCAACTAAGTATTCAAACAATTCAAACAGAAAATATATATCCAATATAACAATGCCCTCTTTTACGTTATATGAATTTTAAATATGATTATCAGTGATTGTTGGACTTTTCGTTTATGAAAAAGAATATATTACTTTTTTGGAAGGTAAGAGCAATGTTATACAACCAAACCCACAACCCCTTACTGAAACATACTACATACAGAAGGAAGTAAAATGAAAACAGAAACAGAGACATCGGGCCAAGCATTGGCTACAGACACCATACTACCCCCATTAACCTTATCCGGTTACGTCAAACCTTCGCCAATGTTCCCAATCTAAGTTCCCCATTTTCGCCCTATTTTTTATCCTTAAATAGGTCCTCCACTGGACTTCATCGAACAGAGCATCGATCTGCACCCTTAATTCATTTCCTCTAGTCAGCTCCATCTAGAAATTAAGGTACCGGCTCAAACATCAAGGGCTTAGTGTTTTACAATTGTGGTTGGATGAGATGATTAGAGAATCAAGGGTCGCAGGACATGATTTATGAATGAAGGGTTTTGTGTTAACCAGGATAATTAATTGGGGTTTTAATAGGGTTGATATTTGTGTTAAATTTGAAATGACCTAAATGCCCCTCATGTGAGGGGCACATGACCACATTTTAACTATTTAATTGGATGGAGTTAGTAAAAAAGGCCAAAATGGTTAGAAAAAAGACATTGGGGTCTCAGATGTCAAAAGATTCCTTTATGAGCTTAAAGGGTTAAACTGAAATAACCACAAGGGCCAAAATCGTAATTTACTCTTCTCAATTTTTGGTTATGAAATTGCTTTTTACACATATTCACTTCCCGACTCATCACCTTCATCTTCCACTACACCATCAACAAATTGTGACTGTAGAATGCTTTCAAAATTACAAACTTTTTCATTAGAAGGAATACTTACCGCGCTAACATGCACACTCCTCCCATTGTTACTGCTTGAGCTTTAATGCTTCGGGTTCGCAGTGGTGTCACTTAGGAGTCTTCCACCACGGCCTCATGCGATTGATCTCGCACTTCATTATCTTTCTTCGCCTCTTTCATCATGCTCATCATAGCATCCATCATGGAACTTAAATCATCTCCGCCGCTTTGATTGTTCGATGACCCATTATCGTTCCCACCTTGGTTGTAACCTCTTTGGTAATTGTTGTCCCGGTTGTACCCTTAGTTTCCCCCTTAATTATAGTTGTTCTTTGGTAACCCTCTTAGTTACCACCTTAGCGGTTTTGTTACGATTGCTCACCTTGGTTACCCAGTTGAAAATTCGGGTTCATTTGGTTTGAAGTGTCACCATACCTAAGATTAGGATGGTTTCTCAAACCTGGGTGATAGGTGCTGCAGTTCAAGTCATGTTGCTTCCGGTCTCAGTACACTTCATTCACCTCCTCTGTGGATTGTGTCATGTCCACTTGACAATTCTCAGCTCGGTGACCAATGTCACCATAGTCTTCACATACAGCAAACTGAACCGCACCCATATCTTTCTTCTTCATACGGGCCAATTCGCGTTCCAAAATGGCGATCTATAACACCTCGTAAATTTGTGTCTAGTCATGTACTGACATGTGTCCATACTCTAAACTGTGCCAAATATTAGACGAGAGGGACTATTTTTGCAAATAATTGAAAGTATGAATGTGAAGGGACTAAACGTGTCAACATGCTAATTTATTTAGCCTCTGAGTGACTTTTGCGGATCGTATAACCTTTTGGCTTATGGACCGCAAGATAGTGAATTTTTGGTCCTTGTTAATCAGTTACGGAGTCCGTAGAGGCGTATGCCTTACGGTCTGCAATGAAGCTAGAATATTTGTGCACAGTAGGTCTTTACGGACCACAATGGGAAACCCCTACGATCCGTAGAGCATCTCCAACAACAATTTTTGTTTGGGCTCCAAGCAAAGCTGCATGGAAGCCACATAATTGAATCTCTAAGCTTGTAAGCTGGTCATGCCATGTTCTAGGACACATGTAATGATCCAAAACTGATCCACAACACCTGTAATGATCTCAAAGCTCCTTCTCAAGTATAAATAGGGCCTTGAACCTTCATTTTCAAGTGCACTTCTTCTTTAAATCCTTCCTACTCTCCTCTGGAGGTTCCTGGCATTATAGGAGCTTCCCTGTGAGTTATTTTCATTCTATTGGACCACTTGTAAGTGCTCCATCCTTGTTCTTTCAGTTTATAGGCTTTAATTCGCCGAAAGTCAAACAAAATTGACTTTTGCTTTGACTTTTGGTTTAGACCATTATGTTCCAGCCATTGTTCGAATAGAACATGGCTACGTGATTGTAATTAGGTAGGTGTTAATCCCTCAAAAGGGTACCTCCTGAAGATCGCGTTAACTAGGTCAAATGACGGGTCAAAGTTTTATTATTTAAAAAGTCAAAGGTCAGTTTTTCGTAAACTTTGTAAATTGATCTTATAAATGTTATAAACCATATGTTTGAAACCTAATCAGTTGTTAATTAATATTAGAACATGTATGAACATGTTCGGCTCGTCATTTCCAGTTTTAGAGTCGGTTCGCAATCGAAAGTCGAGTAGTTTGACTTCTACTTTGACTTTCGATTCTGACCAGATTTAGCATAGTTAGCTACTGAATTTAAGTTGTATTATGATCACATTATAATGTAGGATAACCCTCTGAGATTATACTACATGATCCTAATCATATTCTGAGTTTTTATACAAGTTTCTATATTATGCCTAACTTTAACCAAAATGCCCATTTTGCATAAAACTTGGTTTTAATCAATAATGAATTTGCAAATAATTACCTACTGATATGTTACTATAATTCACATATTTTGGTATTATAAATCTGTTCATAACCTGAGTTTTCATACAAGTTCGCAAATTATGTTATAATATGACCGAAATGCCCTTTTGGCGCATAGTATGGTTTTTAACCATAACTATCATTCAAAACTTATTACCTACTGATATTATAACATAATTAAAGTGTTTTCACAGAAGGTACTTGATCATAACTCAGATTTTATGCAAGTTCTCAAATTATGTCATATAGTGACTAAAATGCCCTTATGGTGCATATTTTGATTTTAAAACCTTCATGGTCATATAAGTTGATAACCTACTGATGTTACAACTTATTTAAAGTATATTAGCATATAGAACTTGTTTACGACGCATCCAGTTATCCGATATCGCTTATACGCATCAGGTTGAGCTTATGTAACTAGTTTACATAAGTTTACCAAAACGGGTAAATTCTTATCATTTTTATTTTAAAATCCAGAATGTATATTCTTTACCCATATTATACAAGTCTTAGTACTTGTTGGGTTTAAACTACATTCTATTCCGGTCATCGCTTAATCAAGCGTATCGTACCGTTTTTTGGTAATTTAAGTTAACCAGTCCAAGTCTACGACTTGAATAGGACTCATTGACATTCTAATTGGTTATTACACCATTTATTCCAGACTGGGGCCTTTCGGTAGATTGCAACCATCCTTAGTTAATTGATTACGGCTGTGCTATTTATAATTCTTGCATATTAAGACGAGTTTTAACCAGGTAAATGTTCTTAACCTATTTTCCCTATACGGGTTTGGGATACGGTAAATTCCGCTTGGTTGGGTATGGGTTCATATGTCGGATTGTGACTACAAAATCTTTATGACCGATTTTAATCTGTTTTTTCTGATAACTTAAACATTGGGGGTTAACGCGACCGTGTCCTGGATATCCTCGGCTCATTTAAGTTACTAATGGCTACGACCGAGCACGAGGTGTAGGCATACACCTGACAGATGCTAATACTATTATAAAATGTTTTTCTTGCCCATATTGGGAATACCCCTTTGTGGGTTTAAGTGGCATTTCGGTTAATCATGTTATTCGGTTTCTTCACCGGACCCCATATGTATTGATAGGTATGTAAAACTGTATACAAGATCATTTTGAATTGTCCCAAGTTATTTATAAAATTACATGTGCCTTATGCACTTAAAACAATTTTGAAATATTTTCAAAATGTGTCGGTTATTTGTATTAACAGCGTAAACTGACGTATTTTCAAAAGACTAAGTTACAGATTGCAAGGATAGGTAAATAGGCTGGAAGTTGCCTAGTAATGCTAGAAGAGGAATTTGAAACTCCTTTGCATATAGCTGAGTAGTCTGTTATCTCATTTTTGTACATTTTTTATCTGCTTGTGGATCTTTATTACAAGCAAGTCTGTATTATTATTTTGAACACTCGGACATTTATGTTTGTAATAATATTTTAAATCCAAGACTTCCGCTGTGCTATGTGTGTTTGTGTATCTTGTTATCAATCCGTCACGATACTCCCCATCCAGACCCACCGGGCGATGTGGTAAATATCGGGGTGTGACACGATCCAATCCTTAGAACTAGAATCGAGATCAGGAAGGGACTTCGATACCAGATGCTTCTTCCCCTATCGGCTGTCTCCACAGCTTTGGAGTTCTTGCTCATCCTCTCTAAAAAGCCCAATCATCCTCTTCGTGGTTGTTCAACAACGTACCATTGCTAGACGATTGAAGATACTTCCACTCTTCTATCTCCAACCCTTTCTCAAAGCATTTAACCAATTCCTATCGCTTGATATAATGATGAGGGCATTTCCAGTTTAGCTCTTTGAAACGGGTAAAAGCCTCATGCATGAGCTCACTCGGTTGTTGCCGAAACGACCGAATCTCATCTTTTCATCATCGGTTTTTGATATAGAATAGTATTCATCAAGGAACACTTGTTTCATTTGTTCCCATGTATGAATACTATTATCCAGAAGTGTAAGAATCCATTGCTTCGCTTTTCCCTTCAATGAAAATTGGAATAACCTCAACCTCACTTCATTTTGAGAGAAATCATGACCCCCAATAGTGCTACAAAAGGCAGAAAATTTGTCCAAGTATGTGTATGGCTCATAGTTGGCCATATAGTGAAAGTGAGGTAGGATGTTGATGTAGTTGGGGTTGCAATCAAATGAGCGTCTTCCCCACAGAGGAGGAGCAATTTGTGAGTTATTCTCGGTGATTATAGGTCTAAAACAACCATCAACACCTCGGGGTATCAGTTGTTGAGGTTGATTTTGACGTCTTTAAGGACCATTGACCTCTTGATGAATCGGGCGCCCTTGGTTGGGTCTTTTTTTAGCCGCCCCCATGAATCGGGAAATTCAACCCCGGTTAACATTATTGTTGTTGTTACAGTTATTCCGGTTCCCTTGAGCGTTGTTTCGTGGTTGGCAGTTGTTGTCGTAACTGTTTTCATTACCGTACCCATAACCATAATCCCACTCGCCATCTCCGTACCCAAAGTTGGCATTTTGATATCCCTCTTCTCCTTCGTCAAAACCTCCAACGTTGTAGAAGTTCCCATTGTGACATTTGTGCTCTGTAAACACAGAACGATGTAGAACAATATCAAATATCAATGAAACGATGTGTTTTGGTCTCAATATTTGTCTATTTGTTTTTGACAATTTCACATTTTAATTCTAGTTCGATTTCAAGCTTTTAATCGCTTTCTGGAAAGTTATACGCAAACTGTTACGTAAACGTAATCAGTTTAACGCGACAAACACTCCAGAATAGTGACATAATCTTAACATACCTTAAATAACCTTTACATAACTTAGAAATAAGTTTTGAAGGGTTTGGTGTGTCAAAAACAAGTTTATTCGATCACAGGGACTATTTGCGACAAGATCATAAGCTAAAAATACCCTAAATATCCTTTACATAGCCTAGAAAGTCTGTCGATTCGTATCACAGGGACTATTTTCTAACCTTTACATAACTTTTACATAACTGCAAAAGTCTGTCGATTCGATCACAGGGACTATTTTCGAAACTTACATAACTGCAAAAGTCTGTCGATTCGTATAACAACGTACACTCCGGAACAAGATCATAAGCTAAAAATACCCTAAATATCCTTTACATAGCCTAGAAATAAGCTTTGACAGGCTCGGTATGCGAAAATGCGCTTATTTGATCAATAGGGACTAAAAGCGTCAAAAAGTGCGTAAGTTTGCATATACGCGCATATCTTATGTTCTGACCATATCCGGACATCCAAAAATTTTTTTAATTACTAAAATATTATATTTTAGTGATAGGAATGCAAAAATACCATCCGTCGCGTAATTTGGATCGTTTTCGCATCCGTTCGAGTTTTGTCGTAATTAACCGAATAACGCGATCGTACGACCAAATGAACCGACATCCATGATATTTTCAAGCATATTTCAAGTCCCCTATGCTTTAACATCCTTTTAGGGCCTTGAAATGGGGTTAACGTGGGTTAAATGAATCAAAATCAAGTTTATAGCATGCTGGGGCCTGTTTTGCCAAAAAATGAAAGTCTAGACAGACTAGGTCGCAGGGCGCGACAGCCAGACCTCATCTAGGTCATGGGACGCGAGAGCCGTATCTGGGCAGATTCATTGAATTGTTCAAATCAGCTGCAAAACTTGTTTTTAATCCTAGTTTTTGCATACTATGGGCTGGTTTAAGTGTTCCCAAGCCCCCAAATCAGTAGCTAACATGTGTAGGGTCAAGATCATGCCTTGATCAACTCAAAAACACATGGCATTGATCCAAAGGCACTTGATTTCCTATAAATAGCAAGGGGTTTCTTCATTTCAACTTACTCATTTCATTCTCTTCTCTCTATTGCTCTGATTTGAGGCTACCACATTAAGTTGGAGGCCTCATACTTGAGCATTCTAGTTCATTTTTTCAAGCACAGGACTCTTGTAAGTGTTCTTTCATGCTTGTTCATTTATTTCAAGCAAGAAAGTCAAACAGTGTTTGACTTTCTGCTTTGACCATGATTCGGTCAAGACAAAGTTCGTTTGAACTTTGCAACGTGAGCGTAATCACGATGGTTATAGTCCCTTGTGACTATACCTACTAATTACCAAGTTGACTAGTCGAAGTGACGAGTCAAAGTTTCGGTCAAAATGCACGATTATGTGCATTTTGCGACGAAACTATTTTCGGGTATCAAAACACTTTGTTTTGATAACAAATCAGTTTTCTAACTTAGTTAAACATGTTTTAACATGTTTAACTCGTGACTTTTAGTTTAGTGCTTGTATAGGGTTGTAAGTCAAGCAGTCTCGACAACCGCTTAGACTTTCAAACCCGACCCGTTTGGTCGATCATTAGGATCCGACCAAACATATTTTGTGACCATAGTTGTATAGAGAATAACCTTCCGAGGTTATACCTTATGGTCACTTAGTTTGATTAGTTGTATGATAGGTAGTTTATATACCTTAGGAAAATGACCAAAATGCCCTTTTCATGCATAATTTGAATTTAAGCATATGTAACTTAAATTTTGACACTTAAACTGATTATGCAACAATATTAAACATGTTAGGGCATATAATACCTGTCATAGGACTAGTTAGGCTATTCGAATGCGCTTTTGCGCAAATGACGCGTTAACGTAGCGTAGACTACCTTAATGGGTCATAACAGGTCATAAGCACTTAGGTAGGTTCCTAATCAGAATGTAGGCTTTGTTAAACTATATCACATGAGTTCCAATACTCATTTGGTTTACAAGACCTCATTCTACCAAGTCTCTTGATTTAGGTGTCGATTTATTAACATAGTGATCCAGTACTAGGTGCCACTTGATTCCTTGGTTTCCCGAGCTTTGTTAGTTCACCTAATCAAGGATACCATGCTATCTTAAGTGAGTACATAGTTCCCCTATTTTACTGCTTTAAATTGTTTTGGGGTGATTCATATGTGCTAAACGATTTCGAGTTTTCAAAACAAATACTATGGTTTATATTAAACACAACGATTTCAATAATGTGAACGAACTTGTTGGTGCGTTAATTCATAACACGAATGACATTCATTAGCTTTGGCTGAGCCGACCAGTAGTATGTTATGGTACCATAGGATCTGACATATCCCGTTATTGGACTATTCCATGGTTATGGGGTAATGTGGGTAACGACAGAACCTGATGAATGTAAACTAACCCTTTGGTGGTTTGTTAATACGACTGAACGAGTCAGAACACAGGTTTGAATGTATTCAACGAGAACGACCAAAAGTTAGTTTTCACAATTAAATAACGAACGATTTGAATGATTGAACGGTGGTTTATAACACGAACGAGTTGAACGATTTGAACGATTGGTTTTGATAACACGAACGATTTGAGAACAAGTACAATTGAACGATTGGTTTATGGTATGTGATTAGATAACGAGACGGGTGTAATGTGATAAAAGCATGGTATATACGCCGCTGGTACTTCTTATATATAAGTGCTTTTATCATATTACGTTCCGTGGTGTTATTTAGTTCACTTGGATGATTGATTTCAAATGATGACACGCAACGATGTTTACTAAATGATATAAACCATACGAGTTTTATTACAAGAACGATTTACAATTTGGTTTACAAAAACAAATGTTTTAGTCAAGATTCATGGCAAACGAGGTTTTATAAACTATAACCAATTTGTTTTAAGTTGGTTAATCATATTGCAATACAAAACACTTTCCAAAACACGGTTTTCAATTATCGACTCTTGTAGTTGTACGAAGTATTGCAACATTATACAAGCTATGAATCCGACACACTAACAAAACCTATGTGCTCGCCAGTATTTTTATGCTGACTTTATTTTTCACATATGTTTCAAGTGCTATTGTTTGATGATGTTGATGATGACTATGCATGCTCACGTAGGAATGGACGAGGCCTTAGTGACTATAAAACAAGAAAGACAATGTGTTTGAACTTGTTTGTTTTACTTTAAGACAATGTTAAACGTTTAATAATTCAATAAAACGAAACTTTAATCCATGTGTTGTGAAACAATGATTCTGTTACGACACTCCCCGACGTTTCCGCCGCGGTTTTGTTGTTTTAACGTGGTCGGGGTGTGACACCCATTGTTGTCGTACTCACCCCACCCTTCATTTTCAAACCTGTAGAAATTCCCATTGTTGTAGTTCCCTTCTTCACCCGAGTACTTCGAATGCACACTAGTTCGCTCCGGTGATTGATACCCTGGAACACTATACGTTCCTCATCATTTATGTTATTCCTCAACTCGTCAATGTTTGGAATTTCTGGCTTATTCACGAGATTACCATGATTTTGGTTAGTTCCACGGTTCGAGTTGACATTACGATTATTTGGATTTGGTAGGAATGGGTTTTGACATTGGTTTTGATGCTGGTTTTGAGTATGGGTCAGATGTGGTGGTGTTGGCGGTCTTTGATTGTTGCTACCACCCGACTGGTTATTTCGGTTGTTGGGTTGGTTTGGGTTTTGGTTATTCATTTGGACGGTTCCAATGGATGGGGTATTCGGTGAATTTTAGTTGGGTGAGTTAGGGGCAAGTGTAGCCTCTAACCGGTTGGCTAAGTTCGTTCGTGCAACTTACTCAATTTCTGGCTCAAACGCTAACAAAGAGGTTCTTCCGGAATTCCTCATATGCATGCACTACTTGTATTGTGCACAAGTAGCACACACGTGTAACAAAGAAAGTGAATATGCCAAAAAGAAATCAAGGACTTTAAACAGTTAATCACAAATAATCAACAAAATCCTAAACACAAAGCACACGAACTCGCCGACAACGACACCCAAAATTGATCAAAGTGTCGCGACCCGGTCAAAGATAATATTTATAATCCCAAATTACCTCACACTAATAGCTAGTGTTAGTTAGGGGTCGAACCACAAAGAGTCTGTGGTTTATGTCAGGATTCAGTCAATTATCAAGCTGGAATGATTTATTAAGCTTGCTATGATAATAATTTCTTTGTTTGGTTTGTTTGGAAAAGGTGTCTGATTGGACCCGCATGTTTACTAATAACTATGAAAATAGATTACTTGAATTATTAGAAAATTTTGATTTCTTGATTTTAAACTATATTGGAAAACAAGGTTCACTCCCAGTTTGATAATTGCATGACCTAGAGTTCCTACACATTTTAACTTGATTTAGTTGAATTTGTAGATTAACGAACTTGGTGTAACATGGCTTAGGTGCCGAGAGCTTTCAACATTGCAAGAACGGACCGCAATGCACTTCGTTATCAAGAACATGTAAATTCTAACCTATGACAAGGCATAATTGCACATAAACATTTCGCAAAGTGAAATTTAATGATTCACTTGACAATTCACGAATTCAATACAAATGCAAGTCAATTATCACAAGTTTCAAATACTACAGTCAACTAGCCATAAATCAAAGATAAACACAATGTCGAAACCCTAGAAAATCCTATAAAAATCTACACCGGGGTGAAACCCGTGAGAAGCAGCCGCTCATGGTGGATGAAACACGATCACCGGATGAAAGGCACGTGAACCGAGACATCATGATTGGGTCTTGAATCTTGAAAGTGTGGATGAAAGGCTAGGGATCGGGTTTGGATGGTTGTGATGGTGGAATGATGATGAATATATGGATTAGGTTTAGAGATAAGTGATTAGGGATGATGGTGATGATTGATGTTGATGAAGATGGTGATTAAGAGAGGTTATGGATTGAGAGAGATCAAGAAAAAGGCTACAAGAATTGGTTGATTGTTTGTTTCAAAATTCGTAAATTCCTCATAATTCCTCTCCAAACTCGGTCAAATTGGTCAAAACACGAGATTCAGCATTTGAACTTTAGAGGCCGCGTCGGCGATGTGATATATTTTGCCAATGCCAACCGCTACTGTCAACGGCCTTTTTCTGTCGACAGACTGCATTGGCGATGCGACCCTAGCTTCATCATGATGCTCCGTAAAGTCTCCAAAATGCCCCTTAAACTCCGTTAGACCTGCAAAACACAAATCACATCAAAGTAGGCCACTCGAGACTTAAATTCATGCCAAAACACAAACTTTAATACGATTAAACAACGGGGTTTCAATCACATATCAACGGCCACACCCCACCTTCACCTATCTTCCATTTTCAAATTTAGTGCAAGTGGTTTAAGGATTCCTAGTGCAATCCAAGGTGATACAAGGTGATTAGATCATCAATGTAAAGAAATTATACATGCTTACTAAGTGTAAAAATGTAAAGGAACTTGTTTAGAGAAGAAAAGGTTAATGAAAAGTGTTCACAGATTTTCATACGGGCCAATTCCCTTTACGTGTTGTGAAAATGATCGAGGTATCACATAATTAATTCACAAATTTTATTATGAAAGGTTAAATATGTTGGATAAAAATACAAATGATTGGTTAAATGTTCATAAACAATATCTTATAATTTAATTATTTGTTTAAGTTAAATAGTAAAATAATTAATTAGATATTTAAATAAATATAGGTTTAATAAGTAAAGTTTATAAATTTATCTAATTATATCAATTAGATAAAAAAGTTTTATAGAAATTAATAAGATAAAATAAGTTTAATAAACAAATGTTAAAACTTATAAAAATTAATTCGATAAACCCCTTTTGTTATAATTTAGATATTATTTTTCTATTTTATTTTATAAATTTTAAAACAGATTTATAGTTTATAGAAATTGTCACCAAATTGATCTCGCCATCAAACAAGAGACAAGTATGCGGTTGGTGGTTTCAATCTCTCTTAGCACATGTTAATTAAATGATTACATTGATCCCGCGAGCACATATTATATGATTAAAGTATTATACCACGTTGATCTCGTCATCAAATATGATAAAAGTATTATACCTTGTATCGGGGTGGATATGAAGTGTAACAAGGGGTAACCCCGTTGCTCCTTAGCACTCCAGCGGTCGTTTAAACATTGGAAAAATTTAACATATTTTTATTTCGTTTCCCCAAGAGAATTGTTTTTTAAAACGTTGCCTAATACTGGTTTTCTAGATCTGCCATTGTGTTGTATCCTGTTAAAATAAAGGGGGGGGGGGGGGGGTTCCGGTACAAACCATATTTATCCTACAAACTGTAAGAACGTATCCTAGCACTTAAAAATGTTAAATTAGCACATACCAAAACAATACATACATAAAAGTAGCACTTTTGAATTATATTAGCAAATGAAAATTAATTAAGATAATTGATTTTAGCACATATTTGAATCATATCAGCACTTTTCTTAATCAACACATTGAAAACAAAAGTAAGATCCAAATAAAGAATTAATTGCTTGTTACCATATTTATAGGGAATTCAATATAATTGATATTACTTAGGATATTATTTTATCAATTCTATATAATTAGGTGGATGACACGTGACACTTTTTAAACGGTTCTTACCGTTTGTATGCCAAATGTGGTTTGTATTTGATCCTACTCCATATATTAATATTAAAAAAGTGTGATCTTGTAAATTAATGTCAAATCCTCGAGTGTAAAAAAGTATGATCTTGTAAATTAATGTCAAATCCTCTAGTGTATAGATGCAGTGTATAGAATTAATAAAAGTGAAGAAGATACTATAAAAACGCCAGTCTACTCATATTCAAAGAGTGTGCCTATTGGCACACCAAACCCTAGCAAAATTAGGGTTTATCTACGCTGCGTATTGATCTATACGCAGCGTATAGGGTTAACCCTATACGCTGCGTATAGATCAATACGCAGCGTAGATAGACCATAGATCTCAGTGCCTGATAACCAATCATTGCACAGAAAACAATGTTCTTATACGCTGCGTATTAGTCAATACGCAGCGTATATAAACTTGGCAAAACTTTGTCAGTTCAAACATACCAAAATGACCCCAAATTTGCAGCTGTTTTATATACGCTACGTAGCGGGTGACAATTACGTAACCATACTTCTTTCCCGTTTCTTGTACCCAATTCTTCAAATCAGTTAGAGACATGAAGCGCTAAAAAAAGTTACGTTAATATTTGGTCATTTGTGAAACTCATACTTCAGGGACTAAATGGTCATTATTGAAATTATTTTAACTGAATGTTTTAGCCAGGTTAACTTTCATATAAAGATTTCTTCTTTAAACACTAACTCAGTTAGCATACTTAACTGAACAGTACATGGACCATTTTTGTCAATTTTCAAAACTCCAGGGACCATTTTTGTAAATCCTGGAAACATCAGGGACCATTTTTGTAAATTTATGAAACTTGAGGGACCGTTTATGTCAATTTTTGAAACTTCAGGGACCATTTGTGTAAAAATTGAAACTTCAGGGACCAAAGTGTAAATATATCAAACATATGTAAAAAGGGGGTTTTCTTTAAAGAACCGGCCCTTGCAAGGTTCGAACTCGTGACCTATCGTTTATAACCGCAACGTCTTAACCAGTTTATCCTCTGTCCAGAGCTGTTAGAATATGAAACTTAATTCTTATATACACTAGTTAGGTTATACGCTGCGTATTGACCAATACGCAGCGTATATGGATACTTTATATACGCTGCGTATAGGTCAATACGCAGCGTATATAGCCTTCTGAATTTTATATGATCACAGAATATGTTAAATAACCTGTTATCTATACAACAGAACATGTTATATAACCTGCCAGAATTTTATATGTACACCACAGTATATATATAACCTTTCAGAATATACAAGAGTTTGATATATACAAGAAAAGTTTGTGCATACATAACAAAATGATAAAAATGATAAAATACTACTGCTGCTGCTCCTGCTGCTGCTGCTCCTGCTGCTGCTGATGCTGATCCCAGTCCGCATCCGTAATGAAGGGTAGTGGAGGTAACCCGTCATGCTGTCGCTGCTGCTGCAGCGCCGCAGCCACCCACTCCAATAGATAATTGTTCCTTTCAGCTAACCGAAGCTGCCGCTGATGTGATGGGTCAGGACCGGGCCAAACATGGCGTGGGAACTGAGGCGCCCCTGGTGGTCCACGCGGCGGTGGTGGCTGCGGAATGACGACGGCCGGCTCATGCGGCTCCGGCGGCTCCGGATCGTGCGGGGGATAATACGGAGGGAACTGTTCCGGCAGCTGTTCAAGCTGATATTGCGTGCCGTTCAGATTCTTAAACCGCTTCCCGTCTGGGAAGTCTTTGGTAACGTGCATTCCGGATATAACGTTCTTCCCCATCCGCTTCGGCTGTGCCGGCGGGCCTACATTGTCGCGGTCAGTCTCTGGATGATAGCCCAACGAAAGGGCTATCCTAGTCACGTAGGCGCCGCCGAATAAATCTCCGCGCTCCTGTCGATGATGCATCATACATTCATGCAATATTGACTTGATCCGCTCAAGCACCCACACGTAGTTACCCTTTCGTTCTTTACAAATAACGGCATGTGCGATACAAAAAGACTTCCCAGTCGACGTCATACCCACAACCTGGACAAATGGCATGTTGTAGAGGTTTGTTTTGTAGGTCGCGTCGATCAACATCACGTGCGGGAATGCACGCCACATAGTGATTGAATAAGGATGAACAAAGAAAATCTCTGTTACGACATCTGTTTTGGGTTCCTGTCGGGTTTCGTAAATGAATCGGTGGTCATGCAGCAGGCTTTCCAGTGCCTGAATAGGATTCTTTCCGTCCACTATGGTCGCTCTAATTTTTTGTACCGCATTTTGCACGTCTTTCTGAACATGCAGGCTGTCGGGGAACTGCTTTCTTAGGGTTTGAAATATGATACGTGGCTCCATGTTTTGAGCAGTTAGCTGCTCCACTAGCTTGTATTCGGCTTCAGTAAATCTTCGCACAAAAGCATGGCCCAACAGACTCGTCGTAGGTTCGTGGTTATGGTTCGCGTCTTCCACTTTTAACTCCCATGTGTCATTCGTCACGTCCCTGATGGCGAGTAATGAAAAGGGGCAACCGATTTTTTTGCTACCAGCTTTCCTAACTGTTGCTTTACTACGGTGCTCACCACTACGGTCGCACACAAGCCATACCATCCCAGTAGTACCGCCAATATTTTTCGATCGGCGGGTAACAATTACGTAACCATACGCCTTTCCCGTTTCTTGTACCCAATTCTTCAAATCAGTTAGAGACATGAAACGCTAAAAAAAAGTTACGTTAATAATAATAAATACAAGGGTTAATATAGTATTTAACAATAATAATAATAATTATAATTATAATATTTTTAATAATAATAATAAGAATAATAACAATAATAATAATAATATTAATAACAATTATAATTATAGTATTTTACCAATAATAACAATAATAATAATTATAATTATAATATTTTTAATAATAATAATAATAATAATAACAATAATAATAATAATATTAATAACAATTATAATTATAGTATTTTACCAATAATAACAATAATAATAATAATTATAATTATAATATTTTTAATAATAATAATAATTATTTTAATGTGATACCTCATTTATTTGAAACGGATTGCCCGGGGTAGATGGTTCATAAAGTGATGTGTTACGGGGCTCATAACCATATCCACCATGTTCTTCGTATCCACTGTAACCACTTTCACCCCCATATCTATCGTATCCACCTTCACCCCCGTATCCACCTTCACCCTCGTATCCACCTTCACCCCCGTATCCACTGTAACATTCGTATCCATCTTCACCCCCGTATACCCCGTAACCCGGATACGATTGCTGCGTCGGGTAATATGGTTCATCAACAGGTGCATTCTCAGCACCGTGTCCACTTTGTTGCACGTACGGAGATTCATACCCGTATCCGTAATCCGGATACACTTGATACGCCGGGTAATTTGGTTCATCAACAGGTGGAGTGAGAGTCTTGTTCAAGTCTGGCAACTGTGTTTTTTGATCAACAGGGACTCTAGACACAACCTCCTCCTCCTCATTGGCATCATTTGCTCCCCTTGTGTCGTTAGAATAGCGATTACCGAAATAATTATCGGTCTAAAATGATGACATTTTAACAAGATTGAGCAAAAAACAGAATAAATGATTTTGGTTTGGAATGTAAACTGTTTACTGAAGAACAAAAGAAATGCGAATGAAAGAAGCGAGCCAAGAAAGTACTGATAAATGAATGGAAGATGAAAAGACAGCACGCACTGCTAAATAGACTTTCAATTATACTGAAAAAGGCAGCGTATAGCCCTCTACTCCCCGTATTACTTTATTCTCGTGCCTGACAACATCGCATCAGAGTCAAATCAGTCTGACATACGCTGCGTATTGACCTATACGCAGCGTATATGAAGTGTTCAAATACGCTGCGTATAGGTCAATACGCAGCGTATAACCTAACTAGCGTATATAAGGATTAAGTTTCATATCCTACCAGCTCCGAGACGGAGGATAAACTGGTTAAGGCGTTGCGGTTCTAAACGATAGGTCACGAGTTCGAATCATGCAAGGGCCGGTTCTTTAAAGAAGACCCCCTTTTTTACATATTTTTGATATATTTACACTTTGATCCCTAAAGTTTCAATTTTTACAAAAATGGTCCCTGAGGTTTCAAAAATTGACACAAATGGTCCCTGGAGTTTCGTAAGTTTACACAAATGGTCACTGATGTTTCGAAAATTTACATAAACGGTCCCTGAAGTTTTGAAAGTTGACAAAAATGGTCCTTGAAGTTTCGAAACTGTTTTATATACGCTGCGTATTGACCAATACGCAGCGTATATAAACCTTGCAAAAATTTGACACTTCAAACCTACCAAAATGACCCCAAATTTGCAGCTCTTTTATATACGCTGCGTATTGACCAATACGCAGCGTATAAACACCTTGTTTTCTGTGCAATGATTGGTTATCAGGCACTGAGATCTATGGTCTATCTACGCTGCGTATTGGTCAATACGCAGCGTATTGGGTTAACCCTATACGCTGCGTATTGACCAATACGCAGCGTATTTAAACCCTAAGTGTGCAGATAGGCAAACTCAGTGTGCAGATAGTGAGGGCCTATTCAAAACAGCATCTGAGCTTGGCGGTACTCTAACCTCTAACAAACGTCAATGTCGAACCTCAACGATGGCGATCACAACCAAATTCCGACTCAAAATCGTGTTATCATCCACTCTGAAAACATATTTCCTTTTCAATCTCAGGTCATCGCACCAACATGTTCCATAGAAGGAAACCCTAGCTCAGATTCATCATTTCTAGGGCATCCTGATGATACATTCACATATGATATTCATAACGCCCCTGATCCCGATTCATTGCTATATGAAATACTTTCTAGATTGCCTCTTAAGTCAGCTTTTAAGTTCAAATGTGTTTGCAAGTACTGGCGGACCCTTATTGCTCGACGTTCATTTTCGTGGTTTTATATCTCACGTATGCTAACTGCCAATGCAGCATTAGCTTCACTACCATTTAGAATCTTGTATAGGTACATTTATGTGAAGAAAATTCAAGGTGTTCTTGACCTATTCCATCCGGAAAATTACAATTCCTCTGTAGTTTTTTTGTCAAGGGACCTAGAGCTGTTTGCCAGTTTTAAAGTTTTAGCTGTGAGTAATGGTTTGATTTTATTTTGGTCATTCTCAGATAAAGTTTACCATGTTTGTGATCCTGTGACTAGGCAGAGGGTTACCTTGAGTAGAAAACACGATGAAGCAGTTTTCAATTGGGAAGGTTTTGTGAGTAGGGTTAATGAAGATAATGTAGTTACTAGCTATAGAATTGTGAGAGTAGAAACGCACGTGCCACCCTCAAATTATCTCAGTTTAGATATGTATACGTCTGAAACTGGGGAATGGGTTGATTATAGGTTGCCGTGTCCTAATCCAATACTCCCGAGGTACGGTGCAGGTCCCCTAAGCTTTAATGGGATTCTTCATTGGTTTGTTAATCATCATGGTATGGTTGCTTTTGATCCTTATAAGGATCCCAAATCTTGTCGACTTATCCCTTTTCCAGCTGACAGGGATGTTCAAAGTGAGGTTACGCATGATGGGCTTTATCGTTTATGTGACGGTTGTCAAGGAAAGCTTCGGTTTTTTCAAGTGGCGCCTGATGCGAGTTTATTTTACTGTTTTCGTATGTGGGATTTGAAAGATTATCAGAAGGGAGAATGGTGTTCTGAATTTAAGGTGACACGTAGTGATCTCTCTTCTTCTGATCCTGAATTGGAGAGCTGGTTAATGAAAGCTACCTTTCTACCATTATCTTTCCACCCGTTTGATCTGGATATTGTTTATCTTAGGTGTGTGGAGCTTGCTTGTGTGGTGTCATATAGTATTCAGAACAGAAGGCTGGATGTTGCTTGTAAAGCTGCTGGTGTTGTTGATGCCCTGTCATGGCGTGTAGTGGTGCCATTTGTGGTTCCAAGATGGCCAACACCAATTCCTATATCTCCTGTTCCATAGAAGGTGGTTGTGGCAGAAGTTATTCCTAATTTCTGCATTCATTAATGGGTGAGTTTCTCTTTTTAAATGTATTTGTTCTGTTATCAATCATGGCGGTGACTTCCGACTCCATGCTAGTCGATACATTTTTATTTTACATCTTATGAGAGTATATGTTTATTTACCTTCAGTTATATCATGTATTTTTTTCTCGAATTTAACTAGATTAAATCATTTATTGTCATATCACTCCACTTGGAATGTAAGTGGATTTTAAATTGGTTATTCTATGTTAGTTCAGTTACTATGATCACAACTACTTTTATACCTGCTATCGCTACATCCACCCCCACCATGTTTGTTGTTACGGTGCCTGATTACTTTCGTCTTATAAGCTCATGTACCCCTTAGCTTACTTTTTACCATATCAATAATCACCCTAGATGGTTATGTTTATTATATTATACTATATTTTTGCATGATATGGTATTGGTTAGGATCTTTTAATCTTGATATGCTCTGTACTTTTTATCTGTATCAAGTCTCCAGTTGATTATAGATTATGATATTATGATGTCTTGTTAATTTTCTCCAATGATTTAGACTATGATGTTTTGATCTCTGATTTCTGACTCCGACTTGATATCAAACTAATATACCATTGTATTGCTATAAGAAGTTTAATCATATCTTTACCTTCGACGTACTAGATTGCACCATTTATTTAGAAATGCTAGTTTTTTTAACAGAATTTGATATAAAGGTAAGTTAACTTGATCTCCACCTAACATGTGGGATTTCTTTTGTCAACTTTTCACATACTCTTTGGTAGTTTAGAAACCAAACTAAACTTGTCATATTGTCATTAAAACTAAGGTTGTATATCGTATGTAAACTTAACTGTAAGCTATAGGTCATCTGAACCAAATCGTTAGCGACATGACCGTGTCCATACGTCCATGTTAGTGCATGAGTAAGAATCATTAGTTTTTCTGAACAATGTTTATTTAACCTATGGAACCATGTTCTAACCTATGATTAGCTAGTAACCAGTAAAGGTTGGTTTAAAACACGTTGAGTCTCTAAGAAACGAAAATTGAAAGCTTAAGAACCTAAATACCAATGTGTTGCCACCCACTAAATGAACCATCCTAAGAAACTTGAAACACAAAAAAGGAGGGCTTGAATAGTCCAAAGAAAAAGGTAAGTTAGTAACACTTTCAAAGCTGTGGTGCTTGCTAGTAATATGCCTTTATGAGTAAAACCTTGATGTATGTATTGTATTGTTCATATAAATATCAGTTCAACTATATATTCACATATAAACAATATTACTTTATATTCTTAATGGAGAGTTTAGGGGGATTCAGTAGTTTTATTTACATAAAACTGAATTATACTGTGCATATACAATGGAGCCCAAGGGAAGTAAAATGATGGCATGAACGTGTGTCGTTTGATAAAAATGTATGTTATTGAACACACCAATGTAAATTGACGTGTGTTTTAAACATGTATCTCAGGTGGTCGTCGAAGGAAAGATAGCCGGGAAGGAAATTTCAAGGTTTAGAGACTTATGGTGACTTGAAGATTTGTTTCTATAAAATGTTCGTCAAACTTTGTATTGTACTGTGAGAAAACTTATTGTATGTTTTACTTTTCAAGTGTTGTAGCCTAATACATATGATGAAAAGATTGAACTTTATTATGTTAAGTTTGTCTTAATCAGTATTCGGTAACATCAAGCCCTTCGAAAAGTGGGGTAATGTGATAAGAATAATCCTGAATACACCAAAGAATGGTAATCCTTTCTGGATATTAACAGTTTATTCATCAGGACAACTCCAACGCATCACTCACCTGCTAAAATTACCAATAATAATTAACCATTAAGATTTATCTCTTAATGGCACTTTTTTGTTGTTTTATGGCACTTTTTGTATGTCACTAAATGGCTTTTTTTTCGTAGTGTATATGATCTCTGTCACCGGAGAGAGGATTCCGAGAGAGACGAGAAGAGAGAATATTGTTGGAAATCTAACCTCTGGCAGTAATAGATGGTGAATGGACCACAGTTTCTGCCACCACAGAGTCAGAGTCACCGCCTTTAATTCGTTGGCTTCTTCGTCATCTCGCGTTTGATGTCAAAGTGTTCTTCGCGACGGAATCAAGGTTTTTTTTATGTTTTATGTTAAATTAGGATATCCATGACCTGATATGAATAAGATATTGCAGTGTACTGAAACTTTTGTTTAGACAGAGTTTTGGTGTCTGAAAATGATGATATAAGCTTGTTTCCAAACAAAGAATTATATGGCGATAAGCCACTCAATGGTCCAAATGTAGAAGAAAACAACTACAAAGTCATCTTGTTATAGCTCTAGATCCCGTAATTCACCACATAATTCAAAAAACCACATTGTAACGTCTACTCAACTACTAGCATCTACCTCCAGCTTTGGAAAAGGTCAACATATTCTATCCATTTTTATTTATTTTTTTATACATCTTTGTGCCTGGTTATGATAATGTAATACTTTATATTTCTCAGGTTTGTTGGCTTCCGGTTGACTACCTAATTGTCGCTAAGTTAGCGATTGTGAGTTAGTTTCATCATTAGGTATCAATTATATATTTTTCATTATCTTATTTGCTACATTAATAATCAATAGAAGAAAGGTCTGAACACGAAGTATAGTTTGATAATGTGGTTGAACTTCACAATGCAGAAGCACATATGTGTAGGTCCCGATTTCTGAGGATCGATAACGAAACCAAATCTCTTGTTTATCACAAACACGGTCACGAGTGCGGAATCCCCGTGACTATGCCAAACCAAACATATATAGTAATAACACGATAAAATAACCAATGAATCACAGTCAATTGATTAGATGAGAACAAGTTTCAAACAGATACACACAATGTTTGAAGTAAACTTTCATAGTGGGTTATGCTCTCATAGTTTCAGAGTGAAACTATGTGGTGTTTATATAGGCAGCCAGCCACAGGTTCGACGAAACATCCAATATCGATGAACCTTGCAGAGTTTCGTCGATATATATGCCGAAACATGGGGTGGCCACGATGAAACTTCAAAGTCGACGAAACTCACCAAGTTTCGTCGACATACATGCTTGAAATTATGAGTTTCGGCCCAAGGGAGTTTCGGCCCAAAGAAGTTGATTGGCCCAATAACAATGCACATGTACGTTGACATATTGGCAGTTTCTTTAGAAACTTGCATTTAGTCAAGGTTCATGACATCATCATGATGATGTCATGGTGATGTTAGCTTGCGGCGCTCTGTGCTTCGCGTGTCAAACTCTGGGGCGTACGACGGAGGAATGTCGTGACGTCGGGCTTGAGCCGAACCTAACCAAGTCGAACCGAATCGAGTCGCGTCCACATAAAGTGTACCAACAAACTCCCCCTTGGACGCTACTCGTGATGGTTCGTTATTCACATTGTCGGATTTTCAGAGGTCTTCACGTGTCGCAAACAGGGAGTGTATCAACAAACTCCCCCTTGAATGATGCTCGCGAATCTTTTGATCTTCATTACTTTTGAAGAAATGAATCTTTTGATCTTCAATTCTTCAATACTTTTGGTGTTGATGAGTGATCAACTGCAACCCGTTCATCTTGATCTTCTGATTCCATCAACGTCGTGTGTTTACTTTACGGGTTGTCGTCTGACACGTTATCTTCGCTTTTAGCTGGCTCGAATGCAACATCTGCACACGTAACAGAGCTAAACACGTAATGAGAACAACCGCTTGGAATATAGTCAAATTAACCAAACGACACATATGAGACCAACTCTCAATCAAACACCGACCGACAATAGTTTGAAATTTAAAAATTGATCAATTTTAATCCTTTAACTTTCAAAATCTGTCAACTTCGACCGTTTATGAAGATGCAATTGTTTTCCGGCTTACGATCAGGATTTTGGGTAGGATAGACTCGAGTTCCAACATCGGTCAATCTAAAATAAAATGGAAATAAAATCTTTTTGGATTTTATAAAGCTTATATTAATAACACACCTAAAATCTTTTTGGAATTTTTCATTTTTCAAATGTAAAGACGGAAAGCAATAAATAATTACAGACATTCTTTTTGCGAATTTCGAGGGTAAGAGAATCATATCAGTGTATGCTCACGCCAAAACGCTCTTGTTGTTCAATTAATTTAGAATTTAAATAAGCATCCTATAACGATTATCGGTATTGTTGTCCACATAAGCTCAACTTATGAGATGTAATCATGTTTAATGGATACGTTAAGGATTGAATTATACTTACCGACCGGTGTTCATCCACTCACGACACATTCCTGTATCAAGGTATGCACGAGGATTCATCTTACCGGTGAGTATACCGTTTATCATCTATTTGACCGTATAAAAGATGTGAGAAACTCACTTATTTTGATTGAAAACAAGCCCTATGTGATAGAATCACTTATTGATTAGGAACTTGATTTTCATATGCATGAGGGCACAGGAGCAAGTCTGTGAACAGGTCAGTACATCGTACAGCAAAGAGACGAACTTGACTCCAGGAAAAATGTTATATTTTATCACTTATTTGATTGGACATGTGATTGTTGATCACTTATTGAGGTCGAATGCAATATGTACACATATGTATAGTATCATGGAAGATCTAGACTTTGACTCCGTTATTTTTCGGTAAAAAATAGAACCATGATACCCAGATGATAAGCAACATAAAGACCGAATATATTAGAACCTCGGCAATCTCTCAAACAAAATTTCAGTACCAATACCATATGCCAATGAATGGTTCCCACACAGTCTTCAGTCGATTAGGGTTTATATCGCCCTGCACACTTTAAAATGATTGTGAGCCTACCGATACATCTTATATAGAGCTACTTATCGTTTTTCATTTTAAGTTCAGTTCGAAGAGGTTTCGACAGACCACTGATTTACTATCATTTTCTCTTTTTCTCGCCAGGAAACTCATTTTTGTTTTTCTATTGTTTTTCTGTTTTTGAAATTTTTCGAAGTTTTTGATTTTTTTTTTAATTTGGATTTACTCCCCCTAAAATCAACAAACTATGATAAATTTTAAAGAACACAAAGGTATTTACAAAAACGATTTCCCGATGTCGGATTAACTCATGTTTTACCTTAATGCCGTTTACCAAAATTAATTTTAATCAGAATTGATTTATCAAATTTTGGAAAAATCAATTGGCACATTGGTAATCGGTGTGGACCATGACAACATTGACGAATTTCATATTGAAGCGATCACGTGTGAGGTGATATTTGAGGTCAACGTGTCTGGTCAAAGAGTGCTGTACGAGATGATATAATTCATAAAGTAGCTTAAATATCGACAAGTATAGGAGAGATTATAAATTCAAAACCGTATCCTGCAACTGCTTCGTGCATTGCCAGGAATCTGAGTGCTCTCCTAAACTGGATATCCACCCGGTGTGGACTGCAAAGTCGATTTTTGTAGCTACTTCAATTAATCCGAGAAAACTATTCACAGCAACAAGATCATAAACCTCTGGGTCCGGCTGGTCTTCCACATTGCACCAGCGAAGGTTTTTGTCTTTCTCTTTGAGAAGTAGTGTGCGGTTGTTCAATCCATGCCAAGGCATCCGCACACCCGGTTGTTTTGTTCAACAAACACATTTTCTTCAATCACACCGCGAAGAAATGTACACTGCACGTTCATCTTGTTGATTTTGAACATCAGACATGCTGCAAGTGCGTACATTTTGATTGAATCTATCCTGGGGACCCAATTAAAGCCTTTAACAATTAAACTTTGAATTGATTTCCATTTTGTCGAAGCTTTCAATTTCTTTCATCAGACAATCTTCTTTTGTCGCCGATCTTGTGCATGGACACTCCGCTATCAACAATTCGATGACTATCGATAGTTCCTCCTGGAACATCCTGCACACTCACTCAGAGATTAGTTGGAGAGGGGGACCTAAGCCTTCATAGACTTGGGTTGTCCCTGTTCATCGACAAAAGTTATTTCAACCTCGCGATGACCTGGAACTGGTGAGACCCCCCCTGCGAAACTTTATCTGTTTTAGGTTTCCAAGCTTGTTTCCGTTTACCGGATTGTGTATTATTTACATATTTAGAAATCTCCGGTTTTAACGGTTGTGACAAAATTGGTTTCCTTTTAACAGTTTCTGGTTTTAAAGTCTTTTCGATCACCTTCACATTTTGACGTCGCTGTTTTGTTTCTTGTTCTTTAATCGTACGTTTGTCATTTTTGGGTGAAACATGACGACGTTTTTGGTGACCTTGTTCGGAAGGGGCTCTTTCTACAAAATTTTCTTTTGGAAAGTTTGTGCAATTTTTGATAATGTGGCCAAACTCCCCGCATTTGAAACAAGATCTCCTTTCAACAAAATTAGGAGATTTTGTTCGATGACTTGACGTTGAGCCTGTAAATCCAGAGGTACTAGCTTCACACCCGTTTGTGTGTTGGGTGTAATTGTTATCACTATTACGTTTCAAAATTTTGACTTTTTGAACAAAATCGGTATTTGATTTATTTTCAAAAGTCTCCACTTTATCAGTACCCTTGGAGGCCACAAATTTAACGTCTTTGCATTTCTTCTTGTAACGAGCTCCTTTTGTTTCAGCCTTTGGTTGTGTAACCTTAGGCTTTTGAGCTCTTTGTTGTTGTTTACCCTTAAAAGCAATAGGTTGTTGCTTTGTTGGTAATGTTTGATTTCCATGCTGTTTTCTAACTTCAGCTTTTGGAATAGGATCACACTGAGTTACAGAAACTCTCGGGATCCCTTTTTCCAAAAACTTACTTGTAGTATCTTCAAACACTTTGTCAATCAAAGATTGATTGACGTTTTTAATGGGAAAATCTTTGTTTGAATAAATTTTACCATCACCGACCAAAGTGTATAACACGTTATCACTTTTAACGGTAGACACTGTTTCCTTGATAGGATCTATCTCTTGTTTAGCAGTTGAATGCACCGCAGGAGTAGGAGGATCACACAGAATATGATTCTCAATAGGAACTTCTACTCCTTTCCTATCATTAAGAGATTTATCCTCATCACTCACATCTGATTCATCTTCTGATGAATCATAGTCCTCAACTGTGGGAGGACTTTGTTCCGTATCAACAGATGACTTTCCCGAACTTTCAGATGAGCTCTCCGAAGAACTGTCTGATTTGAACCCTAATCCTGTAGTAACTTCCTCATAATCAAGAGGTACACTTGGTTCAAACCGAGGCATTTCCTCCTCATCGGGCATTCTGGTATAGTTGTGTCTCAAAGGAGGCGGACACGACTTATACCCAACGCCTTTCACGTTCCCTTTCAGTTTTTGAACGTCTATGATGTGATCAAGCACATATCGGGAGTTTGAGTAACTATCCAATTTGAGCTTGATCGCATCATGCTCACACTTTGCCACGACTAGCTCCTTCTTTGTTTCCTCAATGATATTAATGTAGTTATTAATACCAATTTGTTTGTTAAAAACAGTTTTTGTTAATTCAGAAACGCTTTTCTTGAGTGTTTCAATTACCGATTTAAAATCCTTTTCATTGCGAGCTAAGGCCATGTTTGCCTCTTTGCATTTTGACAGTTCAATAACCAAACTCTCTGATTGTGACTATGAACCGTTTCAGATTCATGTTTCAATTAAGCACATTCATGTTTCATATCAGCACAATCACTACATATGCTAGGAGTTTCAGATTTTACCTGACTTGTAGAAGTTGAAACATTAGCCATAAAGGCAGTATGAGAAGAGAAAGATCCATCTTCAGTGAGAATCTTCTCCATTTCTTCTGATGTAGCATCAGCTTTCTTGACCAAGACATATTTCTGACACTTTACCTCATCAGCATCATTCAACAAACTATCACCTTCAGAATCAGTTCTCTCATTCACATCTGATTCTGAATTGGAACTGCCACTGTATCCCGAACTATCATCTGATTCAGAAAATTCTTCCTCGTGCACATGCTTGATGTGACTGATGATTTTAGCGTAACATGCAGTTCCTCCTTGTCCTCCATCTCCAAACTGTACTGACCAGTCACATCCCTCATCGGCTTGTACCACTAATGCTCGGTTGGGGTTTGAAGACCCTGACTGGTGGGTTTGGTTGTTAGCAGCTACTATCCCTCTTTCATTGTTAACTTGATTTGCAGTACTTGTTTGATTTTGGAAGGGATTTTGGTTGCCTTATTTGCTCGGTCGCGTGCATTCACATTTGAAGTGACCATTTTCACCGCAATTGAAGCACGTCACGGCATCCTTATCAAAACCGTACTTTGTATCCCGCTTGCTTTCCAAGCTAGTCTTCCTGGTTCTCCTCATATAATCCTTAGCTCGTCTAACCGCGCTCGCAAACGCCCACTTGATATCCATTAACTCCATTTCGTCCCTGTCTATCTGCTGATAGTCTTCGTTTGTCAAATTAATGTTGCCAATCTGACTTGCGACTAGTCCGCAGTAGGCATTAACCATGGTGTTAAGAAGTTCCATGGTTTCCCTTGCAGTTTCCACATTGACTTTGGATAAGTTAGCTTGTGGTTATTGGGTTTGAGGTTGTGGTTGGGCTTGTGATGGTGTTGGAATATAGGCATTTGGATCAAATTGAGGTTGAGTGGGAGGAACTTGTGGTGGAGGTTGGGGTTTAGGTAGCCACACACTTGCATCGAATTGAGGTTTTGAGAAAGCATGAGCTTGAGCAATCATATGCGCTGGAGGATGATAGGAACTCGGATCGAAAACCTGAGGTGGAGCTGATTGTGGAAATGGAAAAGAGCTTGTATTTGACATAAACGCCGTCTGTAGTTTTGGTTGCTGAGCTGAACTGGAACTAGCTAAAGAGTTAAAACCTGCAAGGTACATTTCAGTATTTTGAGAAACAGGAATTCGTTTAGCTTTCCGGATTTCTTCATCATTCTTGTGCTCCAAACTTCTGAATAAATTCATAGATACTGACAGTATCTAAAACGCCCATATGCTTTAAAAGCTCAATGAATGGGCTCCATTTTGGAGGTAGAGCATCAGCAAACCGTGCAACCATTTCCTGTTGAGTTGCAAGAACAGTATAAGAATACCTTTCACTAATCAAATGATGAAAACGAGTTGTCATATCATTCAGCGTTTCGTTGTCCAAGAATTGAAATGATTCAAATTCCTTCTTCAACATATCATGCCGTGTCTTTCTTGTAGCCGCATTCCCTTCACCTCTTGCTACCAAGGCATCCCATAAGGCTTTCGTGCTGGTACAATAGCCGAATTAATGATATATGTCTTTGTGGAGTGCTTGTGTAAGAATAGCAAACGCCTTCTTCTCCAGATCATATGCCTTCTTCTCGGCTTCTTGCATATTCATAAAGGTCGTGGCATTTGATCCTGCTTCTTCAAGATCTTGATTATACGGCGAAATGAAGCACGTCCATAATTTGGTGTTTTGACCTAGAACGTACGTGTGGAAACGACCTTTCCATGTCGGATATTCGTTCATGTGATTCAACTTTGGCGGGCGGTTGTTGCTACCTGTTTCACTCTCACTTAACAGAAGATTTTGAATCCTTTGATTCTGGTTCGTCACCAATGCCCATTGATTTGCACTAATCGATTGTTGAGGCATGACATTCCTTAACCAAACGGCTGCAGAAGTCTGATCTTCACCTGGTCTTAGGTCCGTACTCCAATCCCATGGACTTGTATAACTCATGATTGATGTATGAAAGTGAAGACCTGGTCACACACTTGAAAACAGACAGTTAAGATGGATTTGCAAAGCCTCTGTAAAAAAAATCACAAGTTTTGATGAAACTCCAGGTCTTGGCGAAACACTCTTTGAAGAGATACTGCACGACGAATCCTCTACTCGACGAATCCTCTGATCGACGAAAACTCTTTGATGAAACTCTCTCGATGAAACTTTCAGTGAAGAAACTCTACTATGACGAAAACTTCTGATGACGACGAAACCTGATTAACGACGAAACTTGTGCTCGACGAATCCTGTTATGAAGAAACTCTATGTGACGAAACTTATGTTTGACGAAACTTATAATGATCTTAGGAGAAACTCTTTTGTGACGAATCTTCTAATGACGAAACCTTTAATTATTAAACCTTTAATGACGAAACTTCTATGCCTGACGAATCCTCTGATCAACGAAACTTGATATTGGCGAAACCCTATGATTATGAACTTTGGCGAAACTTTCTAGTGACCAAACTTTGTGAACTTGGCGAAACTCTATGTGTGAAACAAGGGGTTTCGTCGCTTGTTTGGTGAGACTCTTGGTGTATTTGGCGAAACCCTCAATTGACGAAACTTAGGGTGATTTTGTCGCTTATAACTTTTGTCAACAAAGAGATAAGATCACAGAGAGTTGGTGAGGTTTGGTGAGATATTTCAAACAAAAACTTATCCTGTTGTCTGACACAGTACACCCTTTTTCAACTTAAAGCATGCCTATCTCACCAAACACAGCATGGTGTTCCAATATTTAATCAAATTAGCTTTTATCTTTTAATTTTAAATTCAAGTGATATTCAAGAACACTTTGACTGTAAGATGAATTGCTTGAAGATTTGAAGATTTCGATTAACTGAAGACTTTTTCGAACAACAGATTTTGCTCAAACTTTCAGGTAAAACCCGGTTTTATCACCTAGGCAAGTAATACAACGGAGGTTTTTGATAAAACTTTGGCAAATAACAAGATCTAACAGATTTTTAAGAGAACTTTTCAAGAAAAATATGAACTTTAAGAACAATTTTCAGAAAATCAACAAAAATCAGTTTCAACACTTGATAAAACACAACTATGTTTGGTTTTAAACAAGGATAAGAACCAATGCTCTGATACCACTTGTAGGTCCCGATTTCTAAGGATCGATAACGAAACCAAATCTCTTGTTTATCACAAACACGGTCACGAGTGCGGAATCCCCGTGACTATGCCAAACCAAACATAGATAGTAATAACACGATAAAATAACCAATGAATCACAGTCAAATGATTAGATGAGAACAAGTTTCAAACATATATACACAATGTTTGAAGTAAACTTTCACAGTGGGTTATGCTCTCATAGTTTCAGAGTGAAACTATGTGGTGTTTATATAGGCAGCCAGCCACAGGTTCGACGAAACATCCAATATCGACGAAACTTGCAGAGTTTCGTCGATATATATGACGAAACATGGGGTGGCCACGATGAAACTTCAAATTCGACGAAACTCACCAAGTTTTGTCGACATACATGCTTGAAATTATGAGTTTCGGCCCAAGGGAGTTTCGGCCCAAAGAAGTTGATTGGCCCAATAACAATGCACATGTACGTTGACATATTGGCAGTGTCTTTAGAAACTTGCATTTAGTCAAGGTTCATGACATCATCATGATGATGTCATGGTGATGTTAGCTTGCGGCGCTCCATGCTTCGCGTGTCGAACTCTGGGGCGCACGACGGAGAAATGTCGTGACATCGGGCTTGAGCCGAACCTAACCAAGTCGAACCGAATCGAGTCGCGTCCACATAAAGTGTACCAACAATGTGTCTCTCTGAATTGCTTAGATGTGTTTATTGTATGTTCGAATTTTTTACATTATACCAAACTTTGTGGAAAGGATTTGATTGAGATTTTTTACAGGTCATTGATTGTTGTACTTATGTTATTTGTATGATTTTATTATTTAACATTAGGATTTTATTATGATAATGTATATAGAAGAGATGTTATTCTTTTTATATAAACCTTAGAAGTGTAGATTGTTTCTAGAAGCTTATACGAGTTTTCTAAGACTTTAGTTTGGTGTTACTTACATCAGTTAGATGATTTAGTCTCAATTTGCAGTTAGAAAAATGGTCTTTACTATATCAGTCAAACAAGTGTTACTATATTATTCACTAAAGCATTAACAGTAAGGCTATTGATGATCAGGTTATTATAGGGTATATTAGAACTAGGAGCTATTGATGCCTATTTTTATATTCTTTATAGGGGGATGTCGGGCATGATACATGTGTTGGTACTTGGTAATTTATAGGCTTTGATAGCGATTAGTCTTGATCAAACGAGTCAAGATTTAGATAATGTGAATTCTATGTATATAAATGAATGCATTTATTAAAGAACTAGGTTCATGGGATTAACACCCTTTCATGGACATTTGGAGATCACTCAGTATGTTATTTTGAAGTATTATTATATGTGGGTTCCAATATCTCAACATATTAATGCTTCTACATCTTCAAAAGTTATCTAATTTAAAGTTTTTTGTATATATATTTGGGTGATTGATTATGTAGGTGCATCAAGATAAATGGATAGGGACTTGGAGCATGTGATCATCAAGTGCTTTGGTCTCAATAGCCTAAAGTTTCATGCACTTTCAAGGTAACTTGTTGAATTGTTTGAACAAAATGAAACGTTGACTCAGTTACGTATTGTTGGAACAATGTGAGTTATGAATAATTCATTTATTTTGTTTGGCTTTACACATGGAGCATATAAAATCTGTCACTTATGGCCCACCTCAGATTCTTAGATCTTTACGGTGCTCATGTATATAATCGATTTACCATACGAGCTTAGTTTATGGTTATTCTTGTATAGAAATTTATGTTTTCACCTTTTGATGACAAAATCTATCTGATAAAGGACCTTGCCAAAGATGGATTTGATGAAGAAAAATATAAATCCCAAATTGGCTTCGATTATGTCCGTGATTATTTTGAATCCGAACTCCAAAAAAGTTATAAAGAAGTTGTACCAACAACTTTAGTATTCTTGAACAACGTTGCAGTGAAGTAACTACCATGGACTCCAAAATAAAAGCAACTTCAGATGTAGCTCACTTTCGCAGATCATAAATGTTGTTTGCATCTATGCCATCTGTAACCATTTGATACAAAGTTGTTCCTCATAAGTTTTCTTTTTTTAGCATGTTGCACTCTCTTCCTTACTTGTATGATTGTATCTAACTACCCTTACATATTTTACTTTTTCCTCCTATTTTGGGACGCCTAAGATTTCAAAGTAGAGTATATTTCTTTTTTGATTCTTTAAAGCTATGATGATTTATATGAATTGCAATAAATCTTGAAGATTTTATTTTAAATACTTATTTGATATATTATTTCTCAAGGTCAACTAATTCAAATAATTAGGCTCATCGTTGCTATGTAGATAGCATATTGCATATTCTGAAAAGCAGATGCAGTTCTGAGTCATCTTTTTTGGATAATTGTTTTCTACAATAATGCTACTGGTAAGCATCGTCCATTAGTAAACCGCTCATTTGACTCGTAATGAAGCTTGTTTTAAATTAATAAACTTTTGTTAGGACAATTTATTTTTTTGAAAGGTAATGCAAACTTTTATTACTCAACAAAGACCCATAGCGAAATGCTATCGGCCTGGTTGTGAATAGTATCTCTCAACCCTTAAGGGTCGTTTCGTCTTTAGTAGGATCGGTTTTGCAATTCAAAAGGGGGTTGTGGTGCAGCTTCTTCCCCGTTTACCTGCCATATGTTTGTAATTTGTTATTATCAAATGAAAAAAAAAGAGTTAAATGCAATTTTAGTCCCTATGATTTGGGCCATTTTGCCAGTTTAGTCCAAATGTTTCATTTTTAAGATCTGGATCCAAAAAGGTTTCATCGTTGCCATCAATCATTCAATCAATTATATAAATACAACGATAATTGTTATGAAATTGATGATGATGATATCCTTGTTTTTTCACTCGATTTCGACCTATAAATCCTCCTCTGCTGCGATGATGATGAATCGTCGTTTGTCTGATGTCTATCGTCTGATGATGATGAATGACTGAATGTGAATCCCCCAGGCCCCAAGTCGACGTTCTATTTTCCCACATGACAATTGGGTTATAATTTTCAAAAACTTTTGTTTATTAGCCATTGTTCTATTTTCCCACATGACAATTGGGTTATAATTTTCAAAAACTTTTTTTTATTAGCCACTTGTGTCTTGGGGGTGGGCTTGTTAATTGGGTTTATAAAACTTTGGGCCTTTTTCGTAAAACTTTTAATTGGGTTTTAAACTTATTATACAAAGGCCCTTATTTATAAAAAATCCAGGTTGTCACACCCTCAAATTCCACATGCGGAGTACTACCGCGAGGCGTGCGACTGCCCAGGATTTAAGCCACCAATTATATTGAACGATTAAAGTAAATAACATAAAACCATCACCAATATGATTAGTGACAGGATATTAAAGTTTAAATCATAGTGTAAGTAATTAAAGTTCAAAACATAGTTAAGAATTCCAGCGGAAGCATTAAGTGCATAAATCCATAAGATAATTTAAAACATAAGTTTTCAAAATAGGAATCCAATAGAGGATTCTAGACGACCACTACACTTTTCCAGGCAAAAGCTCCCACGCTGCATCTACGGACCTGCAAGCATGCAGTAATATGTCAACATAAAGTTAGCGAGTTCATGGTATAAAATGTTTTGCTTGTTTTATCCAAAAACGTCAATTATTAAGTTACTAGATGTAAAACACGTCATGGGGAGCTACCCCATTATGTAAGCTAGTAAACTATGCGGTACCGAAACTGTGACTGTAGTGCTTGTTGCCCCAGATTAATGTCTATCATCATTAATCGGTAATAAGGCCATACTAGTTCACATCCGTCCTCAACAGGCCCGGTGTGCGGTTTGTCAAACCTAATAGCGCTATCAACTAATATCTCGTTCGCCATGCCAGGCGACTAATCGGTGTAAGTGTCAGGGACTTCATGATAGAGTTTTGTTTAGTATGCTAAGGCATGAATTATGAGTATAAGTTTAATCACTATTCCGTTTCCCCGGAATATTAGGTTCCCAAATCCACCGGGAATACATGCTTTAACGCGTTAGTGTAAACTCACCTTTGATTGCTCGGTTTGATAGAGTTTTTATCCTAAGTTGGTTAACCTCGTCCCATTTAAGGTTACCAATCATTAGAACCGTATTCAAGTCTGTCACGTATAGCATACACGTATTTAATCTAGCAGTGTACGAGTAGGTCATTCATTCATGTAAGTATACATATTCAGTCAGCAATCAACAGTTTAGTCATAACAGTGGATAGTGTGCGGCTTATAGAGGCATTTGGGCTCATTCAGTGTGCGGCCTACTAAAATAAGCCCAACACATTGGACTGTGCGGCCCAATATGAAACATTGTGCGACCCACTTGTCAATGTGTGGCCCACACTGGAGTGTGCGGCCTGCCTGACAAGTGTGTGGTCATGCATATATGTGTCGTACGATGTGCTTTAGTGAGTTGTACGAGATGACTGTGCGGCCTTGTAAAGTGTGCGACCTGCAATCTTCTCTTGTACATGAAGCATTAGAAGTTGTACAGTCTAGGTGTGCGACCCTTCTGAGTGTGCGACTAAGCTGGGATTCCTTGTACACTCTGCATCAGGGGTTGTACACTTAGAAGTGTGTGACCCTTGGGTGTGCGGTGTGCGTTGAGTTTATACATTATGCAACAAAGTGTGTACCACCTAGTTGTATGTTTTAAAACAATAAAAAGTTTGCATCATTCAATGTTTTCCAGATAAAAACATAAACCAATCAACTTAAAATCCTAGAAATCATTCAGATTCAATTATACAAACAACCGCCTTTCATCATATGGTTTAACAATCTCACCAAGTTAACAGTTTGACATCATTCATCTATTATTTACATCATCCTTTGAACATGATCCATATACCTCATATTGATCCTAAATTATCATTCATCACGAGCAGGAATCATACCACCTTATTTTGATTAAATACAAGATTCGTTTAACAACTTGTGAACACTGATTTTCATGGATCTATGGCAAGCAACTCATGACCAACACATTTATGCAAAACATCAATATCGAAACATTAAAAGAAACAGTGATTCTCCTTCCATCAATTATTTATCATACATCGTCATCCATTATCACTTATTCATATCAAAGCTCATGCTAGTGAAGATGAATCAAACAGTTGCACCCACAAAATCATTCTTCACACTATTACTAAATCATAATCGACAAGATTCTTTACAATCTCACAAAGTTCTAATCTTCTTAACATTATTCATGTAGATTGCTATAGTGTGTTTTTGCAAGAACATCATCGAGTTAAATACATATTTGAAGCAACTTATAGACAAACAGTTGAAGAAAGCATCAAACCAAGAATACATCTTTCAAGAATTCATCATTCATTCAATCGAACAATCATTCACATAATCGTACTAACCTGAAAATGTTTAAGAAGGAGTGTGCGAGATGGACAAAAATATTAAAAAGAAGAAGCTTGATGATGAGAGGTTGTTGATGATTTGACTTGAATCTTCTAAAATGGAATGATTATAAGGAATGTTTGCTGCTTTTTAGGAATGTTTCTAAATGAGGAGAGAGAGAAAGGAGGCGGCTGCAATAAGGAATCTTTTGGGAAAGGGTTTTAGGGTTTAGGACAATGTGCACATTTATACGGGTGTTGTGGATGCCGCACACTCAGCTGGTGGGATCCAGCTATCTTTTGTTCCGCACACATGTTTTCAATTTAAGTGTGCGACCAGGATAGGTGGGAAGGTGTGCGGTATACAATGCAGCCCAATGCAATTGGGTGTGCGGTGCAATGAGACTGGGCTCCGCTGGTTGGAGGCCCAACCTAGATGGATGTGTGAGTGGAAGGCAAGTGTGCGGGTGTGTCACACCCCGACCGCGTAAAACAACAAACCGTGGCGGAAACGTCGGGGAGTGACGCGACAGAATTATTGTTTCAACAACCATGGTAATTAAAGTTTTGTATTATTTGAATTAAAGTTTACATTGTTCTGGAATTTAAATAAAACATAACATAATAATTGTCTTTTAAGTCACTAAGGCCCAAGTCCGCCTAAGTGTAGCACAAGCATCATCATGCATTAGCACCTGAAACACATGCGAAAATAGGTACATCAGCATAAAAATGCATGTGAGATACATAGGTTTTGTTTATGCAAGATTCATCACTTGTAGTTTAAAGAAGGGTTTAACAAAAAGTTGTCATGAACCTTGTAAAATGTTTTCTTTTATGAAATCATGTAAAAAAATCGATATGGAAATCAAATGATATGAATGAAATATGCATGGTTAAATAAATAACCAAGTAAAAGTGAATTTGTATAAAATGCTTACTTTGTATAAAAATGTTGTGTCCTTGTGAAAAATGTTTCATGTCTTTATCAAGTGGCTTAGATAACGCAACAATGTATAATACAATAAAAGCACTTATATATAGGAAGTACCAGCGGCGTATCCACCATGCTTTTATCATATAACACATAGCCCCGTTACATAAGTCACTTATCAATAACCAACCAAAATGTCTTGTTTAATGTTAATATGTTTATGTATAAACCATGTACAATGTCATGTGTGAAGTGTATCATGTATAAACAAATGTAATGCATAGCAAGTAGAAAGTATCTACTTAACTACGTGAAAATGTTAATGTGATAATCAATGTTATGTACAGTGAATAACTAGTAGTTACTCAACCCCGTAGGAAAATGTACAAAACAATGCTTTTAAATAAACCCAAGTTTAAATCAAATGTTATGTTTTGCAAAAAAACAATTCTTTATGATTACAAACATTTATGCAGTAATGTTTATTCGCATACATTCAAGCCTTGCGACTGTGGCGACAAACCTTTAAACAAATTAAAGGTTTATCTAAGTTATGTATATCGGATTCTGTCATTCCCAACTTCCAAACAAACCTAGGAAGTCAGAAACGGGATTTGTCAAGTCCTATGGTACCATTACATACTACCGAGCGGCGTAGCTAATGTTAATGAATGTATTATTGTTCCGATTAAACACATCAAATGTCATAACCAATGTAAGCATGTGAAAACCATGTACTAAGTATGCTAAGTAAACATACATAGTAGAAATGTTCATGAAATCAATGTGCTAGCATGCTAAGTAAACATACATAGCAAAAATGTTTATGAAATCAAAGTGCTAACATGCTCAGTAAACATGCATAGCAAAACATAATTGAAAGCATGTACTATATATGTACTAGGTGAAACTAGCATGTTTATGTCATAAAAGCAATGAAAGCATGAAAGTAACAAGTATGCACATGTGTATCACCCTAAAGTATTTGAAAGAGGTAAAAGAGGGGAACTATGTACTCACTTGGGATTGCTTATTAGTCTTGAGGATAAGACCAAATTAAGCTCCAAGTATCACGGAATCAACAAGGCACCTAATATAGGTAACTTGTTAATAGTCGGATACTAAACCGGGAGATAGGATAGAATGAGGTTGTATAAATCAAATGAGTATTTGAACTCATATGGTATGATTTAATAGAGCTAACATTCTGATTTGGAAGTCTACCTAAGTGCTCTTGACCCGTTTCGACCCGTTATGGTAGTTTAAGCTACTATAACGCGTCGGTTGCGCAAAACTATGGTCGGATGGTTTTCTATAAGCTATGTCAAGTCTTACATGCCCAATTATACCCTAACATGTTACTAAATCAGATTAGATGTCAAAAATAGGTTCACATATGCACAATATGGTTTTATGTTTCAAAAGGGCATTTTGGTCATTTTCTATGGGCATACAAGCTAACTAGCAAATGACTAACCAATCCTATGTGATCATAAGGTATAACCTCAGAGGTTATTCCCTATGCAACTATGATCACTAAACAAGCTTGGTCGGATCCTAATGATCGACCAAACGGGTCAGGTTAGAAAGTCTAAGCGGTTGTTTAGACCGCTTAACTTACGACCCTAAACAAGTACTAAACTAACAGTGACGAGTTAAACATGTCAAAACATGTTTAACCTACTTAGAAAACTGATTTGGTATCAAAACAAAGTGTTTTGATACCTAAAAGTAGTTCCGTGGCAAAATGCGTGCTAAAACGCATTTTGACCGAAACCTTGACTCGTCACTATACCTAGTTAACGTGGTAATCAGTAGGTATAATCGCTAAGGATTATAACTATCGTGATTACAATCACGTTACAAAGTTCAAACGAACTTTGCGTTGACCATTGACTGGTCAAACTGAAAGTCAAACACTGTTTGACCTTTTAAGCTAGTAAGCAATAAAAGAATGAAGGAATGCTTACAAAAGGTCCTTGCTTGAACTTGATCTTATAAATTCTTAGGTATGAAGTTATTTTTATCTCCAACTTAGAGAATTTTAGACCAAGTGTGAAGAACCAAATGAAATGGCCAAGCTATATATACTTGTGGTGATGCACTAGGATCATTACAAGTAGTTTGTTTGGTCATTAAGCAATAAATCCCAGCCATAAAGTGTATAGGGACAGCTAGCATGACTTGGAGAAGTGTTAACTTGATGATCACACAAAGGAATTGCAAGAAAGCCCCTTAGAAATCAAACAACAGCTGAAAAACTGATTCTGTCACTGGGCCTCTCACGCCGCCCGCGTAAGCTAAGGGATGGGCTTACGCGGCCCGTGTGGACAAGTTTGGCAGATTTGCACAAATGGTCCCTGCACATGTATTAAGCTCATTTCAGCCCCTTTTGACCCCCGTTAAGCCATTTTCAAGGCTCTACAAGGTCAATAAAGTTTAGAGGACTCAAAATATGCTCGGAAAACTCTCGGATGTCGGCTCGTTTGGTCGTACGGTCGCGTTATTCGTTAAATTACGACGAAACTCAAACGGACGCGAAAACGAACCAAATTAAGCGACGAGTGGTATTTTTGGATGCCGATCCCTAAAATAAAAATATTTTAGTGTGTACAAAAATTTTGGATGTCCAGATGAGGTCAGAACGTAAGTTATGCGCGAAAATACAAACCTACACCGTTTTTTGACACTTTTAGTCCCTGTAAGATTATATAAGCATGTTTTCGCACACCGAACCTATCAAGGATTGTTTCTAAGCCATGTTTAGGTTATATATGGTATGTTTAGCTTAAGATCAAGTTCTGGACTATACGTTTCCTTACGAAACGGCAGACTTTCGCAGTTTGACGCAAATAGTCCCTGTGAGCGAATAAACTTGTTTTTGCCATACCAAACCCTTCAAAACTTATTTCTAAGTTATGTAAAGGTTATTTAAGGTATGTTAAGTTTATGTTGCTGTTTCGAAGTGTTTGTCGCGTTAAACTGATTGCGTTTACGCACCAGTTCGCGTATAACTTCCCAGAAAGCCATATAGAGTTCAAAATCGATCAAAAATCAACATGTGCATAAAATCAAACATAAATGACAAACATTGGGATCAAAACACACTGTTTTATAAATATTGAATTGTTCAGAGTCTGTACAATGATTATACAAGCACAGATGTCACAGGGTGCACATAGTGTGCCGGCTGGATTGAAAAAAATAATAATAACAATCTTTTTATTAGTACACCTACACATTTAATATTGCAAATCTCATCTTATAAACATCTTAATCACCTTTCGTTAATATAAATTCTTATATTAGTTACAAAACTCATGCATTTAAAACATAATAAGGAAACAGTACGAAACGAAACGTGCGGGTTGTTACACAGATTTTTTTAAATATATATATAAAAAATTTAAAAATTTACGGGCCCTATATTCATTTGGGCCCTAATCGCATGCCCATTCTGCACATCCTTATAGCCGGCACTGTGTTAGTGTATTGAATCAATGGTTCCGTGAAACATTGCCAAGTAAAATGTTAAAATTTTTAGTTACTAGACATGTGCAATGTTTATTACGTCTATGTTGGTGCATTTATGTGTCTGTAACTTTGTCTTGTTTACATTGTATGTTATTTAGTCTTTTGTTATCGAGTCTGTAAGTTCCGTCAAGTCTACCTAGTCGGATATCCTCCTATCCTACTTAGTATGACATTTTGTCTCTATATTTGTAAGGTTTGTTAAACACATGCTTGTGTGCATTGTGTTTAACAATAGTTAGTGGTTTCTTATGTCTTCTGTTTACTTAGCCATATCTACTGTCCCCGTTTAGTGTTTGACGAAGGTTCTATCTTCGTTGAACCCCTGCTTGGCGAACCTTTAATCTTCGTCATTGTTTGTGTGTGACGTAGGTTCTATCTTCGTCACACATTAACCTTCGTCTATCAAGGTTCGTCCCTGGACAGTATATACAGCTTGGTGTGTTTAACAGTTAAGGTATGAGAGCATAGAGAGACTACTACTGAGAGTTTATCGTTCAAGCATTGTATGTATATGTTTGATGTTGTTCTCGTCCTTTTAATCTAAAGTGAATCTTTGGTTATCTGTTGTGTTGCTTGCATTGCATTGTTTGGTTTGCACCGTCACGTGGATTCCGCACTCGTGACCGTGTACGTGATAAACAGGGATTAGGTCTCGTAATAGATCCTCTGAGAAAAATGGACCTACAAGTGGTATCAGAGCTATGGCTCTTATCCTTGTTTAAAACCAAACATTGTTGTGTTTTATCAAGTTGTTTATGTATTTTTCAGAAACTGTTCTTATTTGATATTCATATTTTCTGAAAAAGTGTTCAAATCTTGTTATTTGGTATAAGTTTTATCAAAAACCTTACTACATTGCATGTCTACATGATAAAAATGGGGTTTTCTTGAAAGTTTAAGCAAAGTTTGTGTTTAAGAATATTTAAGTTTTTCTTGATATTCAAAGTGATCTTCAAAGTGTTCTTGACTATCTTCAAACTATTCTTAAAGTAATTTCTGAGTTTGATCTGATTTGAATTTTAAGTGAAGTGTTTGTTGCTTATAATATTATTGTTTGACAATTGTGTACATGAAATGATGGTTAGGTGAATCAAATTAACTTCTGTCACAGCAACTTGTTGTTAGCTTTGAAAATTCATCACACCACCTACTTGTCTGCAAGAATTAATTGTTTTGCAAAAATATCTTATCCTGTGTCAGCGAAGATTGTGTTGGACGAAGGATCAAAGTTTCGTCAAAATTGTTTCGTCAAAAGTGTTTCAGACGAAGCTTCAAATACTCTCCATTCTTCGTCAAAAGAGTGTGTTAGACGAAGATTCAGAACTTCGTCGTTACTAGGATTCATCGTTCACACTTTGAATCATACTTCGTCATTTTATACTTCGTCATTTTAAATGTCATTTGTTAACAGAGGCTTTGCAAAACTGTCTTAACTGTTTCTTTCAAGTGTTTGATCAGGTACACTCATACATACATCAATCATGAGTAATAATCCCTGGGATTGGAGTAGTAGCTCAAGTACTGCTCCAGATCGGACCTCTGTAGAGACGTGGGTTAAGAATATGATGCCACAACAACAATATATTTCAGCAAGTCAGTTGGCATGCGTGGCAAATCAAAATCAAAGTATTCAAAATTTGCTACAGAGCGAAAGTGAAACGGGTAGCAACAATCGACCGCCAAAGCTGAATCATATGAATGAATATCCATCATGGAAAGGCCATTTTCATACTTACGTTCTAGGGCAAAATACCGAGCTATGGTTATGCTTCACTACACCATACAACACAACTCTTGAAGAAGCAGGCTCAAGTGCAGCCACATTGGCAACTATGTCTGAAGCAGATAAGAAAGCTTACGATCTCGAAAAGAAGGCGTTTGCTATCTTGACACAAGCTCTTCACAAAGAATTATATCATCAATTCTCTTATTGTAAGACAACAAAAGCATTGTGGGACATCTTAGTTACAAGAGGAGAAGGGAATGCGGCGACAAGGAAGACTCGACACGACTTGTTGAAAAAGGAGTTTGACGCATTTTTGTTTATAGAAAATGAAGCTTTAAATGAAATGGCAACTCGTTATTATCATTTGATTAGTGAAATGTTTTCTTACGAGGTTACTGCAACTCCACAGGAAATGGTGGCAAAGTTTGCTGATGCTCTACCATTGAGCTACTAAAGCATACAGGTTCATTAGATACTATCAGTATCTATGATTTCGTTCAGAAACTGGAAAATAAAAATGAAGATGAAATCCGGAAGGCGAAACGAATCTCAATTCCTCAGAATCCAGAAATGTACTTTGGAGGGATTAACCCTGCCGCGATCTCAAGTCAGGAACCAAAACTTCAAACGGCGTTTATGTCATCTCAAGTGACTAATGTAAATCCCTTTGGATTTGTACCAGAGCCACCTCAACCTAAACCACATTTTGATACTAGTGCTTGGTTCCCTCCATCACAACTTGTTGCCCCCCCCCAACTCAACCAAAATTTGATCCGAGTGCCTGGTTCCCTCAACCTCAACCTCAAGTTACTCAATCTCAATCTCAACCTCCATTTGACTTTAGTGCTTGGTTCCCGAAACCACAAGTTGTTACCCCTTCTCCTCAACAAGCACTTTATGGTAACAATTCCAATACAACCAGACTTGATACTTCAAACCTTCCCAAAATCAATGTAGAAGTTGCCAAGGAACACATGGAACTTCTTAGCACAATGGTCAATGCTTATTGTGGGTTGGTTGCAGGTCAGATTGGAAACATAAATCTGACTAATGAAGATTATCAACAGATTGATAGGGATGAAATGGAGTTAATGGATATCAAGTGGGCTTTTGCAAGCGCGGTAAGACGAGCTAAAGACTTCATGACCAGAACTGGGAAGACTACTTTGGAAAGCAAAAGGGATACAAAGTACGGATTCGACAAAGATGTTGTCACCTGTTTCAACTTCGGAGAAAAGGGTCACTTCAAGCGTGAGTGCACTCGTCTGAGTAGACAGACAAGTCAAAATCCCTTCAGGAATCAAACAAGTACTTCCAACCAGAATCAAGCTAACCTGGAAAGAAGGATAGTAGCTATCAATAACCAGACTAACACCACCAACCGGGTCCTTCTAACACCAACCGTGCGTTAGTTGTTCAAGCTGATGAAACTTGTTATTGGTCCGTACAGTTTGGAGGTGGCGATCAAGGAGGAACCGCATGCTATGCTAAGATCATCAATCATATCAAGCATGTGCATAAGGAAGAATTCTCAGAAAGCAATGATAGCTCGGGTTATACTGGCAGTTCAGATGAGGAAAGCTCAAACATTGGAGATTATTGTCCAGAGTCGGATGAAAATGAGGGAAGTGATTCTGATATTGATAGTTTGTTGATGAAGGCTGAGGAGTTAAAGTGTCAGAAGTCTGTACTGATCAAGAAGGCTGATGTTGCATCGAAAGAGATGGAAAAGTTCTTTTCTGAAGATGGATCTTTCTCTTATCAGACTGCCTTTATGGTTAATGTTGCAGCCTCTTCGAGTCAGGTAAATTCTGATACTCCTACTCCTAGCATATGTAGTAATTGTGCAGATCTTAAAAAGGAATGCTCAAAATTAAAACTTGAATATGAAACGGTTCATGTTCACAACGAGAGTTTGGTTATTGAACTGTCAAAATGTAAAGAGGCAAACATGGCCTTGGCTCGCAATGAAAAGGATTTCAAATCAGTCATTGAAACTTTAAAGAAAAGTGTTTCCGAAATGTCTAAAACTCTTCTAGGCAAACAAATTGGTATTAATAACTACATTAATATTATTGAGGAAACAAAGAAGGAGCTAGCAATGGCTAAATGTGAGCATGAAGCGATCAAGCTCAATTTGGATAGTTATTCTAACTCCCGATATGTGCTTGATCACATCATTTAAGTTCAACAACTGAAAGGAAACGCGAAAGGCGTTGGGTGTAAGTCGTGTCCACCTCCGTTGAGACACAACTATACCAAGATGCCCAATGAGGAGGAAATGCCTCGGTTTGAACCTAGTGTACCTCTTGATTATAAGGAAGTAACTACAGGATTAGGGTTCAAATCGGACAGTTCCTCAGAGGGATCATCTCAAACAATGGAAAATTCAACATCCACGGAACAAAGTGCTCCAACTGTTGAGGACTATGAATCGTCGGATGATGAATCAGATGTGAGTCATCAGGATACATCTGTTGATGAAAAGAAAGGAGTAGACATTCCTATTGAGAATCACATTTTGTGTGATCCTCCTACTCCTGCTGTGCACTCTATTATCAAGCAAGAGATGAATCCTATCACTAAGACAGTGTCTGCTGTTAAAAGTGATAACATGTTGTATACTTTGGTCGGGGATAGTAAAATATATTCAAACAAAGATTTTCCAATTAAAAACGTCAATCAATCTCTGATTGATAAAGTGTTTGAAGATACTACCTGTAAGTTTTTGGGAAAAGCGATCCTGAGAGTTTTTGTGACTCAATGCGAACCTATTCCAAAAGCTGAAATTAGGAAACAATTTGGAAACAAACGATTCCCGACAAAGCAACAACCTATCCCTTTTAAAGGCAAACAGAAGGAACAGCGAGCTTCAAAACCTAAGGTCTCACAACCAAAGGTAGAACCAAAAGGAGCTCGTTTCAAGAAGAAGGACAAAGATGTCAAATTCGTGGCATCTAAGGGTACTGACAAGGTGGAAACTTTTGAAAATAAATCAAACATCGATTTTGTTCAAAAGATTAGAAGTTTCAAACGTAATAATCAAAATAATTACTCCCAACACACAAACAGGTGTGATAAAGGAACAAGTACCTCTGATTCTACAAGTTTGACATCGAGTAATCAAGATGGATCTCCTAAGTTTGTTGAAAGGAGATCTTGTTTCAAATGTGGGGAGTTTGGACATATCATCAAAAATTGTACAAACTCACCCAAAGCAAAATTTGTTGAAAGACCCCCTTCTGAAAATGATCACACTCAACGTTGTTCAGTTTCCACAAAACAAGATAAACGAACTATTAAAGAACAGGAAACGAAACAACGACGCAAAAATATAAAGGTGATCGAAAGGGCTTTGAAACCAGATGTAAAATCTGTTAAACAGGAACCAAGTTCATCTCAACCAATCAAACCAGAAATTTCAAAAACTGTTAATATTACACAATCTGGTAAATGGAAAACTTGGAAACCTAAGACAGGTGATGTTTCAGAGGGAGGATTACAATTTCAGAACCATCAAGAAATTGAAATTTCATTTCTTGATTCTCAGGGAAGACCCAAGACCACTAAGGCTTGGGTCCCTAACTCCAACTAATCCCTAAATGCATTGTGCAGGGTGTTCCAGGAGGAACTATCAATAGTCATTGGATTGTTGATAGTGGAGCATCTAGGCACATGACTGGCGACTTACGACTTCTGTATGATGTGAAAAACATTAGAGGAGGTTATGTCGCGTTTGCTGGAGACAAGGGCGGATACATCACTGGAGAAGGAATGATCTCCAATGGTGTTGTGAGTTTCGATAAGATCAATTATGTACGACAAATTGATCACAATCTTATGAGTGTTTCGCAAATCTGCGATAAGAAGTTCACCGTGCATTTTGATGATGCCGGTTGTTATGTGCTGAAGCCCGGATTTAAAATTCCAAAAGAATGGATTCTCTTGAAGGCTCCAAGGATTAATGATCTTTATATTCTTGATATGAGCCAGGCGATTACTACTTCTGCGCAAGTCACTTGTTTTGTCTCAAAAGCCACAGAGAAGGAGTCAATATCTTGGCACAGACGAATGGGGCACATTCACTTGAGAAAAATGAACCATCTGGTGAAAAACAATATGGTGAATTGTGTGCCTGTAAAAAATTTCCATCTACAAGATATCTGTGTTTCATGCCAAAAGGGAAAGCAAACAAAGAAATCCCACCCGATCAAGAAAGTCAACACTGTCAGCATGCCTTTGGAACGTCTTCATATGGACCTTTTTGGACCTATGAAACACAAGACGACCTTTGGGGATGCTTATTGTCTGGTAGTTACTGATGACTATTCCAGATTTTCTTGGGTATCGTTTATGGCACACAAGAGTGAAACTCCTGAAATCCTCAAGAATCTTCTTACTCTTCTTGAAAATCTGTATACTTTGAAAGTGAAGAGGACCCTAAGCGACAATGGCACCGAGCTCAAAAACCGTATAATGGACGAGTTCTGTACTTCAAAGGGTATTCTTCATGACTACAGCTCTCGTTACACTCCTCAACAAAACGGCGTCGCTGAGAGGAAGAATCAGACGATAATAGAGTCTGCAAGAACGATGTTGGTAGAGTCGGAGCTTCCCGTTCAGTTCTGGGGGGAGGCTGTGGCTACTGCATGCTATACATTAAACAGAGTTCTTACAGTCAAAAGGCATGACAAAACATGTTTCGAACTGCTACACAAAAGGAAACCGAACGTTTCTCACTTAGAACCTTTTGGAGGCCCATGTACTATGATTGATTGTAACACCTCGTAAAATCATGTCCAATATAATCAAGACACGTGTCATGGACTTTAAACGTGTAACAAATTGTTTCCGAGGGACTAAATTGTCAAACAGTGTAAAGACGTGTGTGGAAGGATCAAAAGTGTCAACATGCCTAACTTGTGCCTCTGATTGACCTTATGTGATGTTCGCATTTCTTAATGAATAAATTATCGGACATTGAAAGCCGTTTGCGCTTAAATTTAAAACTTTACAAAGTATATGGGTTAAAATTGTCAACATGTTAAAAGTTACCTCTGAGTGACCTTTTAACGATCCCAAAAGCATTGTAACATTTGCATATTTCGCTCTCGAGAATATTGGGTAGTAATCTCATGAAGTTCGAAGAAAACAAGACTTTTCGGGTGATCTTACAACTAACCGGGAACATAACGGAGTTAATATGTGACCCAAGGCCCTTAATAGTTATCTATGGGGGTTATAAGTGCAATAAATGGAAGTTATATAAACTTAAAATGGACCAGGGACTGAAAATTCAATGTTTGGAAAGTTTTTACCAGAGCAGCCCATTGTCACGGCCCGCGTAGACTCCCTTTGAGTCTTACGCGGCCCGCGAGAGTAGTGCCAGCGTCCAAAAAGAAGACAGCTGCATGTTGCAGCCTCTTACACCGCCATTGCATGTCTGATTTCGATACCAGGGTCTGAGAAAATGGTTTTTCAAGCACTAGGGACACCTGGGAACATCTGAAAACAACATAGGGACATATGGATTGATCTTGGAGCATCTAATTTCCTATATAAAGGACTTGTGTTCATGAGTTCATTTGCACACTTGAAGTTTTACTTCACAACTCTCTATCTGAAGCCTCTTGGAGCTTAAGGAAGCTTTCTCTAGTTCCAAATTCGTGCTAAGGACTCTAGTAAGTGTTCTTAGCTTCCTAAGTTTAAGTTTTATTAGCTTAATGACCGAAAGTCAAAGTTATCGTAATTAAGCTTTAACTTTGTGATTAATCACAAACGGTCCAGCCATTTTTCGAATTGAAAGTGGCTATGTGTTGGTAATTATGTAGGTAATAAACCCTTAAAAGGGCACCTTCTAATTATCACATTATCTCAGTCAATTGTCGGGTCAAACTTATTAATAAAAAGTCAACAGAATCAGTTTTTACAAATTAATTCATAACTGATAATGCAGAGGTTATGGAACACGTTTTAACACTAAAATAACTTGGTAAATAATATAAGAACATGTTTAGGCATGTTCAACCCGACAATTCTGGGTTTAGGCTCGGTTCGCAACCGAAAGTCGCAAAAGTAGACTTTTGCTTTGACTTTCAGTTCTGACCCGATTTTGCTTAGTTTAGCTATGCCTTAGGGTTCCTTTAGGACCATATTACATGTTAGTATAACCCTCTGAGATTATACTATATGGTTCCTTTGAAATCTGATTCATATGCATGTTCCCGTTAAATGCTTAAAATGGACCATTATGCCCTTTTATCAATAAAACAAGATTTTTGAAAATGTGAGAGGACAAAAACCTTTGTTACTGATATTTAAGTATGTCCTAAAAATTTGACATCAGTTTATGGTCTGAAATAAGAGTTATGCTCAATATCGTAAAACGAAAGCTTTTTATTAATTTAATGACATTTTTAGTATAAATCATATTTAAACCCAAATTTTGGCACCAAAATTCCTACCCACTGATATAATATATTATTTAGGGATTTTTGGAAATTTTTGTCAAATTTTATACTGATTATATTATAGAGTCTTAGTGTAAATTCGGTATTGACGAAATTGCCCTTTTCTTTGATAAAATGAGTTTTACATAACATTTTGATACCAAACCTTTTCCTACTGATTTCATATGTTAAATAAAATATTTTAAGCTTTAGAGACTGATCAAAATCTCATATTGCCTTAAATAACCCGAAAATTGTCAAATACCGACTTTTACGCTTTTTAAACGCATAGTATGGGTTAAAACTATATTTGACACTTAAGACTCATTACCTACTGATATTATAAGCAAATTTTTATACTTTAACAGTAAGTAAAAGTTTTGAACTCATAATTCCAAATTTGACCCTTATAGCATATGTGAAATGACCAAAATGCCCTATGGTGCATAGTTTGGCCATAAATGATAAAATTCACATATGTATGATATCTCACTGATATAACTTGTAAAAATAAATATTTTTATTGATTTTTTTAGACCAGAACCTCAGATTACTATTTAACATCTTTTATAATCTTTAAAATGACCAAAATACCCTTACGGGGCTTAAATTGATTTTAAATTCGTTTTGGGCATAATGGAAGGTATCCTACTGATATCATAACATATTTAAAGCATATTAACTTGTGGAACATGTACATGACTCTTTTGGTTAACCGTTATGCATTTTCACGCTCGGTACGGTTTATGTGACTAGTTTGCATAAATTAACCGAAACGGGGCAAACCTTATCATTTTTTACTTCAAAAACCAGAATGTATTTAGTTTAACCATTTTATACAAGTCCTCATACTTGTTGGTTCAAATTCACCTTCTAATCCGGTCTTCACTTAGTCTTGCTTTTCGAATCGTGTACCTTTCTTTAAAACTAACCGGTCTAAGTTATAACTTAAATAAGACCCGTTACGAATCTAATAGGTTATTAAAACCTTCGTTCCAGATTTGGAGCCTGGTAAAAGCTATCTATACTTCCTGATTGATATATGGCTGGGATTAAAATTTTATTTTTAGCTCAGGTAAATACTTTTAAGTTATTTTCCCTTATACGGGATTGGGTACGGTATTTAATAATACCGCTTGGTTGGGTATTGAATCTTTAATCGAATAATGGTTAAATCATTGAGATAACCCGTTTAATCTGTTTTGTTTTATCTAAACCTTTGGGGGGTTAATGACCATGTCCTGGATATCCTCGGCTCATTCATTGAAATGGCCACGACTTAAGCACGGGGTGTAGGCATACACCTGCCAGTGCGTATGTAAAAAGATATACCCGCTTGTTGAGAATAACTCGTCGTGGGTTTATATTATGAGTTGTGTCTATTAATCTTGTTCTGGCTTCTATCCCGGATCCTGAACGTATGACAAACATATAAATCTGTTTACAAGATTATTTTAATAATTGTCCCAAGTTATAAAAGGATATTTGTGCCTCGTGCATTCAAATCAATTTTCTTAAACATTTTTAAAAGAGTCAGTTAATTGTATTTACCAGTGTAAACTGACGTATTTTCCCAAAAAGGTTAAGTGCAGGTACTAAGCGAAATGGTTTGGAACTCCTGAGTATTAAATAAATAGTCTTGCAAGCTTTTGATACTTAAAATCTGTTGAACAATGTTTCTTTATGTTTTTAGATCTCCTTGTGGATCCATCTACAATCCGTTGTATAATATTTTATTGTACTTTCAAATCGGTTTGTATTATTATTACTTTAGACTTCCACTGTGCATTGAACTGTGATTATTTGACTATGATGATATCAACTACGTCACGATACTCCCCACCGGGCCCACCGGTAATACGTGGAAATATCGGGGTGTGACAGGTTGGTATCAGAGCCAACATTGAGTGAATTAAACACTAGCCTTTTTGTGTTTAATCTCAATGACAAAGTTGCACATTCCTTGACTTCCAAGTCTAGGCAAAGGACTTAGGATTAATCCTAATCTTATTTTGTCTTTCATTGTTTTCCTTTGTTGCTCTTTTGTTTGTTTTGACAGGAACAAGGACAATGCCGCCACGTGTCAGAGGAAGAGGTAGAGGCGGAAAAGCCCCAGTTTTAACGAGTCATGATCACGAAGCTGGGCCATCACACAGGTGCACACCATCCGCGTCAATCGGATCGAGTCCTCACGAAGACTGGAGGTTCTACCTAGAGCCTGCGAGACGCTCTGTCTCGCTTAGCTCTAGACCATCATACCACGATTCCTTCGGACTCCTCCAGAACAACGAGTCCGACCACTCGCACCACTCCTACCTCCCATTGTAGCGTTCGGGTTCTCACCGTGCCTTTCAGGACCCGACCCCATACTTCCAGAGCTGGTTCAATCCGGTAAACCAGGTGCAAGAACCAGAGGGTCCAAACCCTTTGGGACCAGTTGATCACTATCCTGAGATGCAGGATATGGAGATGGATGATGACCCCGATCCCGAGATGCCACCGAGTGGGACGACGACGCATCCCATCGAGGTTTCTGATGAATCATCTTTTCATGGTTCGCAATACAAGGGCCCAGACAGTTTTGCTGAAAGATGGGCTACATACAACTGGGAGTACACTCCCCCTTTCAACCCACAGCATCAACAGAAGCAGGATCCCTCTGAGGATTCACGTTTCCAGGCGGTTACGCCACCGCCACCGCAACAGCCAGAGCAGCACCCGCCTCCAGAAGCACCGAGGCGAAGAAGATCAGGTGCACGGATGTCCGTGCGAGGGGGTTTCCACTTCAGCACCCCCCAACACTCAAGCAACAGCCACTACCCGCCGTTGTACGAAGACCCACAAATGGGTGGGCCTTTAAACCCAGTGTCTGAAGTCGACTCTCTGCCAGTCGCACCACCACCACCACACTTGGGTTATGATAACCCAATTCCTTCTTACGCCGGTACAGTGGCGTATAACCCTTTTGAACAGCCAGCTTATTCTGGCTACAACTACTACAATGCCCCTAATGTTGACCCGTACTTAGAGGCGGCAAATTACAACACTCTTCACCCTGAAGGGCCCTTTCAAGCTGCGTATCCAACTGGGTACCCAGTATATGGGTATCAATACCCGCCACCTCCTCAACCTCAGTCGCAGCAGCAGCCGCAGCCACCACAGATCCACCCACCGCAGCAGCAGGAAATCCTTCAGAGGTTGAACCAGGTGGAACGAGAGGTACAGGAGGAGCGTAGAAGCCGCCGGGGTCTACTTAAGGGTTTGGCAGACCTGATAAAGGGAAAGAAGAAAATGGATTATTGAAATTCCTTATTTATTACTTTGTAATTTTTTTTTATTTTTTCAATTAAAGTCCCTGCGTGTACATTTTTATTTATGTACTTGGTCCCTGCGTGGACCTGTCTTTCTTTGTTCAGTCCTTGCATGGGCAAGTTATTTATGTAAAAGTCCCGTTTAGGGCATCTATGTACTTCTTCAATTTAAGGAAATGTTTTAATTTAAAATTTCATTTGTCATTATATTTAAGAATATATTATATGAAACAAATCAAAATATCATTCCTTTTTGTAATTGATCTGCCAATAAATGTTGAAAGGAAATCTTGAAGGTATAACTTAGCCCATATGTCCTTTTAGACAGGGCCCTGTTAGTAAAACCTTTTTAAGATTCAAATCCTTGTTAACATCTGAAAACATGTTAGCACTCCTGGCAAATGTGATTCGATAAAATCACACAAGTCATCCTTATATTGGATTCTTCCAACTCTTTTTCTCTATTTAATTTAAACATCCATTAGTGATGGAGTGCCTACGGGCCATACTTATTGTCCTATCAGACAAAAGATAGTTGTAGTCTACGACTCCCTGTCAAGAAAAGGTGATGAACTATGTTCAAGCCATAATGCCTCGATCCTATAAGATCCTGGCTTATAATTTAAAACTGTCCTTGTGACTAGGCCTTTTGTGCCACTCTAATAACCTTAATGATTAATAACTGAGGATAAATTATAATGAAAATCCTAAATAAATATGACTAACAAATCAACCGATATGGTTTATTGATACCATGGTTAGTGAATCGTCAAAAATGAACATTCCATAATAGACTTCTGAATAAATCTTTGTCATCATTTTATGTAGCAATCAAGCTACATGGCTGAATCAGAAGAAGTTAACAGTAACCCGAGGGAGAATAATGATACCAACCGAGTTAATGTGGCTGGTGCAGATCTGCAAACCATGATTGATAATGCCGTCACTCGAGCCATGGATAGGCAGTTTAAAGAATCAAGTGGTACTCGTAGCAAGACCCTATCTGTTCCTCATCCAAAACCACCCTCCAAGACTCACGTATCTCATAAGGACGAATCTCATCATTCGTCAAATCAGAGGAGTGTTCCATCCAAACGAATCGTGCTCAATCAGGAGCCGCGTGTTAAGACCTGCTCCTATAAATATTTCGTCTCCTGCAAGCCCAGAGACTTCGCAGGGGAGAAAGGAGCCATTGATTGTATGACTTGGCTCGATGAGATGGATACTGTGGTTGATATTAGTGGATGTGCAGAGCAAGACATTGTGAAGTTTGTTTCACAATCTTTTAAAGGTGAAGCTTTAGCTTGGTGGAGGTCACTAATCCAAGCTACAGGGAAGATCCCGTTGTATAACTTGACTTGGGATCAGTTTGTTACTCTAATCAAGGAAAATTTATGTCCTCAACATGAAGTTGAGAAAATTGAGACTGACTTCTTGACCTTGGTCATGAAGAACTTAGATTGTCAGGCATATCTTACAAGCTTCAACACCATGTCTTGATTGGTTCCTTATTTGGTTACACCAGAATCAAAACGGATAGCTCGTTTTATTGGAGGTTTGGCTCCAGAGATCAAGGGAAACGTAAAAGCATCAAGACCTACCACATTTAGGTCAGTAGCAGATCTGTCTCTTTCTCTCACATTGGATGCTATCAGAAACAAGTCTGTCAAGGTTTCTGATGATGGGAAACGAAAGCGGGAGGATGAGAGTTCTCATCACTCCGACAAGAAAAAGAAAGGGAACTCAGATCACAAGAAGAGTTTGGGATTTAAAAAGGATAATCAGCAGTCGGGTGAGAAACCCAAGTGTAAAACCTCAGGAAGCTCCATCTAGGGAAATGCAGGCTCGAATCAAAATCCCAATCGCAGCATAGAGTTTGTGGGATTTGCAAATTGAATGAACATAAAACGTTGGATTGCAAGAAAATAAAAGATGCGACTTGTTACAACTGTAACGAAAAATGGGCATATCAAGACCAACTGCCCAAAATTTACAAAGAAGCCCGAGGAGGCTAAAAAGACCAATGCTCGGGTCTTTCAAATGAATGCACAAGAAGCCATTCAGAATGACAATGTTATAACAGGTACATTCCTTATCAATGATGTTTATGCTAGAGTATTGTTTGATTCAGGTGCAGACAAGTCTTTTGTAGACAATAAATTTTGTAAGTTGTTAAATCTGCCTGTTAAAACTCTAAGCATAAAGTACAAGGTAGAATTGGTCAATGGTACCATAGAGACTCCTTCAACTATATTAGATGGATGTTTTATATCCATTAGGAACCACTCTTTTCCACTGTCTTTGCTTCCATTGAAATTAGCAGGATTCGACATAGTGATAGGCATGGATTGGTTGTCTCACAACCAAGCCCAGATTGTATGTGATAAGAAGCAGGTGGTTATTAAGACTCCTTATGGTGAACCACTTACAATACAAGGAGATACACAGTACGGTTTGCCTAAGCATGTGTCTATGCTTAAGGCATCAAGGTGTTTGAAGAAGGGTTGTGTCATTTATATGGCATAAGTGACTATTGATGAACCAAAGCCCAAGATCGAAGACATCCCTATTATTTCTGAATATCTAGACGTATTCCCTGAAGAACTACCTGTTTACCTCCAGATAGGCAAGTGGATTTCAGAATTGATATCATTCCTAGAGTAGCACCAGTTGCTAGAGCACCTTACCGGTTGGCACCGACTGAGATGAAAGAGTTAAGGACTCAGTTGGATGCTTTGTTAGAGAAGGGTTTTATTCGACCTAGCTCATCCCCTTGGGGAGCACCCATACTATTTGTGAAGAAAAAAGGATGGATCAATGCGTCTATGCATTGATTATCGCGAGCTGAATAAGGTTACAATCAAGAACAGATATCCATTGCTCAGGATTGACGATCTATTTGATCAACTACAAGGGGCAAGTTATTTCTCAAAGATTTATTTAAGGTCAGGTTATCATCAGCTGAAGGTCAGAGACGAAAATGTGCATAAGACTGCATTCAGAACTCGATATGGTCAGTACGAGTTCTTAGTGATGCCTTTCGGGCTCACTAATGCACCAGCAACATTCATGGATCTCATGAATCGCGTTTGCAAGCCATATCTAGACAAGTTTGTCATTGTCTTTATTGACGACATACTTATATATTCAAAACTCCGGTGTATTCTTAAACTTCTTCAGCAAGAGAAGCTCTACCCCAAGTTTTAAAATGTGAGTTTTGGCTTCGTGAAGTTCAATTTCTTGGACATGTGGTAAGCGAGCGTGGTATCCAGGTGGATCCCGCTAAGATTGAAGCCATTATGAACTGGCAAGCAACGAAGACGCCTACAGAGATTCGCAACTTTTTGGGTCTAGCAGGATATTACAGACGTTTTATTGAAAAATTTTCAAGAATTGCAGCACCCCTAACTTCGTTGACTCGCAACAATATAAAGTTAGATTGGGGTCCCAAGCAACAAGAATCCTTTGAGACTCTTAAGCAGAAACTGAGCAATGCTCCTGTGTTGACATTGCCAGAAGGGATTGAAGAATTTGTTGTGTACTGTGACGCATCGCACACCGGTATGGGTTGTGTGCTCATGCAGAGAGGCAAGGTCATTGCCTATGCCTCACGTCAATTAAAGGTGCACGAAAAGAACTACACCACCCACGATTTAGAATTGGGTGCCGTTGTGTTTGCACTAAAACTTTGGAGGCATTATTTATATGGAACCAAGTGTATTATTTATTCAGACCATAAAATCCTTCAACACTTGTTCAATAAGAAGGATCTTAACATGAGACAGCGTCGATGGATGGAGACTTTAAATGATTATGATTGCGAAATTCGCTATCATCCAGGCAAAGCGAATGTTGTAGCTAAAAGAATTGAATTAAAGAATATCTTGAATGAAAAGTTTTTAGGTGCTCAGAAGGAAGCTATTTTGGACACTAACTATCCGAATGAGAAGTTAGGCATCACTGCTGATCAATTTTCGTATGGCAAGGATGGGATCCTAAGATTAAATGGTCGAATCTGGGTCCCTATTCATGGAGGACTTAGAGACATGATCCTTCAGGAAGCTCACAGTTCGAAATACTCAGTCCATCCTGACAGTGATAAGATGTACCAGGATTTAAAGGCAAATTATTGGTGGATAGGTTTGAAGAAATCTATAGCCACTTATGTGGCTAAATGTCTGACGTGTGCTCAGGTTAAAGCCGAACATCAAAAGCCGTCAGGTTTACTGCAACAGCCTGAACTTCCCACTTGGAAGTGGGAAATGGTAACTATAGATTTTATCACTAAGTTACCAAGGACAAAGCATGGGAATGATACTATTTGGGTTATAGTCGACAGCCTAACCAAGTCAGCTCACTTCTTACCTATTAAAGAAACCCACAGCTCTGATAAGCTAGCTCAACTGTACGTGGATAAAATTGTATCCCTTCACGGAGTGCCGGTATCTATTATCTTGATAGGGATACTAGATACACATCTCATTTTTGGAAAAGCTTTCAGCAATCCATAGGCACTCGTTTAAACTTCAGCACTGCTTATCATCCTCAGACGGATGGGCAAAGCGAACATACGATTCAAACGTTGGAGGATATGCTATGAGCTTGTGTTACAGATTTGGGTGGAAGTTGGGATGACCATCTTCCTTTGATTGAGTTTTCATACAATAATAGTTATCATTCAAGTATCCAAGCCGCGCCTTTTGAGGCCTTGTACGGAAGGAAGTGTAGGACGCCAGTTTGTTGGGCGGAAGTTGGAGATGTCCAACTAGCAGGACCTGATATAGTCCTGGAGACGACATATAAGATTGTACAGATCCGTGATCGTCTCAAAGCTGCCAGGGATAGGCAGAAAAGCTACGCAGATAAAAGGCGTAAACCTCTTAAATTTGAGGTAGGAGATAAAGTGTTACATAAGGTATCACCCTGGAAAGGGGTAATGCGTTTTGGTAAAAGGGGCAAGCGGAGCCCAAGATACAGAGGACCATTCGAGATCATTGAATGTATCGGTACTGTAGCTTATAAGCTAAATCTGCCAGAAGAGCTTAGTGGAATTCATAATGTATTCCACATCTGCAATTTGAAGAAATGTCTAGCCGATGAATCGCTAGCGATGTCACATAAGGACGTGCAGATAGACGAGAGCTTGAAATTCGTTGAAAAACCTTTGTCGATCGAGGATCGACATGTTAAGAAACTTCGAAGAAAGCACGTGCCGATTGTGAAGGTAAAGTGGGATGCCCGTAGAGGCCCAGAATACACGTGGGAGGTTGAATCCACAATGAAACAGAAATACCCTCATTTATTCCAGTAAATCTTGAGGTCAAGATTTCTTTTAAGGGGGTGAGGATGTAACACCTCGTAAAATCATGTCCAATATAATCAAGACACGTGTCATGGACTTTAAACGTGTAACAAATTGTTTCCGAGGGACAAAAATTGTCAAACAGTGTAAAGACGTGTGTGGAAGGATTAAAAGTGTCAACATGCCTAACTTGTGCCTCTGATTGACCTTATGTGATGTTCGTATTTCTTAATGAATAAATTATCGAACATTGAAAACCGTTTGCGCTTAAATTTAAAACTTTACAAAGTATAGGGGTTAAAAGTGTCAACAAGTTAAAAGTTACCTCTGAGTGACCTTTTAACGATCCCAAAAGCATTGTAACATTTGCATATTTCTCTCTCGAGAATATTGGGTAGTAATCTCATGAAGTTCGAAGAAAACAAGACTTTTTGGGTGATCTTACAACTAACCGGGAACTTAACGGAGTTAATATGTGACCCAAGGCCCTTAATAGTTAACTATGGGGGTCATAAGTGAAATAAATGGAAGTTATATAAATTTAAAATGGACCAGGGACTGAAAATGGAAAGTTTGGAATGTTTTTACCGGAGCAGCCCATTGTCGCGGCCCGCGTAGACTCCCTTTGAGTCTTGCGCGGCCCGCGAGAGCAGTGCCAGCGTCCAAAAAGAAGACAGCTGCATGTTGCAGCCTGTTACACCGCCATTGCATGGCTGATTTCGATACCAGGGTCTAAGAAAATGGTTTTTCATGCACTAGAGACACCTGGGAACATCTGAAAACAACATAGGGACATATGGATTGATCTTGGAGCATCTAATTTCCTATATAAAGGACTTGTGTTCATGAGTTCATTTGCACACTTGAGGTTTTACTTCACAACTCTCTATCTGAAGCCTCCTGGAGCTTAAGGAAGCTTTCTCTAGTTCCAAATTCGTGCTAAGGACTCTAGTAAGTGTTCTTAGCTTCCTAAGTTTAAGTTTTATTAGCTTAATGACCGAAAGTTAAAGTTATCGTAATTAAGCTTTGACTTTGTGATTAATCACAAACGGTCCATCCATTTTTCGAATTGAAAGTGGCTATGTGTTGGTAATTATGTAGGTAATAAACCCTTAAAAGGGCACCTTCTAATTATCACATTATCTCAGTCAATTGTCGGGTCAAACTTATTAATAAAAAGTCAACAGAATCAGTTTTTACAAATTAATTCATAACTGATAATGCAGAGGTTATGGAACATGTTTTAACACTAAAATAACTTGGTAAATAATATAAGAACATGTTTAGGCATGTTCAACCCGACAATTCTGGGTTTAGGCTCGGTTCGCAACCGAAAGTCGCAAAAGTAGACTTTTGCTTTGACTTTCAGTTCTGACCCGATTTTGCTTAGTTTAGTTATGACTTAGGGTTCCTTTAGGACCATATTACATGTTAGTATAACCCTCTGAGATTATACTATACGGTTCCTTTGAAATCTGATTCATATGCATGTTCCCGTTAAATGCATAAAATGGACCATTATGCCCTTTTATCAATAAAACAAGATTTTTGAAAATGTTAGAGGACAAAAACCTTTATTACTGATATTTAAGTATGTCCTAAAAATTTGACATCAGTTTATGGTCTGAAATAAGAGTTATGCTCAATATCGTAAAACGAAAGCTTTTTATTAATTTAATGGCATTTTTAGTATAAATCATATTTAAACCCAAATTTTGGCACCAATATTTCTACCCATTGATATAATATAATATTTAGGGATTCTTGGAAATTTTTGTAAAATTTTATACTAATTATATTATAGAGTCTTAGTGTAAATTCGGTATTGGCGAAATTGCCCTTTTCTTTGATAAAATGAGTTTTACATAACATTTTGATACCAAACCTTTTCCTACTGATTTCATATGTTAAATAAAATATTTTAAGCTTTAGAGACTGATCAAAATCTCAGATTTCCTTAAATAACCCGAAAATTGTCAAATACCGACTTTTACGCTTTTTAAACGCATAGTATGGATTAAAACTATATTTGACACTTAAGACTCATTACCTACTGATATTATAAGCAAATTTTTATACTTTAACAGTAAGTAAAAGTTTTGAACTCAGATTTCCAAATTTGACCATTATAGCATATGTGAAATGACCAAAATGCTTTATGGTGCATAGTTTGGCCATAAATGATAAAATTCACATATGTATGATATCTCACTGATATAACTTGTTAACATAAATATTTTTACTGATTGTTTTAGACCAGAACCTCAGATTACTATTTAACCTCTTTTATAATCTTTAAAATGACCAAAATACCCCTACGGGGCTTAAATTGATTTTAAATTCGTTTTGGCATAATGGAAGGTATCCTACTGATATCATAACATATTTAAAGCATATTAACTTGTGGAACATGTACATGACTCTTTTGGTTACCCGTTATGCATTTTCGCGCTCGGTACGGTTTATGTGACTAGTTTGCATAAATTAACCGAAATGGGGCAAACCTTATCATTTTTACTTCAAATCCAGAATGTATTTAGTTTACCCATTTTATACAAGTCCTCATACTTGTTGGGTCAAAATCACATTCTAATCCGGTCTTAGCTTAATCTTGCGTTTTGAACCGTGTACCTTTCTTTAATACTAACCGGTCTAAGTTATAACTTAAATATGACTCGTTAGGAATCTAATAGGTTATTAAAACCTTCGTTCCAGATTAGGAGCCCGGTAAAATCTATCTGTACTTGCTGATTGATATACGGCTGGGATTAAAATTTTATTTTTAGCTCAGGTAAATACTTTTAACTTATTTTCCCTTATACGGGCTTGGAATACGGTATTTAATAATACCGCTTGGTCGGGTATTGAATCTTTAATCGAATAATGGTTAAATCATTGAGATAACTCGTTTAATCTGTTTTGTTTGCTCTAAACCTTTGGGGGGTTAATGACCATGTCCTGGATATCCTCGGCTCATTCATTGAAATGGCCACGACTTAAGCACGGGGTGTAGGCATACACCTGCCGGTGCGTATGTAAAAAGATATACCCGCTTGTTGAGAATAACTCGCCGTGGGTTTTTATTATGTGGTGTGTTTATTAATCTTGTTCTGGCTTCTATCCCGGATCTTGAACGTATGACAAACATATAAATCTGTTTACAAGATTATTTTAATAATTGTCCCAAGTTATATAAGGATATTTGTGCCTCGTGCATTCAAATCAATTTTCTTAAACATTTTTAAAAGAGTCAGTTAATTGTATTTACTAGTGTACACTGAGGTATTTTCCCAAAAAGGTTAAGTGCAGGTACTAAGCGAAATGGGCTGGAACTCCTGAGTATTAAATAAAGAGTCTTACAAGCTTTTTGTACTTAAAATCTGTTGAACAATGTTTCTTTATGTTTTTAGATCCGCCTGTGGATCCATCTACAATCTGTTGTATAATATTTTATTGTACTTTCAAATTGGTTTGTATTATTATTACTTTCAACTTCCGCTGTGCATTGAACTGTTATTATTTGACTATGATGATATCAACTACGTCACGATACTCCCCACCGGGTCCACCGATAATACGTGAAAATATCGGGGTGTGACATTGATCCAGACGGTAAATTTGGTGCAAAGGCTATCGAGGGATTCTTCCTTGGATATGCTACTCCAAATTTTCGCGTGTGGAATTTGACAACCAAAAAGATTGAATTATGGGGTGAAGTTAGGGTTCAAAGGTATACTAACTTAGTGAGAGCTCCGGGTGATCCTTGGATGTTCGATTATGATGGACTATTTAACTCCTTTAATCTGCCAACCTTTGATGAAGCAACTGTAGCTGCTCAAATGTTATTAGAAAGTGATAATGCAGTTAACTCATCTTTGGTTCGACCAATTGTTGTTAACCCTCAAGCTTTTACTTCGGTTAACAACATTGCTCAAAATGAGGAAGTTGAAGGTGCCGCTGATTACAATGTGTCGTCGGAAGATGATGTAAATGATACGACTGAAGGCTCTTCGGCTCCAGCTGTTCCTGTTCAAGGTACTTCTCAAGCAACTCCTCCTGTGCAGATTGAAGACACTGCTGAAGGAAATGCATCTACATCTACGTCTATGCTAGGCGTAGATTTGGTTGTTGATCTTAATCTTAACAATTTGGGTATTGATACTCGTGTTCCTGATAATCCTGAAACTAGAATTCATGATACTCACCCACAACAGAACATTATAGGAGATGTCCAAACTAGCGTGCAGACGCATAATCAGCTGAGAAACAACCAGAATCTTGGTTTGTATTCGGCTATCAGAGAATCTGGACAACAAAATGACTGGTCCTTCGCGTGTTATGTTTCACAAGAAGAACCAAAATCTTGGAAAGAAGCCTTAAAGGATTACAAGAATCTTGGTGGAAGCGATGCAGGAAGAACTTCAACAATTCCAGAAACTGGGTGTCTGGAGACTTGTTGAAAAACCCAACGATTACAAGAAAATCGGTACTCGTTAGGTATACAAATGCAAAAAGGATGATCGTGGAGTGGTCATTCAAGGCGAGATTAGTGGTTCAAGGCTTTCGACAAATTGAAGGAATTGATTACAACGAGGTTTATGCACATGTTGCACGTCTGGAGGCTATTCGGATCTTTCTAGCTTATGCTTCTTTCAAAGGATTCAAAGTCTATCAAATGGACGTCAAAAGTGCATTCCTTCATGGTATCGTTGAAGAAGAGGTGTATGTCAAACAACCTCCTGGTTTTGAAGATCCTATCCATCCCGATCAGGTTTGGTTGCTCAATAAAGCTCTCTATGGTTTATATCAAGAACCGAGGGCTTGGTACGCGACCTTATCTACTTATCTGCTGGAAAATGGTTTTCGAAGAGGTCTTATCGACTGTACTCTTTTCATAAAGGAAACAGATAGAGATCTTCTGCTGGTACAGGTATACGTTGATGATATCATTTTTGGTTCAACTAACGATGCTTTGTGCAGGCAATTCGAGCGTGTTATGCAAGATAAATTCGAAATGAACGCAATGGGGGAGATAAATTTCTTTTTGGGCCTACAAGTTCAACAAACTAAGTCTGGGATTTTCATCCATCAGACTAAGTATGTCGGTGACATCTTGGGCCGGTTCCAGATGTCAGACGTGACGCCCATTGGTACCCCACTTCCGACTAATCACGAGATTACTCCGGATTTAAAGGGTGAAAGTGTCAACTCTTCTTATTATCACGCTATGATCGTATCTTTAATGTATCTCACTGCCTCGAGGCCTGATATAATGTATCCAACGTGCCTGCTCGCAAGATATCAAGCCAATCCGAAGGCATCTCATATGGCTGCTGTTAAAAGGATTTTTCGCTATTTGAAGGGTTGCCCGGACACCGGTCTATGGTACCCTAGGAATGATAGCTTTGACTTGGTTGCATTCAGCGATTCTGATTTTGGTGGCTGTAAAATCGATGGCAAATCAACAACTGCTTGTTGTCAGTTCTTAGGAAATCGCCTGGTCACATCGCAATGCAAGAAGCAAACTTGTGTAGCTACATCAACTTGTGAGGCCGAATACATTGTTGCCTCAAGCTGTTGCTCTAAAGTTCTGTGGATTCAACAACAAATGCGCGACTACGGTTTTGAATTCCTATCTACTTCTATTTTTGTTGATAATAATGCTGCTTTACAGATTACTAGAAATCCTGTGCAACACTCCAAGACCAAACACATTGAAATTAAGTATCACCTCATACGTGATTGTTTTGACAAAAGACTTATCGATGTTGTTAAGGTCCACACCGATGAACAACGAGCAGACCTTTTTACAAAAGCTTTTGACAAATCTCGTTTTGACTACCTCTTGTTGGTTAATGGCATTAAGGTGAAACAAAAGTAAAACTTCTTTCGGCAGATCGTTTTTGTAAATATTTTCTTTAAAAACTCAAAAATACAAAAAGATTTTCAGTTTATTTATCTTTTCGCATTTTAGGGGGAGAAATTTTAGAAAATACAAAAACATGTGAAAAATTCAAAAATATGTCTTTACTTTCTGTTTTTAAGTTTGAAAAATTCAAAAACAATAGAAAATCAAAAATGTGTTTCTTGGATAAACGAAGGGAAAGTGATGATAATCACTGGTGTGGTCTGTCACTATGGTCAAAAAGAAAAATTGATAAATGATAAGTAGCTCTACTAACAATGTATTGGTAGGCTCACAATCAGACTAAAATGTGCAGGATGATATAAACCTAACAGACTTCAAGTCAGGTGGGAACCATTCATTGGCATATGGTCTTAGTACCGAAATTTCGTTTGAGAGATTGCCGAGGTTCTGAGATATGCGGTCTTTATGCTGTCTTATCATCTGGGTATCATGGTTGTATCTTTTACTGAAAGATAATGGAGACGAAGTCTAGATCTTCCATGATACTATACATACGTGTACATATTGCATACGACCTCAGTAAGTGATCAACAATCACATGTCCAAACAAAATAAGTGATAATATATCACAGATTCTTTACGGGAGTCAAGTTCGTCTCTTTGCTGTACGTTAGTACCGACCTGTTCACGGACTTGCTCTTGTGCCCTCATGCATCTGAAAATCAAGTTCCTCATCAATAAGTGATTCTATCACATAGGGCTTGTTTTCAATCAAAATAAGTGAGTTTCTCACATCTTTTATACGGTCAAACGGATGATAAGCGGTATACTCACCGGTAAGATGAACTCTCGTGCATACCTTGATACGGGAATGTGTCGTGAGTGGATGAACACCGACAAGTAAGTATAATTCTACCGTAAATCATATCTCCTAATTATGATTACATCTGATAAGTTGAGCTTATGTGGATAACAATACCGATAATCGTGGAAGGATACTTATCTAAAGCTTTAAACAGAAATCATAAACCGTTTTGACAAAGACCGTAAGCTGGTAATGATTCTCTTACCTTGAAACTTGCAAAAAGTTTGTTTTTGTACAGTATCTTTATGCTTTTTATTGCTTCTAGTTAATTTACCGCATTTTTACATTGTGTTTTAGTTTAAATTGTAAAGTTCATTTTTAATTAGCCGAAGTTGTTACTCGAAGTTTTCTGCCTAAAAGCCCGAAACTGACGTGTTGGTGTTTTCACTACTTCATAAAAATGTCCTTTTGCATTTGATAAATCTAACACAAGACAAGACAAAATCTTTTCAAAATCAAACATTTATGTTTTTGTGTTGACTGGTCAACAAAGACTTCTTAAGGTTTTTGATGAACTTTAATGGTCGGCGAACATTCAATCTTCGACGAAGATCAAAAGTGGGCTCATTCTTTTTGGCCCAACTGTAATATTCGCCGAGATCAGGAATGGGCTAATTCACTTTGGCCTAACCGCAATCTTCGCCAAGCCCAAACCAACCTTCATCGTCTATTTACCTTCGCCGTGGGACCATTTATAAAAAGATTCCCCCCTGTGCATTATTGGTGTCACACTTCTCAAAGACTCTTCACAGTTTTCAAAAATCACTTCTCCCAACACCTGCTCAACCATCACCATCTTCATTGAATCCCCTCACCAACTCAAACTTGTTGATTCATTTGTTGTTATTTTGAAGATCAAAGGTAAAATCACGTTTCTAAAACATGATCGAGACTATGTTTAACCCTCTGTTCTTGTTAGATGATCGTGAACCCCTCAAAATCTCATTGATCTTGATCATTCCTCATTTTTATGTGTTTTGTTTCATATTTTAACATTGAATCTTGCTTAATGTATGAATATCTCTGATAATCATGTGTTGGTAGCTATATGATTCTGGGTTTTTCATTCGGATATCAAAACAGGGGTTTGGGTTTTGTTTATGTTTAAAGTTTGTTTGATGTTCTTTTTGTTTTGATTGATCAAAATGTTGTTATAATACTCGTTTCATTTGGGTTGTGATTAAAACAGAGGATCTAGTGTTCTTGATGGTTGATTAAAACTTGGTTTTTGTTTTAGATGTTTAACTAGATTTTTGGTTTTTGATGATTATCTAAGTTTGTCTTTGTGATAAAGTTTGATTAAAATGTTTGAAATGGATAATCGATTAAAATAGGGGATCTTAAGTCTTTGTTGTTCTTATGCTTTTCATGAAAGTTTTGGTTAAAACTCTGTGCTTTCTAGGTATGGTTGTTGTTGTTATGTTCTCCTATTGGTCATTTGACTGTGTTTCTGATTTTGGTCATTTTGATGTTGAATCAACTGTGATTCAACTCATTTCGGCGAAGGTTCAGTAAATAGTCAAAGATCCTTGAAACTCAACCTGTTTCGGCGAAGGATCCTTGTGACGAAATTTCCAAAAATTTCTGTTTTGAACGGCGAACTTAAGATGGTCAAAGAAGAAACAATATTCTTTTACTAAAGTTGATTTTTATTATCCATTGATCCTTTGTCAAGCTGAGGTGACGAAGTTTCAGGCTTCGCCGTTTACCAAAGTTTTACCCCTTTTTAACAGTGTGTATATATATACAGATTCCTGGTTGAATATGTATTCATATACGCATCATAAAAGTGATATATATCATTTGTTCTTACTGGATGCTTATCTTGTACAGAATGGCTCGAAAGATGTTCATCTTGTACATCATAGCTCCGAGAATAAAGAAAAGGAAAAAGGAATTGGGCGATTATGAACGCGAGAACACTTGACAACCTCCTGGGAGAAGATATGGTGCACATAAGGAAGTGATTGATCAGAACGATCAATTGCTAAAAGATCAAAAGACTGGTGCATATGAATGAATATAACCCCAGTGGAAGATATGTAATTAGCGAGCTTTGGAATTTCAAGGAAAATCGAAAAGCTACACTAAAGGAGGTTATCAGCTACATTCTGAAGTGCACCGGTCAGTAAAGATCCACCATTTGAAAGAATGTCCCACTCGCTCCTTGAGTTTTCATCACAAAGAAATTCGAAAACTTGGGTGTTGGTGGAACTGGAAACCAAAACGATGAAGTAGCACTTAGCATGCCAGAAGCACAACAACACTGAAGACTGAAGACTCAAAGATCAAAGACCAAGTAACAGACAAGGGGGAGTTTGTTGGTGCATTTATGTGTCTGTAACTTTGTCTTGTTTACATTGTATGTTATTTAGTCTTTTGTTATCGAGTCTGTAAGTTCCGTCAAGTCTACCTAGTCGGATATCCTCCTATCCTACTTAGTATGACATTTTGTCTCTATATTTGTAAGGTTTGTTAAACACATGCTTGTGTGCATTGTGTTTAACTATAGTTAGTGTTTTCTTATGTCTTCTGTTTACTTAGTCATATCTACTGTCCTCGTTTAGTGTTTGACGAAGGTTCTATCTTCGTCGAACCCCTGCTTGGCGAACCTTTAATCTCCATCATTGTTTGTGTGTGACAAAGGTTCTATCTTCGTCACACATTAACCTTCGTCTATCAAGGTTCGTCCCTGGATAGTATATATAGCTTGGAGTGTTTAACAGTTAAGGTATGGGAGCATAGAGAGACTACTATTGAGAGTTTATCGTTCAAGTATTGTGTGTATATGTTTGATGTTGTTCTCGTCCTTTCAATCTAAAGTGAATCTTTGGTTATCTGTTGTATTGCTTGCATTGCATTGTTTGGTTTGCACCGTCACGTGGATTCCGCACTCGTGACCGTGTTCGTGATAAACAGGGATTAGGTCTCGTAATAGGTCCTCTGAGAAAAACGGACCTACAGTCTACCCGATCAAATGATGCTACAATAAATATTATACGAATAAGAAAACTACAAGAAACGACTGTCGCAATGCAAAGTGCCGCCCCGCCGCATCACGCAGGCACTCTACTAGCATCTAAATATATATACAATACTTTGAAAACCAAAAATCCCAATTTTATTAATGTTAGTAAATATATTTACAGCCTCCTAACTAGTAAATATATGTACGTACACATGAATTCTCATAATCAGATTGTAAGATTAGTCAACATGTGACATCATCATGACATCATCATGATGATGTCATGATGATGTGTCAGCGGGAAACGCTCACGGCTCTTTGTGCTTCACGTGTCGAACTCTGGGGCGCACGACGGAGGAATGTCGTGACGTCGGGCTTGAGCCGAACCTAACCGAGTCGAACCGAACCGAACCGAGTCGAGTCGCGTGCACATAAAGTGTACCAACAAACTCCCCCTTGGACGCTACTCGTGAGGTTCGTTCTCCATATCTATCATGTCAGAGGATCTTCAAAGTCTTCACGCTTCGTAAGTAGAAAGTGTATCAACAAACTCCTTTTTCATTTAGGAAGTGTGTTAACAAACTCCCCCTTAAGATAAGCTCTCCTTTGAGTTATGCTCGTGAATCTTTCGATCTTCAATTCTTTAGATCCTTGTGGTGTTGATGAGTGATCAACTGCAATCCGATCATCTTGATCTTCTGATTGCATCAACGTCGTGTCTTCACTTTACGGCTTGTCATCTGACACGTTCTCTTCGCCTTTAGCTTATTCTGATGTCATATCTGCACATACAGGAAAGCTAAACACGTAATGAGAACAACCGCTTGGAATATAGTAAACATAAACAAACGACACATACGAGATAAAATCTCAATCAAACACCGACCGACAACAGTTTGAAAGTTTAGAAAATGTTCAGTTTTAATCCTTTAACTTTCAAAACTTGTTAACTTCGAACGTTTATGAAGAATCAATTGTTTTCCGGCTTAAAATCAGGATTTTGGATAGGATAGACTCGAGTTTCAACATCGGTCAATCAAAAATAAAATAAAAGCAAAATCTTTTTGGCTTTTATAAAATTTATATTAAAACACACCTAAAATCTTTTTGGTATTTTTCATTTTTCAAATGTAAGGACGGAAAGCAATAAGTAAATATATACAAAGATGCAGAAACAGAAAGCAGTAAATAAATATTTACATACATTCTTTTTGCGAGTTTCGAGGGTAAGAGAATCATATTAGTGTATGGTCACGCCAAAACGCTCTTGTTGTTCAATTAGTTCACATTAAGATAAGTGTAGGTCCACCCGGAGGATCGAGTCAACCTCTATTCCTGTTTTCCGAAAAACCCGAGAGTACCGAATCCAAACGGGTAAGTTAAACCAATTTACGAACACGTAAAACACAAGATTCACCGATTAACACTCCAATGTATTAATCTAGAAAACGGTTACAAATGTTTAGAAGATGCTCTCATAAACTTTCAGTGTGTGTGTGTTTACAGTGTGTTCGCTCCGAATTCTATTCAGACTTCTTTCTCTGTGCTCTCTCTGTTCCTGTCTGTTCTGCTGTGCTTATATAGTGAAGCCATGACGAAATCATGTTCTGGACGAAATCTCATCGACGAACACCTAAGGTCTTCGACGAAATTAGGGGATTTCGTCACCTGGTGTGTCTTCGTCATCATGGGGATTTCATCATCCAGGGTGTTTTCGTCACAAGGGGATTTCACCACATATGGGATTTCGCCAACAGTGTTTGGGCTTGGGCTTTGGATTTCATCACTTGGCTTGGGCTTCTTCAATGTTGGGCCAAACACTAAACAGACAAAACTAATCTAAACACAATATAACATGTATACTGCACACACGCAGTTACATGTACATTTACAATACAAAGTAAATAGCATACCGAGTCAAGACAGGAGGTTGTCTTGACTATGACCTTCACTTCGTAGCCGAGTCAAATCGAGCCGAGCCGTATCCACATAACATGTATCAACAAACTCCCCCTTGGATGCTGCTCGTGAGGTTCGTAATCTCGTTCTCCATCTCTTGATGGATCATTCATTCTTGTCGTAGGATCTTCAAAGACTTCACGTGTTGTAAGTAGAAATTGTATTAACAAACTCCCGGTTTCATTTAGGAAGTGTATCAATAAACTCCCCCTTTGATTATGCTCGTGAATCTTTTGATTTTCGATACTTGAGATCCTTGTGGTGTTGATGATAGATCAGCGGCAACTCGATCATCTTAATCATTTGAGTGCCTTCACGTCGTGTCTTCATTCCGAAGCTTGTCATCGAACATGTTCTCCTTGCATTTAGCATCTGCACATGCAAGAAAGCTAAACGCGTAATGAGAACAACTGCTTGGAATATAGTTAACATTAAAAAAATGACACACATGTGACCATATTTCTATCAACTACCGTCCGACAATTTGAAAGAAAAGAAAATGATCAATTTTAATCCCTTACTTTCAAAACTTGTCAACTTCGACTGTTTATGAAGATGCAATTGTTTTCCGGCTTACAATCAGGATTTTGGGAAGGATAGACTCGAGTTCCAACATCGGCCAATCAAAAATAAACTAGAAGCAAAATCTTTTTGGCTTTTATAAAGTTTATATTAAAACACACCTAAAATCTTTTTGGAATTTTTCATTTTTCAAATGTAAAGACGGAAAGCAATGAATAAATATATACAAAGATGCAGAAACTGAAAGCAGTAAACAAATATTTACAGACATTCTTTTTGCGAGTTTCGAGGGTAAGAGAATCATATCAGTGTACGGTCACGCCAAAACGCTCTTTTTGTTCAATTAGTTAACATTTAGATAAGCATCCTATAACAATTATCGGTATTGTTGTCCACATAAGCTCAACTTATCAGATGTAATCATGGCGAGGGGATACGAGTAGTGTATGATTTATACTTACCGACCGGTGTTCATCCACACACGACACATTCCCGTATCAAGGTATGCACGAGAGTTCATCTTACCGGTGAGTATACCGTTTATCATCTGTTTGACCGTATAAAAAGATGTGAGAAACTCACTTATTTTGATTGAAAACAAGCCCTATGTGATAGAATCACTTATTGATGAGGAACTTGATTTTCATATGCATGAGGGCACAGGAGCAAGTCCGTGAACAGGTCAGTACAACATACAGCAAAGAGACGAACTTGACTCCCGGATAAATGTGATATATTATCACTTATTTGATTGGACATGTGATTGTTGATCACTTATTGAGGTCGAATGCAATATGTACACGTATGTATAGTATCATGGAAGATCTAGACTTCGTCTCCGTTATTTTTCGGTAAAAGATACAACCATGATACCCAGATGATAAGACAGCATAAAGACCGAATATCTCAGAACCTCGGCAATCTCTCAAACGAAATTTCGGTACTAAGACCGTATGCCAATGTAGGGTTCCCACCTGGTCTTCAGTCGATTAAGGTTTATATCGCCCTGTACACTTTAAAATGATTGTGAGCCTACCGATACATCTTATATAGAGCTGCTTATCGTTTTTCATTTTGCATTTCAGTTTAAAGATGTTTCAACAGACCACTGATGTACTATCATTTTCTCTTTTTCTCACCAGGAAACTCATTTTGTTTTTCTATTGTTTTTGGGTTTTTGACATTTTTTGATGTTTTTGAATTTTTCAAATTTGGATTTACTCCCCCTAAAATCAACAAACTAAGATAAATTTAAAAAAAACATAAAGGTATTTACAAAAACGATTTTCCGATGTCGGTTAACTCATGTTTTACCTCAATGACGTTTACCAAAATTAAGTTTTAATCAGAAAAGATTTATGGAATTTTGGAAAAATCAGTTGGCACGTCGGTAAGCGGTGCGGACCATGACAACGTTAACGAGTTTCATATTAAAAACAATCACGTGTGAGGTGATATTCGAGATCAACGTGTCTAGCCAAAGAGTGCTGTACGAGATGATAATAATTCATAAAGCAGCTTAAATATCGACAAGTATAGGAGAGATAAGAAATTTAAAACCGTATCCTGCAACTGCTTCGTGCATTGCCAAGAATCTGAGTGCTCTCCCAAACTGGATATCCACCCGGTGTGGATTTCAAGGTCGATTTTGTAGATACTGAGAAATCTCTTCACAGCAACAAGATCATAAACCTTTGGGTCCGGCTGGTCTTCCATATTGCACCAGTGAAGGTCTTTATCTTTCTCTTTGAGAAGTAGTGTGCGGTTGTTCAATCCACGCCAAGGCATCCACACACCCGGTTGGTTTGTTCAACAAACACATTTTCTTCAATCACACCGCGAAGAAATGTACACTGCACGTTCATCTTGTTGATTTTGAACATCAGACGGGCTGCAGGTGCGTACATTTTGTTTGAATCTATCCCGGTGACCCAATTAAAGCCTTTAACAATCAAACTTTGAAATGATTTTTCATTTTGTCGAAGGTTTTCAATTTCTTTCGACAGACAATTCTGTCTTCTTTTCTTTTTCTCTCCATCAAAGGCAACAATTTCTTTGTCGCCGATCTTGTGCATGGACACTCCACTATCAACAATCCGATGACTATCGATAGTTCCTCCTGGAACATCCTTCACACTCACTCAGAGATTAGTTGGAGAGGGGGACCCAAGCCTTCATAGACTTGGGTTGCCCCTGAGAATCAAGAAATGTAATTTCAATTTCTTGAAGGTCCTTAAATTGCAAGCCTCCCCTTGAATCCTCACCTGTTTTCGGTTTCCAAGTCTGTTTCCTTTTACCAGATTGTATAACATTTGCAGATTTAGAAATCTCTGGTTTTAACGGTTGCGACAAAATTGGTTTCCTTTTAACAGTTTCTGGTTTTAAAGCCTTTTCGATCACCTTCACATTTTGATGTCGTAGTTTTGTTTCCTGTTCTTTAACAGTGCGTTTGTCAGTTTTTGGTGACACAGGACGACGTTGTTGGTGACCTTGTTCAGAAGGGGCTCTTTCTACAAAATTTGGTTTCGGAGAGTTTGTGCAATTTCTGATAATGTGGCCAAACTCCCCGCATTTAAAGCATGATCTCCTTTCAACAAAATTAGGAGATTCTGTTCGAGGACCTGACATTGAATCTGTAGACCCCGAGGTACTAGCTTCACACCCATTTGTGTGTTGGGTGTAATTGTTATCACTATTACGTTTCAAAAGTTTGACTTTTTGAACAAAATCGGTATTTGATTTATTTTCAAAAGTCTCCACTTTATCAGTACCCTTGGAGGCCACAAATTTAATGACTTTGTTTTTCTTCTTGTAACGAGCTCCTTTTGTTTCAGCCTTTGGGCGTAAAGCCTTAGGCTTTTGAGCTCGTTGTTGTTGTTTACCCTTAAAGGCGACATGTTGTTGCTTAGTCGGTAATTTCTGATTTCCATGCTGTTTTCTAATTTCAGCTTTTGGAATAGGATCACATTGAGTTACAGAAACTCTCGGGATCGCTTTACCCAAAAACTTAGTTGGATTATCTTCAAACACTTTATCAATCAAGGATTGATTGACGTTTTTGATTGGAAAATCTTTGTCTGAATAAATTTTACTATCACCGACCAAAGTATACAACACGTTATCACTTTTAATGGTAGACACTGTCTCAGTGATAGGATCTATCTCTTGTTTAGCACCGGTTGATTGCACAGCAGGAGTAGTTGGATCACACAGAATGTGATTCTCAAAGGGCACTTCTACTCCTTTTCTATCGTCAAGATATTTATCCTCATCACTCACATCTGATTCATCATCCGAAGAATCATAGTCCTCAACGGTTGGAGGACTTTGATTTGAAGCACATGATGACTTTTCCTTGCTATCAGATGAGCCCTCCGATGAATTGTCCGCTTTGAACCCTAAGCCGGTTGTAACTTCCTCATAATTAAGAGGTACAATTGGCTCAAAACGCGGCATTTCCTCCTCATCGGGCATCTTGGTATAGTTGTGTCTCAAAGGAGGCGGGCACGACTTATACCCAACGCCTTTACCATTACCCTTTAGTTGTTGAACGTCAATGATGTGATCAAGCACATATCGGGAGTTTGAGTAACTCTCCAATTTGAGCTTGATCACTTCATGCTCACATTTCGCCTCGGCTAGCTCTTTCTTAGTTGCCTCAATGATATTAATGTAATTATTAATACCAGTTTGCTTATTAAAAACCGTTTTTGATAACTCAGAAACACTTTTCTTGAGTGTTTCAATTACCGATTTAAAATCTTTTTCATTGCAAGCTAAGGCCATGTTTGCCTCTTTGCACTTTGACAGTTCAATAACCAAACTCTGATTGTGACTGTGAATCTTTTCAGATTCTTGTTTCATATCAGCACATTCATGTTTCGTATCAGCACAATCACTACATATGCTAGGAGTTTTAGATTTTACCTGACTTGTAGAAGCTGAGACATTAGCTATAAAGGCAGTCTGAGAAGAGAAAGATCCATCTTCAGTGAGAATCTTCTCCATTTCTTCTGATGTAGCATCAGCTTTCTTGATCAAGACATATTTCTGACACTTGACCTCCTCAGCATCATTCAACAATCTATCACCTTCAGAATCCATTCCTTCATTCACATCTGATTCTGAATCGGAACTGCCACTGTATCCCGAACTATCATCATCTTCAGAGAATTCTTCTTTGTGCACATGCTTGATGTGACTGATGATCTTCGCATAACATGCAGTTCCTCCTCCCAACTGTACTGACCAATCACATCCTTCATCAGCTTGAACTATCAATGCTCGGTTGGGGTTTGAAGGCCCTGACTGGCTGGTTTGGTTGTTAGCAGCTACTATCCCTATTTCGTGGTTAGCTTGATTTGAAGTACTTGTTTGATTTTGGAAGGTATTTTGGTTGCCTTGTTGGTTGCTAGGGCGTTTGCACTCATGCTTGAAATGACCCTTTTCACCGTAATTAAAGCATGTGACAGCACCCTTGTCAAATCCGTACTTGGTATCCCTTTTGCTTTCCAAGCTGGTTCTCCCCGTTCTGTTCATATAATCCTTTGCCCTTCTCACAGTGCTAGCAAACGCCCACTTAATGTCTATCAACTCCATCTCATCTCTGTCTATCTGCAGATAATCTTCAATGGTCAAATTAATGTTTCCAATTTGACCTGCGACTAATCCGCTGTAGGCATTAACCATAGTGGTAAGAATTTCCATGTGATCCCGTGCAGCTTCTACACTCACTTTGGAAAGATTTGAAGTATCAGGTTTGTTACCATAGAAGGCTTGTTGTGGTTGGGCTTGAGGTGGTTTAGAAAAATAGGCAGTTGGATCAAATTGAGGTTGAGGTGTGGCAACTTGAGGTTTCGGAAGATAGGCATTTATATCAAATTGGGGTTGAGGTGTGGCAAGTTGAGGTTTCGGAAGATAGGCATTTATATCAAATTGGGGTTGGGCAACTACTCCTCCAAAATAGGATTTCGGGTCGAAAGCATTTGACACATAAGCTGTTTGTATCTTTGGTTGCTGGCTTGTACTAGCAGCAGGAGCAATCCCTCCAAAGTACATCTCTGGATTTTGAGGGACAAGAATCATTTTAGCTTTTCTGATTTCTTCTGCATCCTTGTTCTCCAGCTTTTGAACAAACTCATAGATACTGACAGTATCCAATACACCTGTATGCTTTAACAACTCAATGAATGGGCTCCACTTTGGTGGTAGAGCATCAGCAAACCGTGCGACTATTTCCTGCGAAGATACAACAACCTTGTAAGAAATCATTTCACTAATTAAATGATAAAAACGAGTTGTCATCTCATTCAGTGTTTCAGTCTGCACAAACATAAATCCTTGAAACTCCTTCTATAGTAAATCATGACGCGTCTTCCGTGTGGCCGCATTTCCTTCTCCTCTGTTAACTAGGATGTCCCACAAGGCTTTGGTGCTGGTACAATGGGCGAATTGATGATAGATATCTTTGTGCAATGCTTGCGTAAGAATAGCAAACGCTTTCTTTTCAAGGTTATACGCCTTCTTGTCGTTTTCAGCCATCGTCACCGAAGTCGTAGCATTTGATCCGGCTTCCTCAAGAGCGACGTTATATGCTGTGGTGAAACACGTCCACAACTCGGTGTTTTGACCTAAAACATAATTCTGAAAACGACCTTTCCACGATGGATAGTCGTTCATGTGGTTGAGTTTTGGCGGACGGTTATTGCTACCCGTTTCATTTTCGCTTATGAGCAGGTTTTGGATACTTTGATTTTGATTTGCCACGCATGCCCATTGACTAGCCGAAATTCTTTCTTGTGGCATCAAAGACTTAACCCATGACATATCAGGGACCGTGCTAATGCTCCAATCTAATGGATTAGAACTCATATTTGATATTAGAACAATTGTACCTGCTTAAAAACTTGAAATCAAATGGTTAGGTATGATTTAAAAAGCTTCTGTTAATAATAATATCACAAATATGCGACGAAAACAATAAGGTGTTCGTCCAAAACAATAAGTGACGAAAATGTGAGATTTCGTCAAGACCAAATGTGATTAAATCAGGGTGATTTCGTCGCTGAAAATAGGGTGATTTCGTCGCTGAACTGTTTGATTTCGTTGCTGAAAGCTGTTGATTTTGTCGCTGAAAGCTGTTGATTTCGTCGCTGAAAGCTGTTGACGAAAATGGGGGTTTTCTTTGCTGGTAATGTTGACGAAAATGGGGGTTTTCTTCGCTGGTAATGTTGACGAAAATGGGGGTGATTTCGTCACTAATGTATTGTGATTTCGTCCAGCAAGTGACGAAATTAGTGGGTGATTTCGTTGACTATTAATACCAGACAAATAAGATATTTATCAAAACCTTATCTTTATCTATTAAAACCTTATCCACTGACACAAACCTTCCTTTTCAAACTTCACCTTACTTATCAGACTTCTTTTTCAACACACATCATGACTTGTACACCTTTTTCAAACAACAATTTTATATTTAACAACAACAATAATTCAATCACAAATCAGATCAAACATAGATAATATTCAAGAACAGTTTGAAGATGTGATGAACTGGATGAAGATTCTGGTCACCTGAAAATTTCCGAACATCAACAATTTTGCAATAAAGTTCAATAAAAAGCCAATACTAACATGTATACAAGAGTTTTAACAAGGTTTTATAAGAACTAGAAGCAAAAATACCAAGATTTTCAAGATTTTAACAATGTTTTTCCAGAAAATGTATGAACTTTAAAGATCAAAACTCAAGAAAAACTCATTAAAAACTAAGAAAAATCAAGAACACAAACTTGGTTTTAACAAGGAATCGAGCCAATGCTCTGATACCAATTGTAGGTCCACCCAGAGGATCGAGTCAACCTCTATTCCTGTTTTCCGACAAACCCGAGAGTGCGGAATCCAAACGGGTAAGTTAAACCAAGTTACGAACATGTAAAACACAAGATTCACTGATTAACACTCCAATGTATTAATCTAGAAAACGGTTACAAAGCAATGTTTACAAGATGCTCTCATAAACTCTCAGTGTGTGTGTGTTTACAGTGTGTTCGCTCTGAAATCTATTCAGACTTCTCTCTCTGTGCTCTCTCTGTTCCTGTCTGTTCTGCTGTGCTTATATAGTGAAGCCATGATGAAATCATGTTCTAGACGAAATCTCATCGACGAACACCTAAGGTCTTCGACGAAATCAGGGGATTTCGTCACCTGGTGTGTCTTCGTCATCATGGGGATTTCATCATCCAGGGTGTTTTCGTCACAAGGGGATTTCACCACATTTGGGATTTCGCCAACAGTGTTTGGGCTTGGGCTTTGGATTTCATCACTTGGCTTGGGCTTCTTCAATGTTGGGCCAAACACTAAACAGACAAAACTAATCTAAACACAATATAACATGTATACTGCACACACGCAGTTACATGTACATTTACAATACAAATTAAATAGCATATCGAGTCAAGACAGGAGGTTGTCTTGACTACGGCCTTCACTTCGTAGCTGAGTCGAACCGAGCCGAGCCGTATCCACATAATATGTATCAACAATAAGCATCCTATAACAATTATCGGTATTGTTGTCCACTTAAGCTCAACTTATCAGATGTAATCATGGCGAGGGGATACGTTAAGGTATGATTTATACTTACCGACCGGTGTTCATCCACACACGACACATTCCCGTATCAAGGTATGCACGAGAGTTCATCTTACCGGTGAGTATACCGTTTATCATCTGTTTAACCGTATAAAAGAATGTGAGAAACTCACTTATTTGATTGAAAATAAGTCCTATGTGATAGAATCACTTATTGATGAGGAACTTGATTTTCGATGAATGAGGGCACAAGAGCAAGTCCGTGAACAGGTCAGTACAACGTACAACAGAGAGACGAACTTGACTCCCAGATAAATGTGATATTTTATCACTTATTTGTTTGGACATGTGATTGTTGATCACTTATTGAGGTCGTATGCAATATGTACACGTATGTATAGTATCATGGAAGATCTAGACTTCGTCTCCGTTATTTTTTGGTAAAAGATACAACCATGATACCCAGATGATAAGCAACATAAAGACCGAATATCTCAGAACCTCGACAATCAATCAAACGACATTTCGGTACCAAGACCATATGCCAATGAGTGGTTCCCACCTGGTCTTCAGTCGATTTAAGATTTATATCACCCTGCACACTTTAAAATGATTGTGAGCCTACCGATACATCTTATATAGAGCTGCTTCTCGTTTTTCATTTTGCATTTCAGTTTAAAAAGGTTTAGACAGACCACTGATATACTATCATTTTCTCTTTTTCTAGCCAGGAAACTCATTTTTGTTTTTCTATTGTTTTTGAGTTTTGAAATTTTCCGATGTTTTTTAATTTTCAAATTTTGGATTTACTCCCCCTAAAATCAACAAACCATGATAAATTTTAAAAACACAGAGGTATTTACAAAAAGGATTTCCCGATGTTGGTTAACTCATGTTTTACCTCAATGCCGTTTACCAAAATTAATTTTAATCAGAATTGAGTTCTCGAATTTTGGAAAAACCAGTTGGCATGTCGGTAATCGGTGTGGACCATGACAACATTGACGAGTTTCATAGTGAAACAATCACGTGTGAGGTGATATTCGAGTTTCATAGTCGAACCGAACCGAATCGAACCGAGTCGAGTCGCGTCGACATAAAGTGTACCAACAACTGCCTTTCAGAATCTTGTATAGGTACATGTATGACAGGAAAATTGAAGATATTCTAGACCGATTTCGTCCCGAAAGTTGAAAGTTACGGTTCATCTGTCCTTTATCTGTCAAGGGACCAGCATTTGGATATCAAGTTTAAAGTTTTAGCTGTGAGTAATGGTTTGATGCTATGCTGGTCATTCTCAAATAGGGTGTACCATGTTTGTGATCCTGTGACTTGGCAGTGGGTTACCTTAGGTAGAAAAAAAGTTTATAAATACGGACCATCCCCAAGTTTCAATTGGGAAGGTTTTGTGAGTAGCGTTAATGAAGATAATCTAGTTACTAGCTATAGAATTGTGAGAGTAGGAAAATTCAAATCACCCTCAAATTATCTCAGTTTAGATATGTATTCATCTCAAACCGGGGAATGGGTTGATTATAGGTTGCCTTGTCCTAATCCAATTGCATTCCCAAAGCACGGTGCAGGTCCTATAAGTTTTAATGGGATTCTTCACTGGTTTATTTATGATCATGGTATGGTTGCGTTTGATCCTTATAAGGATCCCAAATCTTGTCGACTTACGTTTGATCCTTATAAGGATCCCAAATCTTGTCGACTTATCCCGTTTCCAGCCGACAGGGATGCTCAAAGTGAGGTTACGCATGATGGGCTTTATCGATTATGTGATGGGTGTCAAGGAAATTAAGCTTCGTTTTTTTTCAAGTGGCGCCTGATACGGATTCATTTTACTGTTTTAATATGTGGGATTTGAAAGATTATGATAAAGGAGAATGGTTGTTGGTTCAGGTCCCTCAAATCTCACACAAAACACACACTCACGTATGTATATATAGGTATGAAGAATGCAATAAAGGAAAATTGAGGCACTGTGTATTTTCGAATGAATGAAGGAAAACTGCTATATTTTATTCATGGCTAAACATGGCTATTTATAGCTTTACATGACCCTACTTGAGAATAAAAAAAAGAATATAAAAGATGCTCAAAGATGCTCCCTAAAGACTTGGTAAACCATGACTCCTTCTACCAAACATGCATAAAACCCAACGGTCATCTCCAGTTCTCCACATACTTGGTCAAACCAAGTAACCAACTCTCAACTTATTAAAACTATTAAATAAAACACAATATAATAATTAGGGCCACTAACCCATTAACCCCACTGACTTAATCTTGCTAAACACTTCAACATAAAAAACACATGACTAATTAAAATACTTGACCCATAAAAAACATACTTTTAGACCCGACTTGACCCGTCAACATTAATCTAACATTCACCTCCTTAATCTTGACATTTTGACCCGTTTCTTTCTTGCTCGTTGATTGAACCACATAGGTTCCGATCTTGCTCTTGCCATACGAACAGTTAAGGTTCGATTCTTTCTTTCTTTCTTTTGGCTACCGATATTCTTCTTTCTTTCTAATCGACGCCCTTTCTTTCTTTCTTCATTCTGACTGGTGTTTGCTCTTTCTTTCTTACCGCACCGGTCTCTTTCTTACTTTCTTGCGAGACCTTCTTTCTTTCTTGCGAAGCGACGGCCTCTTTCTTCTTTCTTGTAGCGCCTCTTCTTTCTTTCTTTCTTTCTTTCTTTCTTAAGGATTCAATGATTTGAATCCGACTTTCTTTCTTGCTGATCTTGCTAGTTAACTTGCTTTAAACATGCTTCTTGCTTGCTATCCATTGCCACAAATAGCCTTGCTACTCGTTCCAAACCGTGCTACTTTCTTGCTAGCTAGTTTGCCTTATGCATTTTTTTGCTATGACCACATAAGGTTTTCATGCTACACTTGTTAACTTTCTTTAGCATCCATATACCAATGCCACTTGATACTCTTTCATTACCAATTCAGCACCAAAAGCAGCCCACAACACCCTTCCTGGATTACTTATTTTGTCTTGCTTTCTTCTCTTTCTTTGACAATAAGTATGGCCTTTAGAGGTGCTAGGCTACTAGGTTCCCCCTTTTTTTCTTCCACCGCAACAACCTCAAAAGTCAAACCTTGCACAAGTGCACAACCACCGTTTTCAATTCTGAATATTTAATTCATACTTATCTCAAACAAGACCGAATGAACCTTCGTCTCTTCTTACTTTAATTCTTGCCATATTCCTTCAACTTGCGTCATCTTGTTTCAATATCTTGCGGCTGATTATCGGGACTCGCTACTTCTCCTTTCTTTTTCTTCTCGTGACCAGAACTATTTTCCTCATGCTTCGATCACAAATAATCTCTTTCTTGAGCACCCTGCTGCGAATTCTTTCACTCTTACGTGTCTTCTTCAGCCCCGCAGCCAAGGGCTGCTCTCTTACTCTAAGACGACTCTCAAACCAGCCTTCTCGACGAACCCCAGGCTCTGATACCAAATGTTGGTTCAGGTCCCTCAAATCTCACACAAAACACACACTCACGTATGTATATGTAGGTATGAAGAATGCAATAAAGGAAACTTGAGGCACTGTGTATTTTCGAATGAAGGAAAACTGCTATATTTTATTCATGGCTAAACATGGCTATTTATAGCTTTACATGACCCTACTTGAGAATAAAAAAAAGAATATAAAAGATGCTCAAAGATGCTCCCTAAAGACTTGGTAAACCATGACTCCTTCTACCAAACGTGCATAAAACCCAACGGTCAACTCCAGTTCTCCACATACTTGGTCAAACCAAGTAATCAACTCTCAACTTATTAAAACTATTAAATAAAACACAATATAATAATTAGGGCCACTAACCCATTAACCCCACTAACTTAATCTTGCTAAACACTTCAACATAAAAAACACATGACTAATTAAAATACTTGACCCATAAAAAACATACTTTTAGACCCGACTTGACCCGTCAAGATTAATCTAACAATGGTGTTCTGAGTTTAAGGTGACCCGTAGTAATCTCTCGTCTTCTGATGCTGAATTGAAGAGTTGGTTAATGAAAGCTACATTTCTCCCCTTATCTTTCCATCCATTTGATCTTGACATTGTTTATATGAGGTGTGTGGAGCTTGCTTGCGTGGTATCATATAGTATGCATAACAGAAAGCTAGAGGTTGCTTGTAAACCTACTGGTGTTGATGCATTGTCATGGCGTGTGGTGGTGCCATTTATGATTCCAAGATGGCCAACACCAGTTCCTATTTCTCCTGTTCCATAGAAGATGGTTATGCCAGAAGTTATTCCTAATTTATGAATTCGTTAATGGGTGAGTTTCTCTTTTCGAATGTGTTAGTTATGTTATCGATCATGGCGGTAAGGTCCGACTCTAAGCCAGTCAATACATTTTTATTTTACAGAGACGTATTGATCAATCTTAAGACAATATATATTTATTTACCTTCAGTTGTAGCATGTTTATTTTCGGAATGTAACTAGATTAACTCATTTATTGTTATATCACTTCAATTGGAATGTCAGGGGATTTTAAATTGGTTATTCTATGTTAGTTCAGTTATAATGATCGACGACAATTGATTACTTTTATACTTGCTATCGCTACATCCGCCACCATTTTTGTTGTTACATTGCGTGGTTACTTTTATATTATAAGCTCATGTACCCCTTAGTTTAATTTTATACATTATGTGTATTATATTGTGTATTTTTGCATGATATGGTATTGGTTAGGATCAATTAATCTTGATATGCTCTGTGCTTTTTATTCGTATCATGTTATGACTCCCAATGATTATATTATGATATTATGATGTCTTGTTACTTTTCTCCAACGATTTTGATTATGATGTCTCAATCCTGACTCTGACTTGATATCAAACTAATATACCATTTTATTGTTATAAGAAGTTTGATTATATATATCTTCATCTCAGATTTCTTCTCTTAGATTGCACCATCCATTTAGAAATGCTAGTTTTTTAACAGAATTTGATATAAAGTTAAGTTAACTTGATCTCCACCTAACATGTGGGATTTCTTTTGTCAACTTTTCACACTCTTTCGTAGTTTACAGTAAACTAAACTTGTCATATTTTCATTAAAACTAAGATTTTATATCCTATGTAAACTTAATTGTATCTGTTTTCGTTTCACATAGATTTTGAATATTTCCTTTCACATAATTCCGTTGCATTATCTCATATCCGCTGAATATTATTTTGATTATCTGATCATTAATTAGGCAATTGGCTAGGCCGTTTAGTTCTCTGGGCTGACAATGATGAGTGTATATCACAAAGTTTGAAGATCCACACAACAAGTAAATATATATCTTGTTATAAGCTATAGATGTATAGCATTATTACTTGAAAAGTTAATGAACTTATTGAAAGAATTGTATATTCCCTTGATTTTCATTGATACAAGACAACTGTATATATAATTACAAAACCATATCTCCTATTCTTTGGAGAGATATGGCTCACAATTCTGGAATATCTATTTCTATAATATAATATTTACAATTATATTATGTCGGCTATTACACCCCCGCAGTCGAAGCGAGAAGAGGTCGAATGCTGAGACTGGATCTGAAGTCATCAAAAAGCACTTTTGGAAGCCCCTTTGTGAAGATGTCGGCAACTTGACAGCGAGTTGGAATATGAAGCACACGAACAGCCCCGCGTTTAACAAGCTCTCGCACAAAATGAATATCGAGTTCAATATGCTTGGTTCGCTGATGTTGCACTGGATTCCCGGATAAGTATATGGCACTGATGTTATCACAGTATACTAAACTGGCAGTTGTAACTGGTCGTTGTAATTCTAACAACAAATTTCTAATCCAGCATAGTTCGGCAACCACGTTTGCGACCCCACGGTATTCCGCCTCAGCACTAGAACGCGGGACGACCGCTTGGCGTTTAGAAGACCAAGATAGTAGGTTTGGACCGTAGTAAACACAAAAACCTGATGTCGATCGACGAGTGTCTGGACATCCGGCCCAGTCTGCGTCAGTGTAGGCCCGAAGCGTTTTGTCATTGGACGATGTGAGAGTAAGACCATAAGAAGAGGTACCTTGAATGTAACGGATAATACGTTTTAAAGCGTTCCAATGATCAACCCGTGGAGCATGCATATGCATGCATACCTGTTGAACAGCATAACTAATGTCTTGTCTGGTGAAGGTGAGGTACTGTAAAGCACTAGCCAGGCTGCGATATAGGGTAGGATCTTCAATTCTGGACTCACGGTGGCACTAAGCTTTGGTTTAGACTCGACCGGAGTAGCTGCGGGCTTACACGAAGACATCCCAGCCCGTTCAATAATGTCTTTGGCATAGGTCTGTTGAGAAAGAAACATAGTGGAACCATTTCGAGGTACATGTAACCCCAAAAAGTGACTTAGCGGCCCTAGATCTTTCATGTCAAATTCTTTTGCCAAACGTGACATGAGATGAACACGAAGTTCGTCTGTAGAGGTGGTAAGAATAATATCATCGACGTAAATTAGTAAGTAAGCTGTCAAATGATCTTTGTGAAATATGAAGAGCGAGTTATCACATTTACTTTGATAGAAATCAAGAGTCATAACAAAATCTGTGAACCTTTGATACCACGCTCGAGGAGCTTGCTTCAACCCATATAATGATTTCTTGAGGCGGCAGACGTGATTTGGAAGGTGACGATGTCGAAAGCCCATTGGCTGATACACGTATACCGTTTCAGATAGATAACCGTGTAGAAAAGCATTGGTAACATCAAGTTGATGAATCAGCTAGGCTTGGGAAATTGCAAGAGTGAGGACGGTGCGAATCGTAGTGGGTTTGACCACTGGACTGAAGGTCTCACCACAATCAATGCCAATCTGCTGTGTGCTACCATCACATACTAACCGAGCTTTGTATCGTTCCAAAGTTCCATCCGATTTATATTTGTGCCAAAAAATCCACATACTACGAATGACATTCATGTTTGACTCCCGTGGAACTAACTCCCAAGTCTTGTTTTTAATAAGGGCATTAAATTTTGTGGTCATGGCGTCACGCCATTCCGTTATGGACAAGGCATCCTTTGGGGTTTTAGGTATAGGAACAATGGTAGATGAAGAAAGATTAAGAATTCGTTTAGGTTTCGAAATACCATCTATTGCTCGTGTACGAATGGTACGAGTAGGAGGGGGCGGTGGAGTAGGAATGGGTGATGAAGTGGGAGATGAAGTATTCTGTGTTGGTGAGGAAACATTTGGAGAATGAGGTTGGGTGGGCGGGTTAGGTTGTTGGGCTTGAGTAGTGGTGATGTTGGGCCTAGGTCTGTGTGAGTAAGTGTGTAAGATAGGAGAGGAATGGACAACAGGTTGGATAGACTGTGGAGTAGGAGGTGGAGGTGTTGTCCGATGTGGGCTTGTAGGGGAGTCGGTTGGGCCGCCGGTGGAGGGAGTGGAAGGAGAGGGCATAGCGGCCCATGGTATGTTGTTTATGGGCTGAGTAAGAAAGTCATAGGAGTGGAGGGATGGTGTTGGATTATTTGCGAATGGAAACACGGTTTCATCAAATATCACATGTAGATTTATGATGATTTTGTGGGTAGCTAGGTCGAGACACTTGTAACCCCTATGGTTAGGGGGATAACCGAGAAAGACACACGACATGGAATGATAAGCTAATTTATGTATTGTGGTGGAGGGTAGTAAAGGATAGCAAAGGTATCCAAACACACGGAGATGTGTGTAAGATGGGGTACGTTGGTATAATCGTTGGGTAGGAGAGTGGTTGTTTAGAAGTTTACTAGGTAAGATGTTGAGAAGATATGTGGCCACTTCGAGGGCATGATGCCAATAATTGTTAGGTAATGACGAATGGGCAAGAAGTGTCCGAATAATATTATTGATAGTGCGGATTTTACGTTCGGCCTTGCCGTTTTGAGAAGAAGTGTGTGGGCATGAAAATCTAAATTGCATGCCGTTTGTTTACAAAATTGTTGAAACATAGAATTAGCGTATTCTCTTCCATTGTCACATTGGAATTGTTTAATGTGACGTTCAAATTGAGTTTTAATAAGATTATAGAAAGTAGTGAAGGTAGAGAAAACATCAGATTTGTTACTTAACGGATATGTCCACAGAAAATTACTAAAATCATCAAGAAATAAGATATAATAACGATGACCGCCCATGCTTAAAACAGGGGAGGTCCGAAGATCACTATGGATTATATCAAAAGGCAAGGAAGTAAAATTCATAGAATCAACAAAAGGAAGTCTGATATGTTTCCCAAATACACAAGATTGGCAAACTTTATTTTTCAATGTTTCATACTTAATAAATTCAGAATTTTTAAGAGAATGCAATAAATTAAATCCCGGGTGACCGAGACGTTGGTGCCATGTGTCTTGAGTGGTAGCGGTGAGGGCGGTAGGTGAGGTGATCTTGAGAACTTGTGTCGGATCGAATGTGTAAAGATCCCCGGAGCTATTGCATCGTAGGATAGGGGTCTTGGTCTTGAGATCCTTCACCAAAAAACCATACGGATCAAATTCAATAGATAGTTTATTGTCAGTGGTGAAACGACGAACAGATAATAAATTTTTAATCAAGGAGGGGGCATATAGGACTTGGTTTAGTTTAAAAGGAGGAAGGGGAGGTGGTAGGGTAAGGTTGCCTTGTCCATAAACGGGAATGGTGTTATCGTTGCCCACAATTATATTTTTATTAATGCCAGTATTAAAAGTAGACGAAAGAGTAGAGTTAGGAGTCATGTGACATGTAGCACCAGTGTCTATAGTCCATGATGAATCGGCTGAGTTGAGCGACATGGCATGGAGAGCTTGATCAATGTCTGTTGGAGCGTAACTTGGTGCATAACTGGCAGCATATGACTGGGCTGGACGTTGGCCTAAAATACCCTGGCCTGAAGCAGACGAGTTGGGCCTTGATGCAGTTGGTGCAGTTGGATACGGACAAGGAGGTAGCGGGCCCCAAGGAGCCCACTGTTGGGCCTGGTTGCTATTCTGGTTGGAGTTGGGCCAGGCAGCAAAAGAGTTGGGCTGCCATGGCATGTAATTTTGAGACTGGTGTGGTGAAAAATTTGACCCGCGTCCCCGTCCAGACCCGCGTCCCCTGCCGTGTCCTCGTCTGCGGCCTCTTCCCCTGCCCCGCTCCGCCGTATCCGTCGTCCGATCAGTTCGTTGAGAAGATTCAACGGTGTTAAGAGCGGTACCTGCTGCCTGTGCAGCGTGTTTTGCCTGACTGATTTTTCGGGTTTCTGCCATGCACAAACGGGACCTGGTTTCATAGAAATCCGGTAGGGGTTTGGTTTGTTGAATGAGGAGGCCGATTCCTTCATATTGTTCTGTCAACCCGGTGAGAATCTGTAAAACAAGTTGCTCGTCGGATATCGGAGATCCAACGTTCGTTAATTGGTCGAAGATGACCTTCATGGCCTGGCAATAGGCTGACATTGAAGAGAACTGGTCAAGGCGGGTATTAGCAAACTTCTTGTTTAGATCGATAATACGGGTAGCTTTATTATCTTGAAAAAGATTGGCGAGTGCCGTCCAAACATCATAAGCCGTAGTGTTAGGTTTGAGAATGGTGTGAAGCAAATCAGTAGAAATAGTACCATATATCCACTGCAGAACTATAGAATCGAGCCGCTCCCAAGACTCGGTTTGGGCCGCGTCTTTGTCTTTGTCGGATCCTTTGTCTGTTCCGGAAGAAGATGTAGCGGGTTTCGGCTGAAGGTGATCGAAGACTTGATAAGCCTTGCACTGTATTTTGAAAAGCTCCGACCATGTAGTGTAGTGGCCGGTTTCGATGTCAAGGGTGACAGGAAACAGTTGTTTGAAGTTCGAGACTGTCGCACCAGTGTCCATAGTCTATTACTTTAAGCCTTGCACTATATTATGTCGGCTATTACTTATGTAACAATTATTATTTATTAGCCGTCAATTTCTATAGCTATCACATGCGAAAAGGCTATTCAGTTATATAATAGAATGTAAGAGAGAATTACTAGTTGTTTTCTTCTTAAACCAGAAAGTTTAGATATGTTCTGAAATGATTTGATGAAATTGTATGTTACTGGACACACCAATGAAAATTGACATGTGTTTTCTAAACATGGATCTCAGATGGTCGTTGAAGGAAGATACCGGGAAAAAAAGATCAAGGTTTAAAGACTTATGTTGACGTGAAGATTTATTTCTATAAAATTACCATTAAACTTTGTATTGTACTGTGAGAAGACCTATGATACATATGATGAAATGATAGAAGTTTTTTCTTCTCTTAAGATTATATTTATCAGTAACATTAATCCCCTCGAAAAGTGGAGTATGATAGGAATAATCCTGAATACACCAAGAATGGTAATCCCTTCTGGATGGCAATTAATCAGGAAGACATGTCCAACACCATCACTCACCTGCAGCTGGATGTACCAATAATGATTGACCCATGTTTCTTAAATACAATCTTTAAGTTTGCAGGATCTACTAAACTTGTTCCTGGGCAGATCCCATCATCAATAGAAGTTGTAAGAATTTTTTTCGTCTTAGTTTTCAGGTCAACATCTTAGTTTGATTGGAATGATCTCGCCCTTAAATCTTTGAGTAACTTCCTATGGTAGTCAAGTGTAACTTGATTTTGTTTGTGCCTCATTTTGCCAAAATGATATGCAATATTTGATAAACCCTATATGAATGAATATCCATCATGGAAAGGCCATTTTCATACTTACGTTCTAGGGCAAAATACCGAGCTATGGTTATGCTTCACTACACCATACAACACAACTCTTGAAGAAGCAGGCTCAAGTGTAGCCACATTGGCAACTATGTCTGAAGCAGATAAGAAAGCTTACGATCTCGAAAAGAAGGCGTTTGCTATCTTGACACAAGCTCTTCACAAAGAATTATATCATCAATTCTCTTATTGTAAGACAACAAAAGCATTGTGGGACATCTTAGTTACAAGAGGAGAAGGGAATGCGGCGACAAGGAAGACTCGACACGACTTGTTGAAAAAGGAGTTTGACGCATTTTTGTTTATAGAAAATGAAGCTTTAAATGAAATGGCAACTCGTTATTATCATTTGATTAGTGAAATGTTTTCTTACGAGGTTACTGCAACTCCACAGGAAATGGTGGCAAAGTTTGCTGATGCTCTACCACCGAAGTGGAGCCCTTTTATTGAGCTACTAAAGCATACAGGTTCATTAGATACTATCAGTATCTATGATTTCGTTCAGAAACTGGAAAATAAAAATGAAGATGAAATCCGGAAGGCGAAACGAATCTCAATTCCTTAGAATCCAGAAATGTACTTTGGAGGGATTAACCCTGCCGCGATCTCAAGTCAGGAACCAAAACTTCAAACGGCGTTTATGTCATCTCAAGTGACTAATGTAAATCCCTTTGGATTTGTACCAGAGCCACCTCAACCTAAACCACATTTTGATACTAGTGCTTGGTTCCCTCCATCACAACTTGTTGCCCCCCCCCCCCAACTCAACCAAAATTTGATCCGAGTGCCGGGTTCCCTCAACCTCAACCTCAAGTTACTCAATCTCAACCTCCATTTGACTTTAGTGCTTGGTTCCCGAAACCACAAGTTGTTACCCCTTCTCCTCAACAAGCACTTTATGGTAACAATTTCAATACAACCAGACTTGATACTTCAAACCTTCCCAAAATCAATGTAGAAGTTGCCAAGGAACACATGGAACTTCTTAGCACAATGGTCAATGCTTATTGTGGGTTGGTTGCAGGTCAGATTGGAAACATAAATCTGACCAATGAAGATTATCAACAGATTGATAGGGATGAAATGGAGTTAATGGATATCAAGTGGGCTTTTGCAAGCGCGGTAAGACGAGCTAAAGACTTCATGACCAGAACTGGGAAGACTACTTTGGAAAGCAAAAGGGATACAAAGTACGGATTCGACAAAGATGTTGTCACCTGTTTTAACTTCGGAGAAAAGGGTCACTTCAAGCGTGAGTGCACTCGTCCGAGTAGACAGACAAGTCAAAATCCCTTCAGGAATCAAACAAGTACTTCCAACCAGAATCAAGCTAACCCGGAAAGAAGGATAGTAGCTATCAATAACCAGACTAACACCACCAACGCAAACCAACCGGGTCCTTCTAACACCAACCGTGCGTTAGTTGTTCAAGCTGATGAAACTTGTTATTGGTCCGTACAGTTTGGAGGTGGTGATCAAGGAGGAACCGCATGCTATGCTAAGATCATCAATCATATCAAGCATGTGCATAAGGAAGAATTCTCAGAAAGCAATGATAGCTCGGGTTATACTAGCAGTTCAGATGAGGAAAGCTCAAACATTGGAGATTATTGTCCAGAGTCGGATGAAAATGAGGGAAGTGATTCTGATATTGATAGTTTGTTGATGAAGGCTGAGGAGTTAAAGTGTCAGAAGTCTGTACTGATCAAGAAGGCTGATGTTGCATCGAAAGAGATGGAAAAGTTCTTTTCTGAAGATGGATCTTTCTCTTATCAGACTGCCTTTATGGTTAATGTCGCAGCCTCTTCGAGTCAGGTAAATTCTGACACTCCTACTCCTAGCATATGTAGTAATTGTGCAGATCTTAAAAAGGAATGCTCAAAATTAAAACTTGAATATGAAACGGTTCATGTTCACAACGAGAGTTTGGTTATTGAACTGTCAAAATGTAAAGAGGCAAACATGGCCTTGGCTCGCAATGAAAAGGATTTCAAATCAGTCATTGAAACTTAAAAGAAAAGTGTTTCCGAAATGTATAAAACTCTTCTAGGCAAACAAATTGGTATTAATAACTACATTAATATTATTGAGGAAACAAAGAAGGAGCTAGCAATGGCTAAATGTGAGCATGAAGCGATCAAGCTCAAATTGGATAGTTATTCTAACTCCCGATATGTGCTTGATCACATCATTTAAGTTCAACAACTGAAAGGAAACGCGAAAGGCGTTGGGTGTAAGTCGTGTCCACCTCCGTTGAGACACAACTATACCAAGATGCCCAATGAGGAGGAAATGCCTCGGTTTGAACCTAGTGTACCTCTTGATTATAAGGAAGTAACTACAGGATTAGGGTTCAAATCGGACAGTTCCTCAGAGGGATCATCTCAAACAATGGAAAATTCAACATCCACGGAACAAAGTGCTCCAACTGTTGAGGACTATGAATCGTCGGACGATGAATCAGATGTGAGTCATCAGGATACATCTGTTGATGAAAAGAAAGGAGTAGACATTCCTATTGAGAATCACATTTTGTGTGATCCTCCTATTCCTGCTGTGCACTCTATTATCAAGCAAGAGATGAATCCTATCACTGAGACAGTGTCTGCTGTTAAAAGTGATAACATGTTGTATACTTTGGTCGGGGATAGTAAAATATATTCAAACAAAGATTTTCCAATTAAAAACGTCAATCAATCTCTGATTGATAAAGTGTTTGAAGATACTACCTGTAAGTTTTTGGGAAAAGCGATCCTGAGAGTTTTTGTGACTCAATGCGAACCTATTCCAAAAGCTTAAATTAGGAAACAATTTGGAAACAAACGATTCCCGACAAAGCAACAACCTATCCCTTTTAAAGGCAAACAGAAGGAACAGCGAGCTTCAAAACCTAAGGTCTCACAACCAAAGGTAGAACCAAAAGGAGCTCGTTTCAAGAAGAAGGACAAAGATGTCAAATTCGTGGCATCTAAGGGTACTGACAAGGTGGAAACTTTTGAAAATAAATCAAACATCGATTTTGTTCAAAAGATTAGAATTTTCAAACGTAATAATCAAAATAATTACTCCCAACACACAAACAGGTGTGATAAAGGAACAAGTACCTCTGATTCTACAAGTTCGACATCGAGTAATCAAGATGGATCTCCTAAGTTTGTTGAAAGGAGATCTTGTTTCAAATGTGGGGAGTTTGGACATATCATCAAAAATTGTACAAACTCACCCAAAGCAAAATTTGTTGAAAGACCCCCTTCTGAAAATGATCACAATCAACGTTGTTCAGTTTCCACAAAACAAGATAAACGAACTATTAAAGAACAGGAAACGAAACAACGACGCAAAAATATAAAGGTGATCGAAAGGGCTTTGAAACCAGATGTAAAATCTGTTAAACAGGAACCAAGTTCATCTCAACCAATCAAACCAGAAATTTCAAAAACTGTTAATATTACACAATCTGGTAAATGGAAAACTTGGAAACCTAAGACAGGTGATGTTTCAGAGGGAGGATTACAATTTCAGAACCATCAAGAAATTGAAATTTCATTTCTTGATTCTCAGGGAAGACCCAAGACCACTAAGGCTTGGGTCCCTAACTCCAACTAATCCCTAAATGCATTGTGCAGGGTGTTCCAGGAGGAACTATCAATAGTCATTGGATTGTTGATAGTGGAGCATCTAGGCACATGACTGGCGACTTACGACTTCTGTATGATGTGAAAAACATTAGAGGAGGTTATGTCGCGTTTGCTGGAGACAAGGGCGGATACATCACTGGAGAAGGAATGATCTCCAATGGTGTTGTGAGTTTCGATAAGATCAATTATGTACGACAAATTGATCACAATCTTATGAGTGTTTCGCAAATCTGCGATAAGAAGTTCACCGTGCATTTTGATGATGCCGGTTGTTATGTGCTGAAGCCCGGATTTAAAATTCCAAAAGAATGGATTCTCTTAAAGGCTCCAAGGATTAATGATCTTTATATTCTTGATATGAGCCAGGCGATTACTACTTCTGCGCAAGTCACTTGTTTTGTCTCAAAAGCCACAGAGAAGGAGTCAATATCTTGGCACAGACGAATGGGGCACATTCACTTGAGAAAAATGAACCATCTGGTGAAAAACAATATGGTGAATTGTGTGCCTGTCAAAAATTTCCATCTACAAGATATCTGTGTTTCATGCCAAAAGGGAAAGCAAACAAAGAAATCCCACCCGATCAAGAAAGTCAACACTGTCAGCATGCCTTTGGAACGTCTTCATATGGACCTTTTTGGACCTATGAAACACAAGACGACCTTTGGGGATGCTTATTGTCTGGTAGTTACTGATGACTATTCCAGATTTTCTTGGGTATCGTTTATGGCACACAAGAGTGAAACTCCTGAAATCCTCAAGAATCTTCTTACTCTTCTTGAAAATCTGTATACTTTGAAAGTGAAGAGGACCCTAAGCGACAATGGCACCGAGTTCAAAAACCGTATAATGGACGAGTTCTATACTTCAAAGGGTATTCTTCATGACTACAGCTCTCGTTACACTCCTCAACAAAACGGCGTCGCTGAGAGGAAGAATCAGACGATAATAGAGTCTGCAAGAACGATGTTGGTAGAGTCGGAGCTTCCTGTTCAGTTCTGGGGGGAGGCTGTGGCTACTGCATGCTATACATTAAACAGAGTTCTTACAGTCAAAAGGCATGACAAAACATGTTTCGAACTGCTACACAAAAGGAAACCGAACGTTTCTCACTTAGAACCTTTTGGAGGCCTATGTACTATGATTGATTGTAACACCTCGTAAAATCATGTCCAATATAATCAAGACACGTGTCATGGACTTTAAACGTGTAACAAATTGTTTCCGAGGGACTAAATTGTCAAACAGTGTAAAGACGTGTGTGGAAGGATCAAAAGTGTCAACATGCCTAACTTGTGCCTCTGATTGACCTTATGTGATGTTCGCATTTCTTAATGAATAAATTATCGGACATTGAAAGCCGTTTGCGCTTAAATTTAAAACTTTACAAAGTATATGGGTTAAAAGTGTCAACATGTTAAAAGTTACCTCTGAGTGACCTTTTAACGATCCCAAAAGCATTGTAACATTTGCATATTTCGCTCTCGAGAATATTGGGTAGTAATCTCATGAAGTTCGAAGAAAACAAGACTTTTTGGGTGATCTTACAACTAACCGGGAACTTAACGGAGTTAATATGTGACCCAAGGCCCTTAATAGTTAACTATGGGGGTCATAAGTGAAATAAATGGAAGTTATATAAACTTAAAATGGACCAGGGACTGAAAATGGAAAGTTTGGAATGTTTTTACCAGAGCAGCCCATTGTCGCGGCCCGCGTAGACTCCCTTTGAGTCTTGCGCGGCCCGCGAGAGCAGTGCCAGCGTCCAAAAAGAAGACAGCTGCATGTTGCAGCCTGTTACACCGCCATTGCATGGCTGATTTCGATACCAGGGTCTAAGAAAGTGGTTTTTCATGCACTAGAGACACCTGGGAACATCTGAAAACAACATAGGGACATATGGATTGATCTTGGAGCATCTAATTTCCTATATAAAGGACTTGTGTTCATGAGTTCATTTGCACACTTGAGGTTTTACTTCACAACTCTCTATCTGAAGCATCCTGGAGCTTAAGGAAGCTTTCTCTAGTTCCAAATTCGTGCTAAGGACTCTAGTAAGTGTTCTTAGCTTCCTAAGTTTAAGTTTTATTAGCTTAATGACCGAAAGTTAAAGTTATCGTAATTAAGCTTTGACTTTGTGATTAATCACAAACGGTCCATCCATTTTTCGAATTGAAAGTGGCTATGTGTTGGTAATTATGTAGGTAATAAACCCTTAAAAGGGCACCTTCTAATTATCACATTATCTCAGTCAATTGTCGGGTCAAACTTATTAATAAAAAGTCAACAGAATCAGTTTTTACAAATTAATTCATAACTGATAATGCAGAGGTTATGGAACATGTTTTAACACTAAAATAACTTGGTAAATAATATAAGAACATGTTTAGGCATGTTCAACCCGACAATTCTGGGTTTAGGCTCGGTTCGCAACCGAAAGTCGCAAAAGTAGACTTTTGCTTTGACTTTCAGTTCTGACCCGATTTTGCTTAGTTTAGTTATGCCTTAGGGTTCCTTTAGGACCATATTACATGTTAGTATAACCCTCTGAGATTATACTATATGGTTCCTTTGAAATCTGATTCATATGCATGTTCCCGTTAAATGCTTAAAATGGACCATTATGCCCTTTTATCAATAAAACGAGATTTTTGAAAATGTTAGAGGACAAAAACTTTTATTACTGATATTTAAGTATGTCCTAAAAATTTGACATCAGTTTATGATCTGAAATAAGAGTTATGCTCAATATCGTAAAACGAAAGCTTTTTATTAATTTAATGGCATTTTTAGTATAAATCATATTTAAACCCAAATTTTGGCACCAATATTTCTACCCACTGATATAATATAATATTTAGGGATTTTTGGAAATTTTTGTAAAATTTTATACTAATTATATTATAGAGTCTTAGTGTAAATTCGGTATTGGCGAAATTGCCCTTTTCTTTGATAAAATGAGTTTTACATAACATTTTGATACCAAACCTTTTCCTACTGATTTCATATGTTAAATAAAATATTTTAAGCTTTAGAGACTGATCAAAATCTCAGATTTCCTTAAATAACCCGAAAATTGTCAAATACCGACTTTTACGCTTTTTAAACGCATAGTATGGATTAAAACTATATTTGACACTTAAGACTCATTACCTACTGATATTATAAGCAAATTTTTATACTTTAACAGTAAGTAAAAGTTTTGAACTCAGATTTCCAAATTTGACCATTATAGCATATGTGAAATGACCAAAATGCCCCTATGGTGCATAGTTTGGCCATAAATGATAAAATTCACATATGTATGATATCTCACTGATATAACTTGTTAACATAAATATTTTTACTGATTGTTTTAGACCAGAACCTCAGATTACTATTTAACCTCTTTTATAATCTTTAAAATGACCAAAATACCCCTACGGGGCTTAAATTGATTTTAAATTCGTTTTGGCATAATGGAAGGTATCCTACTGATATCATAACATATTTAAAGCATATTAACTTGTGGAACATGTACATGACTCTTTTGGTTACCCGTTATGCATTTTCGCGCTCGGTACGGTTTATGTGACTAGTTTGCATAAATTAACCGAAATGGGGCAAACCTTATCATTTTTACTTCAAATCCAGAATGTATTTAGTTTACCCATTTTATACAAGTCCTCATACTTGTTGGGTCAAAATCACATTCTAATCCGGTCTTAGCTTAATCTTGCGTTTTGAACCGTGTACCTTTCTTTAATACTAACCGGTCTAAGTTATAACTTAAATATGACTCGTTAGGAATCTAATAGGTTATTAAAACCTTCGTTCCAGATTAGGAGACAGTAAAATCTATCTGTACTTGCTGATTGATATACTGCTGGGATTAAAATTTTATTTTTAGCTCAGGTAAATACTTTTAACTTATTTTCCCTTATACGGGCTTGGAATACGGTATTTAATAATACCGCTTGGTCGGGTATTGAATCTTTAATCGAATAATGGTTAAATCATTGAGATAACTCGTTTAATCTGTTTTGTTTGCTCTAAACCTTTGGGGGGTTAATGACCATGTCCTGGATATCCTCGGCTCATTCATTGAAATGGCCACGACTTAAGCACGGGGTGTAGGCATACACCTGCCGGTGCGTATGTAAAAAGATATACCCGCTTGTTGAGAATAACTCGCCGTGGGTTTTTATTATGTGGTGTGTTTATTAATCTTGTTCTGGCTTCTATCCCGGATCCTGAACGTATGACAAACATATAAATCTGTTTACAAGATTATTTTAATAATTGTCCCAAGTTATATAAGGATATTTGTGCCTCGTGCATTCAAATCAATTTTCTTAAACATTTTTAAAAGAGTCAGTTAATTGTATTTACTAGTGTACACTGACGTATTTTCCCAAAAAGGTTAAGTGCAGGTACTAAGCGAAATGGGTTGGAACTCCTGAGTATTAAATAAAGAGTCTTACAAGCTTTTGGTACTTAAAATCTGTTAAACAATGTTTCTTTATGTTTTTAGATCCGCCTGTGGATCCATCTACAATCTGTTGTATAATATTTTATTGTACTTTCAAATCGGTTTGTATTATTATTACTTTCAACTTCCGCTGTGCATTGAACTGTTATTATTTGACTATGATGATATCAACTACGTCACGATACTCCCCACCGGGTCCACCGATAATACGTGGAAATATCGGGGTGTGACATTGATCCAGACGGTAAATTTGGTGCAAAGGCTATCGAGGGATTCTTCCTTGGATATGCTACTCCAAATTTTCGCGTGTGGAATTTGACAACCAAAAAGATTGAATTATGGGGTGAAGTTAGGGTTCAAAGGTATACTAACTCAGTGAGAGCTCCGGGTGATCCTTGGATGTTCGATTATGATGGACTATTTAACTCCTTTAATCTGCCAACCTTTGATGAAGCAACTGTAGCTACTCAAATGTTATTAGAAAGTGATAATGCAGTTGACTCGTCTTTGGTTCGACCAATTTTTGTTAACCCTCAAGCTTTTACTTCGGTTAACAACATTGCTCAAAATGAGGAAGTTGAAGGTGCCGCTGATTACAATGTGTCGTCAGAAGATGATGTAAATGATACGACTGAAGGCTCTTCGGCTCCAGCTGTTCCTGTTCAAGGTACTTCTCAAGCAACTCCTCCTGTGCAGATTGAAGACACTGCTGAAGGAAATGCATCTACATCTAAGTCTATGCTAGGCGTAGATTTGGTTGTTGATCTTAATCTTAACAATTTGGGTATTGATACTCGTGTTCCTGATAATCCTGAAACGAGAATTCATGATACTCACCCACAACAGAACATTATAGGAGATGTCCAAACTAGAGTGCAGACGCATAATCAGCTGAGAAACAACCAGAATCTTGGTTTGTATTCGGCTATCAGAGAATCTGGACAACAAAATGACTGGTCCTTCGCGTGTTATGTTTCACAAGAAGAACCAAAATCTTGGAAAGAAGCCTTAAAGGATTACAAGAATCTTGGTGGAAGCGATGCAGGAAGAACTTCAACAATTCCAGAAACTGGGTGTCTGGAGACTTGTTGAAAAACCCAACGATTACAAGAAAATCGGTACTCGTTAGGTATACAAATGCAAAAAGGATGATCGTGGAGTGGCCATTCAAGGCGAGATTAGTGGTTCAAGGCTTTCGACAAATTGAAGGAATTGATTACAACGAGGTTTATGCACATGTTGCACGTCTGGAGGCTATTCGGATCTTTCTAGCTTATGCTTCTTTCAAAGGATTCAAAGTCTATCAAATGGACGTCAAAAGTGCATTCCTTCATGGTATCGTTGAAGAAGAGGTGTATGTCAAACAACCTCCTGGTTTTGAAGATCCTATCCATCCCGATCAGGTTTGGTTGCTCAATAAAGCTCTCTATGGTTTATATCAAGAACCGAGGGCTTGGTACGCGACCTTATCTACTTATCTGCTGGAAAATGGTTTTCGACGAGGTCTTATCGACTGTACTCTTTTCATAAAGGAAACAGATAGAGATCTTCTGCTGGTACAGGTATACGTTGATGATATCATTTTTGGTTCAACTAACGATGCTTTGTGCAGGCAATTCGAGCGTGTTATGCAAGATAAATTCGAAATGAACGCAATGGGGGAGATGAATTTCTTTTTGGGCCTACAAGTTCAACAAACTAAGTCTGGGATTTTCATCCATCAGACTAAGTATGTCGGTGACATCTTGGGCCGGTTCCAGATGTCAGACGTGACGCCCATTGGTACCCCACTTCCGACTAATCACGAGATTACTCCGGATTTAAAGGGTGAAAGTGTCAACTCTTCTTATTATCACGCTATGATCGTATCTTTAATGTATCTCACTGCCTCGAGGCCTGATATAATGTATCCAACGTGCCTGCTCGCAAGATATCAAGCCAATCCGAAGGCATCTCATATGGCTGCTGTTAAAAGGATTTTTCGCTATTTGAAGGGTTGCCCGGACACCGGTCTATGGTACCCTAGGAATGATAGCTTTGACTTGGTTGCATTCAGCGATTCTGATTTTGGTGGCTGTAAAATCGATGCCAAATCAACAACTGCTTGTTGTCAGTTCTTAGGAAATCGCCTGGTCACATCGCAATGCAAGAAGCAAACTTGTGTAGCTACATCAACTTGTGAGGCCGAATACATTGTTGCCTCAAGCTGTTGCTCTAAAGTTCTGTGGATTCAACAACAAATGCGCGACTACGGTTTTGAATTCCTATCTACTTCTATTTTTGTTGATAATAATGCTGCTTTACAGATTACTAGAAATCCTGTGCAACACTCCAAGACCAAACACATTGAAATTAAGTATCACTTCATACGTGATTGTTTTGACAAAAGACTTATCGATGTTGTTAAGGTCCACACCGATGAACAACGAGCAGACCTTTTTACAAAAGCTTTTGACAAATCTCGTTTTGACTACCTCTTGTTGGTTAATGGCATTAAGGTGAAACAAAAGTAAAACTTCTTTCGACAGATCGTTTTTGTAAATATTTTCTTTAAAAACTCAAAAATACAAAAAGATTTTCAGTTTATTTATCTTTTCGCATTTTAGGGGGAGAAATTTCAGAAAATACAAAAACATGTGAAAAATTCAAAAATATGTCTTTACTTTCTGTTTTTAAGTTTGAAAAATTCAAAAACAATAGAAAATAAAAAATGTGTTTCTTGGATAAACGAAGGGAAAGTGATGATAATCACTGGTGTGGTCTGTCAATATGGTCAAAAAGAAAAATTGAAAAATGATAAGTAGCTCTACTAACAATGTATCGGTAGGCTCACAATCAGACTAAAATGTGCAGGATGATATAAACCTAACAGACTTCAAGTCAGGTGGGAACCATTCATTGGCATATGGTCTTAGTACCGAAATTTCGTTTGAGAGATTGCCGAGGTTCTGAGATATGCGGTCTTTATGCTGTCTTATCATCTGGGTATCATGGTTGTATCTTTTACCGAAAGATAACGGAGACGAAGTCTAGATCTTCCATGATACTATACATACGTGTACATATTGCATACGACCTCAGTAAGTGATCAACAATCACATGTCCAAACAAAATAAGTGATAATATATCACAGATTCTTTACGGGAGTCAAGTTCGTCTCTTTGCTGTACGTTAGTACCGGCCTGTTCACGGACTTGCTCTTGTGCCCTCATGCATCTGAAAATCAAGTTCCTCATCAATAAGTGATTTTATCACATAGGGCTTGTTTTCAATCAAAATAAGTGAGTTTCTCACATCTTTTATACGGTCAAACGGATGATAAGCGGTATACTCACCGGTAAGATGAACTCTCGTGCATACCTTGATACGGGAATGTGTCGTGAGTGGATGAACACCGACAAGTAAGTATAATTCTACCGTAAATCATATATCCTAATTATGATTACATCTGATAAGTTGAGCTTATGTGGATAACAATACCGATAATCGTGGAAGGATACTTATCTAAAGCTTTAAACAGAAATCATAAACCGTTTTGACAAAGACCGTAAGCTGGTAATGATTCTCTTACCTTGAAACTTGCAAAAAGTTTGTTTTTGTACAGTATCTTTATGCTTTTTATTGCTTCTAGTTAATTTACCGCATTTTTACATTGTGTTTTAGTTTAAATTGTAAAGTTCATTTTTTATTAGCCGAAGTTGTTACTCGAAGTTTTTTGCCTAAAAGCCCGAAACTGACGTGTTGGTGTTTTCACTACTTCATAAAAATGTCCTTTTGCATTTGATAAATCTAACACAAGACAAGACAAAATCTTTTCAAAATCAAACATTTGTGTTTTTGTGTTGACTGGTCAACAAAGACTTCTTAAGGTTTTTGACGAACTTTAATGGTCGGCGAACATTCAATCTTCGACGAAGATCAAAAGTGGGCTCATTCTTTTTGGCCCAACTGTAATATTCGCCGAGATCAGGAATGGGCTAATTCACTTTGGCCCAACCGCAATCTTCGCCAAGCCCAAACCAACCTTCATCGTCTATTTACCTTCGCCGTGGGACCATTTATAAAAAGATTCCCCCCTGTGCATTATTGGTGTCACACTTCTCAAAGACTCTTCACAGTTTTCAAAAATCACTTCTCCCAACACCTGCTCAACCATCACCATCTTCATTGAATCCCCTCACCAACTCAAACTTGTTGATTCATTTGTTGTTATTTTGAAGATCAAAGGTAAAATCACGTTTCTAAAACATGATCGAGACTATGTTTAACCCTCTGTTCTTGTTAGATGATCGTGAACCCCTCAAAATCTCATTGATCTTGATCATTCCTCATTTTTATGTGTTTTGTTTCATATTTTAACATTGAATCTTGCTTAATGTATGAATATCTCTGATAATCATGTGTTGGTAGCTATATGATTATGGGTTTTTCATTCGGATATCAAAACAGGGGTTTGGGTTTTGTTTATGTTTAAAGTTTGTTTGATGTTCTTTTTGTTTTGATTGATCAAAATGTTGTTATAATACTCGTTTCATTTGGGTTGTGATTAAAACAGAGGATCTAGTGTTCTTGATGGTTGATTAAAACTTGGTTTTTGTTTTAGATGTTTAACTAGATTTTTGGTTTTTGATGATTATCTAAGTTTGTCTTTGTGATAAAGTTTGATTAAAATGTTTGAAATGGATAATCGATTAAAATAGGGGATCTTAAGTCTTTGTTGTTCTTATGCTTTTCATGAAAGTTTTGGTTAAAACTCTGTGCTTTCTAGGTATGGTTGTTGTTATGTTCTCCTATTGGTCATTTGACTGTGTTTCTGATTTTGGTCATTTTGATGTTGAATCAACTGTGATTCAACTCATTTCGGCGAAGGTTCAGTAAATAGTCAAAGATCCTTGAAACTCAACCTGTTTCGGCGAAGGATCCTTGTGACGAAATTTCCAAAAATTTCTGTTTTGAACGGCGAACTTAAGATGGTCAAAGAAGAAACAATATTCTTTGACTAAAGTTGATTTTTATTATCCATTGATCCTTTGTCAAGCTGAGGTGACGAAGTTTCAGGCTTCGCCGTTTACCAAAGTTTTACCCCTTTTTAACAGTGTGTATATATATACAGATTCCTGGTTGAATATGTATTCATATACGCATCATAAAAGTGATATATATCATTTGTTCTTACTGGATGCTTATCTTGTACAGAATGGCTCGAAAGATGTTCATCTTGTACATCATAGCTCCGAGAATAAAGAAAAGGAAAAAGGAATTGGGCGATTATGAACGCGAGAACACTTGACAACCTCCTGGGAGAAGATATGGTGCACATAAGGAAGTGATTGATCAGAACGATCAATTGCTAAAAGATCAAAAGACTGGTGCATATGAATGAATATAACCCCAGTGGAAGATATGTAATTAGCGAGCTTTGGAATTTCAAGGAAAATCGAAAAGCTACACTAAAGGAGGTTATCAGCTACATTCTGAAGTGCACCCGTCAGTAAAGATCCACCATTTGAAAGAATGTCCCACTCGCTCCTTGAGTTTTCATCACAAAGAAATTCGAAAACTTGGGTGTTGGTGGAACTGGAAACCAAAACGATGAAGCAGCACTTAGCATGCCAGAAGCACAACAACACTGAAGACTGAAGACTCAAAGATCAAAGACCAAGTAACAGACAAGGGGGAGTTTGTTGGTGCATTTATGTGTCTGTAACTTTGTCTTGTTTACATTGTATGTTATTTAGTCTTTTGTTATCGAGTCTGTAAGTTCCGTCAAGTCTACCTAGTCGGATATCCTCCTATCCTACTTAGTATGACATTTTGTCTCTATATTTGTAAGGTTTGTTAAACACATGCTTGTGTGCATTGTGTTTAACTATAGTTAGTGTTTTCTTATGTCTTCTGTTTACTTAGTCATATCTACTGTCCTCGTTTAGTGTTTGACGAAGGTTCTATCTTCGTCGAACCCCTGCTTGGCGAACCTTTAATCTCCGTCATTGTTTGTGTGTGACAAAGGTTCTATCTTCGTCACACATTAACCTTCGTCTATCAAGGTTCGTCCCTGGATAGTATATATAGCTTGGAGTGTTTAACAGTTAAGGTATGGGAGCATAGAGAGACTACTACTGAGAGTTTATCGTTCAAGTATTGCGTGTATATGTTTGATGTTGTTCTCGTCCTTTCAATCTAAAGTGAATCTTTGGTTATCTGTTGTATTGCTTGCATTGCATTGTTTGGTTTGCACCGTCACGTGGATTCCGCACTCGTGACCGTGTTCGTGATAAACAAGGATTAGGTCTCGTAATAGGTCCTCTGAGAAAAACGGACCTACAGTCTACCCGATCAAATGATGCTACAATAAATATTATACGAATAAGAAAACTACCAGAAACGAGTGTCGCAATGCAAAGTGCCGACCCGCCGCATCACGCAGGCACTCTACTAGCATCTAAATATATATACAATACTTTGAAGACCAAAAATCCCAATTTTATTAATGTTAGTAAATATATTTACAGCCTCCTAACTAGTGGATAAGCATCCCTCCTCGTGGCCCAGTGGGTATCCCCATGTGGTTAAGTTGGGCCGGCTCCTCCTTGGAGGTAACCGGTTCGACTCCCACCTGTGGCATTAGGGGGGGCCGTCCCAATGATGGCTCGTTTCCTACCGAGGCATGGTTCGGGCTGGAGGGCAACCCGGTGTTACCCAGCTGTTACCCCAGCGAGTCTCTCGTGTGGGGGCAGTATGGTTTCCGGGCGGAGGTCAGCTTGCGCGGGGGCCAGGGCCCGATTGAACATCGCGTTCCCAGGGGTGGGGCTGACGGGAGATTGTCTTTGACAAGCTCTTGGTGACCTATGGTCGGTATATAGAAAGTCACCTTCCAAAAGAAAAAAAAAACTAGTGGATAAGGATCCCAGTAGTGTTTCAACCACCAAATTGATCTCGCTGTCAAACAAGAGACTAGCATGTGATTTGTGGTTTCAATCGCTATAGCGCATATTATAACATAACAGTATTATACCTTGTATCCTATAAAAAGAAAAAGATATATTTATATTTTAAGGATTAGGATCAAATACAAAGGATCTTAAGTGTAAGAAGTGTAAGAAGGATTTACAGAGTGACAAGTGTCCAATAACCTAAAAAAACCCACTACATAAAAAAAACCCCACTACAAAAAAAAAAAAAAAAAAAAAAAAATTCTTAAACATCCACCACCACCAAAAACCTAAACCCCCACCCCCCCCCCCCCAATTTTTTTTTTTTTTGCCCGGGGGGGGGGGGGGGGGGTGGGGGTTTAGGTTTTTGGGTGATTGTGGGGGTGGGTGTTTAGTTTTTTTTAGATTTTTTTTTTAGGTTTTGGGGGGGGGGGGTTAGGTTTTTTGGGGGGTTTTTTTGGTGACGTATAGTTTTTTTTGCCCGGGGGGGGGGGGGGGTGGGGGTTGGGGGTGGGTGTTTAGGTTTTTGGTGGTGATGTAGTGGGTTTAGTTTAGGTTGTTGGACACTTGTCACTCTATAAATCCTTCTTACACTTCTTACAATTAGAAGACTTTGTAGAATAACTTGACCCTATATTTTAATATAATTAATGTTAACACAAGCATGATCGAGAAAAAGGTCTGAAACAAAATAAAAGAATAAATTATGTTCAAACTAGGTTATAACCCCGTATATTACGCGTGTTGAATAAATAAATTTTATATACTAAATAATAAAACAATATATCTTTAAAAACCTCCTTTATTGCACGGGTTGAATAAATATAATTTTATATATTAAATAATAAAAAGTTATGTCTATAAGAACCATATTGTACGGGTTGAATAAATGTAATTTTATATATCAAATAATAAAAAAGTTATATCTTTAAAACCACGTGTATTACATGGGTTGAATAAATGTAATATTGTTTACCAAATAATAAAAAAAAAGTTATATTTTTAAATCCCTCGTGTATTACACGGCTTGAATAAAGATGATTTTGTATACCAAAAAATAAGAAAATTATATTTAAAAAAACTAATGTGTATACTCGGTACACGATAGATATGGTGATTGCGGAGATAATTATTGAAAATAAAATACAGTGGTTAAAAATGTTATTTAAGAAGCAAATAAGCAGCCATTTAAGTGATAAAATATAAATTATATTTAAAAAGCCCGTAATAAATATAATTTTTCATATAAAGTAATATTGAAATTATATACAATTTGTTTAAAATTATGTAATAAAATAGATATAATAATTTTTTAATAATGAAAATTAAAATAAATAATATATTAATACAAAGTTGGATTTTAGTGATAAATAATTTGGTTATTTAAAAATATCTTAAATTAACAATTTAAATTTAAGAATAATATTTTATTAAAAAAATAGAAGTATTCTATTCGACATTTAAAGTAGAATAAGATTTAATATTAATTTTTGTTTATTTGGTAATCAAAAAGAATAAGAGTAAATTTTATATTACAAATAAAAAGTTTGTGTTTGTCATATGATATAGAAAATCAAATAAATAATATTATAAATGAGAAGTGTATATTAAATTTAAATTAAATAATAATTATTTATAGTTAAGTAGGAGAGATTAAACAAAATAATATTTAGTAGAAGAGTTATCTATAATTATTTAGAAGAGATTAAATTAAATAATAATTATTCATAAGATATTAAACTAAATAATATTTCGTAGGAGGGTTATTTATAATTAATGAAAAGAGATTAAACTTAAATAATAATTATCTATAACACATGGCCTAATATGATGACAAGCGTCCCAAAGTTGGTTTCTTTTATTATATAGTATAGATAGATTCTTTAGAGTATATAGACACAGGAATTAATGTAAAAGAAAACAAGAACATGTACTAAAAACACGACTCTACTCAATTTCAAAATTTAAAAAATCGGTTGTATCGGGTCGGGTTTGGTCATGTAAGACAAAAAAATTTTAAAAATTTTAGGCCCCTACTCATGATGGTTTCCTAATTTCTATAACATAATCAAGCCCTAGAATTGTGCAATCACCCCTAAAAATCATCTAAACAACCATACGCAACGTCAAAACACACGATTTTTCATACCTATTTAAGTTTTTTATTACCCCTTTTCTCATATAATATCAAGAAAAATCAAATAAAAAACATAAAAACTCACCGTTTGTCGGTGTCCGGTTGGTTTGGAGCGGATTCCGGTCACGTTTATGTCGGATTCCGGCTGCGGCAGACCTGCAGTGTTGTTGCTGTGATGGACGCTGATGAAGATCGCTGGCAGACCAGTCGCACGCACAGAGGGAGAGGGCGGGATAGTAATTGAAGGGTTTTGGGCTTATTTTATTTGTTTTAGTTTTAATTTAGGTGGGTTAATGGGCTAGATTATTAGTGGGCTATTGATAAGTTTATATAATGGGCTTGGTTTGGGTTTAGTTAGTATAAGTTTATATAATATAGGTAGTTTTAGAAAAAAAAAAAAAATCAGACTTCACTAATTTTTTTTTAACATAATCCATAATATTTTTTACCTAAGGTGTGCGAACGAAAAATTCGAAGGGGTGCGGACGAATATATCCAAGGGGTGCGGACGAAGAAATCCAAGGGGTGCGGACGAAAAATTCCAAGGGGTGCGGACGGGATTTTCGACGGAATTTAGCACTAATTTTTTTTTTCCCGGGGGTGCGCCCGCCCACCTTGGGCATGTCTTCAGTCCGCCCCTGAACCGAGCTTGGTGGTTCTCCAACCTCCAACAAACGGTAATGGCAAACCTTAACCTGATCATCTCACCATCAAACAAGATACCGGTATGTGTTCGGTGATTTCAATTGCTATAGCACATATTATATGATAAAATTGTATTATATAGATGCACATATTATATGATAAAATTGTATTAATATATATTTTGTATCCTATAAAAATAAAAGGATATATGTGTATAATTTAATATAATTAATTTTAAAACAAGTATGATCATGAAAAAGGTTTTTCTCAAACATAATAAAACTTTAATGTAAAGGAAGTAAATTATTTTCGGATACTCGAGTGTACAGATGCAATGTACAGAATTAATGTAAAAGAAAAAAGGAACGCTGGTCTACTAATATTCAAAATTTAAACGTTAAAACCGAACAGGAAGATATAAAAATAGAATCTGATTTCACCATGAACTGAGCTTGGAGGCGCTCTAACCTCCAACAAACACCAATGGCGAACCTCAATTCAAGCAATCAAATCCACAACCATGGCGATCACCACCAAATTCCGACTCAAAATCGTGTTATCATCCATTTTTGCTTTCAATCTCGGGTGATCACACCACCATCTTCCATAAAACGAAACCTTAGCTCCAATTCTTCATTTCTAGGTCTTGACGATACATTCACATATGATATTCATAATGCCCCTGACTCTGATTCACTGCTATATGAAATACTTTCTAGATTGCCTCTCAAATCAGTTTTTAAGTTCAAATGTGTCTCCAAACACTGGCAGACCCTAATTTCTCAATGTTCGTTTTCGCAGTTTTATATCTCGCGTATGCTAACCTCCAACACAGCATCATGTTCACTGCTGTAGGTCCGTTTGCGGATCGCCGGACAACTACGAGATCTTGTTTCGAATACCGTAACGAGTGCGGAATCCACGTTACGATACAAACCGAGCGAGAGATATACACAACACACAGATATACCGTTTAACTGTTGTATATTGATACCGATCGAGTTTCGTTACAGAATGATATTACAATAAAATATAATTAAACTCTCGGTTCTCTCTCTCTCTCCGTTCGTGTGTTCTGTCTTCAGTCTTGTTTATATAGGAACCATGTACGACGAAACCTTGATGTGGTCGACGAAACTTCAAAGTCGACGAAACCTTGAGAGTTTCGTTGCATGAAATTATAGAGTTCGGCCCAATGGTAGTTTCGGCCCATTGGAGTTGATTGGCCCATGTGAGTTGATTGGCCCAACAGTGTACGTACACATGAATTCTCATAATCAGATTGTAAGATTAGTCAACATGTGACATCATCATGACACATCATCATGATGATGTCATGATGATGTGTCAGCGGGAAACGCTCACGGCTCTTTGTGCTTCACGTGTCGAACTCTGGGGCGCACGACGGAGGAATGTCGTGACGTCGGGCTTGAGCCGAACCTAACCGAGTCGAACCGAACCGAACCGAGTCGAGTCGCGTCCACATAAAGTGTACCAACAAACTCCCCCTTGGACGCTACTCGTGAGGTTCGTTCTCCATATCTATCATGTCAGAGGATCTTCAAAGTCTTCACGCTTCGTAAGTAGAAAGTGTATCAACAAACTCCTTTTTCATTTAGGAAGTGTGTTAACAAACTCCCCCTTAAGATAAGCTCTCCTTTGAGTTATGCTCGTGAATCTTTCGATCTTCAATTCTTTAGATCCTTGTGGTGTTGATGAGTGATCAACTGCAATCCGATCATCTTGATCTTCTGATTGCATCAACGTCGTGTCTTCACTTTACGGCTTGTCATCTGACACGTTCTCTTCGCCTTTAGCTTATTCTGATGTCATATCTGCACATACAGGAAAGCTAAACACGTAATGAGAACAACCGCTTGGAATATAGTAAACATAAACAAACGACACATACGAGATAAAATCTCAATCAAACACCGACCGACAACAGTTTGAAAGTTTAGAAAATGTTTAGTTTTAATCCTTTAACTTTCAAAACTTGTTAACTTCGAACGTTTATGAAGATGCAATTGTTTTCTGGCTTAAAATCAGGATTTTGGATATGATAGACTCGAGTTTCAACATCGGTCAATCAAAAATAAAATAGAAGCAAAATCTTTTTGGCTTTTATAAAATTTATATTAAAACACACCTAAAATCTTTTTGGTATTTTTCATTTTTCAAATGTAAGGACGGAAAGCAATAAGTAAATATATACAAAGATGCAGAAACTGAAAGCAGTAAATAAATATTTACATACATTCTTTTTGCGAGTTTCGAGGGTAAGAGAATCATATCAGTGTATGGTCACGCCAAAACGCTCTTGTTGTTCAATTAGTTCACATTAAGATAAGTGTAGGTCCACCCGGAGGATCGAGTCAACCTCTATTCCTGTTTTCCGAAAAACCCGAGAGTGCCGAATCCAAACGGGTAAGTTAAACCAATTTACGAACACGTAAAACACAAGATTCACCGATTAACACTCCAATGTATTAATCTAGAAAACGGTTACAAAGCATTGTTTAGAAGATGCTCTCATAAACTCTCAGTGTGTGTGTGTTTACAGTGTGTTCGCTCCGAAATCTATTCAGACTTCTTTCTCTGTGCTCTCTCAGTTCCTGTCTGTTCTGCTGTGCTTATATAGTGAACCCATGATGAAATCATGTTCTGGACGAAATCTCATCGACGAACACCTAAGGTCTTCGACGAAATCAGGGGATTTCGTCACCTGGTGTGTCTTCGTCATCATGGGGATTTCATCATCCAGGGTGTTTTCGTCACAAGGGGATTTCACCACATATGGGATTTCGCCAACAGTGTTTGGGCTTGGGCTTTGGATTTCATCACTTGGCTTGGTCTTCTTCAATGTTGGGCCAAACACTAAACAGACAAAACTAATCTAAACACAATATAACATGTATACTGCACACACGCAGTTACATGTACATTTACAATATAAAGTAAATAGCATACCGAGTCAAGACAGGAGGTTGTCTTGACTACGACCTTCACTTCGTAGCCGAGTCAAACCGAGCCGAGCCGTATCCACATAACATGTATCAACAAACTCCCCCTTGGATGCTGCTCGTGAGGTTCGTAATCTCGTTCTCCATCTCTTGATGGATCATTCATTCTTGTCGTAGGATCTTCAAAGACTTCACGTGTTGTAAGTAGAAATTATATTAACAAACTCCCGCTTTCATTTAGGAAGTGTATCAATAAACTCCCCCTTTGATTATGCTCGTGAATCTTTTGATTTTCGATACTTGAGATCCTTGTGGTGTTGATGATAGATCAGCGGCAACTCGATCATCTTAATCATTTGAGTGCCTTCACGTCGTGTCTTCATTCCGAAGCTTGTCATCGAACATGTTCTCCTTGCATTTAGCATCTGCACATGCAAGAAAGCTAAACGCGTAATGAGAACAACTGCTTGGAATATAGTTAACATTAAACAAATGACACACATGTGACCATATTTCTATCAACTACCGTCCGACAATTTGAAAGAAAAGAAAATGATCAATTTTAATCCCTTACTTTCAAAACTTGTCAACTTCGACTGTTTATGAAGATGCAATTGTTTTCCGGCTTACAATCAGGATTTTGGGAAGGATAGACTCGAGTTCCAACATCGGTCAATCAAAAATAAACTAGAAGCAAAATCTTTTTGGCTTTTATAAAGTTTATATTAAAACACACCTAAAATATTTTTGGAAATTTTCATTTTTCAAATGTAAAGACGGAAAGCAATGAATAAATATATACAAAGATGCAGAAACTGAAAGCAGTAAACAAATATTTACAGACATTCTTTTTGCGAGTTTCGAGGGTAAGAGAATCATATCAGTGTACGGTCACGCCAAAACGCTCTTTTTGTTCTATTAGTTAACATTTAGATAAGCATCCTATAACAATTATCGGTATTGTTGTCCACATAAGCTCAACTTATCAGATGTAATCATGGCGAGGGGATACGAGTAGTGTATGATTTATACTTACCGACCGGTGTTCATCCACACATGACACATTCCCGTATCAAGGTATGCACGAGAGTTCATCTTACCAGTGAGTATACCGTTTATCATCTGTTTGACCGTATAAAAAGATGTGAGAAACTCACTTATTTTGATTGAAAACAAGCCCTATGTGATAGAATCACTTATTGATGAGGAACTTGATTTTCATATGCATGAGGGCACAGGAGCAAGTCCGTGAACAGGTCAGTACAACATACAGCAAAGAGACGAACTTGACTCCCGGATAAATGTGATATATTATCACTTATTTGATTGGACATGTGATTGTTGATCACTTATTGAGGTCGAATGCAATATGTACACGTATGTATAGTATCATGGAAGATCTAGACTTCGTCTCAGTTATTTTTCGGTAAAAGATACAACCATGATACCCAGATGATAAGACAGCATAAAGACCGAATATCTCAGAACCTCGGCAATCTCTCAAACGAAATTTCGGTACTAGGACCGTATGCCAATGTGCGGTTCCCACCTGGTCTTCAGTCGATTAAGGTTTATATCGCCCTGCACACTTTAAAATGATTGTGAGCCTACCGATACATCTTATATAGAGCTGCTTATCGCTTTTCATTTTGCATTTCAGTTTAAAGATGTTTCAACAGACCACTGATGTACTATCATTTTCTCTTTTTCTCACCAGGAAACTCATTTTGTTTTTCTATTGTTTTTGGGTTTTTGACATTTTTTGATGTTTTTGAATTTTTCAAATTTGGATTTACTCCCCCTAAAATCAACAAACTAAGATAAATTTAAAAAAAACATAAAGGTATTTACAAAAACGATTTTCCGATGTCGGTTAACTCATGTTTTACCTCAATGACGTTTACCAAAATTAAGTTTTAATCAGAAAAGATTTATGGAATTTTGGAAAAATCAGTTGGCACGTCGGTAAGCGGTGCGGACCATGACAACGTTAACGAGTTTCATATTAAAAACAATCACGTGTGAGGTGATATTCGAGATCAACGTGTCTAGCCAAAGAGTGCTGTACGAGATGATAATAATTCATAAAGCAGCTTAAATATCGACAAGTATAGGAGAGATAAGAAATTTAAAACCGTATCCTGCAACTGCTTCGTGCATTGCCAAGAATCTGAGTGCTCTCCCAAACTGGATATCCACCCGGTGTGGATTTCAAGGTCGATTTTGTAGCTACTGAGAAATCTCTTCACAGCAACAAGATCATAAACCTTTGGGTCCGGCTGGTCTTCCATATTGCACCAGTGAAGGTCTTTATCTTTCTCTTTGAGAAGTAGTGTGCGGTTGTTCAATCCACGCCAAGGCATCCACACACCCGGTTGGTTTGTTCAACAAACACATTTTCTTCAATCACACCGCGAAGAAATGTACACTGCACGTTCATCTTGTTGATTTTGAACATCAGACGGGCTGCAGGTGCGTACATTTTGTTTGAATCTATCCCGGTGACCCAATTAAAGCCTTTAACAATCAAACTTTGAAATGATTTTTCATTTTGTCGAAGGTTTTCAATTTCTTTCGACAGACAATTCTGTCTTCTTTTCTTTTTCTCTCCATCAAAGGCAACAATTTCTTTGTCGCCGATCTTGTGCATGGACACTCCACTATCAACAATCCGATGACTATCAATAGTTCCTCCTGGAACATCCTTCACACTCACTCAGAGATTAGTTGGAGAGGGGGACCCAAGCCTTCATAGACTTGGGTTGCCCCTGAGAATCAAGAAATGCAATTTCAATTTCTTGAAGGTCCTTAAATTGCAAGCCTCCCCCTGAATCCTCACCTGTTTTCGGTTTCCAAGTCTGTTTCCTTTTACCGGATTGTATAACATTTGCAGATTTAGAAATCTCTGGTTTTAACGGTTGCGTCAAAATTGGTTTCCTTTTAACAGTTTCTGGTTTTAAAGCCTTTTCGATCACCTTCACATTTTGATGTCGTAGTTTTGTTTCCTGTTCTTTAACAGTGCGTTTGTCAGTTTTTGGTGGCACAGGACGACGTTGTTGGTGACCTTGTTCAGAAGGGGCTCTTTCTACAAAATTTGGTTTCGGAGAGTTTGTGCAATTTCTGATAATGTGGCCAAACTCCCCGCATTTAAAGCATGATCTCCTTTCAACAAAATTAGGAGATTCTGTTCGAGGACCTGACGTTGAATCTGTAGACCCCGAGGTACTAGCTTCACACCCATTTGTGTGTTGGGTGTAATTGTTATCACTATTACGTTTCAAAATTTTAACTTTTTGAACAAAATCGGTATTTGATTTATTTTCAAAAGTCTACACTTTATCAGTACCCTTGGAGGCCACAAATTTAATGACTTTGTTTTTCTTCTTGTAACGAGCTGCTTTTGTTTCAGCCTTTGGGCGTAAAGCCTTAGGCTTTTGAGCTCGTTGTTGTTGTTTACCCTTAAAGGCGACATGTTGTTGCTTAGTCGGTAATTTCTGATTTCCATGCTGTTTTCTAATTTCAGCTTTTGGAATAGGATCACACTGAGTTACAGAAACTCTCGGGATCGCTTTACCCAAAAACTTAGTTGTATTATCTTCAAACACTTTATCAATCAAGGATTGATTGACGTTTTTTATTGGAAAATCTTTGTCTGAATAAATTTTACTATCACCGACCAAAGTATACAACACGTTATCACTTTTAATGGTAGACACTGTCTCAGTGATAGGATCTATCTCTTGTTTAGCACCGGTTGATTGCACAGCAGGAGTAGTTGGATCACACAGAATGTGATTCTCAAAGGGCACTTCTACTCCTTTTCTATCGTCAAGAGATTTATCCTCATCACTCACATCTGATTCATCATCCGAAGAATCATAGTCCTCAACGGTTGGAGGACTTTGATTTGAAGCACATGATGACTTTTCCTTGCTATCAGATGAGCCCTCCTATGAATTGTCCGCTTTGAACCCTAAGCCAGTTGTAACTTCCTCATAATTAAGAGGTACAATTGGCTCAAAACGCGGCATTTCCTCCTCATCGGGCATCTTGGTATAGTTGTGTCTCAAAGGAGGCGGGCACGACTTATACCCAACGCCTTTACCATTACCCTTTAGTTGTTGAACGTCAATGATGTGATCAAGCACATATCGGGAGTTTGAGTAACTCTCCAATTTGAGCTTGATCACTTCATGCTCACATTTCGCCTCGGCTAGCTCTTTCTTAGTTGCCTCAATGATATTAATGTAATTATTAATACCAGTTTGCTTATTAAAAACCGTTTTTGATAACTCAGAAACACTTTTCTTGAGTGTTTCAATTACCGATTTAAAATCTTTTTCATTGCAAGCTAAGGCCATGTTTGTCTCTTTGCACTTTGACAGTTCAATAACCAAACTCTGATTGTGACTGTGAATCTTTTCAGATTCTTGTTTCATATCAGCACATTCATGTTTCGTATCAGCACAATCACTACATATGCTAGGAGTTTTAGATTTTACCTGACTTGTAGAAGCTGAGACATTAGCCATAAAGGCAGTCTGAGAAGAGAAAGATCCATCTTCAGTGAGAATCTTCTCCATTTCTTCTGATGTAGCATCAGCTTTCTTGATCAAGACATATTTCTGACACTTGACCTCCTCAGCATCATTCAACAATCTATCACCTTCAGAATCCATTCCTTCATTCACATCTGATTCTGAATCGGAACTGCCACTGTATCCCGAACTATCATCATCTTCAGAGAATTCTTCTTTGTGCATATGCTTGATGTGACTGATGATCTTCGCATAACATGCAGTTCCTCATCCCAACTGTACTGACCAATCACATCCTTTATCAGCTTGAACTATCAATGCTTGGTTGGGGTTTGAAGGCCCTGACTGGTTGGTTTGGTTGTTAGCAGCTACTATCCCTATTTCGTGGTTAGCTTGATTTGAAGTACTTGTTTGATTTTGGAAGGGATTTTGGTTGCCTTGTTGGTTGCTAGGGCGTTTGCACTCATGCTTGAAATGACCCTTTTCACCGTAATTAAAGCATGTGACAGCACCCTTGTCAAATCCGTACTTGGTATCCCTTTTGCTTTCCAAGCTGGTTCTCCTCGTTTTGTTCATATAATCCTTTGCCCTTCTCACAGTGCTAGCAAACGCCCACTTAATGTCTATCAACTCCATCTCATCTCTGTCTATCTGCAGATAATCTTCAATGGTCAAATTAATGTTTCCAATTTGACCTGCGACTAATCCGCTGTAGGCATTAACCATAGTGGTAAGAATTTCCATGTGATCCCGTGCAGCTTCTACACTCACTTTGGAAAGATTTGAAGTATCAAGTTTGTTACCATAGAAGGCTTGTTGTGGTTGGGCTTGAGGTGGTTTAGAAAAATAGGCAGTTGGATCAAATTGGGGTTGAGGTGTGGCAACTTGAGGTTTCGGAAGATAGGCATTTATATCAAATTGGGGTTGAGGTGTGGCAAGTTGAGGTTTCGGAAGATAGGCATTTATATCAAATTGGGGTTGGGCAACTACTCCTCCAAAATAGGATTTCGGGTCGAAAGCATTTGACACATAAGCTGTTTGTATCTTTGGTTGCTGGCTTGTACTAGCAGCAGGAGCAATCCCTCCAAAGTACATCTCTGGATTTTGAGGGACAAGAATCATTTTAGCTTTTCTGATTTCTTTTGCATCCTTGTTCTCCAACTTTTGAACAAACTCATAGATACTGACAGTATCCAATACACCTGTATGCTTTAACAACTCAATGAATGGGCTCCACTTTGGTGGTAGAGCATCAGCAAACCGTGCGACTATTTCCTGCGAAGATACAACAACCTTGTAAGAAATCATTTCACTAATTAAATGATAAAAACGAGTTGTCATCTCATTCAGTGTTTCAGTCTGCACAAACATAAATCCTTCAAACTCCTTCTATAGTAAATCATGACGCGTCTTCCGTGTGGCCGCATTTCCTTCTCCTCTGTTAACTAGGATGTCCCACAAGGCTTTGGTGCTGGTACAATGGGCGAATTGATGATAGATATCTTTGTGCAATGCTTGCGTAAGAATAGCAAACGCTTTCTTTTCAAGGTTATACGCCTTCTTGTCGTTTTCAGCCATCGTCCCCGAAGTCGTAGCATTTGATCCGGCTTCCTCAAGAGCGACGTTATATGCTGTGGTGAAACACGTCCACAACTCGGTGTTTTGACCTAAAACATAATTCTGAAAACGACCTTTCCACGATGGATAGTCGTTCATGTGGTTGAGTTTTGGCGGACGGTTATTGCTACCCGTTTCATTTTCGCTTATGAGCAGGTTTTGGATACTTTGATTTTGATTTGCCACGCACGCCCATTGACTAGCCGAAATTCTTTCTTGTGGCATCAAAGACTTAACCCATGACATATCAGGGACCGTGCTAATGCTCCAATCTAATGGATTAGAACTCATATTTGATATTAGAACAATTGTACCTGCTTAAAAACTTGAAATCAAATGGTTATGTATGATTTAAAAAGCTTCTGTTAATAATAATATCACAAATATGCGACGAAAACAATAAGGTGTTCGTCCAAAACAATAAGTGACGAAAATGTGAGATTTCGTCAAGACCAAATGTGATTAAATCAGGGTGATTTCGTCGCTGAAAATAGGGTGATTTCGTCGCTGAACTGTTTGATTTCGTTGCTGAAAGCTGTTGATTTCGTCGCTGAAAGCTGTTGATTTCGTCGCTGAAAGCTGTTGACGAAAATGGGGGTTTTCTTTGCTGGTAATGTTGACGAAAATGGGGGTTTTCTTCGCTGGTAATGTTGACGAAAATGGGGGTGATTTCGTCACTAATGTATTGTGATTTCGTCCAGCAAGTGACAAAATTAGTGGGTGATTTCGTTGACTATTAATACCAGACAAATAAGATATTTATCAAAACCTTATCTTTATCTATTAAAACCTTATCCACTGACACAAACCTTCCTTTTCAAACTTCACCTTACTTATCAGACTTCTTTTTCAACACACATCATGACTTGTACACCTTTTTCAAACAACAATTTTATATTTAACAACAACAATAATTCAATCACAAACCAGATCAAACATAGATAATATTCAAGAACAGTTTGAAGATGTGATGAACTGGATGAAGATTCTGGTCACCTGAAAATTTCCGAACATCAACAATTTTGCAATAAAGTTCAATAAAAAGCCAATACTAACATGTATACAAGAGTTTTAACAAGGTTTTATAAGAACTAGAAGCAAAAATACCAAGATTTTCAAGATTTTAACAATGTTTTTCCAGAAAATGTATGAACTTTAAAGATCAAAACTCAAGAAAAACTCATTAAAAACTAAGAAAAATCAAGAACACAAACTTGGTTTTAACAAGGAATCGAGCCAATGCTCTGATACCAATTGTAGGTCCACCCGGAGGATCGAGTCAACCTCTATTCCTGTTTTCCGACAAACCCGAGAGTGCGGAATCCAAACGGGTAAGTTAAACCAAGTTACGAACATGTAAAACACAAGATTCACTGATTAACACTCCAATGTATTAATCTAGAAAACGGTTACAAAGCAATGTTTACAAGATGCTCTCATAAACTCTCAGTGTGTGTGTGTTTACAGTGTGTTCGCTCTGAAATCTATTCAGACTTCTCTCTCTGTGCTCTCTCTGTTCCTGTCTGTTCTGTTGTGCTTATATAGTGAAGCCATGATGAAATCATGTTCTGGACGAAATCTCATCGACGAACACCTAAGGTCTTCGACGAAATCAGGGGATTTCGTCACCTGGTGTGTCTTCGTCATCATGGGGATTTCATCATCCAGGGTGTTTTCGTCACAAGGGGATTTCACCACATTTGGGATTTCGCCAACAGTGTTTGGGCTTGGGCTTTGGATTTCATCACTTGGCTTGGGCTTCTTCAATGTTGGGCCAAACACTAAACAGACAAAACTAATCTAAACACAATATAACATGTATACTGCACACACGCAGTTACATGTACATTTACAATACAAAGTAAATAGCATATCGAGTCAAGACAGGAGGTTGTCTTGACTACGGCCTTCACTTCGTAGCTGAGTCGAACCGAGCCGAGCCGTATCCACATAATATGTATCAACAATAAGCATCCTATGACAATTATCGGTATTGTTGTCCACTTAAGCTCAACTTATCAGATGTAATCATGGCGAGGGGATACGTTAAGGTATGATTTATACTTACCGACCGGTGTTCATCCACACACGACACATTCCCGTATCAAGGTATGCACGAGAGTTCATCTTACCGGTGAGTATACCGTTTATCATCTGTTTAACCGTATAAAAGAATGTGAGAAACTCACTTATTTGATTGAAAATAAGTCCTATGTGATAGAATCACTTATTGATGAGGAACTTGATTTTCGATGAATGAGGGCACAAGAGCAAGTCCGTGAACAGGTCAGTACAACGTACAACAGAGAGACGAACTTGACTCCCAGATAAATGTGATATTTTATCACTTATTTGTTTGGACATGTGATTGTTGATCACTTATTGAGGTCGTATGCAATATGTACACGTATGTATAGTATCATGGAAGATCTAGACTTCGTCTCCGTTATTTTTTGGTAAAAGATACAACCATGATACCCAGATGATAAGCAACATAAAGACCGAATATCTCAGAACCTCGACAATCAATCAAACGACATTTCGGTACCAAGACCATATGCCAATGAGTGGTTCCCACCTGGTCTTCAGTCGATTTAAGATTTATATCACCCTGCACACTTTAAAATGATTGTGAGCCTACCGATACATCTTATATAGAGCTGCTTCTCGTTTTTCATTTTGCATTTCAGTTTAAAAAGGTTTAGACAGACCACTGATATACTTTCATTTTCTCTTTTTCTCGCCAGGAAACTCATTTTTGTTTTTCTATTGTTTTTGAGTTTTGAAATTTTCCGATGTTTTTTAATTTTCAAATTTTGGATTTACTCCCCCTAAAATCAACAAACCATGATAAATTTTAAAAACACAGAGGTATTTACAAAAAGAATTTCCCGATGTTGGTTAACTCATGTTTTACCTCAATGCCGTTTACCAAAATTAATTTTAATCAGAATTGAGTTCTCGAATTTTGGAAAAACCAGTTGGCATGTCGGTAATCGGTGTGGACCATGACAACATTGACGAGTTTCATAGTGAAACAATCACATGTGAGGTGATATTCGAGTTTCATAGTCGAACCGAACCGAATCGAACCGAGTCGAGTCGAGTCGCGTCGACATAAAGTGTACCAACAACTGCCTTTCAGAATCTTGTATAGGTACATGTATGACAGGAAAATTGAAGATATTCTAGACCGATTTCGTCCCGAAAGTTGAAAGTTACGGTTCATCTGTCCTTTATCTGTCAAGGGACCAGCATTTGGATATCAAGTTTAAAGTTTTAGCTGTGAGTAATGGTTTGATGCTATGCTGGTCATTCTCAAATAGGGTGTACCATGTTTGTGATCCTGTGACTTGGCAGTGGGTTACCTTAGGTAGAAAAAAAAGTTTATAAATACGGACCATCCCCAAGTTTCAATTGGGAAGGTTTTGTGAGTAGCGTTAATGAAGATAATCTAGTTACTAGCTATAGAATTGTGAGAGTAGGAAAATTCAAATCACCCTCAAATTATCTCAGTTTAGATATGTATTCATCTCAAACCGGGGAATGGGTTGATTATAGGTTGCCTTGTCCTAATCCAATTGCATTCCCGAAGCACGGTGCAGGTCCTATAAGTTTTAATGGGATTCTTCACTGGTTTATTTATGATCATGGTATGGTTGCGTTTGATCCTTATAAGGATCCAAAATCTTGTCGACTTACGTTTGATCCTTATAAGGATCCCAAATCTTGTCGACTTATCCCGTTTCCAGCCAACAGGGATGCTCAAAGTGAGGTTACGCATGATGGGCTTTATCGATTATGTGATGGGTGTCAAGGAAATTAAGCTTCGTTTTTTTTTTTCAAGTGGCGCCTGATACGGATTCATTTTACTGTTTTAATATGTGGGATTTGAAAGATTATGATAAAGGAGAATGGTTGTTGGTTCAGGTCCCTCAAATCTCACACAAAACACACACTCACGTATGTATATATAGGTATGAAGAATGCAATAAAGGAAACTTGAGGCACTGTGTATTTTCGAATGAATGAAGGAAAACTGCTATATTTTATTCATGGCTAAACATGGCTATTTATAGCTTTACATGACCCTACTTGAGAAAAAAAAAAGAATATAAAAGATGCTCAAAGATGCTCCCTAAAGACTTGGTAAACCATGACTCCTTCTACCAAACGTGCATAAAACCCAACGGTCATCTCCAGTTCTCCACATACTTGGTCAAACCAAGTAACCAACTCTCAACTTATTAAAACTATTAAATAAAACACAATATAATAATTAGGGCCACTAACCCATTAACCCCACTGATTTAATCTTGCTAAACACTTCAACATAAAAAACACATGACTAATTAAAATACTTGACCCATAAAAAAACATACTTTTAGACCCGACTTGACCCGTCAACATTAATCTAACATTCACCTCCTTAATCTTGACATTTTGACCCGTTTCTTTCTTGCTCGTTGATTGAACCACATAGGTTCCGATCTAGCTCTTGCCATACGAACAGTTAAGGTTCGATTCTTTCTTTCTTTCTTTTGGCTACCGATATTCTTCTTTCTTTCTAATCGACGCCCTTTCTTTCTTTCTTCATTCTGACTGGTGTTTGCTCTTTCTTTCTTACCGCACCGGTCTCTTTCTTACTTTCTTGCGAGACCTTCTTTCTTTCTTGCGAAGCGACGGCCTCTTTCTTCTTTCTTGTGGCGCCTCTTCTTTCTTTCTTTCTTTCTTTCTTTCTTTCTTTCTTAAGGATTCAATGATTTGAATCCGACTTTCTTTCTTGCTGATCTTGCTAGTTAACTTGCTTTAAACATGCTTCTTGCTTGCTATCCATTGCCACAAATAGCCTTGCTACTCGTTCCAAACCGTGCTACTTTCTTGCTAGCTAGTTTGCCTTATGCATTTTTTTGCTATGACCACATAAGGTTTTCATGCTACACTTGTTAACTTTCTTTAGCATCCATATACCAATGCCACTTGATACTCTTTCATTACCAATTCAGCACCAAAAGCAGCCCACAACACCCTTCCTGGATTACTTATTTTGTCTTGCTTTCTTCTCTTTCTTTGACAATAAGTATGGCCTTTAGAGGTGCTAGGCTACTAGGTTCCCCCTTTTTTTCTTCCACCGCAACAACCTCAAAAGTCAAACCTTGCACAAGTGCACAACCACCGTTTTCAATTCTGAATATTTAATTCATACTTATCTCAAACAAGACCGAATGAACCTTCGTCTCTTCTTACTTTAATTCTTGCCATATTCCTTCAACTTGCGTCATCTTGTTTCAATATCTTGCGGCTGATTATCGGGACTCGCTACTTCTCCTTTCTTTTTCTTCTCGTGACCAGAACTATTTTCCTCATGCTTCGATCACAAATAATCTCTTTCTTGAGCACCCTGCTGCGAATTCTTTCACTCTTACGTGTCTTCTTCAGCCCCGCAGCCAAGGGCTGCTCTCTTATTCTAAGACGACTCTCAAACCAGCCTTCTCGACGAACCCCAGGCTCTGATACCAAATGTTGGTTCAGGTCCCTCAAATCTCACACAAAACACACACTCACGTATGTATATGTAGGTATGAAGAATGCAATAAAGGAAACTTGAGGCACTGTGTATTTTCGAATGAAGGAAAACTGCTATATTTTATTCATGGCTAAACATGGCTATTTATAGCTTTACATGACCCTACTTGAGAATAAAAAAAAGAATATAAAAGATGCTCAAAGATGCTCCCTAAAGACTTGGTAAACCATGACTCCTTCTACCAAACGTGCATAAAACCCAACGGTCAACTCCAGTTCTCCACATACTTGGTCAAACCAAGTAACCAACTCTCAACTTATTAAAACTATTAAATAAAACACAATATAATAATTAGGGCCACTAACCCATTAACCCCACTAACTTAATCTTGCTAAACACTTCAACATAAAAAACACATGACTAATTAAAATACTTGACCCATAAAAAACATACTTTTAGACCCGACTTGACCCGTCAAGATTAATCTAACAATGGTGTTCTGAGTTTAAGGTGACCCGTAGTAATCTCTCGTCTTCTGATGCTGAATTGAAGAGTTGGTTAATGAAAGCTACATTTCTCCCCTTATCTTTCCATCCATTTGATCTTGACATTGTTTATATGAGGTGTGTGGAGCTTGCTTGCGTGGTATCATATAGTATGCATAACAGAAAGCTAGAGGTTGCTTGTAAACCTACTGGTGTTGATGCATTGTCATGGCGTGTGGTGGTGCCATTTATGATTCCAAGATGGCCAACACCAGTTCCTATTTCTCCTGTTCCATAGAAGATGGTTATGCCAGAAGTTATTCCTAATTTATGAATTCGTTAATGGGTGAGTTTCTCTTTTCGAATGTGTTAGTTATGTTATCGATCATGGCGGTAAGGTCCGACTCTAAGCCAGTCAATACATTTTTATTTTACAGAGACGTATTGATCAATCTTAAGACAATATATATTTATTTACCTTCAGTTGTAGCATGTTTATTTTCGGAATGTAACTAGATTAACTCATTTATTGTTATATCACTTCAATTGGAATGTCAGGGGATTTTAAATTGGTTATTCTATGTTAGTTCAGTTATAATGATCGACGACAATTGATTACTTTTATACTTGCTATCGCTACATCCGCCACCATTTTTGCTGTTACATTGCGTGGTTACTTTTATATTATAAGCTCATGTACCCCTTAGTTTAATTTTATACATTATGTGTATTATATTGTGTATTTTTGCATGATATGGTATTGGTTAGGATCAATTAATCTTGATATGCTCTGTGCTTTTTATTCGTATCATGTTATGACTCCCAATGATTAGATTATGATATTATGATGTCTTGTTACTTTTCTCCAACGATTTTGATTATGATGTCTCAATCCTGACTCTGACTTGATATCAAACTAATATACCATTTTATTGTTATAAGAAGTTTGATTATATATATCTTCATCTCAGATTTCTTCTCTTAGATTGCACCATCTATTTAGAAATGCTAGTTTTTTAACAGAATTTGATATAAAGTTAAGTTAACTTGATCTCCACCTAACATGTGGGATTTCTTTTGTCAACTTTTCACACTCTTTCGTAGTTTACAGTAAACTAAACTTGTCATATTTTCATTAAAACTAAGATTTTATATCCTATGTAAACTTAATTGTATCTGTTTTCGTTTCACATAGATTTTGAATATTTCCTTTCACATAATTCCGTTGCATTATCTCATATCCCCTGAATATTATTTTGATTATCTGATCATTAATTAGGCAATTGGCTAGGCCGTTTAGTTCTCTGGGCTGACAATGATGAGTGTATATCACAAAGTTTGAAGATCCACACAACAAGTAAATATATATCTTGTTATAAGCTATAGATGTATAGCATTATTACTTGAAAAGTTAATGAACTTATTGAAAGAATTGTATATTCCCTTGATTTTCATTGATACAAGACAACCGTATATATAATTACAAAACCATATCTCCTATTCTTTGGAGAGATATGGCTCACAATTCTGGAATATCTATTTCTATAATATAATATTTACAATTATATTATGTCGGCTATTACACCCCCGCAGTCGAAGCGAGAAGAGGTCGAATGCTGAGACTGGATCTGAAGTCATCAAAAAGCACTTTTGGAAGTCCCTTTGTGAAGATGTCGGCAACTTGACAGCGAGTTGGAATATGAAGCACACGAACAGCCCCGCGTTTAACAAGCTCTCGCACAAAATGAATATCGAGTTCAATATGCTTGGTTCGCTGATGTTGCACTGGATTCCCGGATAAGTATATGGCACCGATGTTATCACAGTATACTAAACTGGCAGTTGTAACTGGTCGTTGTAATTCTAACAACAAATTTCTAATCCAGCATAGTTCGGCAACCACGTTTGCGACCCCGCGGTATTCCGCCTCAGCACTAGAACGCGAGACGACCGCTTGGCGTTTAGAAGACCAAGATAGTAGGTTTGGACCGTAGTAAACACAAAAACCTGATGTCGATCGACGAGTGTCTGGACATCCGGCCCAGTCTGCGTCAGTGTAGGCCCGAAGCGTTTTGTCATTGGACGATGTGAGAGTAAGACCATAAGAAGAGGTACCTTGAATGTAACGGATAATACGTTTTAAAGCGTTCCAATGATCAACCCGTGGAGCATGCATATGCATGCATACCTGTTGAACAGCATAACTAATGTCTTGTCTGGTGAAGGTGAGGTACTGTAAAGCACTAGCCAGGCTGCGATATAGGGTAGGATCTTCAATTCTGGACTCACGGTGGCATTAAGCTTTGGTTTAGACTCGACCGGAGTAGCTGCGGGCTTACACGAAGACATCCCAGCCCATTCAATAATGTCTTTGGCATATGTCTGTTGAGAAAGAAACATAGTGGAACCATTTCGAGGTACATGTAACCCCAAAAAGTGACTTAGCGGCCCTAGATCTTTCATGTCCAATTCTTTTGCCAAACGTGACATGAGATGAACACGAAGTTCGTCTGTAGAGGTGGTAAGAATAATATCATCGACGTAAATTAGTAAGTAAGCTGTCAAATGATCTTTGTGAAATATGAAGAGCGAGTTATCACATTTACTTTGATAGAAACCAAGAGTCATAACAAAATCTGTGAACCTTTGATACCACGCTCGAGGAGCTTGCTTCAACCCATATAATGATTTCTTGAGGCGGCAGACGTGATTTGGAAGGTGACGATGTCGAAGCCCATTGGCTGATACACGTATACCGTTTCAGATAGATTACCGTGTAGAAAAGCATTGGTAACATCAAGTTGATGAATCAGATAGGCTTGGGAAATTGCAAGAGTGAGGACGGTGCGAATCGTAGTGGGTTTGACCACTGGACTGAAGGTCTCACCACAATCAATGCCAATCTGCTGTGTGCTACCATCACATACTAACCGAGCTTTGTATCGTTCCAAAGTTCCATCCGATTTATATTTGTGCCAAAAAATCCACATACTATGAATGACATTCATGTTTGACTCCCGTGGAACTAACTCCCAAGTCTTGTTTTTAATAAGGGCATTAAATTCTGTGGTCATGGCGTCACGCCATTCCGTTATGGACAAGGCATCCTTTGGGGTTTTAGGTATAGGAACAATGGTAGATGAAGAAAGATTAAGAATTCGTTTAGGTTTCGAAATACCATCTATTGCCCGTGTACGAACGGTACGAGTAGGAGGGGGCGGTGGAGTGGGAATGGGTGATGAAGTGGGAGATGAAGTATTCTGTGTTGGTGAGGAAACATTTGGAGAATGAGGTTGGGTGGGCGGGTTAGGTTGTTGGGCTTGAGTAGTGGTGATGTTGGGCCTAGGTCTGTGTGAGTAAGTGTGTAAGATAGGAGAGGAATGGACAACAGGTTGGGTAGACTGTGGAGTAGGAGGTGGAGGTGTTGTCCGATGTGGGCTTGTAGGGGAGTCGGTTGGGCCGCCGGTGGAGGGAGTGGAAGGAGAGGGCATAGCGGCCCATGGTATGTTGTTTATGGGCTGAGTAAGAAAGTCATAGGAGTTGAGGGATGGTGTTGGATTATTTGCGAATGGAAACACGGTTTCATCAAATATCACATGTCGATTTATGATGATTTTGTGGGTAGCTAGGTCGAGACACTTGTAACCCCTATGGTTAGGGGGATAACCGAGAAAGACACACGGCATGGAATGATAAGCTAATTTATGTATTGTGGTGGAGGGTAGTAAAGGATAGCAAAGGTATCCAAACACACGGAGATGTGTGTAAGATGGGGTACGTTGGTATAATCGTTGGGTAGGAGAGTGGTTGTTTAGAAGTTTACTAGGTAAGATGTTGAGAAGATATGTGGCCACTTCGAGGGCATGATGCCAATAATTGTTAGGTAATGACGAATGGGCAAGAAGTGTCCGAATAATATTATTGATAGTGCAGATTTTACGTTCGGCCTTGCCGTTTTGAGAAGAAGTGTGTGGGCACGAAAATCTAAATTGCATGCGGTTTGTTTACAAAATTGTTGAAACATAGAATTAGCGTATTCTCTTCCATTGTCACATTGGAATTGTTTAATGTGACGTTCAAATTGAGTTTTAATAAGATTATAGAAAGTAGTGAAGGTAGAGAAAACATCAGATTTGTTACTTAACGGATATGTCCACAGAAAATTACTAAAATCATCAAGAAATAAGATATAATAACGATGACCGCCCATGCTTAAAACAGGGGAGGTCCGAAGATCACTATGGATTATATCAAAAGGCAAGGAAGTAAAATTCATAGAATCAACAAAAGGAAGTCTGATATGTTTCCCAAATACACAAGATTGGCAAACTTTATTTTTCAATGTTTCATACTTAATAAATTCAGAATTTTTAAGAGAATGCAATAAATTAAATCCCGGGTGACCGAGACGTTGGTGCCATGTGTCTTGAGTGGTAGCGGTGAGGGCGGTAGGTGAGGTGATCTTGAGAACTTGTGTCGGATCGAATGTGTAAAGATCCCCGGAGCTATTGCATCGTAGGATAGGGGTCTTGGTCTTGAGATCCTTCACCAAAAAACCATACGGATCAAATTCAATAGATAGTTTATTGTCAGTGGTGAAACGACGAACAGATAATAAATTTTTAATCAAGGAGGGGGCATATAGGACTTGGTTTAGTTTAAAAGGAGGAAGGGGAGGTGGTAGGGTAAGGTTGCCTTGTCCATAAACGGGAATGGTGTTACCGTTGCCCACAATTATATTTTTATTAATGCCAGTATTAAAAGTAGACGAAAGAGTAGAGTTAGGAGTCATGTGACATGTAGCACCAGTGTCTATAGTCCATGATGAATCGGCTGAGTTGAGCGACATGGCATGGAGAGCTTGATCAATGTCCGTTGGAGCGTAACTTGGTGCATAACGGGCAGCATATGACTGGGCTGGACGTTGGCCTAAAATACCCTGGCCTGAAGCAGACGAGTTGGGCCTTGATGCAGTTGGTGCAGTTGGATACGGACAAGGAGGTAGCGGGCCCCAAGGAGCCCACTGTTGGGCCTGGTTGCTATTCTGGTTGGAGTTGGGCCAGGCAGCAAAAGAGTTGGGCTGCCATGGCATGTAATTTTGAGACTGGTGTGGTGAAAAATTTGACCCGCGTCCCCGTCCAGACCCGCGTCCCCTGCCGTGTCCTCGTCCGCGGCCTCTTCCCCTGCCCCGCTCCGCCGTATCCGTCGTCCGATCAGTTCATTGAGAAGATTCAACGGTGTTAAGAGCGGTACCTGCTGCCTGTGCAGCGTGTTTTGCCTGACTGATTTTTCGGGTTTCTGCCATGCACAAACGGGACCTGGTTTCATAGAAATCCGGTAGGGGTTTGGTTTGTTGAATGAGGAGGCCGATTCCTTCATATTGTTCTGTCAACCCGGTGAGAATCTGTAAAACAAGTTGCTCGTCGGATATCGGAGATCCAACGTTCGTTAATTGGTCGAAGATGACCTTCATGGCCTGGCAATAGGCTGACATTGAAGAGAACTGGTCAAGGCGGGTATTAGCAAACTTGTTGTTTAGATCGATAATACGGGTAGCTTTATTATCTTGAAAAAGATTGGCGAGTGCCGTCCAAACATCATAAGCCGTAGTGTTAGGTTTGAGAATGGTGTGAAGCAAATCAGTAGAAATAGTACCATATATCCACTGCAGAACTATAGAATCGAGCCGCTCCCAAGACTCGGTTTGGGCCGCGTCTTTGTCTTTGTCGGATCCTTTGTCTGTTCCGGAAGAAGATGTAGCGGGTTTCGGCTGAAGGTGATCGAAGACTTGATAAGCCTTGCACTGTATTTTGAAAAGCTCCGACCATGTAGTGTAGTGGCCGGTTTCGATGTCAAGGGTGACAGGAAACAGTTGTTTGAAGTTCGAGACTGTCGCACCAGTGTCCATAGTCTATTACTTTAAGCCTTGCACTATATTATGTCGGCTATTACTTATGTAACAATTATTATTTATTAGCCGTCAATTTCTATAGCTATCACATGCGAAAAGGCTATTCAGTTATATAATAGAATGTAAGAGAGAATTACTAGTTGTTTTCTTCTTAAACCAGAAAGTTTAGATATGTTCTGAAATGATTTGATGAAATTGTATGTTACTGGACACACCAATGAAAATTGACATGTGTTTTCTAAACATGTATCTCAGATGGTCGTTGAAGGAAGATACCGGGAAAAAAAGATCAAGGTTTAAAGACTTATGTTGACGTGAAGATTTATTTCTATAAAATTACCATTAAACTTTGTATTGTACTGTGAGAAGACCTATGATACATATGATGAAATGATAGAAGTTTTTTCTTCTCTTAAGATTATATTTATCAGTAACATTAATCCCCTCGAAAAGTGGAGTGTGATAGGAATAATCCTGAATACACCAAGAATGGTAATCCCTTCTGGATGGCAATTAATCAGGAAGACATGTCCAACACCATCACTCACCTGCAGCTGGATGTACCAATAATGATTGACCCATGTTTCTTAAATACCATCTTTAAGTTTGCAGGATCTACTAAACTTGTTCCTGGGCAGATCCCATCATCAATAGAAGTTGTAAGAATTTTTTTCGTGTTAGTTTTCAGGTCAACATCTTAGTTTGATTGGAATGATCTCGCCCTTAAATCTTTGAGTAACTTCCTATGGTAGTCAAGTGTAACTTGATTTTGTTTGTGCCTCATTTTGCCAAAATGATATGCAATATTTGATAAACCCTATTTGGAAGAAGACGATCCATGGTCTCCAGTTTTGGTTTAACAAATCCTTCCCAAGCCATATGGAGGTCAAAGATTCCAACCTAGAATTAGTGTCATACATTGGTGGTCTTGACGATCATAAATGCCTTAAATAAAGTTGTAATAGCTGAATCCACATCAGCAAATGTCTACAGGCTTGTTTTTCTTTATCTTTATAAGAATCTTGTTCCATATGCACACCTCAATTGATTTTCACATTCATCTATTCAAAAGCTTCACTAACATCGTAGTTCATCCTGACCACTCTGTTGATACACTCTATGTGGACGCGACTCGGTTTGGTTCGATTCGGTCCGGTCCGGTTCGACTCGGTTAGGTTCGGCTCAAGCCCGATGTCACGACATTCCTCCGTCGTGCGCCCCAGAGTTCGACACGCAAAGCACGAAGCGCCGCGAACCGTTTCCCGGCGCCACATCACCATGACATCACCATGATGATGTCATGATGATGTCATGAGAAGACTTTTTCATGTGAAAACTACATGTCCACGTGAATTTAAGAGTTGTGAACCAATTAATGTTGCTGAATTATCATTTGTGGATGTTTGTTTCAGTGTGCATATTCTGTTTGCTGCACACCCACTCCAGAAGAACCCAAGCATATGTGCATGACGAAGAACTGTCCAAACATATGCATGACGAAGAACTGTCCAGACATATGCATGACGAAGAACCTGCATGTTTCATGCTGTTGACGAAGAACTTCATGATGAATAACATTCTTCGTCATGACACATTTTGACGAAGAACAAGTAGTGGTTCATCAAAGGCTTACGACGAAGAACCCCTATTCTTCGTCAGCCATGGTTCTTCGTCAAGGTCTTTCGTCGCTGCAGATCCTTCGTCGATCTGCAGCCTATATAAGCAGCAAACTGAAGACAGAAGATGTAGAACACACCGAAGAACCCATAGATAGACACGAGAGAATCAGTGAGTTTGTGAGAGTCTCTTGTAAACAGTGTACTGAAACTTTGCTGATCTATAATATACAAGTGCACTTTAAACTGTGAATCTGTGTGCTTTCGTGTCTCTGCTCGGTTTACGTACTCGGTTGGATTCCGCACAACCGGGTTTGTTCGATAACAAGGAACAGGTTTAACTCGATCCTCTTGGTGGACCTACAAGTGGTATCAGAGCCGTGGCTCTTTTCCTTGTTAAAACTAAGTTTTGATCTTGTGTTTTAAAGATTTTCATAATTTTTCTGGAAAAACAGATTTAAAACTTTGGAAATCTTGGTGTTTTGCTATAAGTTTTGACAAAAACCTTGTTAGAATACTTTTATACATGTTAAGATTGGGTTGTTATTGAAACTTTCTTGCAAAATCGTTGATTCGGAAATTTTTCCGGTGACCGGAAAACTCATAGTGTTCTTCATATATTCAAAGTGTTCGTCAGGATCTTCAAAAAGTTCATCTTGTTCTTCATATATATCCTGTGTTTGATCTTTGGTTGAATTATTGTTGAAGTGTTAAGGCTTATAATATAATTGTTTGACAAAATTGCCACAAGGCATGATGTGTGGTTGGTAAGCAAGTGACATGTGTCTTTGAAAAGGTATGGGTAAGGTATGGTTGTTTGACAATTGTGGCTCAACCATCTTTGTGTCAGAAGATAATATCTCATTGGGTTTTGAAAAATATCTTTGATGTATGTAAAAAATTGTCAATGTCGCAATTGGTTTAGACGAAAAACCTAGTCTTTCGTCACATTGATCCTTACGAAAGATCATTCTGCGTTGATTTGGGCTTTTGAGAAAAAACATAGTTCTTCATCACTTTGTCTTTACGAAAAAACTTGTGTCAACAAAGAACTATTTTTGGGTCAACAATATACCAAATACCAACTTTTTTGTCTTATTCCAATTTCATTGAAATCACATTTCACGAAAAAAAACCCAACGTTCTTTGTGGACTTTGTTTTAATTAGTGAAATTAAAGTCAAAGGAACATTACTTTGGTCAACAATTTATCAACTCTTTTGTCTTGTTTTGATCACTCATAAAAATCAAAATTTTCACTAACAACCCTTCATTTTTCAATTGTTGTTGAGTTATTTATTTTCAGATCAACATGAGTTCAGATTGGTGGGGTATTCTATATAATACGGAGAGCAAATATAGAAGCACGGGTTTATCTCCATCATGGGCCGAATCTCCCGCACCCGCATCTTCGTCTATTCCATCTGAAGCGAATCAAATTTCGATAAGTCAATGGGCATTCATTTCCAATAAAAATCAAAGTATTCAAAGTATACTTTTAAGCGAAAGTGAAACCAGAAACATTATTCGTCCACCGAAACTAATGCACATGAATGAATATCTTGGATGGGAAGAAAGATTCCATACGCATGTTCTTGGGCAAAACACGGAATTGTGGTTATGTTTTACTACAGATTTCGATCAAGCACTTGATGTTGTCGCTTCAACTGCCGCGACATTTGCAGATCTTACAGTAGACGAGAAAAAGGCATATGATTTAGAAAAGAGAGCATATTCTATTCTAACTCAAGCGTTGAGCAAGGATATATATCATCAATTTGTTAGATTCAAGACGTCAAAGCGGTTATGGGATGCATTGAAGACGAGAGGTCTAGGAAATGAAGAGTCACGCAAATTGCGACATGATCTACTCAAGAAGGAATTTGATGGCTTCACATGTATGGAAAGGGAATCTTTGGGAGATTTGACAAGTTGATTTTATCACTTGTTGACTGAATTGAATAATTATGGGGTAGTAGTGACTCCAGAAGAAGTTGTCGTCAAGTTTGCAGACGCATTACCAGCTCAATGGAATGGTTTCTTGGAAATCTTGAAATACAATGGCACTTTGGCTGCGAGAAACATCAATGATTTCGTTCAGCTCTTCGAGAACAAAGATCTAGAAGAAATCAGGAAGGCCAAAAGGATTCCAGTGCAACAGAATCCTGATATGTATTATGGTAGGGATGAGCTCGGTACCGTCCGGTACCGAACTGGTACCGGTACCGGTATTTGAGGGTAAAAACCGGTAAATACCGGTACCGAACAGGTACCGTACCAGACCGGTACCGAGCTGGTACCTAAAATGCTAAAAGTCGGTACTGAATCGGTACCGAAAAAGTACCCGGTTCGGTAAATTCGGTATCGGTACCGGGAATGAATTGCTCATCCCTATATTATGGAAACTGTGGAGGTTCTAGCACTGCTGCAAGACCTGCTCCACATGCTCAGCTTTAAACGGCCTTTGTATCAAGAGATATGTACGGAAATCCACTACCAGTTTCCTCAACTCAAACGGATTTTGTCTCAAGCACTGACATGTACGGAAATCCACAACCAGAAGTCTCAAAGCAAAGCTATCAATATACCGGAGCAAGAGATACGTACGGAAATCCTCTACCAGTTCCACAACAAGCTTGTTCTGGAAGCACCTCATCTGCTGGTCAGTCATCTAATCCAAATACAGTTTGGCTCGACACTTCAAATTTCTAGAAAGTAAGTGTTGAAGTAGCTAAAGATCATATGGAGCTATTAAACACATTGGTGATCGCGTATTGTGGGTTAATAGCAGGTCAGATTGGAAACATCAATCTGACACAAGAAGATTATCAGTAGATTGATAAGGAGGAAATGGATATGATGGACATCAAATGGGCTTTTGCTAGTGCGATTAGGCGAGCTAAAGACTTCATGGAAAGGACTGGTAGAACCAGCTTGGAAAGTAAGAAAGATACCAAGTATGGGTTCGATAAAAAATCAGTCAAGTGCTTTAATTGTGGTGAAAGAGGTCAGTTCAAGAGAGAATGTACAAAGCCAGCTCAGCAAGGGAACCAGAATCCGTTCAGGAATCAAGGCAATCAAGGCAACCAGCAGAATCAGAATCAAAATAGGAATAACGAGCATACGTTGATGCCTGTGAACAATCCAAATCAAGCAGGAGCATCAAATGCCAATAAGGCTCTTGTGGTACAAGTCGATGAAGGTTGTGACTGGTCGATTCAGTTGGGAAGTGATGTTCAGGATGGAACAGCTTGTTTTGCTGAGGTTGTCAAGGATCTGAAACACACCAGTGGTGGAGAATCTTCCGCCAGTGGTGGAGAATCATCTGAAGATGAAGACAGTTTTGGTTACAGTAGAAGCTCAAATGAAGAATCCTCAACTTCAGGCGATGATCATTTGGATGAAACGTCAAGTGTGTCAGTCGATGCAGATATTGATGAATTGTTGGGAGGAGCTGAAACAGGGAATCATAGAAGATCAATCTTGGTGGATGAAACTTCTTATTCTTCTTCTTCTTCTTCTTCTTCTTCTTCTAATCATTCAGCCTTTATGGCTAATGTGGGTGGTTCATAAAACCAGGTATGTGTCGATGATCCAACTTCTGATAAATGCGATAAATGTGTTAGTTTAGGTGATAAATTGTCGGACTTGTAAAGCAAATATGATGATTTGCAAAGCAAGTATGACGTGACATATATCCACAATCAAAAGTTGATAGTGGATCTTTCGAAATGCAAAGTGGCTAACATGTTTTATGAAAACCATGAAAAAGAGTTTAAAACGGTAATTGAAAATTTAAGAGAAGATAAAACCGAGCTAACTAAAATGGTTTCAAGAAAACAAACTGACATAAACTATTATATCAATCGTCTCGAGGTCAAGCAAAAAGAGTTAGCCTGTGTAAAGTGTGAAAGTGAGGCGATCCAACTTAAGCTAGATAGTTATTCAAGCTCTAGGTATGTGTTGGATCACATCATTGACATACAAAAAGAGAAAAAGGATGTCACGTGCATTGGATATAAGAAGTGTCCACCACCTGTTAGACAAAATTATGACGCAATGACTGATGAGGAGAATAGAACTTATTTTGAGCAATCTGTTCCTTTAGACATTGAGGAATTTGCAATCGGACTTGGATACAAAACGGAAGTATCATCAGATTCAGATGTGTCAGCAGATACAGATGTATCATTTGCTGAACAAAATCAGGATCCTCTAGTAATTGTGGAGGATGATGATTCTCCAGATGATGAATCCGATGATACTGACTCAGCACAGTCTTATGCGGTAATCAAAGAAGAGGACATACCTCTCGAGAATCATATTTTATGTGATCCTCCCGTAAAACCTGCTAAGACTGTTCTGGTCGAGTCCACTTCCTCGCAAGAATCTGAGAGTGTGAATTTTCTGTACACTCTTGTTGGTGATGATAAAATCTATTCTGACAAAGATTTTTCCAATTAAGAATGTAAATCAATCTTTAATCAGTAAAGTTTTTGAAGATTCGACAAGTAGGTTTTTGGAAAAGTCGGGTTCACACGTTTTGGTAACACAGTGTCCTTCGATTCCAAAAGCTGAAGTTCGAAAACAATATGGCAATCAGAAATTACCAACAGTGAAAAAGCACCAAAATCATACCAAACCAAAAGGTAAATCAACGACTCAAGGTCGAAAGGAACCGAACCAAAAAGAAGAACAAAAAGGTGAACTTTGTGAAATCAAAGGGAACGGATAAATTGGAAACTTTTGCAAATAAATCTAACTTAGATCATGTCAATCAAGTTAAATCTTTGAAAAGAAATGAACAAAACAGTTCAAAACCAAGTACCTCGGGATCACAAAGTTCATCAACAAGACAGCCACATGATACTTCGGGGTTTGTAGAATGAAGATCATGTTTCAAGTGTGATAAAGTTGGACATATTATTCGGAATTGTCCATATCTTCATAAACTAAAAGGCAAAGTTGATGATCCCCGTGAACAAAATTACCGAATGCGATCTGTTTCTTCAAAACAAGATCCCCGCCTTGTAAAAGAAAGGGAAAAGAAACAGAAACACCAACAAGTCAAGGTAATTGAGAAGGCAATTAAAACCGACGTGGTTCACAATCAACCTGTTTCAGTTAAACCAGAAACTTATAAAACTTCTAATGATCACGAAGTTAAGATTTCAAAAATTCAAACTGGTAAAACACAACATACTTGGAAACCAAAAACGGTTACTAATTCAGGGGGAGCATCACAATTTCCTAACCATTGAGAAATTGAAGTAACTTTTGTCGATGAAAATGGAAGACCCAAGACCACAATGGCTTGGGTCCCCATCTCCAACTAATCATGCGAGTTCATGTGCAGGATGTTCCAGGAGGAATTTTCAGCAGTCATTGGATTGTTAATAGTGGGGCATCCAGGCACATGACAGGCGACATGAAGCTTCTCTATGACGTTAAATCTATTAGAGGAGGTTATGTTGCTTTTGCTGGAGATAAAGGCGGATATATTACTGGTGAAGGAATGGTATCCAACGGGGTTGTAAGTTTTGATAAGATCAACTTTGTGCAACAACTTGATCACAATCTTCTCAGCGTTTCACAAATCTGTGATAAGAAGTTTTCAGTACACTTTGATGCTAATGGATGTTATGTGCTGAAACCCGGTTTCAAGATTCCAAAAGACTAGATTCTCTTATCTGCTCCAAGGATTAATGATGTGTATGTCCTTGATATGAGCCAAGCAATTACAACGTCTGCACAAGCAACTTGTTTCGTTTCCAAAGCCACAGAAAAGAATTCAATCTCTTGGCACAGATGGATGGGACACATTCATTTAAGAAAAATGAATCATTTGGTGTCAAATGAATTAGTAACTGGTGTTCCTCTTAAAAATTTCTATGTTCAACACGTCTGTGTTTCATGCCAGAAAGGAAAGCAAAGAAAGAAGTCGCACCCTACAAAGAAGATCAACACCGTGGCAGTTCCGCTTGAATGTTTGCACATGGATTTGTTCGGTCCTGTCAAGCATAAAAGCATCAGGAATGATCAATACTACCTCATGGTGACTGATGATTATTCAAGATTTTCTTGGGTGGCATTCATGGCACACAAGAGTGACACTTTTGGAATTATCATAAACTTGATCACAACGGTTGAGAATTTGTATACTTTGAAAGTTAGACGGATATGCAGCGACAATGGAACCGAGTTTAAGAATCATGCCATGGAGGAGTTTTGTAGATAAAAAGGTATGCTTCACGAATTCAGTGCAAGTTACACTCCTTAACAGAATGGCGTCGCTGAGCGTAAGAACCATACATTGATCAAAACTGCTAGGACTATGTTGGTAGAGTCCCAGTTGCCCATTCCATTCTGGAGTGAAGCTGTGGCCTCTGCTTGTTATACGATGAACCGAGTCCTTACAGTTAAAAGGCACAACAAGACCTTCTTTGAGCTTCTTCACAAACGGAAACCAGATTTACAATATCTTGAACCGTTTGGAGCTCCTTGCACAATGATCGATCCGAATGGAAAGTTTGGGGCAAAAGCAATTGAAGGATACTTTCTTGGGTATGCCACCCCTAACTTAAGAGTCTGGAATCTAGAGACAAAAAGGGTCGAGGAATGGTCTGAAGTCAGAGTATAAAGGCACACATTGCCAGTCAAATGTCCTGGTCAGCCTTGGATGTTTGAGTACGATGACTTTTTCAATTCGATCAATATTGAAGAAGTTGCAATAGATGTTGTGGCACAGATGTTTTTCAAGAGTGACAACACAACAGATTCACCGTTGGTTCGTCCAATTATTGTCAACAATCCAGAACCAGCTTCAGTGAACAATAATGCTCTCGACAATGAGGATTTTCACGATGCTAACGAACTAAACGAATCTTCAGAGGATGATGAATTTCTCGATGCAGACCAAGAAGCTGTTCATGGTACTTCAGAGGCTACACCTCCAGTGGACGCCCCCAAAACAGCTGAAGCTACTGCATCATCCTCTTCGTCAGTTCAGGGTATTGACTTGTTTGTTGATCTTAATTTCAATAATCTGGGTACAAATATTCCAGTTCCAGATAATTCAGAAACAAGAATTCACAATACCCATCCTCATCAAAACATCATCGGTAATGTACAAAGTGGCATAAAAACGAGAAACCAATTGCGAAACAATAACAATGCGGGCTTGTATGCAGCTATTCGAGAATCGGGTTTGCAGAATGATTGGTCCTTCGCGTGTTATGTATCACAATAAGAACCAAAATCTTGGAAAGAAGCTTTGAAAGATAATTCTTGGGTGGAAGCTATGCAGGAAGAACTACAGCAATTCCAGAAGCTAGGTGTCTGGAAACTAGTTGATAAACCTGATGATTACAAGAAGACTGGTACCCGTTGGGTTTATAAGTGCAAAAAGGATGACCGTGGGATTGTCATTCGAAACAAGGCGAGATTAGTTGTTCAAGGATTTCGTCAGATTGAAGGGATAGACTACAACGAAGTTTATGCACCTGTTGCACGTCTTGAAGCAATTCGAATCTTTCTAGCCTATGCGTCCTTCAAAGGATTCAAGGTTTACCAGATGGACGTGAAAAGTGCATTCTTACATGGTGTGGTTGAAGAAGAGGTGTACGTCGAACAACCTCCAGGTTTTGAAGATCCTATTCACCCTGATCGGGTTTGGTTGCTCAACAAAGCTCTCTATGGTCTACATCAAGCACCGCGAGCTTGGTATGCAACCTTATCTAATTATCTGCTGGAGAATGGATTTCGCAGAGGTCTTATCGGTTGCACTCTTTTCATCAAAGAACAGGATGGAGATCTTCTATTGGTACAGGAATACATAGATGATATTATTTTTGGTTCTACTAACGATGTTTTGTGTAGGAATTTCGAGCGTGTTATGCAGGAGAAATTTGAAATGAGCGCTATGGGGGAAATAACTTTCTTTTTGGGCTTACAAGTGCAACAAAAAAAGTCTGGGATATTCATCCATCAGACCAAGTATGTCAATGACATCCTGAACCGATTTCAGATGTCTGACACATCGCCCATTGGTACCCCACTGCAGCAAAATCACGGAATTCATCCAGACTTGAAGGGTGAAGTTGTTAACTCCTCATACTACCGCGCTATGATCAGATCTCTTATGTACCTCACGGCATCAAGACCAGATATAATGTACCCAACGTGCCTGCTTACCAGATATCAAGTTAACCCGAAGGCCTCACATCTTGCAGCTGTTAAAAGGATTCTTCGCTATTTGAAGGGATACCCGGACACTGGTCTATGGTACCCTAGGGATGATAGATTCGACTTGATCGCTTTCAGTGATTCTGCTTTTGGCGGATGCAAGATCGACGGTAAATCCACAACGGCTGAATGTCAGTTTTTAGGAAATCGCCTAGTCACATGACAGTGCAAGAAGCAGACTTGTGTCGCTACATCAACATGCGAAGATGAATACATTGCTACCTCAAGTTGTTTCTCCCAAGTCATGTGGATTCAACAACAAATGCTCGACTACGGTTTTGAATTCCTAACTACTCCTATTTTCGTTGATAATTCTGCTGCCTTACAGATCACTAGAAATCCTGTGCAGCATTCAAAGACCAAACACATCGAAATTAAGTATCACTTCATACGTGATTGCTTTGATAAAAGGCTTATCGATGTTGTTAAGGTCCACACTGATGACCAACGTGCCGACCTTTTTACCAAAGCATTTGACAAATCACGATTTGACTTTTTATTAATGGTAAACGGCATTAAGGTCAAGCCAGAGTAAAATCAACATCGGAAAATCAGTTTTGTAAATATTAATTTGTGTTTTCTTAATTTCTCGTACCCTTTTGCATTTTAGGGGGAGTAAAAACGAAAAATACAAAAACATTGAAAAATTCTAAAAATCCAAAAACATCGAAAAATTTCAAAAACACAAAATCAATAGAAAAACAAAAATGAGTTTCCTGGCGAGAAAAAGAGAATATGATAATACATCATTGGTCTGTCGAAACCTCTTTAAACCTTAAATGAAAAACGATAAGCAGCTCTATATAAGATGTATCGGTAGGCTCACAATCATTTTAAAGCGTGCAGGGTGATATAAACCTAAACCAACTGAAGACTGTGTGGGAACCACTCATCGGCATATAGTCTTGGTACCGAAATTTCGTTTGAGAGATTGCCGAGGTTCTGAGATACGTGGCCTTTATGCTATTTATCATCTGGGAATCATGGTTGTTTCTTTTACCGAAATATAATGGAGACAAAGTCTAGATCTTCCATGATACCTTACATACGTGTACATATTGCATACGACTTCAATAAGTGATAAACAATCACATGTCCCAATCAATAAGTGATAAAATATCACAGTTTTCCGGGAGTCAAGTTCGTCTCTTTGTCTGTACAATGGTACTAACCTGCTCACGGACTTGCTCCTGTGCCCTCATGCATCTAAAAATCAAGTTCCTCATTAATAAGTGATTCTATCACATAGGGCTTGTTTTCAACCAAAATAAGTGAGTATCTCACATTTTATATACGTCAAAACAGATGATAAATGGTATACTGACCATTAAGATGAACTCTCGTGCATACCTTGATACGGGAATGTGTCGTGTGTGGATGAATACCGGTCGGTAAGTATAAATCGTACACTAATCGTATCCCCTCGCCATGATTACATCTGATAAGTTGAGCTTAAGTGGACAACAATACCGATAATCGTTATAGGATGCTTATCTAAATGTTAACTAATTGAACAACAAGAGCGTTTTGGCATGACCGTACACTGATATGATTCTCTTACCCTCGAAACTCGCAAAAAAAATGTCTGTAAATATTTATTTAATGCTTTCAGTTTCTGCATCTCTTTAAATATTTATTTACTGCTTTCAGTCTTTACATTTGAAATATTCAAAATTCCAAAAAGATTTTAGGTGTGTTTTAATATAAACTTTATAAAAGCCAAAAAGATTTTATTTTTGATTACCCGATGTTGGATCTCGAGTCTTCGACACCTGAAATCTGATCGAAAACCAAAACAACTGAATCTTCATAAAACGGTCGAAATTTGCAAGTTTTGAAAGTTAAAAACCAAAATTGAACAATTTGTTAAACTTTCAAACTGTCGGACGATAGTTGATTGAAAACTGGTCACATGTGTGTCGTTTGTTTATGTTAACTATATTCCAAGCGGTTGTTCTCATTACGCGTTTAGCTTTCTTGTATGTGCAGATGCGGCATCAGGACCAGCTAAAGGCAAAGAGAACGTGTTGGATAACAAGCTATGGAATGAAGACACATCATGGAAGCTCTCAAGATGATCGAGTAGCCGCTGACCACTCATCAAGACCACAAGGATCTAAAGAATTGAAGATCAAAAGATTCACGAGCATAACTCAAGGGAGAGTTTATTTTAAGGGGGAGTTTGTTAACACACTTCCTAAATAAAAAGGGGAGTTTGTTGATACACTTTCTACTTGCGACGCGTGAAGACTTTGAAGATCCTCCGACATAAAAGACATTGTGAAGAACGAACCCTCACGAGTAGCGTCCAAGGGGGAGTTTGTTGATACACTTAATGTGGACGCGACTCGGTTTGGTTCGACTCAGTTAGGTTCGGCTCAAGCCCGATGTCATGACATTCCTCCGTCGTGAGCCCCAGAGTTCGACACGCGAAGCACGAAGCGCCGCAAACCGTTTCCTGACGCCACATCACCATGACATCACCATGAAGATGTCATGATGATGTCATGAGAATACTTTTTCATGTGAAAACTACATGTCCACATGAATTTAAGAGTTGTGAACCAATTATTGTTACTGAATTATCAGTTGTGGATGTTTGTTTTGGTGTGCATATTCTGTTTGCTGCACACCCACTCCAGAAGAACCCAAGCATATGTGCATGACGAAGAACTGTCCAGACATATGCATGACGAAGAACCTGCATGTTGCATGCTGTTGACGAAGAACTTCATGATGAATAACATTCTTCGTCATGACACATTGTGACGAAGAACAAGTAGTGGTTCGTCGAAGGCTTACGATGAAGAACCACTATTCTTCGTCAGCCATGGTTCTTCGTCAAGGTCTTTCGTCGTTGCAGATCCTTCGTCGATCTGCAGCCTATATAAGTAGCAAACTGAAGACAGAAGATGTAGAACAAACTGAAGAACACATAGATAGACACGAGAGAATCAGTGAGTTTGTGAGAGTCTCTTGTAAACAGTGTACAGAAACTTTGCTGATCTATAATATACAAGTGAACTTTAAACTGTGAATCTGTGTGCTTTCGTGTCTCTGCTTGGTTTATATACTCGGTTGGATTCCGCACAACTGGGTTTGTTCGATAACAAGGAACAGGTTTAACTCGATCCTCCGGGTGGACCTACACACTCTTTATCACCTGCAACGTAATAGTCGGCCCACTGCCCTAAGAGCACTGAGTGTTTCCTAGAGCGACATTTACATGATTTTTGTATCTCACAAAACCTAACTCATTATCGGGTTGAATATGGACCTCTTCAATTATTCCAGCACCAGGGGCATGAAAATGCCAATGGAGCTCAAGTTGAGTGACTTCTAGAGCAAATTTGTCAATGTTGATATACGTATATAATGGGTTATTCTCAGGGAGCATCACTATTAACATCCTTACCTTCCTTAGAATATCCATTTGTTAACTCCACTGCACCTTCAGAATCTTCATGTGGTTGTTTAAGGTTATGGATGTATATTGTTTATTAAAAGGCCATGTTTTTGTTAGATCGTGTTTAAGACCTTTTGGTTGGAACACCATTCTGTCATTTGGTGATAGATTTGGCAGAAAAAGGTGATTAAAAGTGTTGATACATTTAGTGTGAACACGACTCGTTCCTGATCAGTATGTGGACACGACGGATCGTTCCAGTTCAACTCGGCTACGAAGTGAAGGCCGTAGTCAAGATATCCTCCTATCTTGACTCGGTATGTTATTTACTTTGTAACGTACGATGTAAATGCTACTGCGTGTGTGCGGTATGCATATTGTTATGGTTCTGTGTTTAAACTGTTTGTTGTTTGGACCATCTGTGACGAAGCCCAACATGACGAAGCCCAAGCCCAACATGTGACGAAGTCACATGTGATGAAGTCACTGATGACGAAATCCCTTGAAGAAGTTTAATTCGACGAAATCCCACATGTGACGAAGTCACATGTAACGAAATCTATGGATTTCGTCGAGACATTGAAAGTTCGCTAAAGACCACACGACGAAATCAAAGTTCGTCGATAAGAGTTCGTTGCATGGGACTTCGTCGATGTTTCAGTATATATACATCAAACAGAAGATAGAAGATCAAGAGAGAAGTCTGAATAGATTTCAGTGAGAGAACACACTGTAAAACACACACACACTGAGAGTTTATAAGAACATCTTGTAAACATTGCTTTGTAACCGTTTCATACGCATTAATACATTGGAGTGTTAATCGTTGAATCTGTGTGTTTGTGTTCGTAACTTGGTTTAACTTACCCGTTTGGATTCCGCACTCTCGGGTTCATCGGAAAACAGGGAATAGAGGTTGACTCGATCCTCCGGGTGGACCTACAATTGCTATCAGAGCATTGGCTTGATTCCTTGTTAAAACCAAGTTGATTTCTTGTGTTTTGATAGATTTAAAAGTGTTTTTCAGTTTATGTTGGAAAAACTTTTTACAAAACCTTGAAAATCATGATGTTTTGCTTCTTGTTTTTATAAAAACCTTGTTATACCTCATCTATACATGTTAGGATAAGGTTATTATTGAAACATTGTGCAATAATTTGTGTTTGGATTTTTTCAGGTGACCGGAATATTCATCAAGATCATCATATCTTCAAGTTGTTTTTGTTTTTGTTCTTGATAATATCTGAGTTTGATCCTTTATTGTTGAATTGTTGAAGTGTTATTGATATAATATGATTGTTTGAAAATGTTGACACAAGACATGATGGATAGTTGGTAACCACAGTGGCCGAAAGCATGCTGTTTTGACAAAAGAAGGTTTTGTGTCAGAAGAGTTGATTTGATAAATATCTTTGTTGTCTGGTCTCATTTGTCAACGAAATCCCAGCGACGAAATCCTCCAAACTTCGTCAAAATTGTTGTTTGACTAAAACCCCATAACCTGTTTGATGAACTCTCTCAACTTCGTCACAATTGACATCGACGAACTTACAAGACTTCGTCACACCTGACATCGACGAACTTACCAAACTTTGTCACCTTGTGCTCGACGAAATCCTCCAAACTTTGTCACACAGGGCATCGACGAACTTCTTCAATTTCGTCAAAAGGTGTATTGACGAACTCTCAAAACTTCGTCATTTATTGGTCTTGGACGAACTCCTTTAGATTTCGTCGCATACATTTGTGATATTTCTAACAGAAGCTTTTTATTTCATTGATAACTGTTTGATTTGAGTGTTTTGAGTAGGTATTCAATTTTACATATTTAAAATGAATCCAGACTGGTGGGGTATTCCGTCAAATACGGAGAGCAAATATAGAAGCACGGGTTTATCGCCATCATGGGCCGAATCTCCCACTCCCTCGTCCTCATCACGAGCGTGTTCTATTACGGCAGAGTAGTGGGCATCGATTACTAACCAAAATCAAAGTGAACCGAAAATGGCTAGAAATATGTATGGTGATCTGGTACCAGTTGCTCAGCTACCAGTAGCCTGTGTCTCAAAGACCGATTTGTATGGAAATCCACTACCACCAGTTGCCTCACAACAAAGCTATAGGTCTACTGTAGCACCATCATCTCTTGATCCAAGGAACTGTAGTCAGACAAAAACTGTGTTTTATGCCGAAATTGTCAAAAATGTCAGCAATGGTGAGTCCTCAAGAAATGATGATAGTTCTGAACATGATAGTAGTTCAGTTGAAGACGTTTCAACTTCAGTTAAAGATGTTACAACTTCAAGTTCAAGTTCAAGAGAGGATGGATCAGAATATGAATCAACAAGGGAGGTTGTTGATTCTGAGGCAAATGAGTCAACATCTGAGAGTGATTCCAGTCAGGTACGTGTCGATGAATCAAAATCTGATAGTTGTGATAGGTGTGATATGTGTGTTGGATTAACTGTTAAATTTTCTGATTTGCAAAGCAAATATGATGATTTGCAAAGCAAATATGATGTGACATTTATCCACAATCAACATTTGATCGTAGATCTTTCAAAATGCACAGAGGCCAACATGTTTCCTGAAAATTATGAAAAGGAATTTAAAAAGATAATTGAAACATTAAAAGAAGATAAGACCGAGCTAACGAAAATGGTTTCAAGAAAACAAACAGAAATAAACCTTTACATCAATAGGCTCGAGTTAATGCAAAAAGAGTTGGCCTGTGCTAAGTGTGAAAGTGAGGCGATCCAGCTTAAGCTGAATAGTTATTCAAACTCTAGGTATGTGCTGGATCACATCATTGACATACAGAAAAAGAAAAAGGATGTCACGTGCATAGGTTATAAGAAGTGTCCACCACCTGTTAAACACGATTATTCTTCGATGCCTGATGAGGAAAATAAACCTCATTTTGAGCCCTCAGTTTCATTGAGCCTTGAGGAATTCACATTTGGGCGAGGTTACAAAAAGGAAGTATCCTCAGATTCAGATGAATCAGCAGATGCGGAAGTGTCAACAGCTGAACGAAATCAGGATCCTCCAGTCATTGTTGAGGATGCTGATTCGTCAGATGATGAATCCGAGGATACTAACTCTGAACAGTCAGAAACGGTAACAAAAGAGGAAAACATACCTCTCGAAAATTACATTCTTTGTGATCCACCTGCAAAACCGTTTGTGACTGCTACAGCCAAGTCTGTTGAATCCTCATCTGGAAGTTGTGAAAGCGTGAACTAGCTTTACACGTTGATTGGATCTGATAAAATATATTCAGACAAGGATTTCCCTATAAAAAATGTTAATCTATCTTTGATTGATAAAGTTTTCGAAGATTCTACCAGTAAGTTTTTGGGAAAGTCGAGCCCAGGAGTTGTAGTAACTCAGTGTGCTCCTATCCCAAAATCCGAAGTTAGAAAGAAATATGGGAATCAAAAATTGCAACCACAACACAATCAACGAAAGCAAGGTCACGTTCACAAAGGAAAGGGAAAAGGCAAACAAAGCCAAAACAAGAAGATGATTCAGAAGGTGAACTTCGTGAAATCCAGAGGGACTGATAAAATTGAAACTTTCGAAAATAAACCCAACACGGATTTTGTTAAACAAAGTAAAATTTTGAAAAGAAACGGTTATGATGTAGGACCAAGTACCTCAAGATCACGAAGTTCATCATCAAGCTCTTACAGTTATGATACTCCGAGGTTTGTTGAGCCGAGATCATGCTTTGAATGCGGTGAGTATGGCCACATTGTCAGAAATTGTCCATATCTCACGAAAGGAAAGGCAAAGGTTGATGCCCCCCCCCCCATGGTAACAGTTACCATAAAAGATCTGTTTCACCAAGACAGGACCTTCGTCTTGTTAAACAACGAGAAAAGAAACAGAAAAAGCAACAAAGAAAAGAAGTTGAAAAGGCTTTAAAACCAGAGGTTGTCCAAACACAGTTTGTTAAATCAGATGTTATAAATGAAAAACAAAAACAGATTTGGAAACCAAAATCGGAAACTGTTTCAGGGGGAGCTACATCAATTCCGAATCATCGGGAAATGGATGTCACAATTCTCGATGATGACGGACGACCTAAGTCTGTGAAGGCTTGGGTCCCCCTCTCCAACTAATCTATGAATGAGTGTGCAGGATGTTCCAGGAGGAACTATTGATAGTCTTAGGATTGTTGATAGTGGAGCGTCCATGCACAAGATCGGCGACATAAGGCTCCGAAATATTGTTACATCTAGGAGAATATTGTTGCCATTGATGGAGAGAAAGGAAAAAGAAAAGAAGACAAAAATTACGATGAAGGAATGATGGTGAAAGAATGTGGTTGAATGAAGTTGAAAAATTCGACAAGATGAAATATGTACCAAAATTTGGTTGTTATGGTTTTTGATCGGGTCAACATGATAGATTCAAATGAAATGTACGCGTCTGCAGCACGACTGAAGCTTTTTGAAGATTCTTGGATTTTTCTTCCACAAGAAGTTCAAAGTCCACAAGATGAACGTGCAGTGTACTTTTCTCCATGGTGTGATTGAAGAAAATGTGTTTGTTGATCAAACCAACTGGGTGTGTGGATGCCTTGGCATGGATTAAACAACCGCACACTACTTTTCAAAGAGAAAGACAAAGACCTTCGATGGTGCAATGTGGAAGACCAGCCGGACCCAGAGGTTTCTGATCTTGTTGCTGTGAAGAGATTTCTCGGTTAATTGAAGTAGCTGAAAAATCAACCTTGAAATCCACACCTGGTGGATATCCAGTCTGGGAGAGCACTCAGATTCCTGCCAATGCACGAAGCAGTTGCAGGATACGGTTTTGAATTTCTAATCTCTCCTATACTTGTCGATATTTAAGTTGCTTTGTGAATTATTATCATCTCGTACAACACTCTTTGACCTGACATGTTGAACTCGAATATCACCTTACACGTGATTGTTTCAATATGAAACTCGTCAATGTTGTCATGGTCCACACCGTTTACCGACGTGCCAACTCATTTTTCCAAAAGTTCGATAAATCATTTCTGATTAAATTAATTTTGCTAAACGGCATTGAGGTAAAACATGAGTTAACCGACATCAGGAAAATCGTTTTTGTAAATATCTTTGTGTTTTTAAAATTATTTTTAGTTTGTTGATTTTAGGGGGAGTAAATCCAAATTTGAAAATTCAAAAACATTGAAAAATTTTAAAAACACAAAAACAATAGAAAAACAAAAATGAGTTTCCTGGCGAGCAAAGGAGAAAATGATAGTACATCAGTGGTCTGTCCAAACCTCTTTAAACCTTAAAATGAAAAACGATAAGCAGCTCTATATAAGATGTATCGGTAGGCTCACAATCATTTTAAAGTGTGCAGGTTGATATAAACTTAAATCGACTGAAGACCAGGTGGGAACCGCACATTGGCATATGGTCTTAGTACCGAAATTTCATTTGAGAGATTGCCGAGGTTCTGAGATACGTGGTCTTTATGCTGTTTATCATCTAGGTATCATGGTTGTTTCTTTTACCGAAACAAACGGAGACGAAGTCTAGATCTTCCATGATACCATACACACGTGTACATACGTGTACATACTGCATACGACCTCAATAAGTGATCAACAATCACATGTCCACAAAATAAGTGATAATATATCACATTTATCCGGGAGTCAAGTTCGTCTCTTTGCTGTACGATGTACTGACCTGTTCACGGACTTGCTCCTGTGCCCTTATGCATCTGAAAATCAAGTTCCTCATCAATAAGTGATTCTATCTCATAGGGCTTGTTTCAATCAAAATAAGTGAGTATCTCACATTTTCATATACGGCAAAACAGATGATAAATGGTATACTCACTAGTAAGATGAACCCTCGTGCATACCTTGATACGGGAATGTGTCGTGTGTAGATGAACACCGGTCGGTAAGTATAAATCATACCTTAACGTATCCCCTCGCCATGATTACATATGATAAGTTGAGCTTATGTGGATAACAATACCGATAATCGTTATAGGATGTTTATCTAAATGTTAACAAAAAGAACAACAAGAGTGTTTTGGCAGATTCTCTTACACTCGAAACTCGCAAAAAGAATGTTTGTATATATTTACTTTTCTTAGTTTCTGTAACTCTGTATATATTTACTTACTGCTTTCAGTCTTTAAGTTTGAAATATTCAAAATGCCAAAAAGATTTTAGGTGTGTTTTAATATAAACTTTATAAAAGTCAAAAAGATTTTATTTCTGCTTTAGTTTTGATTAACCGATGTTGGAACTCAAGTATTCGTTTCCTGAAATCCGATGAAAACCAAAACGACCGAATCTTTATAAACGGTCAGAGTTTGCAAGTTTTGAAAGTTAATAATCAAAATTGAAAAATCTGTTAACTTTTCAAACAAATTGTCGGATGGTAGTTGATAGAAATATGGTCACATGTGTGTCATTTGTTTAATGTTAACTATATTCCAAGCGTTTGTTCTCATTACGCGTTTAGCTTTCTTGCATGTGCAGATGCTGAAGGCGAAGAGAACATGTTCGATGATAAGCTTCGGAATGAAAACACGACGTGAAGGCACTCAAATGATTAAGACGATCGAGCTGCCGCTGATCAATCAATCAACACCACAAGGATCTAAGAGCTAAAAATCAAAAGATTCACGAGCATAATCAAAGGGAGAGTTTATTGATATACTCCCTAAATGAAATGGGGAGTTTGTTAATACACTTTCTACTTGCAACACGTGAAGACTTTGAAGATCCAATGACAAGAATGAATGAACCATCACGAGATGGAGAACGAAAAGAGTTGAAGAACGAGCAACATCTGTCACACCCCTATTTTACCACGTGTCACCGGTGGGCCCGGTGGGGAGTATCGTGACGTAGTTGATATCACCATAGTCCAACAACACAAATAATGAATGCACAGCGGAAGCAAAAGATAAAATATTACAACCCGATATAAAGTAATATCCAAGTATTTCAAACGGAATGTAAAGGATCCACAGGCGGATCTTAAAACAGAAAGATAAACACTGTTCAACAGACTTTAGGCATCTAGAACTTGCAAGATTCCCTATTGACGCCCTGAGCTCCCAGCCAATTACGTACAGTACCTGTCACTTAACCTTTTTGGAAAATACGCCAGTTTACACTGGTAAATACAACTTAACTGACTCATTTTGAAAAAAGTTTAGAAAATTGATTTGAATGCTCAAGGCACAAAATTCTTTTATAACTTGGGACAATTATATAAAAATAATCTTGTATACAGATTTACATGTTCGTTATACACTTAGGGCCCGATGTAGAAACCGGGCCAAGATTAACAGACACACCACAAGTATAGGCCCACATGAGCGTGAGATACCGTTTCCCTTATGCAACTGTCAGGTGTATGCCTACACCCCGTGCATAAGACGTGGCCATTTTATAATACAATGATGCCAAGGATATCCGGGACATGGTCATTAACCCCTAAAGGCTTTTATTTCAAACAATATAGATTAAAATGGGTTACCTCAATAATTTAATCACAATACGATTGAACATTCGATACCCGACCAAGCGGTATTATTATAATACCGTATCCCAAGCCCGTATAGGGAAAATAAGTTAAGAGTATTTACCTGAGCTAAATATAAATTCAATCCCAGCCGTATATCAAATCAGCAAGCACAAGTACTTCTACTGGGGCTCCTAATCTGGAACGAAGGTTTTTAATAACTTATTAGATTCCTAACGGGTCTTAATTAAGCCTATGCTTAGACCGGTTAATTTTAAGGAAAGGTTTACGGTTCAAAATGCAAGATTAAGCATAGACCGGATTAGAATGTGATTTAGACCCGACAAGTTTGGAGACTTGTATAATATGGGTAAACTAAACACATTCTGGATTTTGAGGTGAAAATGATAAGGTTTGACCCGTTTCGGTTACTTTATGCAAACTAGATACATAAACCGATCCAAACGCGAAACGTGCGTAACGGGTACCCATAAGAGTCATATACAGGTTTCCTAAGTTAATATACCTTAAATATGATGTGATATCAGAAAGATACCTTCCGTTATGCCCAAAATGAATTTAAAACCAATTTATGCCCCGAAGGGGTATTTTAGTCATTTAAAAGGTTATAAAAGAGATCAAATATAAATCCGAGGTTCAGGTCTGATTTGATTAGTAAAAATACTTAATTTACTAAGTTATATCAGTAGGGTATTTCATATATGTGAAATTTATCATTTATAACCATACTATGCACCGTAGGGGCATTTTGGTAATTTCACATAGGCTTAAAAGGTCCAAACTGGAAACCTGAGTTTAAAAATTTTCCTTACTGTTAAAATGTAAAAATTTACTGAATATATCAGTAGGCATCAACCCTTATATGTTTAAAATAATTTTGATACATACTATGCGTTAAAAACGCTTAAAAAGGCGATTTAGAGCCATTTCCGGGTTTTAAAAGAAAAGCTGATATTTTTATTATTCCAGAAGGCTCAAAATATTTTATTTATCATATTAGATTAGTAGAAAAAGGTTTGGGGTCAAAAGGATTTGTAAAACTCATTTTATAGCCCAAAAGGGCAAAACCGGCAATTACCGAATCAAGCTTAAAACCCTATGTTATGCTCAGCCTAAAAATAATTAAAAATCTTCAAAAATTCAAAAATATTATTTTATATCAGTGGGTAAAAAGTTTGGTATCAAAAATTGGGTTTAAATAGGTTATACGCTTATTACGCCGTTTAATTAATAAAAAGCTTTTTAATTACGCTATTGAGCATAACTCCTAATCTAGACCTCTAACTGATGTCAAATTTTAGGGACACATTTATATATCAGTAATAAAGGTTTCTATTCTTTCACATTTTCAAAAATATCACTTCATGGTCAAAAGGGCATAACGGTCAATAGTTAGGCATATAACAGAAACTTGCAATGAATAGGATACTAAGGATCCAGGTTGTATAACCGCAGAGGGTTATACTAACCCATAATATGGTCCTAATGGAATCCTAAGGCATATCTAAACTAATCTAAATCGGGTCAGAACTGGAAGTAAAAGCAAAAGTCAACTTTTGCGACTTTCGGTCCCGAACCGAGCTTATACTTAGAATTGTCGGGTTGAATCATGCTTAGGCATGTTCAACTAATATTTACCAAGTTATTAAAGTGAGAAAACTGATTTTATGAATTTTATATAATAGCCATGTATTTTATTTAAAACTAACCCGTTTAACTTTTATTTGACCCGACAATTAAACTAAGTAAACGTGGTAATTAGGAGGTGCCCTTTTAAGGGTTAAACACCTACCTAATTACGGTCACGTAGCCATGTTTGATGCGAACAATGGCTCAACCGTTTAAAAGTCAAAGCGTTTATCGAAAACGCTTGACTTTCGGTTATAACCGCTAAAATTTAAACTAAGCATGAAAGGACACTTACAAAAGGTCCAAGCAAGGAGGGAATTGATCTTGGATGTTCAGGTATGAAGCACAAAGGCCCCAACTTAGAACAATGAGATCAAGGTGTGAATGGAGCAAAAATCAAGTGGGTATTTATAGGTTTTTGAGAACCGTTAGGATCGTTTCTCGTAAATCGTGCTTCAATCTTGGCCCTCCATGTGTGCCCAAGGTTTCTAAATACAATGGGTGTTGAAAACCAGCTCATGGTATTGAGAATTTTACCTAAAAGCCCTTGAAAAATGACAAAAATGCTGAAAATATGAATCTGCCCAGACCAGGGCGTAGGCTACGCTGCAGGGGGCGTAGCCTACGGCCTGCACAGCTCAAACAAACTTTCAAAAGTGCAGTTTTGGTCCCTGCTTGCATAATAATGTGTTTCTGACACATCTAAGGCCTGTTAACCTCATTTCAAGGTTCTAACATGATGGCTAAATATAGGGGACATGAAACATGCTCAAAAACACGTCGGATGTTGGTTTGTTTGGCCGTACGGTCACGTTGTGCGTCGAATTACGACGAAACACGGACGGACGCTAAAAACGGTCCAAATTACGCGTCGAGTGGAATTTTATCATGCCACACAATAAAATAAAATATTTTAGTCTTACATAAATTTTTGGGTGTCCGGGGATATTCAGAATGCGAGATATGTGCAAAAGTGCAAACTTGTGCACTTTTTGACACTTTTAGTCCCTGCAAGACATAAAAGTTTATTTTTGCGCACCAAACACCTCTAAGCCTATATCTAAGTTATATAAAGGATAAATAGGGTATGTTTAACTTATGGACATATTCCGGAAGGTCCGTTACCATACGATTCGACCTACTTTTGCAGTTTGACGCAATTAGTCCTTTAATTGCGCATTGTAGCGCGAAATGTCATTTAATGATAGCCAAGCCTCCTATGGCCCATAATGGGAATTCCCAAGCATATACTTAAATATTACTACACTCTCGTTCGCCTAGATGGTCACCGAAAGGCGTAGATTCAAAAGTTGACGCTTTAGGTCCCTCTATTGCGCAAACTTGCGCATTTCATCATTTAATAGCATTGAAGCCTCATCTAATCCATATTAGACATTCTTGAAAGTATTATTAAACATCATGATGCTTCGGATTCGCTAAAAGGTCATTCAGAGGTATAATTAAACATATTGACACTTTTAGCCCCTCTAACTTGCAAAATTACGCGTAACTTTACTTATAGGCATAAAAACCTTAGACGGCCATTATTTGGCATTCCCAAGAGTATAATTAAATATCATGAAGCTCTCGGTTTGTTAAAAGGTCACTCAGAGGTTAGAATTGATATGTTGATGCTTTTAACCCTTTATTACGCAAACCTTCAATTAATTACGCAAACGGCTACACTTAACCATCAAGTGGCACATTTGTGAATATAAACATCGTAAGAGGTTATTTAGAAACTTATTTTAGGTATGCAAACACTTCCAGTCCTTTCATAATCAAAGTTTTCGATTTTTCAAAAAATTAGTCCCTAAATTTCAATGTTTGACTTCATTAGGGTTCATTACACGTGTCAAGACTTCATTGGACGTGATTTTACGAGGTGTTACATCCTCACCCCCTTAAAAGAAATCTCGACCTCGAGATTTGCTAATGTAATGGAAGTACTTTTTGTTGCATAACGGACTTAACTTCCACAGCCTATTTGGGCCTCTAGAGGCATCCTAAATGACCTTTATAATAGGTTCATGTTTTCTTCCTTAGATTCTGATCCTGACGATCCTTAATCGATACGGGTTTCTTATCATATCATAGATACGTCTATCATTATGTGATAATGCTTCTCGACTTATTGGTGACATACATCCTTAAATCATTAGTGTGGGTCACACTGCGAGTTCCACCACGTTCCATAACTAGGTTTTAGTTTAAAAGCTATTGACCTTTGATGTATTCGATTTTCCTCGAATGATCCTATATATAATTAGAGCTTAACTAGCCTGTTGTATAAAATTTTCAGTACACTCTTCTTAGAGCGATATTTTCAATTAAACCCTAGTCCTTATTAGGGACTTAAGAGGGTTGCGATTTTTATTAATCATTGATTTTCTGCCGATTACTGGCAACTCTAAGATGATTATGAATTCGAATGATCTTATTTGTTGTTTCCAATGCAACTTTCAGATCCTGATAATTGGACTTACCAATCTATTGTTCTAACAATAGATGTTTAACATTCCATTTATACAAGGTCTCCAAAGGAACAGCCTTGCTACTTATATATCAAATATTATAGAAAGGCTTATTTTAAGGTGAGATGGTTATTCCAACCATTACTTAAAACTAATCTTAAGGAATAACAATTCCTTACAGCTAGTTGAATTAATTCGACGATCCTGGGCAGCTAATGTCGATTCTTAATTGTTGCCTAAATAGGGTTGCGGTAATCAATGCATAAGCAAAATGAACCGTCTTTCTTAATTAGCAATATCAAACTCTTAGAATATTGAGTTGGGCTATATGAACCTCTATCCTAAAACTCCCTTAATCAGGGTTCTGATTCTTCAAATGATGATACTAGTTATCATGTAAATTTTATATTAATGCATCCCTAAGCGGGACGTTAATCTTAACTCTACTTGCCTCTAAGGAGGTAAACAGGGTAATCTTGGAGAAGATGGTCAAAACGCAAGGAGGTTACAGAGATTTTCCAATTCGCAGGATCCAGTTCATTTACCATGGTCTGCGTCAGATAAGTGATACATTCGTGTTACGAGTCCACGGATTTCTTACTCAGGAACGTTTACTTGGATAATTCCATTTTAGATATCTTCTTTGAATACCATTAGCTGACTTTAATAACGTATGACCATTGGAATATCTTTAGGGTTCCATGCATTAAACCTCCATACTGATCAGGCATGGAAGCAATCTATGGAACATATTAAGATACACCAATCCTCATATGACGCTTTTGTCGTACCATCTGATATTCGCAATCGATAGAGATCAAGAGATATCAATCACTTATGATGATGCACTTCATCTGAAGAGAGGGTACACTAGAATTTCATGACTGAAGACTTTTGGCAGGAGCAGAAGAAATGGTTCCTATGATTTTCGCCTGTAAGTTTTACCTTACACTTAATATCTAGGGTTCTCATGGGAGTCTTTAAAAGTTTGCTATACTTACCATCTATGAATGATTGATTGGTATCCGAAATAAAGCAGAACTCCTAGCGTTTTATTCAACTTCATATATTATGCTTAGGGTTCTAACAGGCAGATTAAATAACTTATAAAATTCATTCCTCAACGACTTATCTGCACCTGAATCAAACAATACCCTTGCATATACATCACGGATAAGGACGCACCGGTTATAACATTGTCATCTTGTATGGCCTCTTTTGCATCCATCTGAGAGACCTTAGCGTTGGTCTTCTTATCTCCTTCAAGCTTCTTAGCATACTTTGGGCAATTTGATTTGATATGCCCTTTCTCGTTACAGTTGTAACAAGTCGCATCTCCTATCTTCTGGCATTCCAATGTTTTATGCTCCCTAGATTTGCAGATCCCACAAGCCCTAGGCTGCGATTGGGATTTTGGTTCGTACCTGCACTTCCCACAATGGCGCCTCTTGCAGGTCTTGCATTTAGGTTTCTGGTTGGACTTTTGTTTGTTCTTCTTTTTAGAGCTCTGGGAGTTATCTTCCTCCCTTTTCCTTTTCAGTTCACCCTTTACATTAGCGGCACGAACGAGATCCTTCTCGTGAGTAACGAAGGGTGGTCTTGGTTGAGATTTGGAGCAAGTAGCATTGGGCTCCTTGATCTTTTTCACAGCCATCTTCACAGCTTTTCCAACAGCTGCGTCTATCATAGTCTGAAGAACATCCTTGGAAATTCTAAGGTTCACAATTGTAGTATCATTAGCATGTGTCGCATCATCCATAACACGATCAACGGCTGTCTTATCCGAGTTTGTCATACTCAATATTTGATTCCTAACACCAAATAAAACAATTATTTAGTTGCAATCCAACAACCGCTACTCATAATCCTGATGCCCTAATATATACCAACCATGGTATCGTTAAACCATACAGGTTAATATAGTACGAACATTCTCAATGAACGTCATTTAAATATGTATATATATCAATTATGTTTAGCCTAGGCCATAAAAGACCATTAATGGCAATTAAGGTTTGGACCTAGTCCATCACCTGTTTGACAGGGGATCAGTTGTCACGTCTGTCTTGATCATATTGATAATTTTGGATAGCTTGAAAGCTTGACATTAGGATATTGGATAAGAGCATTTCCTAATGGATATAAAGCATCCATCTAAGGTTGTTGAAGCAGTCTCTAAATGTTATCGGCCAATTCTACCTCGCGTTATAAGCCTAAGATCCTAATAGGCGGATACAACAACTTACAATATTTATTGTCCTCAATAGACTTTTCTGCGCCAGAATCAAATAATCCCCATATAAGCATCATTGATAAGGAAAAGTACCTTTTATGATGTCATATTTCTATATCGCCTCCTGGTGTCCATCTGGAAGACTCATGCGTTTGCTTTCTTGGCCTCTTCAGACTTCTTCTGATTCCTAGGGCAGTTAGTCTTGATGTGCCCCTTCTCGTTGCAACCATAACAGGTCGCATCTTTCAACTTTTTGCAATCCAAGGTCTTATGCTCCTTGGACTTGCAGATTCCACAAGGAAGAGGCTGAGATTCAAATCTGCATTTCCCCAGGTGAAATTTCCTACATGTTTTGCACCTGGTCTTTTCACCCGTCTGCTGGTTACCCTTATTAAACTCGGAACTCTTCCTATGATCAGAGTTCCCCTTTTTCTTCTTATCGAAGTGATGAGAACCCTCATCCTCCTTTTTATGCTTCCCTTCTTCCGAAGCTTTTGCAGCCTTGTTTCTGGCTACGTCGAGTGTGAGAGATAGCGACAAATCTGCCGCTGACCGGAATGTGGTAGGTCTCGATGCTTTCACGCTTGCCTTGACTTCTGGGGCTAGGCCCCCAATAAAGCGAGCTATACGCTTTGGTTCTGGTGTGATCAAGTAAGGAACCAATCGAGACATAGTATTGAAATTTGTTAGATATGCCTGGCAATCTAAGTCCTTCATGACCAATGCCAAGAAATCGGTTTCAATTTTCTCAACTTCATGTTGAGGACAGTAATTTTCCTTGATAAGAGCAACAAACTGATCCCATGTTTGATTATATAATGGGATTTTCCCAGTAGCCTGGATTAGCGACCTCCACCAAGCTAGAGCTTCTCCTTTAAAAGATTGTGAAACAAACTTCACAATGTCTTACTCTGAACATCCGCTAATATCAGCAACAGTGTCCATCTCCTCGAGCCACGTCATGCAGTCGATGGCTCCTTTTTCTCCTGTGAAGTCTCTGGGCTTGCAGGAGACAAAATATTTATACGAACAGGTTTTAACATGTGGTTCTTGATTAAGCACAACCTGTCTAGGCGGAACACTCCTCTGATTTGACGAGTTATGAACATCGTCCTCCTTTGAATCATGTGATTTAGAAGGGGGGGTTACTACGAGCCACATATAGAGTCTTAGAGTGTGTACCACTTGACTCATTATACTGTCTGTCAAGAACTCGAGTAACAACATTATCTATTAATGCCTGCAGTTCCTCACCAGTTATGTTAACTCTGGTAGTGTCATTGTTCTCCCTCGGGTGGCTGTTGACCTCCTCTGATCCAGCCATGTAGCTTGATTGCTACATAAATACTGAGAATGATTTATTTAGAGGTTATTATGGAATCATCATTTTTGATGATTCATCAACCATGGTAATATAAACCATATTGGTTAATTTGTTAGTTATATTTAATTAGTATTTTCATTATAGTTTATCCTAGTTATAAAACATTAAGGATATTAAAGTGGCGCAAAAGGCCTAGTCATAAAGACAGTTTTTAAATTTATAAGCCATGATTTCGGAGAATCGAGGCATTTTGGTTTGAACATATTTCATTACCTTTTTCTTGACAGAGAGTCAAAGACTACAACTGTCTTTTGCCCCACAGGGCGTTAATTATAGCCCGTAGGCACTTCATCCTTAAGGGATGGTTATATAAATAAGGGAAATTGAAATATCCCAATTTAAGGATGACTTATGTGATTTTATCAGATCACAGTTTGTCGAAAATGTTAACATGCTTTCAGATGTTAACAAGAATTTGAATCTTTTGAATTGGTTTTACCATCTTGGCCGTGCCTGAAATGACAGGTAGGCTAGGTTTTAACTTTAAGATTCTTTTTAGTATTAAGGACAGAACAACCCTAAATGGGGATGTTAATAAGGATCTGTATCTACTTGAGGAACTGTCATCTTGGCCCTGTCCTTAAAATGACACATGGGCTAGGTCTTGTCCTTTTTGGATTTTGCCAATTTATAATATTGGTAGATCCTATAATAGGAATGTTATTTTAAATCTAACCGTTCCATTTAAAATTTAAACAGGTACATGGTTGCCCTAACACAGGACTTCTAACAATACTGACTCGCCCATGCAGGGGCTGATCAAAAAAATAACAAAGGAAACAAATAAAGGACAAAAACGAATCAGGAGTAGTCCTAAGTTCTTTGTCTAGACTCAAGAATGTGCAACTGTGTAACTGAGATTAAACACAAAAGGCTAGTGTTTAATTCACTCAGTGTTGGCTCTGATACCAACCAGTCACACCCCTATTTTACCACGTGTCACCGGTGGGCCCGGTGGGGAGTATCTTGACGTAGTTGATATCATCATAGTCAAACAACACAAATAATGAATGCACAGCGGAAACAAAAGATAAAATATTACAACCCGATATAAAGTAATATCCAAGTATTTCAAACGGAATGTAAAGGATCCACAGGCGGATCTTAAAACAGAAAGATAAACACTGTTCAACAGACTTTAGGCATCTAGAACTTGCAAGATTCCCTATTGACGCCCTGAGCTCCCAGCCAATTACGTACAGTACCTGTCACTTAACCTTTTTGGAAAATACGTCAGTTTACACTGGTAAATACAACTTAACTGACTTATTTTGAAAATAGTTTAGAAAATTGATTTAAATGCTCAAGGCACAAAATTCTTTTATAACTTGGGACAATTATATAAAAATAATCTTGTATACAGATTTACATGTTCGTTATACACTTAGGGCCTGATGTAGAAACCGGGTCAAGATTAACAGATACACCACAAGTATAGGCCCAGATGAGCGTGATATACCGTTTCCCTTATGCAACTGTCAGGTGTATGCCTACACCCCGTGCATAAGACGTGGCCATTTTATAACACAATGATGCCAAGGATATCCGGGACATGGTCATTAACCCCTAAAGGCTTTTATTTCAAACAATACAGATTAAAACGGGTTACCTCAATAATTTAATCACAATATGATTGAACATTCGATACCCGACCAAGCGGTATTATTATAATACCGTATCCCAAGCCCGTATATGGAAAATAAGTTAAGAGTATTTACCTGAGCTAAATATAAATTCAATCCCAGCCGTATATCAAATCAGCAAGCACAAGTACTTCTACTGGGGCTCCTAATCTGGAACGAATGTTTTTAATAACCTATTAGATTCCTAACGGGTCTTAATTAAGCCTATGCTTAGACCGGTTAATTTTAAGGAAAGGTTTACGGTTCAAAACGCAAGATTAAGCGTAGACCGGATTAGAATGTTATTTAGACCCGACAAGTTTGGAGACTTGTATAATATGGGTAAACTAAACACATTCTGGATTTTGAGGTGAAAATGATAAGGTTTGACCCGTTTCGGTTACTTTATGCAAACTAGATACATAAACCGATCCAAACGCGAAACATGCGTAACGGGTACCCATAAGAGTCATATACAGGTTTCCTAAGTTAATATGCCTTAAATATGATGTGATATCAGTAAGATACCTTCCGTTATGCCCAAAATGAATTTAAAACCAATTTATGCCCCGAAGGGGTATTTTAGTCATTTAAAAGGTTATAAAAGAGATCAAATATAAATCCGAGGTTCAGGTCTGATTTGATTAGTAAAAAAACTTAATTTACTAAGTTATATCAGTAGGGTATTACATATATGTGAAATTTATCATTTATAACCATACTATGCACCGTAGGGGCATTTTGGTAATTTCACATAGGCCTAAAAGGTCCAAACTGGAAACCTGAGTTTAAAACTTTTCCTTACTGTTAAAATGTAAAAATTTACAGAATATATCAGTAGGCATCAACCCTTATATGTTTAAAATAGTTTTGATACATACTATGCGTTAAAAACGCTTAAAAAGGCGATTTAGAGCCATTTCCGGGTTTTCAAAGAAAAGCTGATATTTTTATTATTACAGAAGGCTCAAAATATTTTATTTATCATATTAGATTAGTAGAAAAAGGTTTGGGGTCAAAAGGATTTGTAAAACTCATTTTATAGCCCAAAAGGGCAAAACCGGCAATTACCGAATCAAGCTTAAAACCCTATGTTATGCTCAGCCTAAAAATAATTAAAAATCTTCAAAAATTCCAAAATATTATTTTATATCAGTGGGTAAAAAGTTTGGTATCAAAAATTGGGTTTAAATAGGTTATACGCTTATTACGCCGTTTAATTAATAAAAAGCTTTTTAATTACACTATTGAGCATAACTCCTAATCTAGACATCCAACTGATGTCAAATTTTAGGGACACATTTATATATCAGTAATAAAGGTTTCTATTCTTTCACATTTTCAAAAATATCATTTCATGGTCAAAAGGGCATAACGGTCAATAGTTAAGCATATAACGGAAATTGCAATGAATAGGATACTAAGGATCCAGGTTGTATAACCTCAGAGGGTTATACTAACCCATAATATGGTCCTAATGGAATCCTAAGGCATATCTAAACTAAGCTAAATCGGGTCAGAACTGTAAGTCAAAGAAAAAGTCAACTTTTGCGACTTTCGGTCCCGAACCGAGCTTATACTTAGAATTGTCGGGTTGAATCATGCTTAGGCATGTTCAACTAATATTTACCAAGTTATTAAAGTGAGAAAACTGATTTTATGACTTTTATATAATAGCCATGTATTTTATTTAAAACTAACCCGTTTAACTTTTATTTGACCCGACAATTAAACTAAGTAAACTTGGTAATTAGGAGGTGCCCTTTTAAGGGTTAAACACCTACCTAATTACGGTCACGTAGCCATGTTTGATGCGAACAATGGCTCAACCGTTTAAAAGTCAAAGCATTTATCGAAAACGCTTGACTTTCGGTTATAACCGCTAAAATTTAAACTAAGCATGAAAGGACACTTACAAAAGGTCCAAGCAAGGAGGGAATTGATCTTGGATGTTCAGGTATGAAGCACAAAGGCCCCAACTTAGAACAATGAGATCAAGGTGTGAATGAGAGCAAAAATCAAGTGGGTATTTATAGGTTTTTGAGAACCGTTAGGATCGTTTCTCGTAAATTGTGCTTCAATCTTGGCCCTCCATGTGTGCCCAAGGTTTCTAAATACAATGGGTGTTGAAAACCAGCTCATGGTATTGAGAATTTTACCTAAAGGCCCTTGAAAAATGACAAAAATGCTGAAAATATAAATCTGCCCAGACCAAGGCGTAGGCTACGCTGCAGGGGGCGTAGCCTACGGCCTGCACAGCTCAAACAAACTTTCAAAAGTGCAGTTTTGGTCCCTGCTTGCATAATAATGTGTTTTTGACACATCTAAGGCCTGTTAACCTTATTTCAAGGTTCTAACATGATGGCTAAATATAGGGGACATGAAACATGCTCAAAACACGTCGGATGTCGGTTCGTTTGGCCGTACGGTCACGTTGTGCGTCGAAGTACGACGAAACACGGACGGACGCTAAAAACGGTCCAAATTACGCGTCGAGTGGAATTTTATCATGCCACACAATAAAATAAAATATTTTAGTGCTTACATAAATTTTTGGGTGTCCGGGGATATTCAGAATGCGAGATATGCGCAAAAGTGCAAACTTGTGCACTTTTTTCACACTTTTAGTCCCTGCATGACATAAAAGTTTATTTTTGCGCACCAAACACCTCTAAGCCTATATCTAAGTTATATAAAGGATAAATAGGGTATGTTTAACTTATGGACATATTCCGGAAGGTCCGTTACCATACGATTCGACCTACTTTTGCAGTTTGACGCAATTAGTCCTTTAATTGCGCATTGTAGCGCGAAATGTCATTTAATGATATCCATGCCTCGTATGGCCCATAATGGGAATTCCCAAGAATATACTTAAATATTACTACGCTCTCATTCGCCTAGATGGTCACCGAAAGGCGTAGATTCAAAAGTTGACGCTTTAGGTCCCTCTATTGCGCAAACTTGCGCATTTCATCATTTAATAGCATTGAAGCCTCATCTAATCCATATTAGACATTCTTGAAAGTATTATTAAACATCACGATGCTTCGGATTCGCTAAAAGGTCATTTAGAGGTATAATTAAACATATTGACACTTTTAGCCCCTCTAACTTGCTAAATTGTGCGTAACTTTACTTATAGGCATAAAAACCTTAGACGGCCATTATTTGGCATTCCCGTGAGTATAATTAAATATCATGAAGCTATCGGTTTGTTAAAAGGTCACTCAGAGGTTAGAATTGATATGTTGACGCTTTTAACCCTTTATTACGCAAACCTTCAATTAATTACGCAAACGGCTACACTTAATAATCAAGTGGCACATTTGTGAATATAAACATCGTAAGAGGTTATTTAGAAACTTATTTTAGGTATGCTAACACTTCCAGTCCTTTCATAATCAAATTTTTCGATTTTTCAAAAAATTAGTCCCTAAATTTCAATGTTTGACTTCATTAGGGTTCATTACACGTGTCAAGACTTCATTGGACGTGATTTTACGAGGTGTTACAACATCCAAGGGGGAGTTTATTGTTACACTTCCTATTTGTGATATGTTCGAAGAACGAGTAGTGTCCAAGGGGGAGTTTGTTGATACATTTAGTGTGGACACGACTCGTTTCTGATCAGTATGTGGACACGACGGATCGTTCCAGTTCAACTCGGCTACGAAGTGAAGGCCGTAGTCAAGATATCCTCCTATCTTGACTCGGTATGTTATTTACTTTGTAACGTACGATGTAAATGCTACTGCGTGTGTGCGGTATGCATATTGTTATGGTTCTGTGTTTAAACTGCTTGTTGTTTGGACCATCTATGACGAAGCCCAACATGACGAAGCCCAAGCCCAACATGTGACGAAGTCACTGATGACGAAATCCCTTGAAGAAGTTTAATTCGACGAAATCCCACATGTGACGAAATCTATGGATTTCTTCGAGACATTGAAAGTTCGCCAAAGACCACACGACGAAATTAAAGTTCCTCGATGAGAGTTCGTTGCATGGGACTTCGTCGATGTTTCAGTATATATACATCAAACAGAAGACAGAAGGTCAAGAGAGAAGTCTGAATAGATTTCAGTGAGAGAACACACTGTAAAACACACACACACTGAGAGTTTATAAGAACATCTTGTAAACATTGCTTTGTAACCGTTTCATACGCATTAATACATTGGAGTGTTAATCGTTGAATCTTTGTGTTTGTGTTCGTAACTTGGTTTAACTTACCCGTTTGGATTCCGCACTCTCGGGTTCGTCGGAAAACAGGGAATAGAGGTTGACTCGATCCTCCGGGTGGACCTACAAAAAGACTCAAAGATTAAAAAGAAAAATGAACACTTACATGCCATGTGTGTGGTGTTAATCTTGGGTTCTCTGGAGTCCTTTTCACTTTTACTTACCATATTTTGGCCTGAGATATAGCTGGTTAGAGGCCATTGTCTAGGTTCAAAAAAGGGTAGAAAACAAAAGTATGGTGACACAATCAATTGCAAGAATACATCAAAATTGGATAATAAATAAAAGATTGAGTAGAACACAACAATCACTGGTTTTTCACGGGAAATGATAATCCAACGGCATAAACCTGCTTACCAGAGACTTCAGTCGTGCCTCTCCCTGGTTGCCTATCCCGCCGCACCCAGGGGCGGACCCACATAGAGTGGGTTGGGGTCCACGGACCCCAATCTTTTTTAAAAATTTAGTAGATTCGGTATATTAATTTTTTGAAGGACCCCATAAGAATATTTAGTTGGACCCCATAGTAACAAAAGCTAAGCTATTGTGGTGGTTAATCCCTTGTTTGCTAACAAAAAGGTCATAGGTTCAAGTCTGTTACCAGCTGATTTTTTTGTTAAATTACACTATTAAAATGTTAAAATGAATGACTTATGTACATGTGTAAATGTGCTGAAATTAAACCACCATTATTATTATTTAACATAGGATGTAAATTGTGTGATTCACTATCAATTAGCAAGCATAATTTTAATGTAATATAAAGACTTCAACTCTATTGATTTACTCAATTTATGCCTTTGTGCTTAGACATGTGTTGTTTGGTTATTTATTTATCTTTTTTTAAAGGTTCCAAGCTCAATAAATCACCCCGACCCGACCCAAACGACGACCGACCCGAAAATTCTATCGTTTGGGTGTAAAATATCCAAGTATCGAAAATCGGGACCCCATTGGAAAAAATCATGGGTCCGCCACTGGCCGCACCACCCGCTAGTACCCCAAAAATCACTACCTCATTTAAGTCTACCTTTTCCCGTCGCAGCCAGCACCAAAAATGGTTGAGTTTATGTAACAATAATCGCCACAACAAACCCTCTTCTGTTGAGTCTCCATGCTCCTATCGTAATTTAATTTAACTGCAACTTAACTGTGATTATGGCTGTTGGAATCCGGATGCGAGAAGGAGATGGACAATGATTACTTTTTCTCAGTTGCGAGATGGAGATTCGTGATGGTCACAAGGTAGAATCGTCAGGGTAGCTTAGGGAAAACGTGTATAAAAGGTTCTAAAATTAATTTTCTTTTGAATTCACTTTTGTAGTTAAGTTTTGTAAAATAAGAGGTTACATGATATAATGCAAGCAATTGTACTTGTGTTAAATCGTATCAAGTTATAGAGAAGGTAATACTTAATTACCTAGACTAATGTAATCATTAAAAATGATTTAAACCTTATTACGTTTTTTTAACGGCTGTGGTTATATAATCCCTACTTCTAAATTACACCAAATTTACCCTATGCGAGGAATTGAAACCTGGTATCTCCCCAAGAGACAAAGGTTACATAAAAATTCTTGAAGATCATGTCCAATGCAATTTAAATTAACTTTGTTGTAACCCCGATGGATTGCTATATGTATTTCCATTTTATCAAATATATGATCATTTAAAGGCAAATCTCATCATCATTAAAATTTGCAATACAAGATTCTGCTAAATACTATGCAATAACCAAAAAGGGGAAATGAGATATCGTAAATAGTTAAGCCATCTCATTAAATGGTCTAGTATTGTAAAGCCTTCATAAGATATCCGACTTTATTCAGATCGAAAACTAGACTGATAACCCGTCTTTGAAAACCTATTCAAATTGTTATTTCCAATCTCATAAATCGAACTCGAAAACTAGACTGATAATGCATCTTTGAAAACCTATACTTGGGATTGTGGTGCGACTTGCTGTGGGAAATGAAGAAAAAGAAAATAAAAAGAGAGATAAGTCTTTATGCTATTGCTGATGTGGATTGTTGCTATTATAGCTGGATTTTCATGGATTTAGGACACCATGACCACCAATGAATGACATTGATACCGGTTTCGAATCTTTGACCTCCAATTCTATTGCTTCAGAAGCTGTTAAACCAAAAGTGAAGACCATGGCACAAGCTTAAGATCGTCTTTCTACCAATGAGGTTATATCATAAAATATTGCACAACGTTTTAGAATAACAAGGCAGGAACAAGATCAAGTTGTAGTTAAGTCCCATAGGAAGGTTGTTGTTGCACATGCTGGTGTAACATTTAAGGACGATATCGTTCCAATCAAAGCTATGATTGTTGACCCGAAAACTCTGGGACAAAAAAGGTTTAAAAATTCTATTGATGATGGGATCCACCCAAGGGAAAGTTTAGTAGATCTTGCAAACATGAAATTGGTATTTAAGAAGAAAGATGGGTGAACCCTTACTCGTATCACGCCAAGTGAGTGATGGTGTTGGAGTTGGAGTTGGAGTTGGAGTTGTCCTTCTAGTGAATAAAAGTGTTGCTATGCAGAAGAGTTTACCAATTCTTGGTATGTTCAGGACTATTGTTGTCACAACCCACTTATCCAGATACTTAATGTGACCTACTGATACAGACTTAACAGAAAAAACTTAAATTATTTCGTCATATCTTAGGGTACAATACTTAAAAAGTAAAACATACGATATGTCTTATGACAGTACAATGCAAAGTTAAACGAAATTTTGTAGAAATATATCTTCATGTCAACATAATCTCTAAACCTTGATTTTTCCTTCCTGAATTATCTTTCCTTCACCACCACCTGAAATACATGCGAAATGACAACATTTACGATTAAGGTTACGTAAGATATACAAGCTTAGTTTTAATGACAATATGACGGGTTCAATTTAACGTCTAAAGTCCGAAAGTGTACGTGAAAAGTTGACAAAAGAAATCCAACATATTAGCTGGAGATTAATTTAACTTAGCTTTATATCAAAAAATGTTCACAAACTAGATGGGGCAATATGGTTCTTGATGTGCTTTTGTTCCATAAAGATTGAGTTTGGTTTCCTTCTACAATCAAGTATGTTACCATTGGCTCCTTGCAAGTGTGTTTGGTAAAGCATCTTTATTGTATCCGTGTGTTTGGTAATGAATCTTGAATGTTTTCTTGTGTTTGGTAACGATTTTTTATTGCATTCTTGTGCTTCTTAATTAATGTTTGCGATGATGGTGCAATGAAAGGGAGAACATTTTTTCCGAATCCTAGATTGCAAGCAAACTTATAAATAAAGAAGATGAAAACGGAATACTGGCAAGCAAAGAGTATTGGAATATTAAACTTAATTCAGTTATTTTATTATGTATTAAGTGTAATTAGGATAATTAAAGTTATTATTATGTATGTATGTAACGACAAGACTTTGGATCCTTGTAAGGATCAAAAGCAACCATACCATGATCATTAACAAACCAATGAAGAACTCCTTTAAAGCATATAGGACCTGCACCACGCTTCGGGAATGCAATTTGAAAAGGACAAGGCACCCTATAACCAACCCATTCACTGGTTTCAGACGAAAAAATCTCTAAACGGAGATAGTCTGTGAGTGAGGTGAGCATTTCTTGTCTCACAGTGCCATTTATCCATTTCTAGCCTCACAACTGTATAGTCAGTAACAACATTATCCTCATTAACCCTACTAACAAAACCTTCCGCGAAGAAATTTTGTGTTTTCATGGATTTAGCTAAAGTAACCCACTGCCTGGTAACCGGATTACAAACATGGTAAACCAAAGGTCCCAACGAACAACATAGAATCAAGCCATTACTCACACCTAACACTTTAAACTTGATGGCTTTATGTTCCTCCCTAGACAAATAAAGTCCAGATGAATTGTAACTTTCGGAACGGAATCGGTTAAGAACATCTTCAGGTTCTGACTCACAAATGTACCTATACAAGATTCTGAAGGGCAGTGACGATGATGCTGTGTTGGAGGTTATCATACGCGAGATATAAAACCGCGAAAACGAATGTTGAGAAATGAGGGTTTGCCAGTGTTTGCAAACACATTTCAACCTGAAAAGTGATTTAAGAGGCAATCTAGAAAGTATTTCATATAGCAGTGAATCGGAGTCAGGAGCGTTATGAATATCATATGTGAATGTATCATCAAGCCCAAGAAATGATGAATCGGAACTAGGGCTTCCTTCGTTCGAATATGGTGGTGCAATTACCTGAAATTCAAGGTGATTTTGAGTCGGAATTTGGTTTTGATCGTCATCGTTGTTGTGTTGATTGGTTGAATCGGAGATAACACAATTCTGAATCGGAATTTGTATCTGATCGGCATCGTTGTCGGTTGAATTAGCGTGGCCTTCCATTAGTGTTTGGTTGGAAGTTGGAACCAAGCTGAGTTGTTGGTGTAAGTTCATATGCAGCGAAAGAAGGTTCTGTAGTCATACTTATACTGATTTTTCAGGACATATTTATTATTGTCTTTTACTTTTTCTTTTTCTTTTATTTTGGTAAATAGCAGTAATACCAAAAAGAACACCAATATATTTTCGTTATATTCTTTATAAAGTCCCTATACCAAATATTTCCATATTGAAGTCCTCTAACTTGTAAAATTTGAACAATATTTGGGAACTTCTCGAAAAGAGCAAACTTTTATTGTGGTTCGGTCATTTTTACGAGTTTCGTCCATAAGGTTTTTTCAACATCTTTCTAGGTGTTCGTGGTTTCCAAATCTTTCCATTTTTGTCCAATTCACTAAACTCGTCTATGGATGAGGTACCACTGTTGATGCATATTTTGGTGTCTGTAACTTGTTCTTAATTAGCGTTGTTATATTACGGTCTTTTATTTATCGAGTCTGTATGTTCCATCAGTCGACCAAGTCGGATATCCTCCTATCTAACTTTGGTACGATAGTTGTCTCTTTGTTTATGTAAGTCTAAACTAATGCATGTTGCATTTGGTTGGTAGTTTATGTTTTTGTGTGTGTTTATTACAAGTTCTGCCTGTTCTATTTTGCAGCCTCACGACGAAAAACATATTTCGTCATACATGTGTGTGACGAAGAACCCTTTTCTTCGTCACACTATATTTCGTCCCAACAGTGACGAAGAACCTGGTTATTCGTCGACCAAGGTTCTTCGTCAGCCCCTTTACGTTCTTCGTCATGATTGGGATGGGCTGCACTATATAAACAAGAACCTGGTTATTCGTCGACCAAGGTTCTTCGTCAGCCCCTTTATGTTCTTCGTCATGATTGGGCTGGGCTGCACTATATAAACCACACTTGGTCTTCTGTGTGAAACCAATGAGAGCATAACCTACTGTGAGTTTATCTTCAAGCATTGTGTGTATATGTTTGATGTTGTTCTCATCCGTTTAATCAATAGACAGTGAATCTTTGGTTAAGATGTGTCTTGCTATTTTCTGTTTGGTTTGCATCTTCACGGGGATTCCGGACTCGTGATTGTGTTTGTTATAAACAGGGATTAGGTTTGGTGATCGTTCCTCCGAAAAACGTACCTACAAGTGGTATCAGAGCCTTGGCAGGCTAGGCTCTTATCTTTGCTTAAAACCAAACATAGCTGTGTTTTTATCAAGTGTTTATGTGATTTTCGGAAACTGTTACTGTATGACTTTCATAATTTTCTGAAAAAGTCTTTAAAAATCTGTTAAGATCTTGTTATTTGCTAAAAGTTTTATCAAAAACCTTGTTATATTGCATGTTCATATGATAAACTTGGGTTTTTCTTGAAAGTTTGTGCAAATTTCGTGTTTCGGAAAATTTTCCGGTGAACAGTTTAGCCGGAAACTTCTTATCTTCAAGAAGTTCTTCAGATATTCAAAGTGTTCTTGAATTTAATTAATAGATAATTGATTAAAATATTGGTACAAAATGATGGGTTGGTAAGACAAGTATGTTGTCAGGTTAAACGAGGGTGTCTTTGCCAGTACAAGATAAGATTTGATTTTTGAAAAATCTCAACAACTCTCTGTGTGTCTGTCTGATTGTCGACGAAGAACCCAGGCGACGAACAACTTGGTCCTTCGTCAACTTGTCCTCGACGAAAAACCAAGTCTTTCGTAAAAGTGTTGTTGACGAAGAACCTGTTCTTCATGACAATTGTTCTTGACGAAAAACCCTTCTTCGTCATACCTGGTTTTTCGCGAAGAACCCAGTTCTTCGTGGGTGTCACTTGTGAAATTTTCCACAGAAGCTTTGCAAAAGTCCTTTAACATTTTCATTTCAAGTTTGTGACTAGGTATTCTCATTCCTACATCAAACATGAGTTCTAGTCCATGGGATTGGAGCACTGGCTCAGGCTCGGGTCAGGATCCGACCTCCGCAGCGGCTTGGATGAAAATGATAATGCCACAACAATCAATTACTGCAAGTCAATGGGCATGCGTAACGAATCAAATTCAAAGTATTCAGAATTTATTATTAAGTGAAAGTGAAACGGGTAGCAGCAATCGCCCACCAAAGCTCAATCATATGAACGACTATCCATCATGGAAAGATCGATTTCACTAGGGGTGTGCAGAATTCTTTTCGAATTCGAAATTAGTTTAAATTCAATTCGATTATCAAGAATTCGTTTCGATTATAAGAATTCGAATTCGAATTCGATTCAATTCGAGTCAAGTAAAGCGAATACGAATTGAATACCAATTTATAATTTCAAATTCGATTCCATTCGAAATTCGAATAAAAATTCTACATTTTTATTTATTATTTTTATATATAATACATATATAACTTATTTAGGCTATACTACAGACTATTTTCAATTTTTTTCCAAGTAATTACCCATTATCAAACCCACTACATGGCCCATAACTAAAACCAAAGTAACAAATCTATCAATAGATTTCTAAGTGTAACAATATTAACTTGTAATGTGGAGTGGTTATTCCTGATTTCTGGTTTTGAATTTAGACTTGTGGTACTTTATTTAGAACTTTTTAATGTGATATCGTGTTTTATGGCTGCTTTAAAATTTATGTTTCATTTTGAAAGTTTTTTACATGTTTTTAAAGAATCTGAATTAAATCGAATTTATTCGAATTCAAATTTTTAATCGAATACGAATCGAATGCGAATTGGGTTTTTTATTCGAATACGAATTCGAATCGAATTCGTTAGGTTTTAATCGAATTCGAATCGAATACGAATTCAAGGAAAAATAAAAATTATTCGAATAATTCGATTCGAATAATTCGAAACTTCGATATTCGATTTGATGAACACCCCTAGATTTCACACTTATGTTCTAGGGCAAAACACCGAGCTATGGACGTGTTTCACTATGCCATATAACACAAATCTTGAAGAAGCAGGATCAAATCCAACGACCTTGGCAAATATGTAGGAAAACGACAAAAAGGCATATGATCTGGAAAAGAAGGCGTTTGCTATCCTTACACAAGCACTCCACAAAGACATTTATCATCAATTCGGTTATTGTACTAGCACGAAAGCCTTATGGGACGCCTTGGTAGCAAGAATAGAAGGAAATGTGGCTGCAAGAAAAACACGCCACGATTTGTTGAAAAAGGAATTTGAAGCATTTCAATTCATGGAAAACGAAACATTAAATAATATGACAACTCGTTTTTATCATTTAATCAGTTAAATGTATTCTTATAATGTTATTGTAACTCAACAGGAAATGGTTGCAAGGTTTGCTGATGCCCTACCCCCAAAGTGGAGTCCATTCATTGAATTGTTAAAGCATACGAGTGTTTTAGACACTGCCACTATCTATGATTTCATTCAGAGATTGGAAAACAAGGATGAAGAAGAAATCCGGAAAGCTAAACGCATTACAGTTCCTCAAAATCCGGAAATCTACATTGGAGGGTTTAATCATGCATCCAGTTCCAGTCAGCAACTAGAACTACAAATGGCCTTTGTATCCAATAAAATCCCCTTTCCTCAGTCAGCTCCTCAGGTTTTCGATCCAAGTGCCTATCTCCCACCACCACATCTTATTGCACAAGCTCATGCCCTTTCAAAACCTCAATTAGATCCGAGTGTCTGGCTCCCTAAACCCCAACCTCAACCTCAAGCTTCCACAACTCAACCTCAATTTGATCCAAGTGCCTATCTTCCGCCACCATCACAAGCCCAACCACCACCACAAGCCCAACCACAACAAGCATGTTACATTAACAACTTTCAGCCCCAAAACCCCAACACCGTCAGAGTTGATACTTCAAACCTTTCAAAAGTCAGTATAAAAGTTGCAAAGAAACATATGGAACTTCTCAACACAATGTTCAGTGCCTACTGTGGACTGGTTGCAGGTCAAATTGGAAACATTAATTTGACCAATGAAGATTATCAACAGATAGACCGTGATGAAATGGAGTTAATGGACATTAAATGGGCGTTTACGAGTGTTGTTCGAAGGGCTAAGGATTTTATGAAACGAACAGGGAGAACTACCTTGGAAAGCAAAAAGGATACAAAGTACGGTTTCGACAAGGATGCAGTTACGTGATTTAATTGCGGCGAAAAGGGTCATTTCAAGCGTGAGTGTACTCGACCAAGCAAACAAGGCAACCAAAATCCCTTCCGAAATCAGACAAGTACTTCCAACACAAATCAAGGTAACCGTGAAAGAGGGATAGTAGCTGTGAACAACACAACCAACCAAAACTAGTCTGGGCCTTCAAACACCAATCGGGCATTAGTCGTTCAAGCTGATGAAGGGTGTAATTGGTCAGTACAGTTTGGAGATGGTGATGAAGGAGAAGGAGGAACTGCATGTTATGCCAAGATCATCAATCACATCAAGCATGTTCGTAAAGAAGAGTTTTCTGAAAGTGATAATAGTTCGGGTTATAGTGGCAGTTCGGATGAAGAAAGCTCAAGTGTGGGAGGTTATAATTCAGAATCGGATGTGAAAGAGGAAATTGATTCTGACGTTGATAGCTTGTTAAAGGAGGCCGAGGAGTTACAGTGTCAGAAATCTATTTCGGTAAAGAAGGCTGATGTTGCATCAAAGGAAATGGAGAAGTTCTTTTCTGAAGATGGATCTTTTTCTTATCAGACTGCCTTTATGGCAAATGTCGCAGCCTCGACAAGTCAGGTAAATTCCGACCCTCCTACTCCTAGTGTATGCAATAATTGTGCAGATTTGAAACAAGAATCAGAAAAGATACATAGTCACCATCAGAGTTGGATTATTGAGCTGTGAAAATGCAAAGAGGCAAACATCGCTTTAACTCGAAATGAAAAATATTTCAAATCTATAATAGAAACTTTAAAGAAAAGCGTTTCCGAATTAACAAAAAATGTTTTCAACAAACAAACTGGTATTAATAACTACATTAATATCATTGAGGAAACAAAGAAAGAGCTAGCCATGGCAAAATGCGAGCATGATGCGATCAAGCTTTAATTGGAGAGTTATTCCAACTCCCGATGTGTGCTTGATCACATTATAGACGCTCAACAGCTGAAAGGGAATAAGAAAGGCGTTGGGTATAAGTCGTGTCCGCCCCCTTTGAGACACAACTATACTAGAATGCCCGATGAAGAGGAAATGCCTCGTTTTGAACCAAGTGTGCCTCTTGATTATGAGGAAGTTACTACAGGATTAGGGTTTAAACAGGACAGTTCTTCGGGTAACTCATCTAAAGGAACATGAACTTCAACATCTACGAATCAAAGTGCTCCAATTATTGAGGACTATGATTCGTCTGATGATGAATCAGATGTGAGTGATCAGGATAAATCACTTGATAAGATGAAAGTAGTAGAAATTCCTATTGAGAATCATATTTTGTGTGATCCTCCTACTCCTGCTATGCAACCTGTTGTCAAACAAGTGATAGATCCTGTCAAGGAAGTCAAGGAATCTATGTCTGCCGTTAAGAGTAATAATGTGTTGTATACCTTGGTCGGTGATGCTAAAATCTATTCAAACAAAGATTTTCCAATTAAAAACGTCAATCCATCTTTTATTGATAAAGTGTTTGAAGATACTACCAGTAAGTTTTTGGGAAAGACGATCCCGGGAGTTGTTGTAACTCAGTGTGATCCTATTCCAAAATCTAAAGTTAGAAAACAATATGGAAATCAAAGATTACCGACAAAGCAACAACCTATTGCTTCTAAGGGTAAACAGCAAGAACAACGAGCTCCAAAGCCTAAGGCTTCTCAACCAAAGTCTGAAACAAAGGGAGCTCGTTACAAGAAGAAAAGCAACGATGTTAAATTTGTAGCATCAAGAGGTACTGATAAAGTAGAGACTTTTGAAAATAAATCAAATACCGATTCTGTTCAACAAGTCAGAATTTTAAAACATAATAGTCAAAACAACTACACCCAACACACAAATGGGTGTGATGAAGGAACAAGTACCTCTGGATCTATAGGTTTGACATCTGTTCGTCAATCGGAATCTCCTAAGTTTGTTGAAAGGAGAAATTGGTTTTAAATGTGGGGAGTTTGGACATATTATCAAAAACTGTATAAATACTCCCAAAGAAAAGTTTGTTAAGAGAGCCCCTCCAAAAAAAGGTCACCAACAACGTCGTTCTGTTTCACCAAAACAAGATAAGCGAACTGTTAAATAACAAGAAACAAAACAACGACGTCAAAACGTTAAGGCAATAGAAAAGGCTTTAAAATCGGAAGTCAAATCTATTAAAAAGGAACCAAGTTCATCACAACCGTTAAAACCAGAAATTTCAAAATCTTTTCATAAAACTCAATCTGGTAAACGAAATCAGTCTTGGAAACCTAAAACGGGTGAAGGTTCAGGGGGAGGTGTGATATTTCAAAATCATCACGAAATCGAAATCACATTTCGTGATGATCAGGGAAGACCCAAGACCACTAAGGCTTGGGTCCCCAACTTCAACTAATTGTTAAATGAAATGTGCAGGATGTTCCAGGACGAACTGTTAATAGTCAATGGATTGTTGATAGTGGAGCATCTAAGCACATGACGGGCGACTTACGGCTTCTTTATGATGTGAAAAACATTAGAGGAGGTTATTTCGCATTTGCTGGAGACAAAGGCGGATACATCACTGGAGAAGGAAAAATCTCCAATGGTGTTTTGTGTTTTGATAAGATCAATTATGTACGACAAATTGATCACAATCTTCTGAGTGTTTAACAGATCTGCGATAAGAAATTCACCGTGCATTTTGATGATGCCGGTTGTTATGTGCTGAAGCCCGGTTTTAAAATTCCAAAAGAATGGATTCTCTTATCAGCTCCAAGAGTTAATGATCTTTATATTCTCGACATGAGCCAGGCGATTACAACATCTGCACAAGTTACATGTTTTGTCTCGAAAGCCATAGAAAAGGAGTCTATATCTTGGCACAGGCGAATGGGGCACATTCACTCGAGAAAAATGAACCATTTGGTGAAAAACAATCTTGTGAATGGTGTGCCTGTGAGAAGTTTTCATCTACAAGATGTCTGTGTTTCGTGCCAGAAAGGAAAGCAAACGAAGAAGTCTCACCCGTTTAAGAAAGTCAACACTGTCAGCATGCCTTTTGAACGTCTTCATATGGATCTCTTCGGACCTATGAAACACAAGAGAAACTTTGGGGATGCTTATTGTCTGGTAGTTACTGATGACTACTCTAGATTTTCTTGGGTATCTTTTATGGCACACAAGACTGAAACTCCTGAAATCCTCAAGAATCTTCTCACTTTGCTAGAGAATTTGTACACGTTAAAAGTGAAGAGGATCAGAAGCGACAATGGCACTGAGTTCAAAAATCTCATAATGGATGAGTTCTATACTTCAAAGGGCATTCTTCATGAGTACAGTTCTCGCTACACTCCACAACAAAATGGTGTCGCTGAGAGGAAAAATCGAACGATAATCGAAACTGCCAGAACTATGTTGGTAGAGTCGGAGCTTCCTGTTCAGTTCTGGGGGGAGGCTGTGGCTACTGCTTGCTACACTTTAAACAGAGTTCTCATAGTTAAAAGACATGACAAGACTTGTTTCAAACTGTTACACAAAAGGAAATCGGACATTTCTCACTTAGAACCTTTTGGCGCTCCATGCACTATGATTGAACCGCACGAAAAGTTTGGCGCCAAAGCTATTGAGGGTTTCTTCCTTGGATATGCTACTCCGAATTTTCGTGTTTGGAATTTGACAACCAAAAACATTGAGTTATGGAGTTAAGTAAAGGTTCAAAGGTATACTAATCCTGTTAGAGGTCCGGGTGATCCTTGGATGTTCGACTATGATGGGCTATTCGACTCCTTTAATCTGCCAACCTTTGATGAAGCATCTGCAGCTGCTCAAATGTTACTGGAAAGTGATAATGTTGTTGACTCATCTTTGGTGCGACCAATTGTTGTTAACCCTCAAGCTTCTACTTCGGTTAATAACATTGTTCAAAATGAGGAATTTGAAGATGCTACTGATTACAAAGAGTCGAAGTCACATTTCGTGATGATCAGGGACGACCCAAGACCACTAAGGCTTGGGTCCCCAACTTCAACTAATTGTTAAATGAAATGTGCAGGATGTTCCAGGAGAAACTGTTAATAGTCATTTGATTGTTGATAGTGGAGCATCTAGGCACATGACGGGCGACTTACGGCTTCTTTATGATGTGAAAAACATTAGAGGAGGTTATGTAGCATTTGCTGGAGACAAAGGCGGATACATCACTGGAGAAGGAAAAATCTCCAATGGTGTTGTGTGTGTCGATAAGATCAATTATGTACGACAAATTGATCACAATCTTCTGAGTGTTTAACAGATCTGCGATAAGAAATTCACCGTGCATTTTAATGATGCCGGTTGTTATGTGCTGAAGCCCGGTTTTAAAATTCCAAAAGAATGGGTTCTCTTATCGGCTTCAAGAGTTAATGATCTTTATATTCTCGACATGAGCCAAGCGATTACAACATCTGCACATGTTACATGTTTTGTCTCGAAATCCACAGAAAAGGAGTCTATATCTTGGCACAGGCGAATGGGGCACATTCACTTGAGAAAAATGAACCATTTGGTGAAAAACAATCTTGTGAATGGTGTGCCTATGAGTAGTTTTCATCTACAAGATGTCTGTGTTTCGTGCCAGAAAGGAAAGCAAACGAAGAAGTCTCACCCGATTAAGAAAGTCAACACTGTCAGCATGCCTCTTGAACGTCTTCATATGGATCTCTTCGGACCTATGAAACACAAGACAAACTTTGGGGATGCTTATTGTCTTGTAGTTACTGATGACTACTCTAAATTTTCTTGGGTATCTTTTATGGCACACAAGAGTGAAACTCCTGAAATCCTCAAGAATCTTCTCACTTTGATAGAGAATTTTTACACGTTAAAAGTGAAGAGGATCAGAAGCGACAATGGCACTGAGTTAAAAAATCGCATAATGGATGAGTTCTGTACTTCAAAGGGCATTCTTCATGAGTACAGTTCTCGCTACACTCTATAATAAAACGGTGTCGCTGAGAGGAAAAATCGAACGATAATCGAAACTGCAAGAACTATGTTGGTAGAGTCGGAGCTTCCTGTTCAGTTCTGGGGGGAGGCTGTGGCTACTGCTTGCTACACTTTAAATAGAGTTCTCACAGTTAAAAGGCATGACAAGACTTGTTTCGAACTGTTACACAAAAGGAAACCGGACATTTCTCACTTAGAACCTTTTGGCACTCCATGCACTATGATTGAACCGCACAGAAAGTTTGGCGCCAAAGCTATCGAGGGTTTCTTCCTTGGATATGCTACTCTGAATTTTCGTGTTTGGAATTTGACAACCAAAAAGATTGAGTTATTGAGTGAAGTAAAGGTTCAAAGGTATACTAATCCTATTAGAGCTCCGGGTGATCCTTGGATGTTCGACTACGATGGGCTATTAGACTCCTTTAATCTGCCAACCTTTGATGAAGCATCTGCAGCTGCTCAAATGTTACTGGAAAGTGATAATCCTGTTGACTCATCTTTGTTGCGACCAATTGTTGTTAACCCTCAAGCTTCTACTTCGGTTAATAACATTGTTCAAAATGAGGAATTTGAAGATGCTACTGATTACAATGCGTCGTCAGAAGATGATGAGTTCCACGATGCGAATGAAGGCACTTCGGCTCCAGCTGCTCCTATTCAGGGTGCTTCTGAAATAACTACTCATGTGCAGAATGTAGACACTACTAAAGGAAGTGCATCCACATCTACGTCGATGCCAGTCGTGGATTTGGTTGTTGATCTTAATCTTAACAATTTGGGTATTAATACTCGTGTTCCTGATGTTGCTGAAATGAGAATTCATGATACTCATCCGCAGCAGAATATTATTGGAGATGTCCATAGTGGAGTGCAGACGCGTAATCAGCTGAGAAACAACCAGAATGATGGGTTGTATTCAGCTATCAGAGAATCCGGCTTACAAAATGATTGGTCCTTCGCGTGTTATGTTTCACAAGAAGAACCAAAGTCTTGGAAATAAGCTCTAAAGGATAATTCTTGGGTGGAAGCTATGCAGGAAGAACTGCAACAGTTCCAAAAGCTGGGTGTCTGGTAACTTGTTGAAAGACCTAAAAATTACAAGAAAATTGGCAACCGTTGGGTTTTCAAATGCAAAAAGGATGATCGTGGAGTAGTCATTCGAAACAAGGCGACATTAGTAGTTCAAGGGTTTCGTCAGATCGAAGGAATTGACTACAATGAAGTTTATGCATCGGTTGCACGTCTTGAGGCTATTCGGATCTTTCTAGCTTATGCGTCATTTAAAGGATTCAAGGTCTACCAGATGGACGTGAAAAGTGCATTCTTACATGGTGTGGTTGAAGAAGAGGTGTATGTCGAATAGCCTCCGGGCTTTGAAGATCCTATTCACCCTGATCGGGTTTGGTTGCTCAACAAAGCTCTTTATGGTTTACGTCAGGCACCGAGAGCTTGGTATGCAACCTTATCTAACTATCTGCTGGAGAATGGTTTTCGGCGAGGCCTTATCGATTGCACTCTTTTTGTCAAAGAACAGGATGGAGATCTTCTGTGGCATAGGTATACGTTGATGATATCATATTTGGTTCAACTAACGATGATTTGTGCAGGAAATTCGAGCGTGTTATGCAGGATAAATTCGAAATGAGCGCAATGGGGGAAATGAATTACTTTTTGGGCCTACAAGTTCAGCAAACTGAGTCTGGGATATTCATCCATCAGACTAAATATGTTGGTGACATCTTGAGCCGGTTCCAGATGTCTGATGCAACGCCCATTGGTACCCCACTTCCGCAGAATCACGGGATTACTCCGGATTTGAAGGGTTAAAGCATTAACTCTTCATACTATCACACAATGATCGGACCTCTCATGTATCTCACAGCCTCGAGGCCCGACATAATGTATCCTACGTGCCTGCTTGCAAGAAATCAAGCCAACCCGAAGGCCTCACATCTGGGAGCTGTTAAAAGGATTTTCCGCTATTTGAAGGGTTGCCCGGACACCGGTCTTTGGTACCCTAGGGATGATAGCTTCGACTTGATCGCGTTCAGTGATTCTTATTTTGGTGGCTGCAAAATCGACGGCAAATCAACAACGGCTGGATGTCAGTTTTTAGGAAATCGCCTGGTCACATGGCAATGCAAGAAGCAGACCTGTGTTGCTACATCAACTTGTGAAGCTGAATACATTGCTGCCTCAAGTTGTTGCTCCCAAGTTCTGTGGATTCAACAAGAAATGCGCGACTACGGTTTTGAATTCCTATCTACTCCTATTTTTGTTGATAACAATGCTGCCTTACAGGTCACTAGAAATCCTGTGCAGCATTCCAAGACCAAACACATCGAAATTAAATACCACTTCATACGTGATTATTTTGACAAAAGACTTATCGATGTTGTTAAGATCCACACTAATCACCAACGTGCTGACCTGTTCACTAAAGCTTTTGATAAGTCACGTTTTGATTATCTCCTTTTGGTCAATGGCATTAAGGTGAAACCCGAGTAAAATTTCTTTAGCTAATCGTTTTTGTAAATATTTTCTTTAAAAACTCTAAAAAAAATACAAAAATATTTTCATTTTCGTAACCTTTTCGCATTTTAGGGGGAGAAATTTCAAGAAAATACAAAAACATTTGAAAAAAGTCAAAAATCCAAAAACATGTCTTTACTTTCTGTCTTTACGTTTGAAAAAAAAATAAAAAAAATTCAAAAAAATTAGAAAATCAAAAATGAGTTTCTTGGATAAGGAAAATGATGAGATTCACTGGTGTGGTCGGTCAACATGGTCACCGACTTTAGGTATCTTAAGCTTGCGAGACTCTTTATTGATGCTAGGAGTAGCCAGCCTAGTTCGCGTAGTACCTGCACTTAACCTTTTTGGGAAAATACGTCAGTTTACACTGGTAAATACAATTAACTGACTCATATGGAAAAGGTTTGATAAAATTGATTTGAGTGCACGTGGCACAAATATCTTTTATAACTTGGGATAATTATTTAAATATAATGTTTGTAAAAGAATTACATGTTCGTTATGCGTTCAGTAGCTCGGTTCGTGCCGGGTTAAAGATCAATAGACACACCACATTACTTATTTATGCACTGACGGGTGTACGCCTACACCCCGCGCTTAGGTCGTGGCCATTTCGTAAAATGATGCCAAGGATATCCGGGACATGGTCATTAACCCCCAAAGGCGTTAAGCAAACAAAACATATTTAAATGGGCCATCTCGATAATACTTAACCACCAATTGATTAAGGTCGAATGCCCGACCAAGCGGTATTTTATATACCGTACCCCAAGCCCGTATAAGGGAAAATAAGTTAAAAGTATTTACCTGAGAAAAGTAATAATCACAATAAGCTAGTGCGTGTAGCTTTTACTGGGTCTCCTATTCTGGAACAACGGTTTATAATAACCTATTAGGATCCTAACGGTCTTTAGTTAAGCTTAAGCTTAGACCGGTTAGTTTTAACGAAAGATACGGTTCAAACGCACGATTATGCGAAGACCAGAATAGAATGTGATTTAGACCCGACAAGTTTGAAGACTTGTCTTATATGGGTAATCTAAACACATTCTGGATTTTAAGATAAAAACGATAAGGTTTGACCCGTTTCGGCTAATTTATGTAAACTAGTTACATAAACCGAACCGAACGCGAAGGATGCGTAACGGGTAACCATAAGAGCCACATACAGGTTTCCTAAGTTAATATGCCTCAAATATGTTGTGACATCAGTAAGATATCTTTTATTGTGCCCGAATTGAAATTAAACTCAAACTATGCCCCGTATGGGTATTTTGGTCATTTACAAGGTTATAAAAGAGTTCAAGTATTAATCTGAGCTACAGGTCTGATATCATCGGTAAAAATACTTAATTTAATAAGTCATAACAGTAGAGTATTGCATATATGTGAAATTTATCAATTATAACCAAACTATGCACCGAAGGGGCATTTTGGTAATTTCACATAAGCCAAAAAGCTCAAAACTGAAGTCTGAGTTGAACAACTTTTGCTTACTGTTAAAATATTATAATTTACTTAAAATATCAGTATGTATCAACCCTTATATGTTTAAAATAGTTTTAGTACATACTTTGCGTTGAAAACGCTTAAAAAGGCGATTAAAAGCCGTTTCCGGGTTCTATATAGAAAACTGATATTTTTATTATTCCAGAAGGTTTAAAACAATTTATTTATCATATAAAGTCAGTAGAAAAAGGTTTGGGGTCAAAAAGATATGTAAAACTCATTCTATAGCCCAAAAGGGCAAAACCGACAATTACCGAATCAAGCCTATAACTCTAAGTTATGCTCAGTCTAAAATTAATTAAAAATCTTCAAAAATCCCAAATTATTATATTACATCAGTGGGTAAAAAGTTTGATATCGAAAAGTGGGTTTAACTAGGCTATATGCTAATTATGCCGTTTAATCGCTAAAAAGCTTTCTAATTACGCTAATGAGCATAACTCTCAATCTACACCTCAAACCGATGTCAAATTTTGGGTACAAGTTTATAATTCAGTAACTAAGGTTTCTAATCTTTTAAATTTTTAAAAATCACGTTTTATGGTGAAAAGGGCATAATGGTCAACATATAGGCAATTAACGGAATCATGCATATTAATTGGATAACTAATAAACCAAGGTGTATAATCACAGAGGGTTATACTAGCATGTAACCTGGTCCTATTAAAGCTCTAAGGCATTTCCAAATCATACTAAAACGGGTCAGAACTGAAGTCAAAGCAAAAGTCAAAGTCTTGCGACTTTCGGTTCCGAACCGGGTCTAAACAGAAACATTGTCGGATCCAACAAGCTTAGACCAGTTATTATACTTATTACCAAGTTATATGAGTGATAAAATAGGTTACACGCCTTCTGCATTGTTAATTATGCGTTAATTCGAAGATTAGCATTATGTTGACTTTTTCTAATCAACTTTGACCCGACAAATGGTCTAGTTAGAGTGGGAATCAGAGGGTGCCCTTTTAAGGGTTTATTGCCCACATAATTACCAACTTATAACTACCTTCAATTCGACTAATCACTGGACCAATAATGATTAATCGCTAAGTCAAACGGTAATTACGACGGTTTGACTTTTAAGCTAAAACTAAGTAAAAACTCAACTAAGAAATGTTAAGCATACTTACTGAAGTCCTATGCACGATTTGGAAGGCTTAGGGTCTGCTCTTGAACTCCCAAAAGCTCCAGAAATGCAGAAGGAATGAGTGATCACAATGTTGCAACTTAAGGCCTTTATATAGTGTTTATTCTTCACTTAGATCATTGACATCCAAGCCTACCCTTGTTCCCTGATCATCAACAAGTGTCCTAGGGTCTAAAAATCATGTAGGGGTCGTCCAAGTATGAGGAAAATCGTTTATAAGTCGGTTACCATGCTCAAAACAGCAAACAGCCGAATTTATAGTTGCTGGGCACCCCTTACGGACCGTAAGGGGTGGTCTTACGGTCCGTAAGACCTTGGTCAGACACAAAAATCCTTGTTCTTTCAGGCTTTGAAAGGGCAACTGATGTATAACGATTTTTGGCCATGATTTAACAGTATGGGGCCTCATGTTTTGGGTCTTGAACAGTTATATACCCTACCACTTTGAAATGTTTTATTGAATCCTTTTGTAAGTGCCGTAAATGAAGGTTTATCGTGCATTTCTTCGTAGGAGTCCACCCTTGCAATTATGGTTCAATTATTGCTAGAAATCATCGAATTTGAATATATACCAGATGTTTATTAGCCTTGGGATTCATAATGAGGTCGTTCAGAGGTGTAAATTTAACACGACGACACTTTTAAATCCCGTCATACATCTTTAATTGGATCCGGGTTTAATAATATTTTTGTCTTACATGACACGTGTCGTTATTTTATTGCACACGAATTTTCGAGGTGTTACATCCTCACCCCCTTAAAAGAAATCTCGACCTCGAGATTTACTGAAACAAATGAGGGTACTTTTCTTTCATTGTGGACTCAACCTCCCACGTATACTCGGGACCTCTACGGGCATCCCATTTTACCTTTACAATAGGTACATGCTTCCTTCGAAGTTTCTTAACCTATCGATCCTCGATCGACACAAGTTTTTCAACAAACTTCAAGCTCTCTTCTATGTGCACATCTGTATGTGGTATGACTAGTGATTCATCAGCGAAACACTTCTTCAGATTACAGATGTGGAATACATTTTGAATACCACTGAGCTCTTCAGGTAAGTTTAACTTATAGGCAACTAATCCGACACGTTCGATGACTTCGAATGGTCCTATGTATCTCGGGCTTAATTTGCCTTTCTTACCAAATCGCATCACTCCCTTCCAGGGTGATACTTTAAGCAGTACCTTGTCACCTACCTCGAAGTTAAAAGGTTTACGCTTTAAATCCGCGTAGCTTTTCTGCCTACCCCTGGCAGCTTTCAGGCGATCATGAATCGGGACGATCTTGTCCGTCGTTGCGAAGACTATTTCAGGTCCTGACAATTGGATATCTCCAACTTCCGCCCAACAAACGGGCGTTCTGCATTTCCTACCATACAATGCCTCAAAAGGCGCAGCTTTAATGCTCGTATGGTAGCTATTGTTATATGAGAACTCGATCAATGGCAGGTGGTTATCCCAACTACCACCTAAATCAATCACACATGCTCGAAGCATGTCTTCAAAGGTTTGGATAGTACGCTCACTCTGACCGTCCGTCTGAGGATGGTAAGCCGTACTAAAGTTTAAGCGCGTGCCCAAAGATTGTTGGAAACTTTTCCAGAAATGTGACGTGTATCTAGTATCTCTGTCAGAGATAATAGACACAGGCACGCCATGTAGAGCTACAATCTTATCTACATACAATTGGGCTAACATGTCGGAGCTATAGGTCTCCTTGATGGGTAGGAAATGTGCTGACTTAGTCAGTCTATCTACTATCACCCATATAGTGTCATTTCATTTCCTTGTCTTTGGCAACTTGGTGATGAAATCCATTGTCACCATTTCCCACTTCCAGGTGGGAAGTTCAGGCTGTTGTAGCAAACCTGACGGCTTCTGATGCTCTGCTTTAACTTGCACACACGTCAAACATTTAGCTACATAGGTAGCTATAGACTTCTTCAAGCCTATCCACCAAAAGTTTGCCTTCAGATCCTGGTACATCTTATCAGCTCCAGGATGAACGGAATATTTAGAACTATGGGCTTCCTGGAGGATAACATCCCGTAGTCCCCCATAAACTGGAACCACATATTCATCCATTCAATCTCAAAATTCCGTCCTTGCCCTGAGATAACTGTTCTTCAGTTACTCCTAGCTTTTCATTGGGATAGTTAGCTTCTAATACAGCTTCCTTCTGTGCAGCTAACAACCTTTCGTTCAACCCATTCTTTATTTCAATGCTCTTGGCATTGATTCGGATGGGCTTCATCCTTTCCTTCCGGCTTAAGGCATCAGCAACCACATTTGCCTTTCCTGGATGGTATCGGATTTCACAATCATAATCATTTAAGGTTTCCATCCAACGTCGTTGCCTCATGTTCAAATCTTTTTGGTTAAACAAGTGCTGGAGGCTCTTGTGATCAGAATAGATCACAAACTTGATACCATATAAATAGTGTCTCCACAGTTTTAGTGCAAATACAACGGCACCCAACTCCAAGTCATGGGTGGTGTAATTCTTTTCGTGCACCTTTAACTGGCGTGAAGCATAGGCAATAACTTTGCCTTTCTGCATAAGCACACATCCCATCCCGGTGTGTGATGCATCACAATAAACTACGAATTCTTCTATTCCATCAGGCAATGTCAACACAGGTGCATTGCTTAGCTTCTGCTTAAGGATATCAAAGGATTCTTGCTGCTTAGGGCCCCAATCGAACCTTATTTTCTTCCTAGTCAAAGAGGTTAGGGGTGCAGCAATCCTTGAAAAATTTTCAATGAAACGCCTATAATATCCTGCCAATCCCAAGAAACTGCGAATTTCTGTGGGCGTCTTCGGCTCTTGCCAATTCATGACAGCTTCAACCTTAGCGGAATCCACTTGGATACCACGCTCACTAACCACATGTCCAAGGAATTGGACTTCTCGAAGCCAGAATTCACACTTAGAGAATTTAGCGTAGAGCTTCTCCTGCTGAAGTAGTGAAAGAATACATCGAAGATGCTTCTCATGATCAGCCTGGTTCTTTGAGTAGATGAGGATGTCGTCGATGAAGACGATGACAAATTTGTCCAAGTAGGGCTTGCAGACGCGATTCATGAGATCCATGAATGCGGCAGGTGCATTAGTGAGCCCAAAAGGCATCACTAGGAACTCGTAATGACCATAACAAGTCCTAAATGTTGTCTTGTGTACATCTTCATCTTTAACCTTCAACTGATGATAGCCTGACCTCAGATCGATCTTAGAGAAGTAGCTTGCCCCTTGAAGTTGATCGAACAGATCGTCGATCCTGGGTAATGGATATCTATTCTTGATAGTGACCTTATTAAGCTCATGGTAATCGATGCACAGAAGCATCGATCCATCCTTCTTCTTGACAAATAAGATTGGTGCTCCCCAAGGAGACGAACTAGGTCTAATGAAACCTTTGGCTAGCAATTCATCTAGTTGCGTTCTCAATTCCTTCATCTCTGTTGGTGCCAACCTATAAGGTGCTCTAGCAACTGGTGCTGCTCTCGGGATTATGTCAATTCTGAATTCTACTTGCCTATTTGGTGGTAAACCAGGTAGTTCTTCAGGAAAAACTTCAGGGTATTCAGAAATGACGGGGATATCCTCAATCTTGGGTTTCGGCTCATCAATAGTCACTTGTGCCATGTAGATGACACAACCCTTCTTCAAACACCTAGAGGCCTTGAGCATAGTCACTTGCTCAGGCAGTCCATACTGGGTATCTCCTTGAATGGTAAGTGATTCACTAGATAGAGTCTTGATCACCACTTGCTTCTTATTGCAGACAATCTGGGCCTGGTTATGAGATAACCAGTCCATGCCTAAAACGATGTCAAAACCGGCTAACTTCAAAGGAAGTAGGGACAAAGGAAAAGAGTGGTTCTTAATGGATATGAAACATCCATCTAATATGGTTGAGGCGGTTTCTAAAGTGCCATCTGCTAATTCCACCTCATACTTCACACTTAGGGTTTTAACAGGTAAATTCAGCAATTTGCAAAACTTATTATCTACAAATGATTTATCAGCTCCTGAATCAAAAAGCACTCTTACATAAACGTCATTTATAAGGAAGGTACCTGTTATCACATTGTCGTCCTGCACAGCTTCCTTTGCATCCATCCTAAAGACCCTAGCATTGGTCTTCTTTCCTTCATCAGCCTTCTTTGCGAGTTTTGGGCAGTTGGACTTGATATGCCCTTTTTTATTGCAACTGTAGCACGTTGCGTCCTTCAACTTTTTGCAATCCAAGGTCTTGTGTTCCTTGGACTTGCATATACCACATGCAAAAGTTCTTGACTGAGTCTGCGAGTTCGATTCATATCTGCACTTCCCGAAGTGCTGTTTCTTGCAGACTTTGCACTTGGGCTTATCACCAGATTGATGCCCATCCTTCTTAGCTTCAGATCCCCTTTTGTGGTCACTGTTTCCTCGGTGCTTCTTGTTTGACCTCCGTGAATTGTCATCTTCACGTTTCCTTTTCTCGGCATCCTTGTTCCTCAGCGATCTTTGTCTGACCGCGTCCAGTGTGAGGGACAAAGATATATCAGCCACAGATCTGAAAGTAGTTGGTCGAGAGGCCTTCACGCTTGCCTTAATTTCTGGGGCTAAACCCCCAATGAAACGAGCTATTCTTTTGGGTTCTGGGGTCACCAGATACGGAACCAATCTTGACATGGTATTAAAGCTCGTAAGGTAAGCTTGGCAATCCAGATTTGTCATTACCAATGATTGAAAATCCGACTCAATCTTTTCGACCTCGTGCTGAGGACAGTAGTTCTCCCTGATGAGGGTAACAAATTGTTCCCAAGTCATATTGTACAGTGGGATCTTCCCAGTAGCTTGAATCAACGATCTCCACCAGGCTAAGGCCTCACCTTTGAACGATTGAGACACAAACTTGACCACATCCTTCTCAGCGCATCCGCTGATATCAACAACTGTGTCCATTTTATCCAACCACGTCATGCAATCTATAGCCCCTTTCTCCCTAGTGAAGTCCCTGGGCTTGCATGAAACAAAGTATTTGTAGGAGCAACCCTTATCACGAGGTCCTTGATTCAGCATGATTCTTTGAGATGGAACACTTTGCTGATTTGTGGACTGACGATCGTCATCAACTTTCTTGGGTTCTTCCTTCTTGGAGGGAGGCTTGCTGTGAGCCTCAGAATGAGTCTTGGGCTTTGAATGCGGTGTAGATAGGGTCCTACTTCGAGTCCCACTATATTCATCATACTGCCGCTCTATGGCCTTTGTCACAGTGTTATCTATTAACGCTTGTAGTTCAGCACCCGTTATATTAATTCGGGCATTATCATTATTCTCCCTTGGGTGACTATTAATTTCATCCGAGTCAGCCATTGCAGTTTGAACTGTTACATAAAAGGTTGACAATAATTTTTTTGGGAGTTTATTATGGAATTGCCCCTTAGGGTAATTCATTAACCATGGTAAACATAGACCATATTTGGTTAATTTGTTACTCACATTTATTTAGGATTTCTATTATAAATTATCCTAATTATAAACAATAACAGTATTATTAGCACACAAGGCCTAGTCACAGGGACATTTTTAAAATATAAGCCATGATTTCAGAGAATCAAGGCATGAAGGTTTGAACATAGTTCTTTACCTTTTTCAGACAGGGTCGCAGACTACTACTGTCTTTTGTCTCATATGAAAATGAGCAGGGCCCGTAGGCATTATATTACCAATGGATGGTTAACATATGATCATCTTAATTGATGATTTAAACCCATGATTTATATATCATTAGTTTAAGTTAGGAACCTTTTGAAGAATCCTATTAAGAATGACGTGTGTGATTTTAACTAATCACGTCTGCCAGGAGCGTTAACATGTTTTCAGATGTTAACAGGGATCCGAATCTTTTTAAACAGGCCTTACCATCTTGGCCAAGTCTTATAACGACACGGAGGCTAGGTTATACCGTTAAGATTCTTAATTAATATTTAAATAGGCAGATATATTTTTAAAAGGAATGATTTTGATTCATTTATTTCATATATAATTTATTTATGCATAAAATGGAAAAATGAATTTTATAAACTTAACATTCCATTAATTATTAAAAAGATTACACATCGCCCTAAACGGGACTTTTAACAGAACACTTACCCACGCAGGGGTCAAACTGAAATACTAGTCCACGCAGGGACTTAAACAAACAACATACCCACGTAGGGGTTAACAGAAAGATAGGCCCACGCAGGGGCTCAAAAGACAACCATACCCACGCAGGGGTCAAAACAGCAAGACAGACCCACGTAGGGGCTCAACTGAAACAAGGAAAAAACAATCAATAATTGAAGGATTCAATGGTCCTTCTTGCTCTTCCCCTTTATTAAACTTGTCAATCCCTGGAAGAAACTTTGTCGCTCCCTGCGATCCCTGTGAACTTCCCGTTCAACTTGGTCCAATCTTTGAAGGATTTCTCATGCTCTGGTGGGGAAAACCGTGGCGGCTGTGATTGTTGCCGAATCAGAGGTCTAGCAGGTATTTGGTACCCATGAGTTGGGTACCCTACTCCCCAAGGAGCTCCATACGGTCCTTTAGGATGAAGGGCGTTGTAATTGGCCGCTACCATGTATGGGTCGGCTTCAGCGTAATTATAGTTGGTGTGAGCCGGCTGCTCAAACGGGTTGTACGCCATTGAACCAGTGTATGCAGGAATCGGGTTATCAAAACCCATCGGCGGTGGCTGTGGTGCAACTGGGTTTGAAGGTCCACCGATTTGCGGGTCTTCCTGTTGTGGCGGATAATGACTGCCACTTGAGTGACGAGGAGAGCTAAAATGAAAATCCCCTCCTCGCGTGGACATCCGTGCGCCTGTCCTCCTACGCCTTGGCGGTTCTGGAGGTGCTTGATGAACTGGCGGCGGTGGAGGCGGTGGCGTGACAGCCACAAAACGTGAATCCCCAGAGGGATCCTGCTGCTGCTGGTGAGGCGACGAATGATGCGAGGGTGTAAAATACCACTCGAACTGGTTAAACCGTGCCTGGTAACTGTCTGGACCACGGTAGGGTGATCCATGAAAAGACGAACCATCAGAGACCTCGATAGGATGGTTGGGGGTCCCGGTTGCACGCTGGATGGGATCCGTGTCCTCGTCCATGTCCATCGCATTGTCTTCGGAGAAGTGGTCCTCTGGTCCCAATGGGTTAAAACCCACTGGTTCTTGAATATAATTTACCGGGTTAAACCGGCCCCGAAAAACAGGAGTAGCGTTGCCAAAGGAGTTGTGTGAAAGAGATCTCTGGAGAGGTATATATGAAGGCTGTGGGTTATCGGGCTCGTTTTCCGAATGTGGCCCGAAGGAATGGCGGTAAGGAGGTGTTGAGCTGTGTGAAACAGACCGTCTAGCGGGCTCCACATTGGTCCTCCAGTTCTCTCGAGGATCGGCACTCGCAGTGGTAGAAGGAGCTCGCCTGTGCGAAGGCCCGGCCTCGTGGTCATTGGGGGCGGTGATTGGCCCCTTGCCTCGTCCCCTTCGTCTGAAAAATCTTGGCGGCATATTTAGACCTGTCAATATAACATAAGATAACAACAAAATATAAAGGACGAAGTTAAGATAAAACAAAAACATTTTGGATTATTCCTATGTTCTTTGTCTAGACTTGAAAATTTAGGAATGTGCAATTGTGTCATTGAGATTAAACACAAAAGGCTAGTGTTTAATTCACTCAATGTTGGCTCTGATACCAACCTGTCACACCCCAAATTTCCACGTATCACCGGTGGGCCCGGTGGGGAGTGTCGTGACGTGGTTGGTAACATAATAGTTGAACAACACAATATTTAAATGCACAGCGGAAGCAAAAGATAGATGTATTTCAACTTTATTAAATTGTAATATCAAGTATCACAATAGTCGAAAGTTTATCCACAGGTGGATCAAAATAAAATGGAAACAGTAGTTCACAGACTTTAGGCATCTTAAGCTTGCGAGACTCTTTATTGATGCTAGGAGTAGCCAGCCTAGTTCGCGTAGTACCTGCACTTAACCTTTTTGGGAAAATACGTCAGTTTACACTGGTAAATACAATTAACTGACTCATATGGAAAAGGTTTGATAAAATTGATTTGAATGCACGTGGCACAAATATCTTTTATAACTTGGGATAATTATTTAAATATAATGCTTGTAAAAGAATTACATGTTCGTTATGCGTTCAGTAGCCTGGTTCGTGCCGGGTTAAAGATCAATAGACACACCACAATACTTATTTATGCACTGACGGGTGTACGCCTACACCCCGCGCTTAGGTCGTGGCCATTTCGTAAAATGATGCCAAGGATATCCGGGACATGGTCATTAACCCCCCAAAGGCGTTAAGCAAACAAAACATATTTAAACGGGTCATCTCTATAATACTTAACCACCAATTGATTAAGGTCGAATGCCCGACCAAGCGGTATTTTATATACCGTACCCCAAGCCCGTATAAGGGAAAATAAGTTAAAAATATTTACCTGAGCAAAGTAATAATCACAATAAGCAAGTGCATGTAGCTTTTACTGGGTCTCCTATTCTGGAACAAATGTTTATAATAACCTATTAGGATCCTAACGGTCTTTAGTTAAGCTTAAGCTTAGACCGGTTAGTTTTAACGAAAGATACGGTTCAAACGCACGATTATGCGAAGACCAGAATAGAATGTGATTTAGACCCGACAAGTTTGAATACTTGTCTTATATGGGTAATCTTAACACATTCTGGATTTTAAGATAAAAACGATAAGGTTTGACCCGCTAATTTATGTAAACTAGTTACATAAACCGAACCGAACGCGAAGGATGCGTAACGGGTAACCATAAGAGCCGCATACAGGTTTCCTATGTTAATATGTCTCAAATATGTTGTGACATCAGTAAGATATCTTTTATTATGCCCGAATTGAAATTAAACTCAAACTATGCCCCGTAGGGGTATTTTGGTCATTTACAAGGTTATAAAAGAGTTCAAGTATTAATCTGAGTTATAGGTCTGATATCATCGGTAAAAATACTTAATTTAATAAGTCATAAGAGTAGAGTATTGCATATATGTGAAATTTATCAATTATAACCAAACTATGCACCGAAGGGGCATTTTGGTAATTTCACATAAGCCAAAAAGCTCAAAACTGAAGTCTGAGTTGAACAACTTTTGCTTACTGTTAAAATATTATAATTTACTTAAAATATCAGTAGGTATCAACCCTTATATGTTTAAAATAGTTTTAGTACATACTATGCGTTGAAAACGCTTAAAAAGGCGATTAAAAGCCGTTTCCGGGTTCTATATATAAAACTGATATTTTTATTATTCCAGAAGGTTTAAAACAATTTATTTATCATATAAAGTCAGTAGAAAAAGGTTTGGGGTCAAAAAGATATGTAAAACTCATTTTATAGCCCAAAAGGGAAAACCGACAATTACCGAATCAAGCCTATAACTCTAAGTTATGCTCAGTCTAAAATTAATTAAAAATCTTCAAAAATCCCAAATTATTATATTACATCAGTGGGTAAAAAGTTTGATATCGAAAAGTGGGTTTAACTAGGCTATATGCTAATTATGCCGTTTAATCGCTAAAAAGCTTTCTAATTACGCTAATGAGCATAACTCTCAATCTACACCTCAAACCGATGTCAAATTTTGGGTACAAGTTTATAATTCAGTAACTAAGGTTTCTAATCTTTTACATTTTTAAAAATCACGTTTTATGGTGAAAAGGGCATAATGGTCAACATATAGGCAATTAACGGAATCATGCATATTAATTGGATAACTAATGAACCAAGGTGTATAATCATAGAGGGTTATACTAGCATGTAACCTAGTCCTATTAAAGCTCTAAGGCATTTCCAAATCATACTAAAACGGGTCAGAACTGAAGTCAAAGCAAAAGTCAAAGTCTTGCGACTTTCGGTTCCGAACCGGGTCTAAACAGAAACATTGTCGGATCCAACAAGCTTAGACCAGTTATTATACTTATTACCAAGTTATATGAGTGATAAAATAGGTTACACGCCTTTTGCATTGTTAATTATGCGTTAATTCGAAGATTAGCATTCTGTTGACTTTTTCTAATCAACTTTGACCCGACAAATGGTCTAGTTAGAGTGGGAATCAGAGGGTGCCCTTTTAAGGGTTTATTGCCCACATAATTACCAACTTATAACTACCTTCAATTCGACTAATCACTGGACCAATAATGATTAATCGCTAAGTCAAACGGTAATTACGACGGTTTGACTTTTAAGCTAAAACTAAGTAAAAACTCAACTAAGAAATGTTAAGCATACTTACTGAAGTCCTATGCACGATTTGGAAGGCTTAGGGTCTGCTCTTGAACTCCCAAAAGCTCCAGAAATGCAGAAGGAATGAGTGATCACAATGTTGCAACTTAAGGCCTTTATATAGTGTTTAATCTTCACTTAGATCATTGACATCCAACCCTACCCTTGTTCCCTGATCATCAACAAGTGTCCTAGGGTCTAAAAAGCATGTAGGGGTCATCCAAGTATGAGGAAAATCGTTTATAAGTCGGTTACCATGCTCAAAACAGCAAACAGCCGAATTTATAGTTGCTGGGCACCCCTTACGGACCGTAAGGGGTGGTCTTACGGTCCGTAAGACCTTGGTCAGACACAAAAATCCTTGTTCTTTCGGGCTTTGAAAGGGCAACTGATGTATAACGATTTTTGGCCATGATTTAACAGTATGGGGCCTCATGTTTTGGGTCTTGAACAGTTATATACCCTACCACTTTGAAATGTTTTATTGAATCCTTTTGAAAGTGCCGTAAATGAAGGTTTATCGTGCATTTCTTCGTAGGAGTCCACCCTTGCAATTATGGTTCAATTATTGCTAGAAATCATCGAATTTGAATATATACCAGATGTTTATTAGCCTTGGGATTCATAATGAGGTCGTTCAGAGGTGTAAATTTAACATGACGACACTTTTAAATCCCGTCATACATCTTTAATTGGATCCGGGTTTAATAATATTTTTGTCTTACATGACACGTGTCGTTATTTTATTGCACACGAATTTTCGAGGTGTTACAATCTCACATCTTTTTATACGTTCAAACAGATGATAAGCGGTATACTCACCGGTAAGATGAACTCTGGTGCATACCTTGATACGGGAATGTGTCCTGAGTGGATGAACATCGACTTTTAAGTATAACTCTTACCATTAATCATATCTCCTAATTATGATTACATCTGATCACTTTGAGCTTATGTGGACAACAATATCGATAATTGTGGTAGTATACTTATCCAAAGCTTTAATCCGAAACGAAAACAATGTTGACAAAGACCGTAAGCTAGTATGATTCTTTTTCCTTAACACTCACATAAAGTTTCACATTGTACAGTCGTTTACTGCTTTTGATCTCTTCTCGTTAGTTTACCGCTTGTTAAATTCTGGTATAGTATAAGTTGTAAAGTTTGTTTTTGATTAGCCGAAGTTGAAACTTGGAGTTTTCTGCCGGAAAGCCTGAAACTGACTTGTTTGTGATTTCTCTTCTTCATAAAATGTCCTTTTGCATTTGGTAAACTTAATCAAGGGAAAATATGTTCAAATCAGTAAAATCTGTTCAATCTATGCAAAATTCAATGACTTAGTAATTTTAGGTGCAAATGGTCCACGAAAGACCTAAAGGTCCACGAAAGACCTAAAGGTCCACGAAAAACCATTTCAGGTCAACGATGTTCCAGTCTTGGTCAAAGTAAATTTGTTCACGACGAAGAACCATTCTTCGCCGCGGTCTTGACAAAAAACCTTGGGATTCATGGACTTTCATCATGGGCTTACTGTACAAGCCCATCAACGTTTTTCGTCAACCCAATCATGTTTTTAGTCGAGGTCGGTGTTTCGTCGGAGGTCAGGTTATAAAAGGGGGTCCACCAGTACATTATTGATCCCACTTTTTCAAACCCACTCAACAGTTCATCTTCTTCCACACTCAAACACCCATACCCTCTACCGACTCAAAACCCTTGACTTTTCTCAGTGATTTTCATCAAATTCAAGGTATTAAAATAGACCAAGGACCATTATCGAGTTTAAAACTTCTTAAAAACCCTTTGTTTTTGTTTGAATGTTTGAAAAACCCTCAGAGAATCTTTGATTTTTGATTATTTCATACATTTATCTGTTTAGGTTCTTTGTTTTTCATTGAAGTTTGGATAACATTTGAGTGTATGTGATAACTGTATGTAGTTTTAACATCTTTTAGGTTGTTTTGTTTTGAATGTTAAAACAGGGGTTTGGGACTTGAGTGTGATAAACAGGTTTGGGTGTATTTTTCTTTTTCAAATCGATGTCGGTTACACATCTGGAATTGTTTCTTCATGTTTTGGGTTTAACAAAGTGACCGTTGTTTTGCTGTTATTGAATCAACCTTTGATTTACCGTTAGTCGGAGAAAAACCTCTGTATCGAAAAACCCCCAATTTCAGTCAAGGCGAAAAACCCTAATTGACGAAAAACACCTTTTTCGACGAATAACATATGTCATCAAACTGCTTGCGACGAATAACCTGTTTGCCAAAGAAGTATTTTTCGTCGAAAGCCTGTCGACGAAAAACCCATGGTCAAAGGACAATGTTGACTTTGTTTGACCAAGGGTTCTTCGCCATAAAGGATGTTTTTCGTCACTGTGATAGTCTTTCGTCGTCCAACACTTAGAAAATTTTTCAGTTTATGTGCACCTTCACAGTATATATATATATATATGCATGTTCACTGTCAACTTTGTACATGAACATGTATAGACATATGTCTATTGCACATATTTTGACATTATGACTTACAGTGGATGTTTTCGAATACAGAATGGCAGCTAAAGCACAGAAACGTAAGCCCGCGACTAAGAAAACTGACAAACAAGAAGAACAAGTCATGTCCGAACCTCGTCACAACATGGTCGCATACCTTGATCCTGAAGGGAAGATTACGGAACTGAAGAAGATCACTAAATGGATAAGGGAATCTCGGATCAACAAAGCCATTACTTTTTCAACACCGGTGTACAAGTCTCTCATCAAAGAATTCTGGAATTCAGCAAGCGTTATTGAAGTTGATGAAAATGAGCTTATACAAGGGCAAGTTAACCAAGTGAATGTGAATGTCTCTCCAGATATCCTAAACACCATACTGGAACTTCAAGATGATCCGAACGCACCGTATTCCGTTCCAATTATGTGCACACGCGGTTGTTTGCTTAGGATGAAATGTACCGGTGATATTTTCAGTAGTCAAATCAACAAGGGAGAGTTGCCAATGCGCTATAAGTTTCTACTACATGTACTCATTCAATGTCTTAGCAACAGACGTGCTGGCTATGACATGGCAGGCAATGATCTAGTGGGACTCATTGTGGCCTTGGTGCTAAACAAGCCGTTTAGCATTTCGAAGTACATTTATGCCAACATGAAAGAGAATATGAAAAGAACCGGTGGTTGTACGACAGGAAATAAGTTCTAGATGTATCCTCGATTTTTGCAAATGATCATGAATGTCCAACATCCCAATCTTCCGAAAGCCGATAATGATATTCTGAAGGTAGATGCTATGATAGAGCATTCACTAAAGATATTCCGGGGCGTTGCAGCGAATAGGTACAAAGAAAGCAAACCGCCAAGGAAGTTGATTAGTGCTCTTGATAAGACAGACTACGTCGCTCCAGAAAACGACAAATGGCGTCACAATGACAGCCAATCTGACGACGAGGAGCCGGAGTTGAAAAAGATGATGGAAGAGAAGTTTGGTCGCAAAAAGATTAATATTTTCGGTGATTCTACCGAAAGCGACAGTGACAATGATGGTGATGATGAAGGTGGTGATGGTTGAGATACTGGTGCTGCTGGTGCATCTGTTGCTGGAGCAGCTGGTGCTAGTTCAGCCGGAGGTGATGCAGAGGATTCGGAGTCTGATGATAATCGGCCTGAGCCAGGATACGATTTCTATCTCGATGAACATGGTGTGAGAAAAGTAAGGAAGATTAGACAGGAGGATGATGATGAATACGTTCCTTCGGATACTGAAGCTGAATGTTTAAAGAGGAAACAAACTGCCGCTCGTAGAAAGAAAAAGGCAAGGAAGTACATTGGTGCTTGATGTGCAATAAGTAGTTCAAATAAATAAACTAAAATAAACCTAAATTTAGACTCAAGTAATAATAATCTAGACTCTCTAACTTGACTAAACTATTCACCGGCAAGTGAACCGGTCGACTCTAGCAAAGAAAAGCAAGTCCGGATGTCGAACCCACAAGGACTCTAATTAATTACGTTAACGACTTTATTTAGACTTGACACTGACACGACTTAACTATTGTTGTGTTTTAAGGGGGCGGGGGGGTTACTAAAATCCTAAAATTAAATTGAAATAAAACTAGACTATGACACGAACGAGAACTAGGGTTTAATTCAAATGAGATTAACGACTACCTAGGCTTGAATCCAGTTTAACTAGGAATGGAATTCTAACGGTACTATTGTGGTACGGAATCGGGATCGTGAAGTACTAAACCCTAAGGTATTTCAATCGAAGACTTCCCAACCCTTCTCAGGAAGAAACCTAGGAAACCCTACAAGGCTGTTGTGAACACCGATTGTTAGACTTCCTCTCAGTCATCTAACGACTATAAAAGTGCCCTAGTACGACTATCTACCTCTCAGCGCGACAGTCTAAGGCAATCCTAGATTCTAACTTGGTTTAATAGACACAGGTGCAATTAGGGAACTAAGACCGACTTCTCTCAAAACCTATCTTAGCTATATATTACACCGAGACCTACTAACTAACTCGAGCCTCTCAGCGACAAGTTAAGCAGAATACTTAGTTCTAATTGAATTTTAATTACTGTTTCTAAGGCTATCGGCCGATTTACCCAAAGATCACCCGAACCCGTAAAGATGCGAATAATCAACACAAATTCATTATGTGAAAGACATCCACCAAAATTTATGTGAAACAGCAAATAATCAACAATCAAAATTAAATACGCACACGCACCAAATCAGATGTTCTAGAATTATTTACTTTCAAAGATCAATCCATAACCAAACAATAGAAAACCATTAAAAATCCAAACTTTTTTAAACTATCATCTAACCTAGGTAGTAACGAAGGTTTTAGCCTGAAAACATAGTATTTAAAATTAAAACACGAGTTTCAAAACAAGAATTCATAATCGAAGTATCGAAACAAGAAAATAACCAAAACCGGGAGATAAGACCCGAACAATCTTCTTTCCTACATTCCGTGCTTCAACCGGATGATTCCCGCAAGCCAAAATACTCCAAAAACCGTAAAATCAGCTCTGAAAATCGCCTAAGGTTTCTTGAGTTCGTAAATTATCCTTAATGATGATTATCTTGGAAATTATATACCAAAACCCTAATTTTTACGAAGTTTGACCGTCAGACATACCTGTCGCGTCGCACGACGGGTGAAGATAATCCTGGTGGCGTGACGCCACCATGTAATATCCCATAATTTCTTGTTTAATGGCTGGCGCTGTGCGACTGATATCTAGTTTAGCCGTGGCGCGACGCCACTGCACTTTTTCCACAGAAAGATGCTTAAAAATCCCAGCTTTAACTTCTCAAAAACTTAAAAAATAATTCTAGCTCTTTTAAGCTTGTTCCGGAACTTGGTGTTTCAACATTGTAGCTCGTTTTCACTCCATTTTCATCAACTTTTAGTACCAAGACCTGGAAAAACGCAATTCGATCAATAGCACGTAATTCTAACTAAAACGAAACTAAAAAGTAACGGAAACTATACAAACTATACACGAATAAAGGATGTATTTTGCAATACATCAAATATCCCCACACTTACTCTTTTTTTCGTCCTCGAAAAAGAATTATGCAAGGTAATCAGAGACGAATAATCACTTGGGTCAAAAATTATTTATATCTTATTAAAACCATGGCTTGCGTTAGTCGCGATTGCGGATATACTTGTCCCTTTTAAACCCAAGTCCGATCCTAAGCCCTTATCATGTGAATTTAATTTAAGTGCGGTCAGTCTACCTAGGGTCTCACACTAGAATTTATGGTCCACCTACTCCCACCTCAAGCTTATAGGACTAAAGGAACGATCACTGGACCAATTCCCAACCGTCTTATATCAAAACCAAGAGAGTTTACAATCAATTTTTTTTCTTTTTCCATTTATTCTTTTTTTTTTCAATGAGCGTAGACGATGCTTTCCCTAACCAAGAGGCAATCCGGCTGTAGAGTCGCTATCCCCAACTCGGACTACTTAAGCTTCGGTACTTTTTTACTTTTCTTTGCACAGTCGATTTCACACACCCTAGCGGTAATCCGGTTGTAAAGTCACTATCCCCAACCCAGACTACATAGGAATGCACTACTTTCATTCAGTTTCTAGCTCCCTTTTTATTTTTTTCCTATTTTTTTCGCATGATCACAAAATCTAACAATTTTAACTTATAACGGTGCCCCTTATACTATTATCGACAGTTTAAATTTCCCATATCTCCCAGGCGAAAACCCACTAGCAGACCGGCAATTAATGTATATTAGCTCAAAGGGAATTAAAACCAAACACAGGTCTATCCACACATCCCTAACTAGACGCAAGCTCGATTTATTTAAATATCATATTATTATTATTCGACCCCAAGCAAAAATTCACCTTTTCTATCATTTTCCGTTTTAGATATGCAAACTTCTCATATCGAAGGACATTTTTCTGATTTTTCGATTTTTTTGGATTTTTTCAAATTTTTTAATTTTTTTGTATTTTTCAATGTAAGACTTGATTATTTACATGTATCCCATCCCCACACTTAAAGATTGCATTGTCCCTAATACAGGAATGGAAATACGACTCAAAACTACCTAAGAAAAACTACTAAACTACTAACTGACTAACAAAATAAATAACGAACTAAATAACAAAATAAATAATAAAATACAACAACAAAAAGGGAAACGACTTAGCTGATATGTGAGACTGTCAAAGTGCCAGTCGTTTCCACATAAGCCCTCCAATTCGAAACGCGCTCAGGAAACAACTCTAACCTCAGACACGCGAACGAAAGCGGCTATAAATCAACATATCAATCATCAACACAAACTACCAAAACATGTCATATATATCAAAATATTATCAGATCATCAGTTCCAACATCAACCAACCCAACCTCCCTAACCAACCTGTTCACAGTATATCAGTATACATACAGACCAACTAATGAGGATCAAAAACAGCATAAAAGAAAAATAATCAAACAAAAGATATAGTAATCAGCTGCTGCTCCTGCATCCTCATGCTATCCCCACACTAGTCCTCGTCATGCTCGCTATCAGACTCATGACTGCTCTCCTCTCAACCACCTGCACCTGAACTACCCTCTCCAAATACACGAATCAGGGGAATCAGACCAACTACCCTCTAAACGCAATCACAGGTGGTAGAGTTTGTGATTTTCTGGTGATACAAACGGTTCGGCGTGGAATGTTTTGCACATACACATATTTGAGGATTTTAATTAATTCTCCAGCCAGCGTGAAGGGTTTTGCACGGAAAAATACAGGTTTCTAAAGTCTACAGTAGTTACAAAAGCGCTGTTCACTGAAGACCTGGGGAATCTTTATGAAAGCTGATAGTTCAAGACTGAAGACCTGCAGGATTCGGTTTTGGGTTTGATGTTTCTTTGGGATTTTACAGGGATCTGGGGGTAACTCAATTCGTTGAGTTTGCAAACGATGTACTTGGTCTAGCTGACTTCCTGAGTACTGATGCTGAAGATCCGTAGTGCATTACGTGGTCAACTTCACAAAGGCGAGACAATGAGATCTGGATGTAGTTCAACTAAGCATGCTGGTTGAGCTTGCAAGGGATACACTTGGTCTAGCTGACTTTCCTGAGTGTTGATGCTGAAGATTAAAGTGCATTACTTGGTCGATTCCACAAAGACGGTTTACAGAAGACAGTTCACCAGAAATCTCTATCAATGTAGTATGCTTGAATGAAATGAAGTTCTTATGACAGATCAAGACTTGATGCAGTTCTTAAAGAATGGAACCCTTATCAAATGCCGGTTGGAGTATTGGAAGATCGGTCAATTGAGGAAATTGCACAACACCCAACACGGATACGCGTACTTTAAGGGGGAAATATTATACAAGGAGCATCAAGATACTACTTACCTGGATCATCGGTCAAGGGGGAATTTGTTAACACAGAGAAGATGAATACTTGACTGAAGATCGATTGCAGTTGCATTTTCAGCATTCGACAGCAATGGACAAGGGGGAATTTGTTGATGCAGATTTTGTGTCCGATGCTTGTCGAATAGATTAGTTTTATTTTACGCTGAATTTGTAATAGTTAGTGAAACGGTCTATCGAACGTGTAGAGACCCGCTCGTTTGAAGTGGTCAAACGAGAGGGTTATTCGGTTGACCGTGTGTGTTTGCAAGACAAGGGGTGTGACTATAAATAGAAAACCCTTGCCATTTGCAACACTTGGAGTTTTTAGGAGGTTTGAGACCTCACCGGGAGAGATCACCACTTGGTCTCTCCCCGGATGTATACTTCTTTGGTATTAGTTCGGTTATCATGTAATCGGGCCGATTTGTAATGTTTTACTACCGGATTAATACAAAGTTGTTTGTTTATCATCTCTAATCTCTCCCGTCTTGAACCGATCTCACACGAATCACGGTTTCGGTCCCGAAACTCGGTCCTACAATTGGTATCAGAGCCATGGTGCCCGATTTAGTAAATCTAACCGTTTACTAAGTCACATGTGCTCTAGATCTGTGATTTTAGTGATTTTTGTTCAAGAAGAAAAGTTGGGTGAAAATGAGAAAAACTCAGATCTGGACCCGAATATTCAGATCTGTGCTGAAACAAGTGTTCGGTTTTATGTTTTTCACCTATATAATCAAGTTATTATCATCAAAAATCAAAAATACAATGTTTTCGTCAAAGATCTGCATAAGAACAGTCGCTGTGTTCTTGATGTTCTTGGCGGCTGCTTAAAGATTCGAAGGATGTTCTTTGGGTCGAAGGATATATTGTGCTGGACATCTTTCGAAGGATACGTTGTGGATCGAAAGATACCCAGATTGGTATCTTTCGAAAGATGATCCTCGAAGGATATATTGTGGATCGAAAGATACCCAGATTTACGTCTTTGAAGTTAGTTGCTGTGAAATGTTGGATGAGTTACAACACAAGGAAGAGAAGATGTCGGCTGTTTGTATGTTTGGTTTAGTGGCTGTGAATCGAAAGGAGAGAGACAGAGAAGTTTGTCTGGTTTGGGGATTTGTTGTTGTTTGTGAATCGAAGAAGAAGAAGCAGTCAGACTTGAAAGATGAATGTTGCTGCTGGTATTGTTCATCGAAGAAGATAACAGAGAACAGGGTATGATGATGGTGGCTGGTGCAATTTTTATTTGAAGCTTCTTGTTGTTTATCGCAGAAAGTGAAGAATGGTGGTTGGATATGTATCGATAATGAAGATGTTTGCTGTTAATTGGGATTTGAATGTCTGTTTATGTATCGCTGGAAGATGACTGTTGCTGCTAGTGTTCATCGAAGAAGAAGAAAAGGTGGTTGCTGGTCTTGTATCGCAGAGGAAGAGACAAAGATTAGAGTGTCGGCTGTTGTACAATGTTGTGACAACTAGGGTTTCTTACAAGTTGCAAACATCAGCAGCTGATCTACCAACGGTTTCTATTGGGCCCACTTTGAGTGAAATATTGGGCCTTTTTATAACAAACACATTAATTTTTTTTTGTGGGCCAAAATGGTTCTAATGTGGGCAACCGGCTGCTGTTAACCATCTTTTATCCAAGGGTGAATATCGAAAAGATAAGAAAGCAAATGATGGTTGGTATCGAGTAATTAGTAGAGGATTTTGTAAAATAAAAAAAAATAAAAAATTTTAAGTATTGGGTACGAGTTCGAGAGCGCGCCAAACCAGTTCAGGATCATTTTAGCATGATGAAAACAAAAGATGAAAACTTGATTATTTGAAAAATGTGGGGTAGTCACGGTTACCGATGCAAATGTCAAAAATGGTGACGCGACTACTATGGGCCAAAAACAGAACGGTATGTTCACTTCCGCACGTCAATGTTTATGATTGTTATCGGTTATTCGTAAATGTTCGAAAGCATTTTGTTTATTGTCATATTCTCGCATTTGGTAACGAATGAATGAACCTAGAATGTCAATACCGGTCCTAACGAGTTCACAAAGTCTTTGGAGGGATACAAGTCGGATCCTACGGGGTACTAGGGGACGTTCTTATTCAACTAGAATATGCAAAGAAGAAAGTCGTTTTCGTGATTTTTCGGAACCGAGAACATTCAATGAAGATTGACGACAGTTCCGCTCAGTGGAGGGAATTGGTGAACATTTGACGACAGTTTCTTTGAAGTGGAAAGAATCTGTTAAGGTTTAGAGATTGTACCAAAGAAATGGGGGGATAAAAATTTTCGTATGTGAATTTCTTCGGTAAATTTCTAAACGCAATCACAGGTGGTAGAGTTTGTGATTTTCTGGTGATACAAACGGTTCGGCGTGGAATGTTTTGCACATACACATATTTGAGGATTTTAATTAATTCTCCAGCCAGCGTGAAGGGTTTTGCACGGAAAAATACAGGTTTCTAAAGTCTACAGTAGTTACAAAAGCGCTGTTCACTGAAGACCTGGGGAATCTTTATGAAAGCTGATAGTTCAAGACTGAAGACCTGCAGGATTCGGTTTTGGGTTTGATGTTTCTTTGGGATTTTACAGGGATCTGGGGGTAACTCAATTCGTTGAGTTTGCAAACGATGTACTTGGTCTAGCTGACTTCCTGAGTACTGATGCTGAAGATCCGTAGTGCATTACGTGGTCAACTTCACAAAGGCGAGACAATGAGATCTGGATGTAGTTCAACTAAGCATGCTGGTTGAGCTTGCAAGGGATACACTTGGTCTAGCTGACTTTCCTGAGTGTTGATGCTGAAGATTAAAGTGCATTACTTGGTCGATTCCACAAAGACGGTTTACAGAAGACAGTTCACCAGAAATCTCTATCAATGTAGTATGCTTGAATGAAATGAAGTTCTTATGACAGATCAAGACTTGATGCAGTTCTTAAAGAATGGAACCCTTATCAAATGCCGGTTGGAGTATTGGAAGATCGGTCAATTGAGGAAATTGCACAACACCCAACACGGATACGCGTACTTTAAGGGGGAAATATTATACAAGGAGCATCAAGATACTACTTACCTGGATCATCGGTCAAGGGGGAATTTGTTAACACAGAGAAGATGAATACTTGACTGAAGATCGATTGCAGTTGCATTTTCAGCATTCGACAGCAATGGACAAGGGGGAATTTGTTGATGCAGATTTTGTGTCCGATGCTTGTCGAATAGATTAGTTTTATTTTACGCTGAATTTGTAATAGTTAGTGAAACGGTCTATCGAACGTGTAGAGACCCGCTCGTTTGAAGTGGTCAAACGAGAGGGTTATTCGGTTGACCGTGTGTGTTTGCAAGACAAGGGGTGTGACTATAAATAGAAAACCCTTGCCATTTGCAACACTTGGAGTTTTTAGGAGGTTTGAGACCTCACCGGGAGAGATCACCACTTGGTCTCTCCCCGGATGTATACTTCTTTGGTATTAGTTCGGTTATCATGTAATCGGGCCGATTTGTAATGTTTTACTACCGGATTAATACAAAGTTGTTTGTTTATCATCTCTAATCTCTCCCGTCTTGAACCGATCTCACACGAATCACGGTTTCGGTCCCGAAACTCGGTCCTACAGGTGGTGGTTGTCTGCGAGGGTACTGGTGTGCTGGCAACTCGTGTCTCTGTGGTGGCCGCTGCCTATGTGTAGGATCAATCTGAAGCATAACATCCTCAGCCGGATGTCCCTCCGGCGGCTGCACCTGTGGACCCTGCCTGATCGGCTCCCAGCCGTAGGGCTCCATCCATGACACTATACCCGCTTGCTGCAACTCCTTCAACCCCAATGTGACCGTCTTAGGCCCCTCGCGTAGAAATTCGGGGAGATATTTGTCAAACACCCCCAAATTTCTTGCAATCCTAGTATTATAGGGGCCCATATCCAAACCAGCACGAGGACCTCCTCGACGACCTCTATTAAATGAATCTGCTAAGACCGTAGCCAGATTCATCTCCCTGTTCTGCACTCTACACATCAAGATAAACAACTCTATCCAGTTCGCCTTGTTCTCCCCAGATTTCTGACCCACCAGTGTAGACAAGATTTTCAGCACATACCTATAAACCGGATTACGAACCGAAGTGATCAGGTTCGTAGTCGTGAACGGATGATCAGAAATCGTACTCCAGAACTTTCGCAGCTCAGTCGCATAAACACCATAATCCCTCAGCTGAGAATAAGCACCCCTCAAGCTAGTAACAAACTCCGGCCTCTTCACTTCCTCCTCTATATACAAACCCGACAATATGGCAAACCTCGCCATATTCATCTCATACAGGGCCTACCTAAACTGAACGACACACCTGTGTCCTGCTCGAACTTTCCCTCCTTATGCGCCCAAGTGCTATGAAACTCTAGCACCAGCTCCTCGTACTGAGGCTGTATACACTCCAACGCATCAATCAACCTTTGACCCAAAAGATCAATCACCTCCTGCTTCGAGCCTATCTCACTCAACCACAGCCAATCGATAATCCTGTGCTAAAGTAAATCAGTTTTCTTTAGTTTATCATACTTGTTCCATTCTGATGTACTCGGCTCAAATTTCAAAATCGGGTGATCAGCTCTATGCATTTTCCTATCCAGAATAAAGTTATAAGACGATTGATGTACGATCTTTCTCAATTTAGGATCATCGGCATCTATCTGAATGATCGGTGTTTCCTGTGGGACCGGGTCCTGCTGAGGCGGATCCTGTTGTGGTGCCGACTGACCCGCGACCCTCTTCCGGGCCCTACCACTCCTTGAACTGCTCGCCATGTCTGCAAAACAGATATAATCAAGACAAAACAGGCAAACCACTAGTAATAGCAAACTATTTTTAGTATTTTTAATTTTATAATTTTTTTGAATTTTTGAATTTTTTTAAATTTTTTAATTTTTTTAATTTTTTTTGGATTTTTATAAATTTTTTTCGAAAAAATAAAGAATAGCCGTATAGCATTTCATTTTACAATTGATAAGTGATAGTTAAGCTCGCCCGGATGGAGATTGAGTACGGGAGAGTTTAAACCACTTGTACGTGCAAGTAAACCCAAACAATGACACTAAGACTAGGCTAAAACGACACTAAGACGACTCAAAAACACTAAACTAGACTCAATGTACACTACCCCCCGGCACTTTAATTGTCCGCAATTTAAAACAAGTGCCTAACAATGACATTGAAGTCCAATCCTCGCTTAAAAATCAGCCATTTAGTAGTTTTTAAAACAAATTAAGCGTCGAAAAATTCCGCCTAGTTAAAGGAGGTTTCTTTCGTATGCAAAAATTCAGTTGTAATGTGCAAGATCAGAACTTCAAGTGTCAATATACCCTACCAATCAATCCACAATCAAATACAATCACAAACCCAAACCAAACCAACCGCAACCAACTAATACTCAATTGCCTAAAGCCAATCCCATGCCGCAATACCATTAAAACAACCTACAAGACTAAGACCACTTAACCGACCCTCATAAAAGCCACAAAACTGACTCAACAAAACCTTCATATCTGTAGGTCCCACCGGAGGATCGAGTTAAACCTCTATTCCATGTTTTCCGACGAACCCGAGAGTGCGGAATCGAAGCGGGTAAGTTAAACCAAGTTAGAACACGAAAACGACAAACACGGTTCAACGATTAACACTCAAATGTATTAATACGTATGACGGTTACAAAGCAATGTTTACAAGATCTCCTTATAAGCTCTCAGTGGGTGTGTGTTTTACAGCGTGTTCTCTCTCAAATCTATTCAGACTTGTCTGTTGGTTTCTGTCTAGTGTCTGTCTTATATATCTGAATGTTCGGCGAAGCTTGTAAGTGACGAAGCTTAGGCGACGAACCTTCAAGAGTGACGAAGGTTGGGAACTTCGTCACTCACAAATCATGACGAACCTTGAGGCTTCGTCAACATGGACACTTCGTTGCATTGAAGTCTTCGTCATACACACTTCATTGAAACTTCGTCATATGCATGTTCCAAATGAAACTTCATCATATGCATGGAAACATATTAATAAGACAATTTTCTTATAATATGATATATACATAGTATGACAAGTTTGACTAAATTGTTCAATTCACGTGGAATTGAAACCATGCATAGATAAGTTATCTTATGACATCATTATGACATCATGATGATGTCATGGTCTCATGATGTCATGGTCTCATGATGTCATGGTGATGTGTCGGCGGGAAATGGTTCGCGGCGCTTCGTGCTTCTCGTGTCGAACTCTGGGGCGCACGACGGAGGAATTTTGTGACATCGGGCTTGAGCCGAACCTAACCGAGTCGAACCGAATCGAGTCGAACCAAACCGAGTCAAACCAAACCGAGTCGAACCAAACCGAGTCGCGTCCACATAAAGTGTACCAACAAACTCCCCCTTGGACGCTACTCGTGAGGTTCATCTTCCATGTCTATCATGTCGGAGGATCTTCAAAGTATTCACGCGTCGTAAGTAGAAAGTGTATCAACAAACTCCCCATTTCATTTAGGAAGTGTGTTAACAAACTCCCCCTTAAAATAAGCTCTCCCTTGTGTTATGCTCGTGAATCTATTGATCTTCAATTCTTTAGATCCTTGTGGTGTTGATGATAGATCAGTGGTAACTCGATCATCTTTATCTTTTGAGTGCCTCCACGTCGTGTCTTCATTCCGAAGCTTGTCATCGATCATGTTCTCTTCGCCTTTAGCATCTGCACATGCAAGAAATCTAAACGTATAATGAGAACAACCACTTGGAATATAGTTAACATAAACGAACGACACACATGTGACCCTTGTTCAATCAACTACCGTCCGACAGTTTGAAAGTTTAACAAATTGTTCAATTTTAGATCTTAACTTTCAAAACTTGCAAATTTTTGACCGTTTATGAAGATTCAGTCGTTTTGATTTCGATCAGATTTCAGGCAACGAAGACTCGAGTTCCAACATCGGGTAATCAAAAGAAATTAGAAATAAAATCTTTTTGGCTTTTATAAAGTTTATATTAAAACACACCTAAAATCTTTTTGGGAATTTTTGAATATGTGAAATGTAAAGACAGAAAGCAGTAAATAAATATATACAAAGATGCAGAAACTGAAAGCAATAAATAAATATTTACAGACATTCTTTTTGTGAGTTTCGAGGGTAAGAGAATCATATCAGTGTATGGTCACGCCAAAACGCTCTTGTTGTTCAATTAGTTAACATTTAGATAAGCATCCTATAACAATTATCGGTATTGTTATCCACAAAAGCTCAACGTATCAGATGTAATCATGGCGAGGGGATACGATTAGTGTATGATTTATACTTACCGACCGGTGTTCATCCACACACGACACATTCCCGTATCAAGGTATGCACAAGGGTTCATCTTACTCGTGAGTATACCATTTATCATCTGTTTTTCCGTATATGAAAATGTGAGAAACTCACTTATTTTGATTTAAAACAAGCCCTATGTGATAGAATCACTTATTGATGAGGAACTTGATTTTCAGATGCATGAGGGCACAGGAGCAAGTCCGTGAACAGGTCAGTACAAACGAACAGCAAAGAGACGAACTTGACTCCCGGATAAATGTGATATATTATCACTTATTTTGTGGACATGTGATTGTTGATCACTTATTGAGGTCGTATGCAGTATGTACACGTATGTATGGTATCATAGAAGATCTCGATTTCGTCTCCTTTATTTTTCGGTAAAAGAAACAACCATGATACCCAGATGATAAACAACATAAAGACCACATATCTCAAAACCTCGGCAATCTCTCAAACGAAATTTCGGTACTAAGACCATATGCCAATGAGTGGTTCCTACCTGGTCTTCAGTCAATTAAGATTTATATCGCCCTGCACACTTTAAAATGATTATGAGCCTACCGATACATCTTATATAGAGCTGCTTAACATTTTTCATTTAAGGTTTAAAGAGGTTTGGACAGACCACTGATGTACTATCATTTTCTCTTTTGCTCGCCAGGAAACTCATTTTTGTTTTTCTATTGTTTTTGTGTTTTTGAAATTTTTCGATGTTTTTGAATTTTTCAAATTTGGATTTACTCCCCCTAAATTGTAAAAACTGTGATAAATTAAAAACACAAAGATATTTACAAAAACGATTTTCCGATGTCGGTTTTACTCTTGCTTGACCTTAATGCCGTTTACCAGTAATAAAAAGTCAAATCGTGATTTTTCAAAAGCTTTGGTAAAAAGGTCGGCACGTTAGTCATCGGTGTGGACCTTAACAACATCGATAAGACTTTTGTCAAAGCAATCACGTATGAAGTGATATTTGATTTTGATGTGTTTGGTCTTTGAATGCTGCACAGGATTTCTAGTGATCTGTAAGGCAGCAAAATTATCAACGAAAATAGGAGTAGTTAGGAATTCAAAACCGTAGTCGCGCATTTGTTGTTGAATCCACAGGACTTGGGAGCAACAGCTTGAGGCAGCAATGTATTCAGCTTCGCAGGTTGATATAGCGACACAAGTCTGCTTCTTGCACTGCTAGGTGACTAGGCGATTTCCTAAAAACTGACATTCAGCCGTTGTGGATTTGCCGTCGATTTTGCATCCGCCAAAATCAGAATCACTGAAAGAGATCAAGTCAAAGTTATTATCCTTAGGGTACTAGAGACCGGCGTCAGGGCAACCCTTCAAATAACGAAAAATCCTTTTTACAGTTGCAAGATGTGAGGCCTTCGGGTTGATTTGATATCTGGCAAGCAGGCACGTTGGGTATATTATGTCTGGTCTTGATGTTGTGAGGTACATAAGAGATCTGATCATGGCGCAGTAATTTGAGGAGCTAACAACTTCACCCTTCAAGTCTGGATGAATTCCATGATTTTGCTGCAGTGGGGTACCAATGGGCGATGTGTCGGACATCTGGAATCGGCTCAAGATGTCTCCAACATATTTAGTCTGATGGATGAATATCCCAGACTTTGTTTGTTGCACTTGTAAGCCCATAAAGAAAGTCATCTCCCCCATAGCGCTCATTTCAAATTTCTTCTGCATAACACGCTCGAAATTCCTACACAAAACATCGTTAGTAGAACCAAAAATAATATCATCAATGTATACCTGTACCAGTAGAAGATCTCCATCCTATTCTTTGATGAAAATAGTGCAATCGATAAGACCTCTGCGAAATCCATTCTCCAGCAGATAATTAGATAAGGTTGCATACCAAGCTCGAGGTGCTTGATGTAGACCATAGAGAGCTTTCTTGAGCAACCAAACCCGATCGGGATGAATAGGATCTTCAAAACCTGGAGGTTGTTTGACGTACACATCTTCTTTAACCACACCATGTAAGAATGCACTTTTCACGTCCATTTGGTAAACCTTGAATCCTTTGAAGGACGCATAGGCTAGAAAGATCCGAATTGCTTCAAGACGTTCAACTGGTGCATACACTTCGTTGTAGTCGATCCCTTCAATCTGACGAAAACCTTGAACGACTAATCTCGCTTTGTTTCGGATAACTACTCCACAGTCATCCTTTTTGCACTTATAAACCCAACGGGTACCAATCTTCTTGTAATCTTCAGGTTTATCAACGAGTTTCCAGATACCTAGCTTCTGGAATTGCTGCAGTTCTTCCTGCATTGCTTCAACCCAAGAGTTATCTTTCAAAGCTTCTTTAATAGATTTTGGTTCTTCTTGTGATACATAACACGCGAAGGACCAATCGTTTTGTTGACCAAATTCTCGAATCGCCGCATACAAGCCTGCATTGTTGTCGTTTCGCAACATGTTCCTCGTTTGTACGCCACTTTGCACATTTCCGATGATGTTTTGTTGAGGATGGGTATTGTGAATCCTTGTTTCAGGGTTTTCCGGAACTGGAATGTTTGTACCCAGATTGTTGAGATTAAGATCAACAACCAATTCAATACCCTGAACTGGCGAAGAGGATGATGCAGTAGCTTCAGCTGTTTTAGGGGCGTCCACTGGAGATGTAGCCTCTGAAGTACCATGAACAACTTCTTGGTCTGCATCGAGAAATTCATCATCCTCTGAAGATTCGTTCAGTTCGGTAGCATCGTGAAAATCCTCATTGTCGAGAGCATTATTGCTCACTGAAGTTGGTTCTTGATTGATAACAATAATTGGACGAACCAATGGTGAATCTGTTGCGTTGTCACTCTCGAAAAACATCCTTGCCGCAGCACTTTCTTCGACTTCTTGAATATTGATCGAATTGAAAAAGTCATCGTACTCAAACATCCATGGTTGACCTGGACATTTGACTGGCAATGTGTGCCGTTGTACCCTGACCACAGACCATTCCTCGACCCTTTTAGTCTCTAGATTCCAGACTCTTAAGTTTGGGGTGGCATAACCAAGAAAGTAACCTTAAATAGCTTTTGCCCCAAACTTTCCATTAGGATCGATCATTGTGCAAGGAGTTCCAAACAGTTCAAGATATGACAAATCTGGTTTCCGTTTATGAAGAAGCTCAAAGCAGGTCTTGTTGTGCCTTTTGACTGTAAGGACTCGGTTCAATGTATAACAAGCAGAGGACACAGCTTCAGTCCAGAAGGGAATCGGCAATTGTGACTCTACCAACATCGTCCTAGCAGTTTCGATCAATGTACGGTTTTTACGTTCAGCGACGCCGTTCTGTTGAGGAGTGTAAGCCGCACTAAATTCGTGAAGAATACCTTTTGAAGTACAGAACTCCTTCATGGCTTGATTCTTAAACTCAGTTCCATTGTCGCTGCGAATCCGTTTAACCTTCAAAGTATACAAATTCTCAATCTGAAAGATTAAGTTTTTGATAATACCGAAAGTTTCACTCTTGTGTGCCATGAATGCCACCCAAGAAAATATTGAATAATCATCAGCTATCACGAGGCAGTATTGATAATTCCGAATGCTTTTATGCTTAACAGGACCGAACAAATCCATGTGCAAACGTTCAAGTGGAACAACCACCGTGTTGATTTTCTTAGTCGGGTGTCGCTTCTACGTTTGTTTTCCTTTCTGGCACGAAACACAGACGTCTTGTAGATGAAAGTTTTTGAGGGGAACACCATTCACCAATTCATTTGACACCAAATGATTCATTTTTCTTAAGTGAATGTGACCCATCCGTATGTGCCAAGAGATTGAGTCTTTTTCTGTGGCTTTGGAAACGAATCAAGTTGCTTGTGCAGACATTTTAATAGCTAGGCTCATATCAAGGACATATAAATCATTTATCTTTGGAGCAGATAAGAGAATCCATTCTTTTGGAATCTTGAAGACGGGTTTCAGCACGTAACATCCATTTGCATCAAAGTGTACTGAAAACTGCTTATCACAGATTTGTGAAATGCTGAGAAGATTGTGATCAAGTTGTTGCAGAAATTTGATCTTATCAAAGCTTACAACCCCGTTGGATACCATTCCTTCACCAGTAATATATCCACCTTTATCTCCAGCAAAAGCAACATAACCTCCTCTAATAGATTTGACGTCGTAGAGAAGATTCATGTCGCCTGTCATGTGCCTGGATGCCCCACTATCAACAATCCAATGACTGCTGAAAGTTCCTCCTGGAACACCCTGCACATGAACTCACATGATTAGTTGGAGATGGGGACCCAAGCCTTTGTGGTCTCGGGTCTTCCATTTTCATCAACAAAAGTTATTTCAACTTCTCGATGATTTGGAAATTGTGATGCTCCCCCTGAATCATTAACCGTTTTAGGTTTCCAAGTCTGTTTTGTTTTACCAGCTTTATTCTTTAAAAATTTAACTTCATCATTGTTTAAAGTTCTTGAATTTTCTGGTTTGACAGAAACAGATTGTTTTTCAACCACATCGGTTTTGATTACTTTTTCAATTTTCTTGACCTGTTGGCGTTTCTGTTTCTTTTCCCTTTCTTTTACAAGACGAGGATCTGGTTTTGATGAAACAGATCGCTTTCGGTCATTTTGGTCACGGGGATCATCAACTTTGGCTTTTAACTTATGAAGATACGGACAATTTCGAATGATATATCCAATTTCACCACATTCAAAACATGATCTTCGTTCAACAAACCCCGAAGTATCATATGATTGCCTTGTCGATGAACTTTGTGATCCCGAGGTACTTGGTTTTGAACTGCTTGGTTCATTTCTTTTCAACATTTTAACTTGATTAACATGATCTAAGTTAGATTTATTGGCAAATGTTTCAAGTTTATATGTTCCCTTCGACTTCACAAAGTTCACTTTCTTGTTCTTCTTTTGGTTCGGTTCCTTTCGACCTTGAGTCGTTGATTTACCATTTGGTTTGGTATGATTTTGCTGCTTTTTCACTGTTGGTAATTTTTGATTTCCATATTGTTTTCGAACTTCAGCCTTTGGAATCGGAGGGCACTGTGTTACCACAACGTGTGAACCCGACTTTCCCAAAAACCTACTTGTCGAATCTTCAAAAACTTTATTGATTAAAGATTGATTTACATTCTTAATCGGAAAATATTTGTCAGAATAGATTTTATCATCACCAACAAGAGTGTACAGCAAATTCACACTCTCTGACTCTTTTGCAGACGTGGACTCGACCAGAACAGTCTTAGCAGGTTTTGCGGGTGGATCACATAGAATATGATTCTCAAGAGGTATGTCCTCTTCTTTGATTACCGCATCAGACTGTGCTGAGTCAGTGTCATCGGATTCATCATCTGAAGAATCAGCATCCTCAACAATGACTGGAGGATCGTGATTTTGTTCAGCAGTTGACACACTTGAAACTGTTGAAACATCCGAATCTGATGATACTTCATTTTTGTATCCAAGTCCGGTTGCAAATTCCTCAATGTCTAAAGGAACAAATTCCTCATAATAAGTTCTATTCTCCTCATCAGGCATTGCATCATAATTTTGTCTAACAGGTGGTGGACATTTCTTGAATCCAATGCACGTGACATCCTTTTTCTCTTTTTGTATGTCAATGATGTGATCCAGCACATATCTAGAGTTTGAATAACTGTCTAGCTTAAGCCGGATCACCTCACTTTCACACTTTACACATGCTAACTCTTTTTGCATGATCTCAAGACGATTGATATAATAGTTTATGTCAGATTGTTTTCTTGAAACCATTTTTGTCAGCTCGGTTTTATCTTTTCTTAAATTTGCAACCACCGTTTTAAACTCCTTTTCATGGTTTTCATAAAACATGTTAGCCTCTTTGCATTTTGAAAGATCCACTATCAACTTTTGATTGTGGATATATGTCACTTCATACTTGCTTTGCAAATCATCATATTTGCCTTGCAAGTTGGACAATTTATCACCTAAACTAACACATTTATCACATTTATCAGAAGTTGGTTTTTCGACACATACCTGACTTGATGAACTGCTGACATTAGCCATAAAGGCTGAATGAATAGAAGAAGAAGAATAAGGAGCTTTATCCACCAGAATTGATCTTCTGTCATTCATTGCTGCAGCTTCTCCTAATAATTCATCAACATCTGCGTCGACTGACACACTTGACGTTTCATCCAAATGATCATCGCCTGAAGTTGAGGATTCTTCATATGAGCTTCTACTATAACCAGAACTGTCTTCATCTTCAGAAGATTCACCACCACTGGCGGAAGATTCTCCACCACTGGTGTGTTTCAGATCCTTCACAACTTCAGCAAAACAAGCTGATCCACCCCAATCACCAATGCCTAATTGCATTGACCAGTCGCAACCCTCATCCACTTGCACGACAAGAGCTTGATTGTTTGATGGTCCTACTTGATTGTTTACATGTACCAAGGTGCGATCGTCATTCCTGGTTTGATTCTGATTCTGTTGGTTGCCTTGACCTCTGAAAGGGTTTTGGTTCCCATGCTGTGCTGGCTTTGTGCATTCCCTCTTGAAGTGACCCCGTTCGCAACAGTTAAAGCACTTAACAGACTGCTTGTCGAACCCATACTTGGTATCTTTCTTGCTTTCCAAGCTGGTTCGACCAGTCCGTTCCAAGAAGTCCTTTGCTCGCCTTACATCACTAGCGAAAGCCCATTTGATGTCCATCATATCTATCTCTTCTTTATCGATCTGCTGATAATCTTCTTGAGTTAGATTGATGTTTCCGATCTGCCCTGCAATCAACCCACAATACGCGCTCACCAATGTGTTCAGTATCTCCATATGATCTTTAGCTACTTCAACGCTAACTTTGGAGAAGCTTGACGTGTCAAGCCCTACTGTATTTGAATTTGATGGCTGACCAGCAGATGATGTGCTTCCATAACAAGCTTGTTGTTGAACGGGAAGTGGATTCCCATACAAATCAGTTGCTACCATAGATGGCCGATAGCTTTGCTGTTGTGGAGCTGGTTGTAGTGGATTTCCATACAAGTCTGTGGTTGGAGCTGGCTTTACAGGAACTTGTATCGGATTGCCATATAAATATGTGCTTGTGACAAACGCCGTTTGAATTGGAGCATGTGAAGCAGGTCTTGCAGAAGTGCTAGATGCTCCATAATACATATCAGGATTTTGTCACACTGGAACCCTTTTCGCCTTTAGGGTTTCTTCCTGATCTTTGTTCTCCAAGAGCTGAACGAAGTCATTGATGTTTGTCGTAGCCAATGTGCCATTGTATTTCAGGATTTCCAAGAAACCATTCCATTGAGGTGGTAGTGCATCGGCAAACTTTGTGACAACCTCTGTTGGAGTTGTTACTACCCCATAATTACTCAATTCAGTCAGCAAGTGATAAAATCGACTTGTCATATCTCCCAAAGATTCTTTTTCCATACATGTGAAGCCATCAAACTCTTTCTTGAGTAAATCATGTCGCAATTGGCGTGACTTTTCATTTCTTAGACCTCTTGTCTTCAATGCATCCCATAATCGCTTTGATGTCTTGAAGATGACAAACTGATGATATATATCCTTCCTCAACGCCTGAGTCAGAATAGCATATGCTTTCTTTTCTAAATCAAATGCCTTTTTCTCGTCTTCCGTAAGATCTGCAAATGTCGCGGCAGTTGAAGCGGCAACCTCAAGAGCTTGATCGAATCTGTAGTAAAACATAACCACAATTCCGTGTTTTGCCCAAGGACATAAGTATGGAATCTATCTACCCATCCAGGATATTCATTTATGGGCATCAGTTTCGGTGGGTGATTTAGACTTTCGGTCTCGCTTTCGCTTAGAAGTATACTTTGAATACTTTGAGTTTGATTTGAAACAAACGCCCATTGACCTGTCGAAATTGGATTCGCTTGCGAAGATGCGGGTGCGGGAGATTCGGCCCCTGATGGCGACAAACCCGTGCTTCTATACTTGCTTTCCGTATTAGATGCAGGTGCGGGAGATTCGGCCCATGATGGCGATAGACCCGTGCTTCTATATTTGCTCTCCGTATTTGACGGAATACCCCACCAGTCTGGATTCATTTTAAATATGTAAAATTGAATACCTGCTCAAAACACTCAAATCAAGCAGTTAAGATAATTTTTCAAGACTTCTGTTAAAAAGATCACAAGTGTAAGTGACGAAGTATATGATGTTCGTCGAAGACACCAAACGACGAAGATTAGGGGTTCGTCTCAAGTAAATTTGACGAAGTTTAAGAACTTTGTCGATAACACCTTTGACGAAGTCTTTATTGTTTGTTCAATACAAATGACGAAGGTTAACAGGTTCGTCACAAACAACTATGACGAAATCTTGAAAGTTCGTCAGAAGTGCCAATGACAAAGTTTGAAGTGTTTGTCGCTGGGAAGTATGACGAAGGTTGGAGGATTCGTCGCTGAACCTTCGTTGACAAATGTGACCAGACAGAAAGATATTTCAAAATCAAATCTTCTGACACAAAAGTTTCCTTTTGGCAATTAAGTCAAGTACACTCTACCTTCAGAACCTGCTTTTCAAATATTCATCATATCAATGTACACAATATTCAACTTAATCTATTTTAATCACAAACACTTCACCGATTTACCAAACAAAGATCAAACACATATATATTTGAAGAACACTTTTAACAAAACGATGAACATGATGAATATCCTGGTGAAGCCGATGAGTTTTCCGGTGCCGAAAAGTTTCCGAACAACAATTCTTGCACAAAAGTTTACTCAAAACCAAATTTTAGCATGGATACATGAAATATAACAAGGTTTTGTAAAAACTAATAGCAAAACAAAGAGATTTTCAAGATTTTAACAACAGTTTTTCTAGAAAAGTATGATCCTTACACTCAAAACACAAGAAAAACTCTTAAAAATCCTTAAAATCACAAGAAAACAACTTGGTTTTAATAAGGAATCGAGCCAATGCTCTGATACCAATTGTAGGTTCACCCGGAGGATCAAGTTAAACCTCTATTCCCTGTTTTCCGATGAACCCGAGAGTGCAGAATCCAAGCGGGTAAGTTAAACCAAGTTAGAACACGAAAACGACAAACACGGTTCAACGATTAACACTCAAATGTATTAATACGTATGACGGTTACAAAGCAATGTTTACAAGATCTCCTTATAAACTCTCAGTGGGTGTGTGTTTTATAGTGTGTTCTCTCTCAAATCTATTCAGACTTGTCTGTTGGTTTCTGTCTAGTGTCTGTCTTATATATGTGAATGTTTAGCGAAACTTGTAAGTGACGAAGCTTAGGCGACGAACCTTCAAGAGTGACGAAGGTTGGGAACTTCGTCACTCACAAATCATGACAAACCTTGAGGCTTCATCAACATGGACACTTCGTTGCATGTGAAGTCTTCGTCATACACACTTCATTGAAACTTCGTCATATGCATGTTCCAAATGAAACTTCGTCATATGCATGGAAACATATTAATAAGACAATTTTCTTATAATATGATATATACATAGTATGACAAGTTTGACTAAATTGTTGAATTCACGTGGAATTGAAACCATGCATAGATAAGTCATATTATGACATCATCATGACATCATGATGATGTCATGGTGATGTGTCAGCGGGAAATGGTTCGCGGCGCTTCGTGCTTTGCGTGTCGAACTCTGGGGCGCACGACGGAGGAATGTCGTGACATCGGGCTTGAGCCGAACCTAACCGAGTCGAACCGAATCGAGTCGAACCAAACCGAGTTGAACCGAACCGAGTCGAACCAAACCGAGTCGCGTCCACATAAAGTGTACCAACAATATCAAAACACAAGAATGACTTGACTCAACTAGACTCTAACTGAACATACTAATATTGACTCGACTCACTCGACACACCAAACCACAAAAAGACTCAACCAGGACTGAATTGACAAAGCTGACCCGACACCAAAAACGACTCGAACTACTCAACCTGTTAACTTCAACCCGGCTTCTGATGGACTCACATAAAACCACGAAACAACTCAAACAAACTCGACTCGACAACTCTTCAGGACTGATTCGAACCTGACCAGACATCACTGAACATGAAATCGACTCAAACCAAGACTCGACTCGACTGATGTTACAAAGCGGACTCGAATCTGATAAATGTGGCCTCACACACCAACAAAGTTCTGACTCGAACCAAACTCAACTACAAAGGGACCTGCGATATGACTCTACTGAACCAACCAATACCACGGACTTGACTGACACAACTGATTCGACAACCTAAAGACCAAAACAAGACTCTATAATAGAAGAGAGCCAAGAGACGTACCTGAATCAGTGAAATTGCAAGAAAAAAGAATGATTTTTTTTTCGTTAGTGGAAGGTCTCGATTCGAGTAGATGTGGCGGATGGATGTTGGAAATTGTATGTGGGTTTTTGTCGGGGTGGAGTTTCGGTTACGTGGGTGGGAAGAGGGGTGAAAATGGTGGACAAATGGTTAAGATATGGTGGGTTTAGGGTGGGTGAAGGGTTATCGGTGGTAGAGAGGAAGAAGAAAGGGTTTTAGGGTGTTTGGGGATAGCTGGTGATTGAAACAATTTTTAATTCGAAATTCATAACGTCGCGTCGCGCCAAGACATAAAGGGTAAGCCGTGGCGTAGCGCCATGGCGGGGTTCAGGTGAAAAGGTTCAACAGTTGGGGTTCAAAATGGTTTTTTGTTGACCTTGGTGGTGGCGCTGCGCCACCAGGTAAGCACTTAATGGTGGCGCGATGCGACGGCCATTTTTCAACAGAAGGTTTCGTGAATTTTTGAGTTTTTTGCCTCAAAAAATTTTCTAACTCTTACCAAACCTTCCCCAAACCATCCCAATTTTTTTCTAAGTATGGGACTTACCTGGAATGTCGTTTTCCTTGCAAATTCAGCTTTTCAAGGGTATGTTTCCTGCAAAATTACTCAAACACACAAAACACAAACACGAAAAACTACGAGAAATACCACAAATTACGAACTTACAAATGGTAAAACTCTACAAACGAAGCTCTTCTCAACTCATTGTTCGGTGAAGGTGGGTGGGTCCTCTAGAGGAATTTCTTCCTCCTCGGTAGTGTCAATGGGACCTCCCAAGTAATGCTTCAATCGATGACCATTAACCTTCCACACACCTTTATCGACTTCGTCATACAACTCGATGGTAGCGTATGGAAACACCTACTTTACCACATACGGTCCAGTCCATCTCGATTTCAACTTCCCCGCTATCTATTTCAATCTTGAATTGAATAAGAGCACTCTATCACCTACCTGAAACTCCTTCAATCCTCGCAACCTCCTATCATGCAACGCCTTAGTCTTCTCCTTGATACTCCATGATCGTTCATAGGCGGCATCCCTTAGAGCCTCTAATTCATGGATTTGGAAGAACCTCCTTCTTGCGGCTTCAGTAAGGTCGAGGTTAACGGTTTTCAATGCCCACAAAGCTCTATGTTCTAACTCCACCAGAAGATGGCACGCTTTGCCATACACAATCATGAAGGGCGTGGTTCCTAACGGTGTTTTATAGGCGGTGCGGAATGCCCATAATGCGTCGTCGAGCTTTTCCGACCAATCCTTTCTACTTTTTCCTACCGTTTTCTCTAGGATTCTCTTCACCCCTCGGTTTGCATTCTCTACTTGGCCACTAGTTTGTGGGTCGTATGCTGTCGAAAGATGGTAAGTGACACCGTAACGCGCAAGTGCCTTTTTTATGGCAGAATTGCAAAAGTGTGTACCACCATCACTTATGATAGCTTTAGGAACTCCGAAACGTGTGAATAACTTGTTAAGAAATCTCACCACCACTCGGGCATCATTAGTGGGCAAAGCTTGAGCTTCCACCCACTTTGAGACATAGTCAATGGCCACAAGGATGTACCTATTCCCACTCGATGAGGGGAAAGGTCCCATGAAATCAATGCCCCAAACGTCAAAGATTTCAAGTACTTGGATGGGATTTTGGGGCATTTCATCCTTGGATGAGATGTTGCCGGTACGTTGGCAACGGTCACATGTTCTAACAAACTCTATGGCATATTTAACTACCGTTGGCCAATAGAAGCCACTATCAAAAACCTTTTGTGCGGTTACATTTGGCCCGTGATGGCCTCCCGTTAAACCCTCATGCACATGTCTAAGGATGTCTATCACATCCTCTTTTGAAACACACCTCCTAAGCACTCTATCTCCACCTATCCTAAAAAGGTAAGGGTCATCCCAAATGTACTTCCTAGCATCCCTAAGAAGCTTTTTCTTTTGTTGGTAGGACATACCCCTCACAATATCGCCTGTTGCTAAATAATTTGCCAAATCAGAAAACCATGGCAAACCCTCTACCTCGGCACTAACAAAGTCCATGGTTTCATGAGGAAAAGTGTCTCCTATTCAATCCTTACGAACCTCCTCTCTCTTAGGATCCTCTAAGCGTGACAAATGGTCGGCGGCCATGTTTTCCGCTCCCTTTTTATCCTTAATTTCGATATCAAACTCGGAGAGGAAAAGAATCCATCTAATGAGGCGTGGCTTCGCGTCTTTCTTTTGGAAAAGAAAGCGTAAAGCGGCGTGGTCGGTGAACACGGTGGTTTTAGAAAAAACGAGATATGAGAGAAACTTATCAAACGCAAACACTTGCATAATCACTTGCATCGCACATGAGCTCGAAAGGCAAGCTCCAATCAGGCGAAACAAGGATAGGGGCACTAATGAGTTTCTCCTTTAAAAAATCAAAAGCCTTGCTGCACTCTTCGTCGAAGACGAAAGGTACATCTTTCTCTAAAAGTCGGGTCATGGGGCGCGTAATCTTAGAAAAATCCTTAATGAAACGCCTATAAAAGCCCGCATGCCCTAGGAAGCTACGAACAGACTTGACACTAGTAGGTGGAGGCAATCTACTTATGGTATCTATCTTGGCCCTATCCACCTCTATCCCCTCTCTAGACACCTTGTGACCTAGGACTATCCCCTCCGTCACCATAAAGTGACATTTCTCCCAATTCAACCTAAGGTTTGTCTCTATACATCTCTTAAGCATCCTATCAAGATTGAGAAGACATTGATCGAAAGTGGTGCCATAAATCGAGAAGTCATCCATGAAATCCTCCATAGAGGTCTCAAGCATGTCTTGGAATATAGCAACCATGCATCTTTGGAAAGTAGCTAGAGCGTTCAATAACCCGAAAGGCATGCGGCGATACGCATAAGTGCCGTAAGGGCATGTGAACGTCGTTTTATCTTGATCCTCCGGGGCGATTGGGATCTGAAAATAACCCGAAAATCCATCGAGAAAACAATAGAATTGTTGACCCGCTAGACGCTCCAACATTTGGTCAATGAATGGTAAGGGGAAATGGTCTTTCCAGGTGGCGTCATTCAACTTTCGGTAGTCGATGCACACACGCCAACCGGTAACGGTACGAGAAGGGATTAATTCGTTCTTTTCGTTCATGATCACCATCATCCCACCTTTCTTTGGGATGACTTGGGTCGGGCTAACCCATGGTGAATCGGAAATAGGGTATATCACCCCGGCATCTAACAAGTTGAGCACTTCCTTCTTAACAACCTCTTGCATGTTCGGATTTAGGCGCCGTTGAGGTTGCACCACATGCTTATAATCATCTTCCATGAGTATCCGGTGGGTACAATAGGCGGGGCTTATGCCCTTGATATCCGAAAGTCGCCATGCAATGTCTCTTCTACTTCCTCACTCCCACTCACAACCTCCTCTACCTTCTCAACTACCTCATCTATCTTACCCTCAACTAAATCGGCTCTACTAATATAGTCAAAGCAATGGTCGACACATGATAGGAAAGATTCTATGAAATAGACCGAATGACAAGGACTACTAAGATCATCGGAACCACTAGGGTGTTCCATGGAGCGTGCTATCTCGAAAGTAACTCTCTCCTCACCGACTTGGAGTGTGATTTTGCCGTCAAAGACATCGATGATAGCCTTGGCAGTACATAAGAATGGGCGTCCTAGAATGATAGGAACCTTATCATCGGCTTCTATATCGAGAACGACAAAGTCTACGGGAAAGACGAATTTATCCACTTTAACTAGAAGATTTTCGATTATGCCACGTGGATACTTCACTGATCTATCGGCTAGAGACAAAGACATACGTGTAGGGGATAACTCTCCTAGGCCTAACCTCTCATACATGGAATATGGCATGAGGTTTATACTCGCTCCTAAATCGGCTAGGGCCCTACACTCGGTATCACTCCCAAACAAGCATGGAATGGTAAAAAGTCCCGGATCCGTAAATTTTTCCGGGACCTTGTTCAAGACTTCGGCGGAGCACCCTCCACTAAGGGGAATGTTAGAAACCTCTCCTAACCTATCCTTACGTTTTAGAAGGTCCTTTAAAAATTTTGCATATTTAGGCATCGATTGAAGGGCTTCTATGAAAGGAAGGTTAATTCTAAGTTGCTTAAAGATTTCTAAAAATTTCCCGTACTCTTAAGAATAAGTTTGATTTTTTAGACGGGAAGGAAATGGAGCACGGGAAAGATCAACGGTGGGTGATGGAACAACTTGTATGGGCCTTTTTCCTATACTTTTCTCACTTAAAGGCCCCCCGGTGTGTGCAGTACTTGCTGGGATGAACCTAGGTTGCACTTTACCGGGTGCCTCCATTTCAATCTCTTCATCTACTAGGTCCTCATCTTCTTCCTCAACATGCTCGGGTCTCACTACCTCTCCTATGGTCCTACCACTACGGGTCGAAATTGCCTTCAAAGTGCCCGATGGGTTGGGCTTTGTATTTCCCGAAAATTGACCTGGGGTCGTTCTTGCAACTGGCGTGCAATATCCCCAACTTGCCTTTGAAGGTCTAAGAAATTTGAATGGTTATTCTTTAAGAATGTAGCGTGTTCATCTAAGGTACGTTGGGTAGCCTGATCCTTAACCACTAGCTGGGTAAGAAGGTCCTCTATCCTAGATAGACTACTATTTGACCCCTCATTCCTAGGTTGAACCTCTTGGTTTGACCCCTCACCTCTAAACTGTGCACCTGAACTTGAACTAGCAAATTGACCTATTTGACCCGAACCCCCACTAGAATAAAAACTTGGCCCCCTGCTTTGATATTGACCTGATGGAAAACCAGGGGGGTTACCTGAAGAGCGATAATTATTAGCACGCCAATTAGAGTTACTATTGCTGAATGGGTTAGTTGGATCCCTTTTTTGACCTGCTATGTACTCTACCTGTTCTAGGGTGAGTGTTGGGCAATCTACAATGTCATGTCCACCTCTACAAACTTCGCACCTATCGACTTTCTTCTTAATTTCTAGCAACTCTTTGGTGATATAGTCAAGTTGAGATGCTACCTTTGAGTCCGAGACGACTTGGTTTACTCCTTGAGAAGATGAGGAAGTAGTCACAGGATTGGAATTCCTGCTGGTAGCACTGTGATCTATATCAGCATGAGTGAAGCTCTCAAAGAGATCATTGCAGTCGGCCACAGTTTTCTTTCCCATTAGATAGCCTCATGCAGATGTGTTGAATTGGGCCTTATACTCAGGGGAGAGACCATTGTAAAATTTTTATACTAAAGCCCAATCCGAAAGCCCATGTTGGGAACAGCAAGAGGGTAAAGTTTGAAACCTCTCCCAAGCTAAGTGATATGGCTCGTCAGGCTCCATTCTGAATGAATGGATCTGATCTCGAAGGCGAGAGGCCTTCGCATGTGGGAAATACTTAGCAAGGAAGGCATCTCGAAGTCCAGCCCAAGTAGTATAAGTACCTGCTTGCTGCGAATTGAGCCATGTGGCTGCGCGGCCAGCAAGCGAAAAAGGGAAGACTTGGAAATAGCGGGCATCAAGATTAACACCTTTGATGCTGAAGATGCTACACAGACGGGTGAGACGGTTGATATGTGCAGGCGCATCCTCATCATCACAACCATGGAACTGACAAGAGTTGTTAATGGCGGTCATGATGTATGAGGGAATTTGGCAGGACTTGTCATTGGTGATTTCAGGGATGGTGATGGGTGAATTTGCGGTAAAACCCACGGTGGAGCATTGGTGGACTATTTGGTTTTCGGCCATTTGGTGAACTGGTGGTGGACTAGTTGGACGGGATTGTGGTGGGGTGTTGTGGGGTGACGACTTCGGGGTGAAGTCAAAGTTCGGTGGTTTAGATTGTAGTGTAGAGTCAGAAGTGGCTGTAGGTGAAGTTGAGGATTTTCTAACCTGTAAACTGGGTGTGGAGAAGGAAGACTTGTCGATTAGCGGCTTCACGGGTCCCTGAGAACGTGTGTGGGGCATGAACTGCAAAACCGAGAACAAACAAGTATGACGACTCCAACACAAGACTCTAAAAATAAAAAGACACTAAAATTACTTGGACTCCTACGACTCAAAAACACACAGAAAGCACGTATAGATATCAGTTGAAATCCAAACAAAGTAATTAACGCAATTGCCAAGAATCCCCGGCAGCGGCGCCAAAAACTTGATGTGCAATAAGTAGTTCAAATAAATAAACTAAAATAAACCTAAATTTAGACTCAAGTAATAATAATCTAGACTCTCTAACTTGACTAAACTACTCACCGGCAAGTGAACCGGTCGACTCTAGCAAAGAAAAGCAAGTCCGGATGTCGAACCCATAAGGACTCTAATTAATTACGTTAACGACTGTATTTAGACTTGACACTGACATGACTTAACTATTGTTATGTTTTAGGGGGGGGGGGATTCTTTGCTAGACTATGACACGAACGAGAACTAGGGTTTAATTCAAATGAGATTAACGACTACCTAGGCTTGAATCCAGTTTAACTAGGAATGGAATTCTAACGGTACTATTGTGGTATGGAATCGGGATCGTGAAGTACTAAACCCTAAGGTATTTCAAACTAAGACTTCCCGACCCTTCTCAGGAAGAAACATAGGAAACCCTACAAGGCTATTGTGAACACCGATTGTTAGACTTCCTCTCAGTCCTCTAACGACTCTAAAAGTGCCCTAGTATGACTATCTACCTCTCAGCGCGACAGTCTAAGGCAATCCTAGATTCCAACTTGGTTTAATAGACACAGGTGCAATTAGGGAACTAAGACCGACTTCTCTCAAAACCTATCTTAGCTATATATTACACAGAGACCTACTAACTAAATCGAGCCTCTCAGCGACAAGTTAAGCAGAATACTTAGTTCTAATTGAATTTTAATTACTGTTTCTAAGGCTATCGGCCGATTTACCCAAAGATCACCCGAACCCGTAAAGATGCGAATAATCAACACAAATTCATTATGTGAAAGACATCCACAAAAATTTATGTCAAACAACAAATAATCAACAATCAAAATTAAATACGCACACGCACCAAATCAGATGTTCTAGAATTATTTACTTTCAAAGATCAATCCATAACCAAACAATAGAAAACCATTAAAAATCCAAACTTTATTAAACTATCATCTAACCTAGGTAGTAACAAAGGTTTTAGCCTGAAAAATAGTATTTAAAATCAAAACACGAGTTTCAAAACAAGAATTCATAATCGAAGTATCGAAACAAGAAAATAACGAAAACCGGGAGATAAGACCCGAACAATCTTCTTTCCTACGTTCCGTGCTTCAACCGGATGATTCCCGCAAGCCAAAATACTCCGAAAACCGTAAAATCAGCTCTGAAAATCGCCTAGGGTTTCTTGAGTTCGTAACTTATCCTTAATGATGATTATCTTGGAAATTATATTCCAAAACCCTAATTTTTACGAAGTTTGACCGTTAGACATACCCGTCGCGTCACGCGACGGGTGAAGATAATCCTGGTGGCGCGACACAACCATGTAAAATCCCATAATTTCTTGTTTAATGGCTGGCACTGCGCGACTGATATCTAGTTTAGCCGTGGCGCGACGCCACGGCACTTTTTCCACAGAAAGATGCTTAAAAATCCCAGCTTTAACTTCTCAAAAACTTCAAAAATAATTCTAACTCTTTTAAGCTTGTTCCGGAACTTGGTGTTTCAACATTGTAGCTCGTTTTCACTCCATTTTCATCAACTTTTAGTACCAAGACCTGGAAAAACGCAATTCGATCAATAGCACGTAATTCTAACTAAAACGAAACTAAAAAGTAACGGAAACTATACAAACTATACACGAATAAAGGATGTATTTTGCAATACATCAGTACTTCTTCATCTGTGCAACAGTCCGTTCAACAGCAAGAGCCTATTCAAGAAGCATATATGAATCCGAACCTTGGAATCACGGCCGATGAAGCTGCTACCTTCATATCGTCTCCTCCAAGATCATCTGAACCAACTCCTATGGTTACTTCAGCTGCTGAAACTCCAACGGTTACACCACAAGAACCTGCACGCTCAATAGCAACCACTATCCAAGCAACTACTTCTCAGTCGAGCTCAGAACGCAGACAAAGGAGATTTTCTGAAATGCAGCAAGATGAAAAGGTAGATTTCTTGTTTACTCAATTACATGCTGCTGCAGGTCAAATTGATAGGCAATCGACGGTGATCAATGTCACAAGAAACGACGTGATCAAGCAACGGTTGGAGATAAATACGTTGAATTCCACTGTCGAGCGTCAACAAGCTGAGATTACACGCCAACAAGCAGAGATTGAACAACTGAAGGCTGAAAATGCACGCTTGAAAGCTGCTGATGACGAAAGAGAATGCCAATTACAGCAAATGAGAGCTGCAGATAATGCTCGTGGTATTGATATGAACCGTTTGAAAGAAAGAAGCACTGATGTTCAAAAGTTGGCCGAATCTCTTAAAACAAAGCATAATGATATGAGAGAGTGGTACAACTCTCGCAATACCAAGATAATAGATGGGGTCAAGCAGATCACTGATGGTTTCGAGTTTGTCAGAAAGCGTGTTAACATTTTGTGGGGTGACCGATGCAAACAACAGGAAGCCTTGAAGAAACGGGATCATGATTCTGAAGATCCAGGTAACCCAGACCCTTCTGCAACATCTGAACAGCCTCCAGCCACTGCACCTACTCAGCTCTTAGTGTACAAGCGTCAGAAGAATACAACTACACAAGGAACCTCCGGTGAGGTTCAAGAAGAACTACCACAGCTAGAGAGCAGCCAGTATGTTGAAAGCTCCTCAGCTGGTAAGGATCTGATTGTTGAATCTGCTGATCTTGCTCAGAAGAGAGTACATCCAGTGACTGGTGAAGAACTGGAAGAGGGAGAGTTAATTGCTGATTTCACAGATGAACAAATTGTAGCTTTGAATGAAATGAAAGCAATCGATGATGCTGCTATTAACAATATTCCAAGTGAACCCGAGTCGGCAGACATAGAAAATCTTGAAGAAATCGTATTTGAAGGCGAAACGAGATCGACTTATGTGCGAGACGACGGAACAGAGTTCACTCCCTTTAATGAAGATTGGTTGAAAGAAAATGTGGACGTCATCGACGAACACTTGAAAAATCGTGATGCTACAGATAATGCGCCTGATGCGTTCACGGAATGGAGGAAATAGTTCATGTCCAAAGTTTCAAAGCCTATGCTAGCTGAAACTCAAGTCGATTACCTGAAATACGAGAAAGAGAACTTGCACGGGAAGATTCTTTGCTGGATGTTTGTCAAAGAAATCCACTGCATGGCCATCAAACGTGAACAAGGGTGGATGTAAAGAGGAACAAGGGGTAGCCTCCGCTACCGCTTGGTCGGAAAATTTTTGACGTTTTTAGTGTAAATTTTGGAAAAATTTGACGTTTTTCGATTTCGTTACCGCCTATTTATAAAACGTTACCGCTTGGTCGGAATCCTAGATCCGCCACTGAACGTGAATACGGTATTCAGTATTTCAGATCGCTGCTGAGCATTTTGTCCTTACCGTTTTATGACGTTGCAGCCTTAACCAAGCTAGAGTTGATTAATCGCTCAAACTTTGAAGGAGCAACATTGTTTGCTCGCAAGATAAAGATGAACAAGAGGACATGCTGGAAAGAAGAGTTGTACAAGTCTCTGTTTCCAATCTATCAGCAGATAAGGTTCACCTTAGATCCATCGACCAACACGGCGCGATACAAGCTTATTTATCAGCCGGCGAAGATTATGGACAAGATTCCTTTGATGTCGATGAAGCAGAACTTTCTGGAAAACATGGCTTTATGGTGTTATGACTCGGATACGCACGAGGCCGTTATTGTGTTTAAGGACGATCGAGAAAACTTCCGCATGCTCGAACCGATGTGGATAGTGAATATGTCTGCAGCCGACATCAACAAGTTGTTCCGACATGATATATTTTACGAGGACAAGGACGCGCATCAAGCGTTACGCTTTCAGCGCGTCGCTTGCTTTTGTTATTATCGTGGGATCCACGCTGGCAGTTCCTGGTCCGAGAAACACTGAAGATTGAAGAATGAAGACCGAAGACCAAGTAACAGACAAGGGGGAGTTTGTTGGTGCATATTTTGGTGTCTGTAACTTGCTCTTAATTAGTGTTGTTATATTACGGTCTTTTGTTTATCGAGTCTGTATGTTCCGTCGGTCGACCAAGTCGGATATCTTCCTATCTAACTTTGGTATGACAGTTGTCTCTTTGTTTGTGTAAGTCTAAACTAATGCATGTTGCATTTGGTTGGTAGTTTATGTTTGTGTGTGTGTTTATTACAAGTTTTGCTGCAAACTGTTTGATAGTTTGCAGCTGTTCTATTTTGCAGCCTCACGACGAAAAACATATTTCTTCATACATGTGTGTGACGAAGAACCCCTTTCTTCGTCACACTATATTTCGTCGCAACAGTGACGAAGAACCTGGCTATTCGTCGACCAAGGTTCTTCGTCAGCCCCTTTATGTTCTTCGTCATGATTGGGCTGGGCTGCACTATATAAACCACACTTGGTCTTCTGTGTGAAACCAATGAGAGCATAACCTACTGTGAGTTTATCTTCAAGCATTGTGTGTATATGTTTGATGTTGTTCTCATCTGTTTAATCAATAGACTGTGAATCTTTGGTTACTTTGTGTCTTGCTATTCTGTGTATGCTTTGCATCTTCACGGGGATTCCGCACTTGTGATTGTGTTTGTTATAAACAGGGATTAGGTTTCGTGATCGATCCTCCGAAAAACGGACCTACAACCACCGGTACCGGTATTTAAAGGTAAAAATCGGTACCGATACCGTACTAAACCAACAGTACATGTACCGAAATCTTCAAAAAGTGGGTGCTGAATCGTAACGAAAAATAATTCGATATGAAAAATTTGGTACCGGTACCCAGTATTCAAAGCTCATGCTAGTGAAGACCAATCAAACAGTTTTACCCACAAAATCATTCTTCACACTATTACTAAATCATAATCCACAAGAGTCTTTACAATCTCACAAAGTTCTAATCTTCTTAACATTATTCATGTAGATTCTATAGTGTGTTTTTGCAAGAACATCATGGAGTTAAATACATATTTGAAGCAACTTATAGACAAACAGTTGAATAAAGCATCAAACCAAGAATACATCTTTCAAGAATTCATAATTCATTCAATCGAACAATCATTCACATAATCGTACTAACCTGAAAATGTTTAAGAAGAAGGAGTGCGCGAGATGAACAAGAATTTCCAAAAGAAGAAGCTTGATGATGAGATAAAGAATGTTTGCTGCTTTTTAGGAATATTTCTAAATGAGGAGAGTGAGAAAGGAGGCGGCTGCAATAAGGAATCCTTTAGGGAAAGGTTTTAGGGTTTAGGACAATGTGCACATTTATACGGGTGCTGAAGATGCCGCACACTCAGCTGGTGGGATCCAGCTGTCTTTTGTTCCGCACACATGTTTTCAATTTAAGTGTGCGACCAGGTTGGTTAGCTGGGAAGGTGTGCGGTATACAATGCAGCCCAATGCAATTAGCTGGCAGACCCTAATTTCTCAACGTTCATTTTCGCAGTTTTATATCTCGCGTATGCTAACCTCCAACACAGCATCATCGTCACTGCCTTTCAGAATCTTGTATAGGTACATGTATGACAGGAAAATTGAAGATATTCTAGACCGATTTCGTCCTGAAAGTTACAGTTCATCTGTCCTTTATCTGTCAAGGGACCAGCATTTGGATATCAAGTTTAAAGTTTTAGCTATGAGTAATGGTTTGATGCTATGTTGGTCCTTCTCAAATCGGGTTGACCATGTTTGTGATCCAGTGAGTAGGCAGTGGGTTACCTTAGGTAGAAAAAAAGTTTATAAATACGGATCACCATCCCCAAGTTTTAATTGGGAATGTTTTGTGAGTAGGGTAAATGAAGATAATGTTGTTACGAACTATACTGTTGTAAGACTAGAAAAACTCAACTCACCCTCAAATTATCTCAGCTTAGATATGTATTCGTCTGAAACCGGGGAATGGGTTGATTATAGGTTGCCATGTCCAAATCCAATTGCATTCCCAAAGCACGGTGCAGGTCCTATAAGCTTTAATGGGATTCTTCACTGGTTTATTTATGATCATGGTATGGTTGCATTTGATCCTTATAAGGATCCCAAATCTTGCCGAATTATCCCGTTTCCAGCGGACAGGGATGCTCAAAGTGAGGTCACTAATGATGGGCTTTATCGATTATGTGATGGGTGTCAAGGAAAGCTTCGTTTTTTTCAAGTGGCGCCTGATACAACTTCATTTTACTGTTTTAGTATGTGGAATTTGAAAGATTATGATAAAGGAGAATGGTGTTCTGAGTTTAAGGTGACCCATAGTGATCTCTCGTCTTCTGATCCTGAATTGAAGAGTTGGTTAATGAAAGCTACATTTCTCCCCTTATCTTTCCATCCATTTGATCTGGACATTGTTTATATGAGGTGTGTGGAGCTTGCTTGCGTGGTATCATATAGTATGCATAATAGAAAGCTAGAGGTTGCTTGTAAACCTACTGGTGTTGATGCATTGTCATGGCGTGTGGTGGTGCCATTTATGATTCCAAGATGGCCAACACCAGTTCCTACTTCTCCTGTTCCATAGAAGATGGTTATGCCAGAAGTTATTCCTAATTTATGAATTCGTTAATGGGTGAGTTTCTCTTTTTGAATATGTTAGTTATGTTATCGATCTTGGCGGTAAGGTCCGACTCTAAGCCAGTCAATACATTTTTATTTTACTGAGACGTATTGATCAATCTTAAGACAATATATATTTATTTACCTTCAGTTGTAGCATGTTTATTTTCGGAATGTAACTAGATTAACTCATTTATTGTTATATCACTTCACTTGGAATGTCAGTGGATTTTAAATTGGTTATTCTATGTTAGTTCAGTTATTATGATCGACGACAATTAATTACTTTTATACTTGCTATCGCTACATCTGCCACCATTTTTGTTGTTACATTGCGTGGTTACTTTTATATTATAAGCTCATGTACCCCTTAGTTTACTTTTATACTATATCAATAATCTCCCTAGATGGTTATGTGTATTATATTGTGTATTTTTGCATCATATGCTCTGTGCTTTTTATTCGTATCATGTTATGACTCCCAATGATTAGATTATGATATATATCATGATGTCTTGTTACTTTTCTCCAACGATTTTGATTATGATGTCTCAATCTCAGATTTCTGACTCTGACTTGAAATCAAACTAAAATACCATTTTATTGTTATAAGAAGTTTGATTATATACATCTTCATCTTGGACGTACTAGATTGCACCATCTATTTGGAAATGCTAGTTTTTTAACAGAATTTGATATAAAGTTAAGTTAACTTGATCTCCACCTAACATGTGGGATTTCTTTTGTCTACTTTTCACACTCTTTCGTAGTTTACAGTAAACTAAACTTGTCATATTTTCATTAAAACTAAGATTTTATATCTTATGTAAACTTAATTGTATCTGTTTTCGTTTCACATAGATTTTGAATATTTATGTGCTACTTTAATTTATTTTTCAAGTCAGCTTATGATTTCTTTTACAAGAACTTAATGTTATCTGTTTTCGTTTCACATAGATTTTGAATATTTCCTTTCACATAATTCCGTTGCATTATCTCATATCCGCTGAATATTATTTTGATTATCTGATCATTAATTAGGCAATTGGCTAGGCCGTTTAGTTCTCTGGGCTGACAATGATGAGTGTATATCACAAAGTTTGAAGATCCACACAACAAGTAAATATATATCTTCTTATAAGCTATAGATGTATAGCATTATTACTTGAAAAGTTAATGAACTTATGTAGCTATTATTATTTATTAGCCATCAATTTCTGTAACTATCACATGCGAAAAGTATAGGTCCACCCGGAGGATCGAGTCAACCTCTATTCCTGTTTTCCGACAAACCCGAGAGTGCGGAATCCAAACGGGTAAGTTAAACCAAGTTACGAACATGTAAGACACAAAATTCAACGATTAACACTCAATGTATTAATGCTATGAAACGGTTACAATGCGGTGTTTACAAATGGTCTCTGTAAACTCTCAGTGTGTGTGTGTGTGTTACAGTGTGTTCGCTCTCAAATCTATTCAGACTTGTACTTTGTTATGTCTGTTTGCTGTGTTTATATACTAACATCATTGAGGAAATCAAGTTGTTCGACGAACACCCCTCGGCGAACATGGATCATCACGACGAAATCCTGTGCATCACGACGAAATCCTTTAGATTTCGTCACATTTGGTCTTCGTCGCACAGGAGGTGTCTTCGTCATATGTGTTTAGGCCTGGGGCTTGGGCTTCGACATGATGGGCCAAACAACATATAAAACACAGAACTATAACAATATGCATACCGCACACACGCAGTAGCATTTACATCGTTCGATACAAAGTAAATAACATACCGAGTCAAGACAGAAGGATGTCTTGACTACGGCCTTCACTTCGTAGCCGAGTCGAACCGAGCCGAGCCGTATCCACATAATATGTATCAACAAACTCCCCCTTGGATGCTGCTCGCGAGGTTCGTAATCCCGTTCTCCATCTCTTGATGGTTCTTTTTCTCGGAAAGGATCTTCAAAGTCTTCACATGTTGTAAGTAGAAAGTGTATTAACAAACTCCCGCTTTCATTTAGGAAGTGTATCAATAAACTCCCCCTTTGATTATGCTAGTGAATCTTTTGATCTTCAATACTTGAGATCCTTGTGGTGTTGATGATTGGCCAGCGGTAACTCGATCATCTTTATCATTTGAGTGCCTTCACGTCGTGTCTTCATTCCGAAGCTCATCATCTAACATATTCTCCTTGCCTTTAGCATCTGCACATGCAAGAAAGGTAAACGCGTAATGAGAACAAACGCTTGGAATATAGTTAACATTTAAAACAAATGACACACATGTGACCATGTTTTCAACTACCGTCCGACAATTTGTTTGAAAAGTTAACAGATTTTTCAATTTTGATTATTAACTTTCAAAACTTGCAAACTCTGACCATTTATGAAGATTCTGTCGTTTTGGTTTTCATCAGATTTCAGGCAGCGAAGACTTGAGTTCCAACATCGGTTAATCAAAACTAAAGCAGAAATAAAATCTTTTTGACTTTTATAAAGTTTATATTAAAACACACCTAAAATCTTTTTGGTATTTTGAATATTTTAAACTTAAAGACTGAAAGCAGTAAATAAATATATACATAGTTGCAGAAACTAAGAAAAGTAAATAAATACAAACATTCTTTTTGCGAGTTTCGAGTGTAAGAGAATCATATCAGTGTACGGTCATGCCAAAACGCTCTTGTTGTTCAATTGAACATATAGATAAACATCCTTTAACGATTATCGGTATTGTTATCCACATAAGCTCAACTTATCAGATGTAATCATGGCGAGGGGATACGTTAAGGTATGATTTATACTTACCGACCGGTGTTCATCCACATCACCACAAATTCCTGTATCAAGGTATGCACGAGAATTCATCTTACTGGTGAGTATACCATTTATCATCTGTTTTGACGTATATGAAAATGTGAGATACTCACTTATTTTGATGAAAACAAGCCCTATGTGATAGAATCACTTATTGATGAGGAACTTGATTTTCAGATGCATGAGGGCACAGGAGCAAGTCCGTGAACAGGTCAGTACTAACGTACAACAAAGAGACGAACTTGACTCCCTGATAAATGTGATATATTATCACTTATTTTTGTGGACATGTGATTGTTGATCACTTATAGAGGTCGTATGCAGTAAGTACACGTATGTATGGTATCATGGAAGATCTAGACTTCGTCTCCGTTGTTTTCGGTAAAAGAAACAACCATGATACCCAGATGATAAACAACATAAAGACCACATATCTCAGAACCTCGGCAATCTCTCAAACAAAATTTCGGTACTAAGACCATATGCCAATGAGTGGTTCCCACACAGACTTCAGTCGATTTAAGTTTATATCATCTTGCACACTTTAAGATGATTGTGAGCCTACCGATAAATCTTATATAGAGCTGCTTATCGTTTTTCATTTTTCATTTCAGTTTAAAAAGGTTTCAACAGACCACTGATGTACTATCATTTTCTCTTTTGCTTGCCAGGAAACTCATTTTTGTTTTTCTATTGTTTTTGCGTTTTTGAAATTTTTCGATATTTTTGAATTTTTCAAATTTGGATTTACTCCCCCTAAAATCAACAAACTTACAATAATTTTAAAAACACAAAGATATTTACAAAAACGATTTTCCGATGCGGATTACTCTTGCTTGACCTTAATGTCGTTTACCAATAATAAAAAGTCAAATCTTGATTTATCAAATGCTTTGGTAAAAAGGTCGGGCACGTTGGTCATCGGTATGGACTTTAACAACATCGATAAGCATTTTATCAAAGCAATCATGTATGAAGTGATACTTAATTTCGATGTGTTTGGTCCTTTAATGCTGCACAGGATTTCTAGTGATAGATAAGGCAGCAGAATTATCGACTAAAATAGGAGTAGTTAGGAATTCAAAACCGTAATCACGCATTTGCTGTTGAATCCACAGGACTTGGGAGCAACAACTTGAGGCAGCAAAGTATTCAGCTTCACAAGTTGATGTAGCGACACAAGTCTGCTTCTTGCACTGCCATGTTACGAGGCGATTTCCTAAAAACTGGCATCCAGCCGTTGTGGATTTGTCGTCGATTTTGCATCCGCCAAAGTCAGAATCACTGAAAGCGATCAAGTTAAAGTTAATATCCTTAGGATACCACAGACCGGTGTTTGGGCAACCCTTTAGATAACGAAAAATCCTTTTTACAGCCGCAAGATGTGAGGCCTTCGGGTTAACTTGATATCTGGCAAGTAGGCACGTTGGATACATTATATCTGGTCTTGATGCTGTGAGGTACATAAGGGATCCAATCATCGCGCACTAGTATGAGGAGCTAACAACTTCACCCTTTAAGTCTGGATGAATTCCGTGATTTTGCTGCAGTGGGGTACCAATGGGTAATGTGTCGGACATCTGGAATTGGTTCAGAATGTCTTGAACATACTTAGTCTGATGGATGAAAATCCCAGACTTTGTTTGTTGCACTTGCAAGCCCAAAAAGAAAGTCATCTCCCCCATAGCGCTCATCTCGAATTTATCCTGCATTACACGCTCGAAATCCCTACACATAACATTGTTAGTAGAACCAAATATAATATCATCCACATATACCTGTACCAGTAGAAGATCTCCATCTTGTTCTTTTATGAAGAGAGTGCAATCGATAAGACCTCTGCGAAATCCATTCTCCAGCAGATAATTAGATAAGGTTGCATACCAAGCTCGCGGTGCTTGATGTAGACCATAGAGAGCTTTGTTCAGCAACCAAACCCGATCGGGATGGATAGGATCTTCAAAACCTGGAGGTTGTTCAACATACACCTCTTCTTCGACTAGACCATGTAAGAATGCACTTTTGACGTCCATCTGGTAAACCTTGATTCCTTTGAATGAGGCATAAGCCAGAAAGATCCGAATTGCTTCCAGACGTGCAACAGGTGCATACACTTCGTTGTAGTCTATACCTTCAATCTGACGAAAACCTTGAACGACCAATCTTGCTTTGTTTCGAATAATGATTCCACGGTCATCCTTTTTGCATTTATACACCCAACGGGTACCAATCTTCTTATAATCAGTAGGTTTCTCTACGAGCTTCCAGCCACCAAGTTTCTGGAATTGTTGCAGTTCTTCCTGCATTGCTTCAACCCAAGAGTTATCTTTCAAAGCTTTTTCCAAGTTCTTAGCTCTTCCTATGAGACATAACACGCGAAGGACCAATCGTTTTGTTGACCAGATTCTTGAATTGCCGCATACAGGCCTGCATTGTTGTTGTTTCGCAACATGTTTCTTGTTTGAATGCCACTTTGTACATTACCGATGATGTTTTGCTGAGGATAGGTATTGTGAATTCTTGTTTCAGGGTTTTTCGGAACTAGAATGTTTGTACCCAGATTGTTGAGATTGAGATCAACAACTAATTCAATACCCGGAACTGACGAAGAGGATGATGCAGTAGCTTCAGATGTTATAGGGGCGTCCACTGGAGGTGTAGCCTCTGAAATACCATGTACTGCTGATGTAGGAACTTCTGGATCTGCATCTACAAATTCTTCATCCTCTGAAGATTCGTTCAGTTCGGTTGCATCATGAAAATCCTCATTGTCGAGGGCATTATTGTTCACTGAAGATGGTTCTTGATTGACAACAATTGGATGAACCAACGGTGAATCTGTTGCGTTGTCACTCTCGAAAAACAACCTTGCCGCAGCATTTTCTTTAACTGCTTCAACATTGATCGAATTGAAAAAGTCATCGTACTCAAACATCCATGGTTGACCTGGATTTTTGACTGGCAATGTGTGCCTTTGTACTCTGACTTCAGACCATTCCTCAACCCTTTTAGTCTCTAGATTCCAGAATCTTAAGTTCGGGGTGGCATAACCAAGAAAGTGACCTTCAATAGCTTTTACCCCAAACTTTCCATTAGGATCGATCATTGTGCAAGGAGCTCCAAACGGTTCAAGATATGACAGATCTGGTTTCCGTTTGTGAAGAAGCTCAAAGCAGGTCTTGTTGTGTCTTTTGACTGTAAGGAGTCGGTTCAATGTATAACAAGCGGAGGCCACAGCTTCACTCCAGAATGGAATGGGCAACTGCGACTCTACCAACATAGTCCTAGCAGTCTCGATCAATGTACGGTTTTTACGTTCAGCGACGCCGTTCTGTTGAGGAGTATAAGCCGCACTAAATTCATGAAGAATACCTTTTGATGTGCAAAACTCCGCCATGGCATGATTTTTAAATTCTGTACCATTGTCGCTGCGTATCCGTCTAACCTTCAACTTATACAAATTCTCAATCTGAATGATCAAGTTTTTGATAATACCAAAAGTTGCACTCTTCTGAGCCATAAACGCCACCCAAGAAAATCTTGAATAATCATCAGTTATAACTAGGCAGTATTGATCATTCCTGATGCTTTTGTGCTTGACAGGACCGAACAAATCCATGTGCAAACGTTCAAGAGGAACTGCCACCGTGTTGATTTTCTTTGTCGGATGTCGCTTCTCGGTTTGCTTTCCTTTTTGGCATGAAACACAGACGTCTTGAAGATGGAAATTTTTAAGAACACCATTCACTAATTCATTCGACACCAAATGATTCATTTTCCGTAAGTGAATGTGACCCATACGTCTGTGCCAAGAGATTGAGTCTTTTTCCGTGGCTTTGGTAATAAAACAAGTTGTTTGTGCAGTCGTTGTTATTGCTTGGCTCATATCAAGGACATATAAATCGTTTATCCTTGGAGCTGATAAGAGAATCCATTCTTTTGGAATCTTGAAGCCGGGTTTCAGCACATAACATCCATTTGCGTCAAAGTGTACTGAAAACTGTTTATCACAGATTTGTGAAACACTGAGAAAATTGTGATCAAGCTGTTGTACAAAGTTGATCTTGTCAAAACTTACAACCCCGTTGGATACCATTCCTTCTCCCGTTATATAACCACCCTTATCTCCAGCAAAGGCAACATAACCTCCTCTAATAGATTTAACGTCGTAGAGAAGCTTCATGTCGCCGGTCATGTGCCTGGATGCCCCACTATCAACAATCCAATGACTGCTGAAAGTTCCTCCTGGAACACCCTGCACACGTACTCACATGATTAGTTGGAGATGGGGACCCAAGCCTTTGTAGTCTTGGGTCTTCCATTTTCATCAACGTAAGTTACTTGAACTTCTCGATGTTGTGGAAATTGTGATGTTCCCCCTGATACAGTAACCGTTTTTGGTTTCCAGGTCTGTTTTGTTTTACCAGTTTTATTCTTTAAAATCTTAACTTCATGATTGTCTGAAGTTTTTGAATTGTCTGGTTTGACAGAAACAGATGTTTTGTTAACCACATCCGTTTTAATTGCCTTTTCAATTTTCTTGACCTGTTGGCGTTTCTGTTTCTTTTCCCTTTCTTTTACAAGACGGGGATCTAGTTTTGATGAAACAGATCGCTTTTGGTCATTTCGGTCACGGGGATCATCAACTTTGGCTTTTTGTTTTTGAAGATATGGACAATTGCGAATAATATGTCCAAATGTGCCATATGAAAAACATGATCTTCGTTCTACAAACCCCAAAGTATCATGTGATTGTCTTGATGATGATGAACTTTGTGACCGCGAGGTACTTGGTTTTGAACTGTTATGTTCATTTCTTTTAAAAATTTTCGCTTGATTAACAAAATCTAGGTTAGATTTGTTTTCAAATGTGTCAATTTTATCCGTTCCCTTTGATTTCACAAAGTTCACCTTCTTGTCCTTTTTCTGAGTCTGTTTCTTTCGACCTTGAGTCGGTGATTTACCTTTTGGTTTGGTGCGATTTTGCTGAACTTTCTCAGTTGGTAATCTTTGATTGCCATTTTGTTTGCGAATTTCAGCTCTTGGAATCGGAGGACACTGTGTTACCACAACGTGTGATCCTGTTTTTCCCAAGAACTTACTTGTTGAATCTTCAAAAATTTTACTAATTAAAGATTGATTAACATTCTTAATAGGAAAATATTTGTCATAATAGATTTTATCATCACCAACAAGTGTGTACAGCAAATTCACACTCTCAGACTCTTGTGAGGAAGTGGACGTGGACTCGGTCAGAACAGTCATAGCAGGTTTTGCGGGAGGATCACATAGAATATGATTCTCGAGAGGTATGTCCTCTTCTTTAATTACCGCATCTGACTGTGTTGATTCAGTATCATCGGATTCATCATCTGAAGAATCAGCATCCTCAATAATGACTGGAGGATCCTGATTTGTTTCAGCAGTTACAAATGTATCTGCTGACACATCCGAATCTGATGATACTTTCGGTTTGTATCCAAGTCCCGTTGTAAACTCCTCAATGTTTAAGGAAACAGATGGCTCAAAATAAGTTCTATCTTCTTCATCAGGCATGGCATCATAATTGTGTTTCACCGGAGGTGGACATTTTTTATATCCAATGCACGTGACATCCATTTTCTCCTTCTAAACATCAATGATGTGATCCAACACATAGCTAGAGTTCATATAACTTTCTAGCTTAAGATTGATCGCCTCACTTTCAGATTTTACACAAGCCATCTCTTTTTGCTTTATCTCGAGCCTATTGATGTAACAGTTAATGGTTGTTTGTTTTCTTGAAACCATTTTCGTTAGCTCGGGTTTGTTTTCTCTTAAATTTTCAATCATTGTTTTATACTCGTTTTCATGGTTTGTATAAAACACGTTGGCTTCTGTGCATTTGGCAAGATCCACGATCAACTTTTGGTTGTGGATAAATGTCACATCATACTTTGTTTGCAAAGCCTCATGTTTGCTTTGCAAATCAGACATTTTAGCATTTAAAGAAACATGTTTGTTTTGCAAGTCAGACAATTCAACATTTAAAGCATCATGTTTGCTTTGCAACTCAGACATATTAGCATCTAAATCAGCACATTTATCACTTAAGCTAGCACAATTATCACAAATAACGATAGTTGGTTCATCGACACATACCTGGCTTGATGAACTTCCGCCATTAGCCATAAAGGCTGAATGAAGAGAAGAAGAAGAAGAAGAATAAGCAGCTTGATCCACCAGAATAGATCTTCTATCATTCCTTGCTGCAGCTTCTCCTAACAATTCATCGATATCTGCATCGATTCTCCCACTAGATACATCATCAGAATAATCTTCGCCTGAGGTTGAGGTTTCCTCATCTGAACTCCTTGAATCACCAGAACTCTCTTCATCTGAAGATTCACCACCACTGGCGGAAGATTCTCCACCACTGGCGTGCTTCAAATCCTTAGCAGCTTCAGCAAAACAAGTTGCTCCTCCTTGATCACCAATGCATAATTGCATTGACCAGTCGCAACCTTCATCTATTTGCACCACAAGAGTTTGATTGGTGTTCGATGGTCCTACTTGATTGTTTGCAGGGACCAAGGTGCGATCATCATTCCTGGCTTGATTCTGATTCGCCTGGTTTCCTTGACCTCTGAAAGGATTCTGGTTCCCATGCTGAGCTGGCTTAGTGCATTCACGCTTGAAATGACCATGTTCGCCACAGTTAAAGCACTTAACAGACTGCTTGTCGAACCCATACTTGGTATCTTTCTTGCTTTCCAAGCTGGTTCGACTAGTCCATTCCATGAAGTCCTTTGCTCGCCTTACAGCACTGGCGAAAGCCCATTTGATGGCCATCATATCCATCTCTTCTTTATCGATCTGCTGATAATCTTCTTGAGTTAGATTGATGTTTCTGATCTGCCCTGCAATCAACCCACAATACGCGCTCACCAAAGTGTTCAATATCTCCATGTGATCTTTAGCTACTTCAACGCTAACTTTGGAGAAACTTGATGTGTCCTGTCGTACTGTATTAGATGGCTGACCAGCTGATGACGTGCTACCATAACAGGCTTGCTGTTGCACAGGTAGTGGATTGCCGTACAAATCTGTGGTTGGTGCAATAACCGTTGGTCTTGAGGAAGCTGGAAGTGGATTTCCATACAGATCTGTTGCTCCGGTAGATCGAACAAGTAATGGATTTCCGAACATATCAGTTGCTACGATATATCGTTGGCTTGGCTGTTGTGGAGCTGGTTGTAGTAGATTTCCATACAAGTCTGTGGTTGGAGCTGGCTTTACAGGAACTTGTATCTGATTGCCATACAAATATGTGCTTGTGACAAACGCCGTTTGAAGTGGAGCATGTTGAGCAGGTCTTGCAGAACTGCTAGAAGCTCCATAATATATATCAGGATTTTGTTGTACTGGAACCTTTTTCGCCTTTAGAGTTTCTTCCTGATCTTTATTCTCCAACATCTGAACGAAATCATTGATTGAGGTTGTAGCCAACGTGCCATTTTACTTCAAAATTTCCAAGAAACCCTTCCATTGAAATGGCAGCGCATCGGCCAACTTTGTGACAACCTCTGCAGGAGTTGTTACTACCCCATAATGATTCAACTCAGTCAATAAGTGACAAAATCGACTTGTCAAATCTCTCAACGATTCTCTTTCCATACATGTGAAACCATCAAACTCTTTCTTGAGTAAGTCATGTCGTAATTTGCGTGATGCTTCGTTTCCTTCACCTCTCGTCTTCAATGCATCGCATAACTGCTTTGTTGTCTTGAAGCTTACAAACTGATGATAGATTTCTTTGTTTAACGCTTGAATTAGAATAGAAAAAGCCTTCTTTTCTAAATCATAAATCTTCTTATCATCTGGAGAAAGATCTGCAAAAGACGCGGCAGTTGAAGCGGCAACATCAAGTGCTTGATCGAAGTCTGTAATGAATCGTAACCATAACTCCGTGTTTTGCCCAAGAATACACGTATGAAATCTGTCTTCCCATCCCAGATATTCATTCATGTGCATTAGCTTCGGTGGACGATTATTGCTTCCGGTTTCATTTTCGCTTAAAAGTATACTTTGATTTTGATTTGAAACAAACGTCCATTGAGTTGACGAAATTTGAGGTGACGACGATTGTGCAGGAGGTTCGGCCCATGATGGAGATAAACCCGTGCTTCTATACTTACTTTCCGTATTAGACGGAGTACCCCACCAATCCGGATTCATTTCGAATATATAATGACGAATACCTGATTAAATCACACAAATCAAACAGTTAAATATGATATAAAAAGCTTCTGTTATAAATATGAAAAGGTATGTGACGAAATCTATAAAGTTCGTCCAAGATTCCAGTTGACAAAGTGTAGGAGTTTGTCGCTGTAAGGTGATGACGAAAATAGGGTGATTTCGTCGCTGAACTTATGTTACGAAATGAGGGTGATTTCGTCGCTGAACTTGTGTGACGAAATTAGGGTTTTCGTCCAGGATAAGTGTTGACGAAATCAGGTGTTTTCGTCGCTATGATTGTGTGACGAAGTCCCGGTGTTCATCGAAGAAAGATGTATGACGAAGATGGGGTTTTCGTCCAGCTGGGATTTCGTTGACAAGGGTGAAGACAGCTAAGATATTTTGCAAAGAAAAACAAATATTTTCTTCTGACACAGAACCCTCTTTGTCAAAACAGCATGCTTTTCTGATTTCGAAGCTCTTTTTTCTCAAAAACAAATCATCACACATGTACACAATAGTCAATACACTTGCCTTTTAATATTACTAAACACAATAGCAACTTTAATTCACCAACAAATGGATCAAACACTCATGTATATCAAGAACAGATAGAATATTCCAAGAACACTATGATGATTCTGGCCAAACTTATCAACAGATAAAATTTTCGAGACCCAAATTTTTGCTAAACCTTTCAATAAAAACCCACAATAACATACAAGCATGTAATATAACAAGGTTTCCACTAAAACAAGAAGCAAAACAACATGATTATCAAGGTTTTGTAAAAAGTTTTTCAGAAAAATGATTTTCAACGAGAACATAAACTGAAAGACACTTTCAAAATCTATCAAAACACAAGAAATCAACTTGGTTTAAACAAGGAATCGAGGCAATGCTCTGATACCAATTGTAGATCCACCCGGAGGATCGAGTCAACCTCTATTCCTGTTTTCCGACAAACCCGAGAGTACGGAATCCAAACGGGTAAGTTAAACCAAGTTACGAACACGTAAGACACAAAATTCAATGATTAACACTCAATGTATTAATGCTATGAAACGGTTACAATGCGGTGTTTATAAATGGTCTCTGTAAACTCTCAGTGTGTGTGTGTTACAGTGTGTTCGCTCTTAAATCTATTCAGACTTGTACTTTGTTATGTCTGTTTGCTGTGTTTATATACTAACATCATTGATGAAATCAAGTTGTTCGACGAACACCCCTCGGCGAACATGGATCATCACGACGAAATCCTGTGCATCACGACGAAATCCTTTAGATTTTGTCACATTTGGTCTTCGTCGCACAGGGTCTTCGTCGCACAGGAGGTGTCTTCGTCATATGTGTTTGGGCCTGGGGCTTGGGCTTCGACATGTTGGGCCAAACAACAAACATATAAAACACAGAACTATAACAATATGCATACCGCACACACGCAGTAGCATTTACATCGTTCGATACAAAGTAAATAACATACCGAGTCAAGACAGGAGGATGTCTTGACTACGGCCTTCACTTCGTAGCTGAGTCGAACCGAACCGAGTCGTATCCACATAATATGTATCAACAAAAAGGCTATTCAATTATATAATAGAATGTAAGAGAAGAATTACTAGTTGGTTTCACATATACCATAAACTTTGAAATAATTATTTTCTTCTTAAACCAGAAAGTTTAGATATTTTTTTGAAATGATTTGATGAAATTTTATGTTACTGGACACACCAGTGAAAATTGACATGTGTTTTTGTAAGGTCTCCTACCCAAGGATCTCACTCAGACAACAATCACCAGGTGTGCGGAATCCACCTAGCAATCACTACTGTATGGTATTGGATCAAGAAAGTGTAGAACAAGAATGATGAGAATGATGAATGACATCACACACAGTAGCCGTCAATTCACACACAGTGACAATGATTAGGGTTTTCTTGAAGAACAAACTTTCCACAAAAGAAATCGCCATGTATAACATATCACTAAGAGTTTATATACAATGGGAAGTCCTGACTACTAAAGTCAGGACATAGAAAGGCCCAAAGCCCAATACAAAACAAACCCTGACTAAACCAAACAACCAAAATTCGGACTAGGAAAAATCCTAAGTCCTGACCATGAAAACCCTGACCAACATAACAGTTTCAATAAATTACATAAAAGACCCTTGAGTTTGAGAGCCTGCACTTATCACCCAAAGTTCATTTACAGACTCCCCCTTGATCAGTGCAGGATCTTCAATCAAAGCTTGCAATCTTCCCTTCGTTAATGCTTAAGTACTTGCTGCCTGGTTTTTCACACAGAACTGCACGACCTTGATGTATTGATCAGCTAACAGTTGATCTTCTTCAAAGGAATGCAATGGCAAACGTCATAGCTTCTTCAAATCTTCCATCTTGAGATGAACGATCCAGACCTGAAACACTTAACACCGGATTAAGAATCTTAACCCTGGAGACATCCGGCCCAAACCTGGATCCCAAAAATAAATTCCAATACCCCATAATCAAAAATTGAAATATTAAATAACCAACATTTAATAATTTGTATTTCAAAACACGATCATTCAGAACAAGTTACTTCAAAACTTATACTTTTGGAAAAATATCACAACTTGGAACCAAATTTAACAAACACCTTTAAAAATGACGAACATACCCACACACTTAGATAGATCTTGCATGACCGATTTTTATAGGAAAAGACTTATTTTAAGATTACCTAACTTGATGTTTAACACCTTATTAAAGAATGTTCACAACCCTTGGAGAACTTTCAAAATGATAACTCGCACATAGAAACAAGAGAGCAAAATCTTTTTGATGTTTTTCAATTTTTGACTGAAAAATAAGTTAAACCTACGAACGTATTTACACTAATTATCTTTTTGTGAAATCGGGGCAAAGGGATCATATCGGTTTTTCTGTCAATATCCAACACAAGAAGCATAGTTTTTCAGTTTAAGCTTTTAGAATGATATTAACAGTTCAAGACGTTCAACGGTATTGTGGTCCACTTAAGCTTTAGCACGCTTTCGAACACTGTTTTCGAGATATGCGATTAAGTGTATTAATAACTGATTGTAACTATGTTTACCCACCTCAGAATATACTCCCGTATCAAGGCTACCAAACATTACATCTTACAGGTGAGTATATCTGAAAAATCTCTGTATCCGGCTAAAATGCGATGCCTTAAGAGCTCAGGTTAGTGCCACCGCACAGACAAAAAGATGAAGGCTCGACTTTAAAGGTGGTGTACCATCGTTTGGTATCTTTTTCTGCATAATTTTCTGCATTTTTTTTTGCAGTTTGTACATCCGGTGATGACAATTTTGAACAGATCATCCGGTGATGATTGTTGTGGCAGAAAAGAAATCCACCAAGAGGGTTTGCGCACAAACGAAGTTCTTAGCAAAGCATTATACGAGGTCTAGGCCATTGCTCACGCAATATCAGAAGACCAAGTATAATACCCCAGAGATTTAACAAACATAAAGACCTAGTATCTCAGAAGTTTGGCAACTTATCAAACAAAATTACGGTACCAAGACCATATATCCGAGAGATGTACCCCACAAGTTACGCAGTTCATTATGTTTATATACCAAAAACAGGTTCTTATTTACGCGTAAAACAACCTACCGAAGCAACGTATAATGAAGCTGTTACAGTTAACGGTTAATTTTATATATTACTATAATCCTGCACCAGATACGACTAACCGATGTACTATCATTTCCTTTATATCTCAACACGACTTCATTTTATATTTTTCAAATGTTTTTGTATTTTTCTTAAAATTTATCCTACAACTAAGTAAAATATTTTTGGAGTTTTTCAATTTTTGGAAAGCGGTAAGAACTGTACAGTAAACATAAAATAAAGTTGCTATGCGAGTTTTGAAAAGCATTTTACTCGGGGTTGATCATGCCAATCATTCGGACCAGATTTTCAAATCTAGCCCTATCGAATGTCTCCGTAAACAGGTCGGCAAGATTATCCAAGGTGTCTACCCTAACCACTTCTATTAAACCCTTCTCAGCACAATCGCAATTTGAAGTGATGCCTAACATCTATGTGCTTAGTGCGTGAGTGATTAACTGGATTGTTAGTTATGGAAATGGCAGAGTTGTTATCGACAAGAATAGGAGTTCGAGTAAAATTCAAACCGTAGTCCCTCATTTGCTGCTGAATCCACAAGACCTGAGCACAACAGCTTGATGCAGCAATGTACTCGGCCTCGCACGTGGATAAAGAAACGGCAACTTGCTTTTTGCATTGCCAAGAGACAAGACGGTTCCCAAGAAGTTGTGCGCCGCAAGAGGTTGACTTTCTGTTCACCGGGCACCCTCCGAAGTCTGCGTCAGCATACGCCAGCAAACCCAGACCACCTTCAGCTGGATACCACAATCCAAGCTTAGGCGTCCCTTTCAGATATTTGAAGATACGCTTGACCGCTTTCAAGTGAGACTCTTTCGGAGTTGATTGGAACCTGGCACACAAACAAACATAAAACATAATATCTAGTCTTGAAGCAGTAAGATACATTAGCGAACCTATCATTGCTCGTTATAGAGTCGGATCCACTTCAGGATCTTTCTCCTTATCGGGTGAAAGCTTGTGATTTATCGGCAGAGGCGTGTCATAAGGTAAGCTATCTTCCGATCCAAATTTTTTGAGAATCTCGTGGACGTACTTCGTCCGATGCACGTACGTCCCGGTTTTTTCTTGACTCACTTGAAGACCTAGAAAGAACGATAACTCGCCCATCGCGCTCATTTCAAATTTTGACTTCATCACCGCCTCGAATTCATGACACAATTCTTCATTTGAAGAACCAAAAATTATGTCATCAACGTAAATTTGCACGATTAGAAAATCTCCCCCTTTCTTCAATATGAATAGTGTAGAGTCGATCGCGCCACGCGAGAACCCGTGCTCCAATAGATGTCTTGATAAAGTCTCCTACCACGCCCGAGGAGCCTGATGGAGACCGTAGATAGCTTTGTCCAACAGATAGACTTTGTTCTCAAACCTTGGAGCTTCGAAACCTGGTGGTTGGGATACATACACAGTTTCATGCAATTTCCCTTAAAGGAACGTGCTTTTCACATCCAACTGATAGACTTTGAATCGCATGTGAGCAGCAAAAGCTAGAAACAGACGAATGGCTTCCAGTCTTGCCACCGGTGCATAAACTTCTGTATAATCAATCCCTTCCTCTTGATCAAAGCCTTGAACAACCAACCGTGCTTTGTTTCTGACGACAACACCCTTATCGTCTTTTTTGCACTTGAAAACCCACTTCATGTTGATTGCATGTTGGCCCTTTGGAAGATCGACCAAATTCCACACCTTTAACTTGTCGAACTGAGCTAACTCTTCTTGCATCGCCTCACACCAAGAATTATCCTTCAGAGCCATCTGATAGTTCTTCGGCTCTATCTGAGAGATAAAACATTCATGTAGGCTAAGATTGTAGATTTCTTCCTTCTTGATAGCAGAGAACAAACACTGCATCTCTGAAATACTCCTTCGTGTTTGCACTACCGCATTTGGATTCCCAATAATATTATCAACAAGATGATGAATATTTGTTCTTGGAACAGGAATTGCCGGAGGTTGAAGATTGTTTCCCAAATTCGATTGAATCTCCCCCTCAGCATTTGAATTACTACTATAAGCTTGATCATTTCCAGAAGACGTATGAACATTTGGATATGCTGAAAAAATCAACGTAAAGATCACCACTTGGAGTTTGAGCAGCTGCATTGGGGATCTGCTCAGCAACAACTTCGTTTACGATCGAAGAATCAGCGACTGGAACATTCGGAGAGGCATTAGTAGGAATACTTGCTCTCCAGCTCGCATCCACTTCATCTTTGTTCACAAGATGTGTGTAGACAACCTCCGAATCTTCTTCTGAAACATCAGGAAGATCAAATGAATCAAATAATTTATCATAATCGTAACCGCTTTTAGGACCGAATTCAGACGGTGGAGGATCGTAACTCAAAGGAGTTATATCAAACACGATCTCCACTGTACGCTTCTTAACGTTATAAATGCGTTTATTAGGAGTTCCATTGGCATAACCCAAAAAGAACCCAACTTCACCAACTTCCCCTATTTTAGGAGTATCTTTGGTGCGTTTGATAACACACTTGTTCCCAAAAGGTTGAAAACCAGATAAGTTCGGTTTCTTATTTTCAAGCAATTCATAACACGTTTTATCTTCTCTTTTGACCGTAAGCACATGATTCAACACATAACATGCAGTGTTTACCGCCTCGGCCCAGAAGAAAATTGGCAATTTTGATTCAGAAAGCATAGTTCGGGCCGCCTCAATTAGGGTACGATTCTTTCGTTCTGCAACTCCGTTCTGTTAAGGAACATATGGAGCGCTGAACTGATGAACTATTCCCATTTCCCGACATAACTCATCCATATAATGATTTTTAAACTCAGTGCCGTTGTCACTTCGGATTTTCTTAACATGAAGTGAATAATTTTTCTCAAGTTGTTTGAACAAGTCTCTTAAAATACCAGCAGTTTGGTCCTTTGTTTTTAAGAAAAATACCCACGAGTATCGGGAGAAATCGTCAGTGACAACTAGGCAATAGGACATCCCACCAATGCTCACAACATGGATTGGGCCGAAAAGATCCATGTGAAGCAATTCAAGTGGTTTTTGGATTGAGTTAACAGTTTTCGGTTTGTGAGGCTTTCGTTTGATTTTTCCTTTTTTACATGATTCACATTTGTTGTGCATATTGAAACTACGTAAAGGAACCCCCAACACTAAGTTGTTTTTCACTAAGTGGTTCATTTTTCGCAGATGCACGTGGCCCATTCTCCTATGCCAGAGATACGATTGATCTTCAGTCGCCTTCGAAAGTAAACATGTCACTGGAGCAGACGAGTTAACCAACGGGCGCATGTCCATGACATATGTGTTATTCACCCTTGGAGCCCTCATTACGATCCAATCTTCGGGAACAGCAAATCCCGGATGCAAAACAAAGAAGGCTTTATCAGTAAACAACATCGTGTACTTGTTATCACAGATTTGAGAAACCGACATCAAGTTATGCTTCAGTTCTTCAACGTAGTTCACATTATGCAACGTAATTTTTCCATTTGACACCGAACCTTCACCAGTGATATATCCACCCTTCTCACTGGTAAAATTAACATAACCACCTCGAATTTGTTTGAAATTACTCAACAACTCTTTATTTCCCGTCATGTGTCTGGAACAGCCACTATCGATATACCAAATATAGATAGCCCTCTTCAGCTGCTCCTACACTCCCCAACAAGAAAATTTAGTTAGAATGTGGGACCCAAGCCATGATGGTCTTGGGTCGTCCCGATTCGTCAACATAAGAAAACTCTTTGAAATAACCATCATCGCCTCTGTGTCCTCCATTTCCATTTCGGAAATTGTTGGAATGACTCCCCGCAAATCGTTGATTATACGGAGTTGACGATCTGTTGGTATAACCAGAGTTTCCATAACCTCGGCTTCCATAGTTTTGGTAACTGTAATTTTGATTCCTGGGTGGCTCAAAATTCCTACCAAATCTAGGAACATCATCGTGTCTTGAGAATGATCGTGGATGATTATCCGAATGTTGTCTTTGATTTGGAAATCGGGGGGGGGGGGGGGGGTGATGCATTTCGGTCATTCACGAATCTGTTTTGTGCATGAGGTCTAACATAGTTGTTGTTCGAACCTCCAGAACATTGGTCATTCTCATGTGTTTGGAAAGTAACATGATTTTGTCGTCTGTGAGGGGTATTCTCACGAGTATCATGTCTTTGAGATGAACTTTTCGATCCTTCACCACGATTAATAACAACTGGTTTCTCCCCATGATTATGATTTTGTTGTGATTTAACATTTGTTTTGACAACCGGTTTTACTTCTTGTTTAATCACTTTGCTTTTCTTAACCTTCTGAGTTTTACCGTTTTTCTTTTCAACATTAATTGTTTCATTTTGCGGTTTTTCAACAAAAGGTTTCTTTTGATCAGGATCAACATGGGATTTACCCTTGTCATTTGGACACTCTGCTGCTAAGTGTCCTTTCCCACGACACTTATAACATTTGCGAACTTTCGCAGCATTCTTTGGACGTTCCTCATGACTGGTCGAAGATGATGAGGCGTTAGTGGGATTTTTCAAAATTTGATTGATAAACTTAGAGTTTGAACCTGTTTCGATTTTCTCTTCCTCTTTGATAAAATCTTCCCCTTTAATAAACTCAGTTTTATGGATATTTTTCAAATTCTTTTTAGGTTTCCCACGTGACTTTGGTTTTGACTTCGCATTTTGAACTTGATTGAAAATTTCCAAAATTTTATTGCTTATCAAATTCTCAATGTTATCAAAATTTAGCTCATTTTTCTTTGCGACTTCGCTCACCTTCGAGTGTTCTGAGTCAGAAGCCTCATCAGGCTCAGATTCTGATTCACTTTGCGGTTCAACCGTCAGAGGGGTCTTTGGCACAAAATTTGCCAGTTCAGGACCAATGCTTGGCATCAATGTATATTATGGTTTACCAGTCGAGGCACTTTCTTATAACCGATGCCGAACATTTCTTCCTCGGATTCTTTGAGGCGTTGGCTGTTAATACAGAAATTCATCACTTCAGATGAAACCCCAAACTTTTCAATTTTTCGTTGCAAATCTAAAATCAGATTGTCTTTTTCCAAAATGATTTTGTTCTTTTCCAAAACACAATTTTGGTTCATTTCAAGTTCAGATTTTAATTCATGATTTTTAAGAGTTCCCTGTGCCACAAGTCTCTTGAATTCAGAGATATCATTTTTCAGCGCTTTTATCTTATTTCGGTGTTCTTTATCTGAATTAGACAAAACAGCAATGAGTTCTCTGGATGTTTCTAAATCTACAATCAGATTTGTGTTGTGAAGTGCATACCTGTCAATCTTGGTGACAAACTCTACACATCTTGCACACCGCTTGTCTATAGAAGTTGATTTTACCTCAATGCCAGCCATGAATGCACATGCTTCATTTCCTGCGGAGTCTTCTTCCAACCTTTTCGCTGCTGCATCTGCAAATTGCTGCATTTCGGCTGTGGAGATCTTGAACTCAAAGCATTCTCCTTTTTCTCCATCTTCTGTTTTGTTAGACTTTTCAACAGACTCTTCATTCCAGTTATCTTCATTCTCAACAACATTACCCGAATCCAACTCTTCCCCAAAAACCTTGGCTACAACTGCAAGTTCCTCAATGCTAGCTTCTTCGATAACCACTTCACACACTTCTTCGTTGACAATTTCAGCCATAAAGGCTTGTGAAACAATAGCTCCTGAAATGTCTTCCAATGCACAACCCCTGTCGTAAGGCTCACTCACACTTTGTAGAGGTTGAGCCACCATAACATTGTTTGTCGAAGGTGTAAGATTTTCATAACCACTTGGACGAGCACTTAAGTTTGAAGTAGATGATGCATTGTTGTGAGGTCTTTAGTTGTTTCCTTGAGAGTTGCTTTCTCTGTCAGATCTTTCCATCTTCGGCTTCCGACAATCACGTGCGAAATGCCCGTAGATGCCGCAGTTGTAACATTTCACCTTTGACATGTCGACTCCCATTCGAGTCTTCGTCTGACCTCCTATGAACTTCCTACCCGTTCTCAACAGAAATTTCTTCGCTCTACGGACTAAGAGTGCCATATTGAGTTGTAGATCAAGTTCTTCCATTTCGTCTTGGTCTATCTGGTCAAAGTCCTCATCGAGACTTGACGGTTCAACGAGCTTTCCAAGACAGAAGTTCTCGTAGGCAGTCATGAAGGACGCCAAAAGGCTCATGTTTTCTTCTATCAACTTTAAGCAGCTTGCATCTAACTTTGGAATGTTCAAGTTTGTTGCTTGAGATTTCTAAGCTCCACTGGAAGAGTACATTCCTTGATTGGAATTTGTTGTTCCACTTGAACTGACATTGTTGCTAATAAAGGCGTGTTCACTTGTAGGAACTTCATTCTCTGAATATAGGGCAACACCGGCTCCTCCATTACTACCCTTATCCGTCGGTTTTGAAGCTTTATATAACTGAGGATCTTGGATCTTCTCGAAATCAGATGCTTGATCTTCCATATTCCAAGCATAACCCTTCAGTTTTTGTACAGCTTCTTCCAATGAGAGCTCCTCGCAGAGAACACCTTCTCTAATCAATGCGGTGTACATATTCCATTCTCTGGGAAGGCAATTCAGAAACTTCTCAACTTTCTCAAATTCAGTGTAGATGCCTTCTTGACTCCGATCAAGTTCGCTCAACAGATGATAAAATCGATTCACCGTGTCATCGAATGACTCATTCTTTAAAGCTTTAAACACAACGAATTGAGTCTTCAATCGTTCAAGACGTCGTTTCTTGTACATTGCATTTCCCTCGTACCGTTCAATCATGCTATCCCACAACTCCTTCGAATTACCTCTCTTACGGAAAGTATGAAGTATAGATTGTGTCATAGCCATCGTAATCATCGACATTGCTTTCTCTTCACAATCATAGAATTTTCTTTGGTCGTCGGTGAGTGCCAAATAAGTATCAATCGTTAACGTTCTTACTGGTGTGGCTCCACATCCTTTAATGATACACAACCAGATCTTGATGTCTTTCGCTCTTACATACCTTTCGAAACGCTCCTTCCACTCAGGAAAATCAAGCTCGTTTATCAACAAAGGAGGTTTGTCGTTACTCCCTACCTCAGTATTGTGCTTGAGGTTTTGCACCATTGCAGTCAGATTGTTGTTTGCCATTTCAAATAGATTGTGAAAGAAACAGAGAGTGTTTGTGACAGAAACAGTGAGTTTAAACAGTAGTTTGCTTAGAAAAAGTTTCTAAGTTCACAAAATCCGGAGACACTAGAGAAACTTGGAAACACGGAGTGAAAAGTCGGAATAAATCAGAGTGGTATAACCCGGATCAAGCCTGATATAAAACGAACTCTGACAACACTCTAAACTCTGAAAATTTCAAGTCTAAACTTGGATCTATTAAAACTCGGACAAACCAGTTTAATTTTAAAAACTCTGACTTAACCTCAATAAAACTCGGACTTAAATGCTTCTTTAATCAGAAAACTCTGACAGCCCCTCAAAAACAATAAACTCTGATTGAATATTAAACTTCGGATAGACAAAAAAATAAATGTAAACTCTGAAAGTTTCTTTTAAAAGGAGACGAAAACTCTGAAGCTTTAAGAACTAAATTCTGAACCTTTAGAAAACACTAAACTCTGAATGGATTCTTAAAAATTTATTCGGATGAGATTTTAAGAAACTCGGATATGGATTTTATTCCAAAAACTCTGATGGATTTTAAACCAAGAACTCTGATGGAATTTAAACTCTGAACATTAAAACTCTGATGTGAACATTTAAACTCTGATGGAATTTAAACTCGGATATAATTGAAATTCTGATGGTAAACTCGGATATAGTTGAAAACAATTTAAACTCTGAATGCAAACTCGGATTACTTAGAAAACATTAACTTGGAACCTAAACCTAAAGAAAAAATTCGGACTCCTTTTAATTGCTCAAACTCGGATCCTTCAGATTAAAATGCAAACTCTGAATGAATTGTAAAAACACGGACCAATTAAGATTTATTCGGACTCTTGTAAACCCTGACTACTTGAAAAGTCTGACCTATGAAAAATAAACCCTGAATGTAAACTCTGACCTCTTAAAAGGAAAAACCCTGACCTCCAAATCCTGACCACAAAGTCCTGACCTCTAAAAGAAAAATCCTGACCTTCTTAGTTCGGACAAGAGGAATTTGCTTCAGGATATCTCACAAGTGTGACTTCACACTAGTTCATCAATAATCCTGAAGCACAAACACTGAATGGAAACTCTGAAGGAAAACTCTGAAAGAAAAACACTAAAGGAAAACTGTGAACAAATAAAAATGGATCAAACACGAAATCTTTATTAACCTTAAAAAACCCTTCAAAACCCCTGATGAAGATCTTCAAGCTATGTTAAAACCCAGATGAATGTATATCCTAAAAAGCTTCTTTTCTAATCACAATCCATCATCCAGAATGAGCAAACACAACACATGAATGATTAATAAAAAACACTTAAAACCCAGCAAACAACACCAAACACCCAATCAAAATGTGATCTTTCTCAACTAAACCTCTAAACCCAAACCTACAGTAGTATGAGCACACTGCTCTGATACCACTTGTAAGGTCTCCTACCCAAGGATCTCACTCAGACAACAATCACCAGGTGTGCGGAATCCACCTAGCAATCACTACTGTATGGTATTGGATCAAGAAAGTGTAGAACAAGAATGATGAGAATGATGAATGACGTCACACACAGTAGCCGTCAATTCACACACAGTGACAATGATTAGGGTATTCTTAAAGAACAAACTTTCCACAAAAGAAATCGCCATCTATAACATATCACTAAGAGTTTATATACAATGGGAAGTCCTGACTACTAAAGTCAGGACATAGAAAGGCCCAAAGCCCAATACAAAACAAACCCTGACTAAACCAAACAACCAAAATTCGGACTAGGGAAAATCCTAAGTCCTGACCATGAAAACCCTGACCAACATAACAGTTTCAACAAATTACATAAAAGACCCTTGAGTTTGAGAGCCTGCACTTATCACCCAAAGTGCATTTACAGTTTTCTAAACATGTATCTCAGATGGTCGTTGAAGGAAGATGCCGGGAAAGAAAGATCAAGGTTTAAAGACTTATGTTGACGTGAAGACTTATTTCAATAAAATTACCATGAAAACTTTGTATTGTACTATGAGAAGACCTGTGATACATATGATGAAATGATAGAAGTTTTTTCTTCTCTTAAGATTATATTTATCATTAAAATTAATCCCCTCGAAAAGTGGGGTGTGATAGGAATAATCCTGAATACACCAAGAATATGGTAATCCCTTCTGGATGGCAACACTTCATTCATCAGGAAGACATGTCCAACACCATCACTCACCTGCTGGATGTACCAATAATGATTGACCCATGTTTCTTAAATACCATCTTTAAGTTTGCAAGATCTACTAAACTTGTTCCTGGGCAGATCCCATCATCAATAGAAGTTGTAAGAATTTGTTTTTCGTCTTAGTTTTCAGGTCAACATCTTAGTTTGATTGGAATGATCTCGCCCTTAAATCTTCGAGTAACTTCCTATGGTAGTCAAGTGTAACTTGATTTTGTTTGTGCCTCATTTTGCCAAAATGATATGCAATATTTGATAAACCCTATTGGAAGAAGACGATCTTAAGCTTGTGCCATGGTCTCCAGTTATGGTTTAATCCTTCCCAAGCCATAGGATTAGAGGTCAAAGATTCCAAGCTAGAATTAGTGTCATACATTGGTGGTCTTGGCGGTCATAAATGCCTTAAATAAAGTTGTAATAGCCGAATCCACATCAGCAAATGCCTACAGACTTGTTTTTCTTTATCTTTATAAGAATCTTGTTCCATATATGCACACCTCAATTGATTTTCACATTCATCTATTCAAAAGCTTCACTGACTTCGTAGTTCATCCTGACCACTCTTTATCACCTGCAACGTAATAGTCGGCCCACTTCCCTAAGAGCACTGAGTGTTTCCTAGAGTGACATTTACGTGATTTTTGTATCTCACAAAACCTAACTCATTATCGGGTTGAATATGGACCTCGTCAATTATTCCAGCACCAGGAGCATGAAAATGGCGATGGAGCTCAAGTTGAGTGACTTCTAGAGCAAATTTGTAAATGTTGATATACATATATAATGGGTTATTCTCAGGGAGCATCACCATTAACATCCTTAACTTCTTAGAAGATCCATTTGTTAACTCCACTGCACCTTCAGAATCTCCATGTGGTTGTTTAAGGTTATGGATGTATATTGTTCATTAAAAGGCCATGTTTTTGTTAGATCATGTTTAAGACCTTTTGGTTGGAACACCATTCTGCCTTGCAAAAAAAACAAGTAGAAAGTGACGCGTCATTTGGTGATAGATTTGGCAGAAAAGGTGATTAAAAGACTCAAAGATTGATGAGAAAAATGAACACTTACATGCCATGTGTGTGGTGTTAATCTTGGGTTCTCTGGAGTCCTTTTCACCTCTACCTACCATATTTTGGCCGTGTGATATAGCTGGTTAGAGGCCATTGTCCAGGTTCAAAAAAGGGTAGAAAACAAAAGTATGGTGACACAATCAATTACAAGTACATCAAAATTGGATGATAAATAAAAGATTGAGGAAAACTTAACAATCACTGGTTTTGCATGGGAAATGATAATCCAACTGCATAAACCTGCTTACCAGAGTCTTCAGTCGTGCCTCTCCCTGGTTTCTTATCCCGCCGCACCACCCGCTAGTACCCCAAAAATCACTACCTCATTTAAGTCTACCTTTTCCCATCGCAGCCACCACCAAAAATGGTTGAGTTTATGTAACAATAATCACCACAACAAACCCTCTTCCGTCGAGTCTCCATGTTCCTATCGTAATTTAATTTAGCTGCAACTTAACTGTCGGCTATGGCTGTTGGAATCCGGATGCGAGAAGGAGATGGACAATGATTACTGTTTCTCAGTTGCGAGATGTTGATGTGTGATGGTCACAAGGTAGAATCGTAAGTGTAGCTTAGGGAAAACTTGTATAAAAGGTTCTAAAATTAATTTTCTTTTGAATTCACTTTGTAGTTAAGTTTTGTAAAATAATTATTTGTCCAAACTTGAAACTAAATGATATAACATAACATAACAAGACTCATATTACTTGTTGAACTAAGAGGTTACATGATATAATGCAAGCAATTGTACTTGTGTTAAATAGTATCAAGTTATAGAGAAGGTAATACTTAATTACCTAGACTAATGTAATCATTAAAAATGATTTAAACCTTATTACGTTTTTATGAACGGACAAATGTGAACATCAATGGGAAGTGTGCTTTCAAGATTTTCAAGCTTGTGAAGAAAAAGAAAATAAAAAGAGAGATAAGTCTTTATGCTATTGCTGATGTGGATTGTTGCTATTATAGCTAGATTTTCATGGATTTAGGACACCAAGACCACCAATGAATGACATTGATACCGGATTCGAATCTTTGAGGTTATATCATGGCACAAGCTTAAGATCGTGTTTCTACCAATGAGGTTATATCATAAAATATTGCACAACGTGTAGGTCCACCTGGAGGATCGAGTTAAACCTCTATTCCCTGTTTTCCGACAAACCCGAGAGTGCGGAATCCTAACGGGTAAGTTAAACCAAGTTCGAACACGTAAACGAAAAACACGAGACTCAACGATTAACACACAATGTATTAATACTTGAAACGGTTACAATACAATGTTTACAAATACACTCTGTAAACTCTCTCTAGTTCTCTCGTGTCTCACTGTGTTCACCTGTTCTCCTCTGTGTTCATCTGCTGATATATATAGCAGCAAGGTCGACGAAACTTGTTCAGGTCGACGAAACAGGATGGACTCCGATGAAACTTCAATGTGACGAAACTTGATGTTTCTTCAGAATAGAGTTTCATCACTTAAGCAATCAGGAAGTATCATCACAAAGCAATCAGGTAGTTTCGTCATCATTCTATAAACAACAAAACTTGTCTTTCAACAAGGAGTTTCGTCATCAAGCAAACAAAGAGTTTCGTCATCATTCAAACATAGAGTTTCGTCATCATTCAGTCAGGTTTGCTTGTAATTTTGTCAACAGCAGCTGCAACTGATAGACTGAAACAAACAGCAGCAAACAGCAGGTATTCCGAGGCTTGATGGAGGATATCGAGCCACGGACTTCATTTCGTAGATGGGCAGAACCGATACGAGCCGTATCCACATTTACGTGTATCAACAAACTCCCCCTTGGATGCTGCTCGTGAGGTTCAACTTCCATGTCTTCCATGTTGGAGGATCTTTAAAGTCTTCATGCGTCGTGAGTAGAAAGTGTATCAACAAACTCCCCATTTCATTTAGGAAGTGTGTTAACAAACTCCCCCTTGACATAAGCTCTCCCTTGAGTTATGCTCGTGAATCTGTTGATCTTCAATTCTTTAGATCCTTGTGGCGTTGATGATTAGGTCAACGACAACTCGATCATCTTTATCTTTTGATGCCTCCATGTCGTGTCTTCATTCCGAAGCTTGTCATCGAACATGTTCTCTTCGCCTTTAGCATCTGCACATGCAAGAAATCTAAACGCGTAATGAGAACAACCGCTTGGAATATAGTTAACATAAACAAACGACACACATGTGACCATTGTTCAATCAACTACCGTCCGACAGTTTGAAAGTTTAACAAATTGTTCAATTTTAGTTTTTAACTTTCAAAAACTTCCAAATTTCGACCGTTTATGAAGAATCAGTTGTTTTGGTTTTCAATCAGATTTCAGGTGTCGAAGGCTCGAGTTCCAACATCGGGTAATCAAAAGAAATTAGAAATAAAATCTTTTTGGCTTTTATAAAGTTTATATTAAAACACACCTAAAATATTTTTGGTATTTTGAATATTTCAAATTTAAAGACAGAAAGCAGTAAATAAATATATACAGAGATGCAGAGATTGAAAGCATTAAATAAATATTTACAGACATTCTTTTTGCGAGTTTCGAGGGTAAGAGAATCATATCAGGGTACGGTCATGCCAAAACGCTCTAGTTGTTCAGTTAGTTGACATTTAGATAAGCATCCTATAACGATTATCGGTATTGTTGTCCACTTATGCTAAACTTATCAGATGTAATCATGGCGAGGGGACACGTTAAGGTATGATTTATACTTACCGACCGGTGTTCATCCACCCACGACACATTCCCGTATCAAGGTATGCACGAGGGTTCATCTTACTGGTGAGTATATCATTTATCATCTGTTTTGAGGTATATGAAAATGTGAGATACTCACTTATTTTGAATTGAAAACAAGCCCTGTGTGATAGAATCACTTATTGATGAGGAACTTGATTTTCATATGCATGAGGGCACAGGAGCAAGTCCGTGAACAGGTCAGTACTAACGTACAGCAAAGAGACGAACTTGACTCCCGGGTAAATGTGATATATTATCACTTATTTTGTTTGGACATGTGATTGTTGATCACTTATTGAGGTCGTATTCAATATGTACACGTATGTATGGTATCATGGAAGATCTAGACTTCGTCTCTGTTATATTTCGGTAAAAGAAACAACCATGATACCCAGATGATAAACAGCATAAAGACCACATATCCCAGAACCTCGGCAATCTCTCAGACGAAATTTCGGTACCAAGACCATATGCCAATGAGTGGTTCCCACACAGTCTTCAGTCGATTTAAGTTTATATCACCCGGCACACTTTAAAATGATTGTGAGCCAACCGATACATCTTATATAGAGCTGCTTAACATTTTTCATTTTGCATTTCAGTTTAAAAAAGTTTAGACAGACCACGGATGTACTATCATTTTCTCTTTTGCTCGCCAGGAGACTTGTTTTTGTTTTTCTATTGTTTTTGAGTTTTTTGAAATTTTACGATGTTTTTGAATTTTCAAATTTGGATTTACTCCCCCTAAAATGCAAAAACTATGATAAATTAAAAGCACAAAGATATTTACAAAAACGATTTTCCGATGTCGGTTTTACTCTTGCTTGACCTTAATGACGTTTACCAGTAATAAAAAGTTAAATCGTGATTTGTCAAATGCTTTGGTAAAAAGGTCGGCACGTTGGTCATCGGTGTGGACCTTAACAACATCGATAAGCCTTTTATCAAAGCAATCACGTATGAAGTGATACTTAATTTCGATGTGTTTGGTCTTTGAGTGCTGCACAGGATTTCTAGTGATAGATAAGGCAGCAGAATTATCGATAAAAATAGGAGCAGTTAGGATTTCAAAACCGTAATCACGCATTTGCTGTTGTATCCACAGGACTTGGGAGCAACAACTTGAGGCAGCAATGTATTCAGCTTCACAAGTTGATGTAGCGACACAAGTCTGCTTCTTGAACTACCATGTGACTAGGCGATTTCCTAAAAACTGACATCCAGCCGTTGTGGATTTGCCGTCGATTTTGCATCCGCCAAAATCAGAATCACTGAAAGCGATCAAGTCAAAGCTATCATCCCTAGGGTACCATAGACCGGTGTCTGGGAAACCCTTCAAATAACGAAAAATCCTTTTAACAGCTGCAAGATGTGAGGCCTTCGGGTTGACTTGATATCTGGCAAGCAGGAACGTTGGGTACATTATATCTAGTCTTGATGCTGTGAGGTACATAAGAGATCTGATCATTGCGTGGTAGTATGAGGAGCTAACAACTTCACCCTTCAAGTCTGGATGAATTCCATGATTTTGTTGCAGTGGGGTACCAAGGGGCGCTGTGTCGGACATCTGAAATCGGTTCAGGATGTCATTGACATACTTAGTCTGATGGATGAATATCCCAGACTTCGTTTGTTGCACTTGTAAGCCCAAAAAGAAAGTCATCTCCCCCATAGCGCTCATTTCAAATTTCTCCTGCTTAACACGCTCGAAATTCCTACACAAAACATCGTTAGAAGAACCAAAAATAATATCATCTACGTATACCTGTACGAGTAGAAGATCTCCATCCTGTTCTTTGATGAAAAGAGTGCAATCGATAAGACCTCTGCGAAATCCATTCTCCAGCAGAGAATTAGATAAGGTTGCATACCAAGCTCGCGGTGCTTGATGTAGACCATAGAGAGCTTTGTTGAGCAACCAAACCCGATCAGGATGAATAGGATCTTCAAAACCTGGAGGATGTTCGACATACACCTCTTCTTCCACTATACCATGTAAGAATGCACTTTTGACGTCCATCTGGTAAACCTTGAATCCTTTGAATGAGGCATAAGCCAGAAAGATCCGAATTGCTTCCAGACGTGCAACAGGTGCATACACTTCGTTGTAGTCGATCCCTTCAATCTGACGAAAACCTTGAACGACTAATCTTGCTTTGTTTCGAATAACTACTCCACGGTCATCCTTTTTGCACTTATAACCCCAACGGGTACCAATCTTCTTGTAATCTTCAGGTTTATCAACGAGTTTCCAGACACCTAGCTTCTGGAATTGCTACAGTTCTTCCTGCATAGCTTCAACCCAAGAATTATCTTTCAAAGCTTCTTTAATAGATTTTGGTTCTTCTTGTGATATATTACATGCGAAGGACCAATCGTTTTGTTGACCAGATTCTTGAATCGCCGCATACAAGCCTGCATTGTTGTCGTTTCGCAACATGTTTCTCGTTTGAACGCCACTTTGTACATTTCCGATGATGTTTTGTTGAGGATGGGTATTGTGAATTCTTGTTTCAGGGTTTTCCGGAACTGGAATGTTCGTACCCAGATTGTTGAGATTGAGATCAACAACCAATTCAATACCCGGAACTAGCGAAGAGGATGATGCAGTAGCTTCAGCTGTTTTAGGGGCGTCCACTGGAGGTGTAGCCTCTGAAGTACCATGAACAGCTTCTTGGTCTGCATCGAGAAATTCATCATCCTCTGAAGATTCGTTCAGTTTGGTAGCATCATGAAAATCCTCATTGTCGAGAGCATTGTTGTTCACTGAAGTTGGTTCTGAATTGTTGACAATAATTGGACGAACCAACGGTGAATCTGTTGCATTGTCACTCTCGAAAAACATCCTTGCCGCAGCACTTTCTTCGACTTCTTGAATATTGATCGAATTGAAAAAGTCATCGTACTCAAACATCTATGGTTGACCTGGACATTTGACTGGCAATGTGTGCCTTTGTACTCTGACCTCAGACCATTCCTTGACCCTTTTAGTCTCTAGGTTCCAGACTCTTTAAGTTCGGGGTCGCATAACCAAGAAACTAACCTTCAATAGCTTTTGCCCCAAACTTTCCATTAGGATCGATCATTGTGCAAGGAGCTCCAAACGGTTCAAGATATGATAAATCTGGTTTCTGTTTATGAAAAAGCTCGAAGCAGGTCTTGTTGTGCCTTTTGACTGTAAGGACTCGGTTCAATGTATAACAAGCAGATGACACAACTTCAGTCCAGAAGGGAATCGGCAATTGTGACTCTACCAACATCGTCCTAGCAGTCTCGATCAATGTACGGTTCTTACGTTCAGCGACACCATTCTGTTGAGGAGTGTAAGCCGCAATAAATTCGTGAAGAATACCTTTTGAAGTACAGAACTCCTTCATGGCTTGATTTTTAAATTCTGTTCCATTGTCGCTGTGAATCCGTTTAACCTTCAAAGTATACAAATTCTCAATCTGAATGATCAAGTTTTTGATAATACCGAAAGTTTCACTCTTGTGAGCCATGAATGCCACCCAAGAAAATATAGAATAATCATCAGTTATCACGAGGCATTATTGATCATTCCGAATGCTTTTATGCTTGACAGGACCGAATAAATCCATGTGCAAACGTTCAAGCGGAACGGCCACCGTGTTGATCTTCTTAGTCGGGTGTCGCTTCTTACTTTGCTTTCCTTTTTGGCATGAAACACAGACGTCTTGAAGATGGAAGTTTTTAAGAGGAACTCCATTCACTAATTCCTTCGACACCTATGATTCATTTTGCGTAAGTGAATGTAACCCATCCGTCTGTGCCAAGAGATTGAGTCTTTTTCTGTGGCTTTGGAAACGAAACAAGTTGCTTGTGCAGACGTTGTAATTGCTTGGCTCATATCAAGGACATACAGATCATTAATCCTTGGAGCAGATAAGAGAATCCATTCTTTCGGAATCTTGAAACCGGGTTTCAGCACATAACATCCATTTGCATCAAAGTATACTGAAAACTGCTTATCACAGATTTGTGAAACGCTGAGAAGATTTTGATCAAGTTGTTTCACAAAGTTGATCTTATCAAAGCTTACAACCCCGTTGGATACCATTCCTTCACCAGTAATATATCTGCCTTTATCTCCAGCAAAAGCAACATAACCTCCTCTAATAGATTTAACGTCGTAGAGAAGCTTCATGTCGCCTATCATGTGCCTGGATGCCCCACTATCAACAATCCAATGACTGAGTAAAGTTCCTCCTGGAACACCCTGCATATGAACTCACATGATTAGTTGGAGATGGGGACCCAAGCCTTTGTGGTCTTGGGTCTTCCGCTTTCATCGATAAAAGTTATTTCAATTTCTCGTTGGTTTGGAAATTGTGATGATCCCCCTGAATTAGTAACCGTTTTTGGTTTCCATGTCTGTTGTGTTTTACCAGTTTGAATTTTTGAAATCTTAACTTCGTGATTATTAGAAGTTTTAGAAATTTCTGGTTTAACGAAAATAGGTTGTTTGTGAACCACGTCGGTTTTAATTGCCTTCTGAATTACCTTGACTTGTTGGCGTCTCTGTTTCTTTTCCCTTTCTTTTACAAGGCGGGGATCTTGTTTTGTAGAAACAGGTTGGTTTCGGTAATTTTGTTCACGGGGATCATCAACTTTGGCTTTTAACTTATGAAGATACGGACAATTTCGAATGATATGCCCAATTTCACCACATTCAAAACAAGATCTTCGTTCTACAAACCCCGAAGTTACATGTGATTGTCTTGTCGATGAACTTTGTGATCCCAAGGTACTTGGCTTTGAACTATTTTGTTCATTTCTTTTCAACATTTTAACTTGATTAACATGATCTAAGTTAGATTTATTGGCAAATGTTTCAAGTTTATCCGTTCCCGTTGATTTCACAAAGTTCACTTTCTTGTTCTTCTTTTAGTTCGGTTTCTTTCGACCTTGAGTCGTTGATTTACCTTTTGGTTTTGTATGATTTTGCTGCTTTTTCACTGTTGGTAATTTCTGATTGCCATATTGTTTTCGAACTTCGGCCTTTGGGATCGGAGGGCACTGTGTTACCACAATGTGTGAACCCGACTTTCCCAAAAACCTACTTGTCGAATCTTCAAAAACTTTACTGATTAAAGATTGATTTACATTCTTAATCGGAAAATCTTTATCAGAATAGATTTTATCATCACCAACAAGAGTGTACAACAAAGTCACACTCTCTGACTCTTTTGCAGACGTGGACTCGACCAGAACAGTCTTAGCAGGTTTTGCAGGAGGATCACATAGAATATGATTCTCAAGAGGTATGTCATCTTCTTTGATTACCGCATCAGACTGTGCTGAGTCAGTATCATCGGATTCATCATCTGAAGAATCAGCATCCTCAACAATGACTGGAGGATCCTGATTTTGTTCTGCAGTTGACACACTTGTAACTGTTGAAACATCCGAATCTGATGATACTTCATTTTTGTATCCAAGTCCGGTAGCAAATTCCTCAATGTCTAAAGGAACAGATTCCTCATAATAAGTTCTATTCTCCTCATCAGGCATTGCATCATAATTGTGTTAAACAGGTGGTGGACATTTCTTATATCCAATGCACGTGACATCCTTTTTCTCTTTTTGTATGTCAATGATGTGATCCAGCACATACCTAGAGTTTGAATAACTGTCTAGCTTAAGCCGGATCGCCTCACTTTCACACTTAACACAGGCTAACTCTTTTTGCATGATTTCGAGACGATTGATATAACAGTTTATGTTAGTTTGTTTTCTTGAAACCATTTTTGTTAGCTCGGTTTTATCTTTTCTTAAATTTTCAACCACCTTTTTAAACTCATTTTCATGGTTTTCATAATACATGTTAGCCGCTTTGCATTTCGAAAGATCCACTATCAACTTTTGATTGTGGATATATGTCACGTCATACTTGCTTTGCAAATTATCATATTTACCTTGCAAGTCCGACAATTTATCACCTAAACTAACACATTTATCGCATTTATCAGGAGTTGGTTTATCGACACATACCTGACTTGATGAACTGCCGACATTAGCCATAAAGGCTGAATGAATAGAAGAAGAAGAAGAAGAAGAATAAGCAGCTTTATCCACCAGAATTGATCTTCTGTCATTCCTTGCTGCATCTTCTCCCAACAATTCATCAACATCTGCGTCGACTGACACACTTGACGTTTCATCCAAATGATCATCGCCTGAAGTTGAGGATTCTTCATCTGAGCTTCTACTGTAACCAGAACTGTCTTCATCTTCAGAAGATTCACCACCACTGGCGGAAGATTCTCCACCACTGGTGTGTTTCAGATCCTTCACCACTTCAGTAAAACAAACTGATCCACCCTGATCACCAATGCCTAATTGCATTGACCAGTCGCAACCCTCATCCACTTGCACGACAAGAGCTTGATTGTTTGATGGTCCTGCTTGATTGTTTACAGGTACCAAGGTGAGATCGTCATTCCTGGTTTGTTTCTGATTCTGTTGGTTGCCTTGACCTCTGAAAGGGTTTTGGTTCCCATGTTGTGCTGGCTCTGTGCATTCCCTCTTGAAGTGACCCCGTTTGCCACAGTTAAAGCACTTAACAGACTGCTTATCAAACCCATACTTGGTATCTTTCTTGCTTTCCAAGCTGGTTCGACCAGTCCGTTCCATGAAGTCCTTTGCTCGCCTTACAGCACTGGCAAAAGTCCATTTGATGTCCATCATATCCATCTCTTCTTTATCGATCTGCTGATAATCTTCTTGAGTTAGATTGATGTTTCCGATCTGCCCTGCAATCAACCCACAATACGCGCTTACCAATGTGTTCAGTATCTCCATATGATCCTTAGCTACTTCAACGCTAACTTTGGAGAAACTTGACGTGTCAAGCCGTACTGTATTTGAATTAGATGGCTGACCAGCAGATAATGTGCTTCCATAACAAGCTTGTTGTTTAGCAGGAAGTGGATTCCCATACAAATCAGTTGCTACGGTAGATGGCTGATAGCTTTGCTGTTGGGGAACTGGATGTAGTGGATTTCCATACAAGTCTGTGGTTGAAGCTGGCTTAACGGGAACTTGTATCGGATTTCCATTCAAATCGGTGCTTGTGACAAACGCCGTTTGAATTGTAGCATGTGGAGCAGGTCTTGCAGAAGTGCTAGGAGCTCCATAATACATATCAGGATTTTGTCGCACTGGAACCCTTTTCGCCTTTAGGGTTTCTTCCTGATCTTTGTTCTCCAAGAGCTGAACGAAGTCATTGATTTTTGTTGTAGCCAATGTGCCATTGTACTTCAGGATTTCAAAGAAACCATTCCGTTGAGGTGGCAGTGCATCGGCAAACTTGTAACAACCTCTGCTGGAGTTGTTACTACCCCATAATTACTCAATTCAGTCAGCAAGTGATAAAATCGACTTGTCATATCTCCCAAAGATTCATTTTCCATACATATGAAGCCATCAAACTCCTTCTTGAGTAAATCATGTCGCAATTAGCGTGACTTTTCATTTCCTAGACCTCTTGTCTTCAATGCATCCCATAATCGTTTTGACGTCTTGAAGCTGACAAACTGATGATATATATCCTTGCTCAACGCCTGAGTCAGAATAGCATATGCTTTCTTTTCTAAATCATATGCCTTTTTCTCGTCTTCCGTAAGATCTGCAAATGTCGCGGCAGTTGAAGCGGCAACCTCAAGAGCTTGATCGAAATCTGTAATAAAACATAACCACAATTCCGTGTTTTGCCCAAGGACATACGTATGGAATCTATCTACCCATCCAGGATATTCATTTATGTGCATCAGTTTCGGTGGGCGATTTAGACTTCCGGTCTCGCTTTCGCTTAGAAGTATACTTTGAATACTTTGAGTTTGATTTGAAACAAATGCCCATTGACCTATCGAAATTTGATTTGAAACAAATGCGGGAGACTCAGCCCATGATGGCGACAAACCCGTGCTTCTATACTTGCTCTCCATATTAGATGCGGGTGCGGGAGATTCGGCCCATGATGGCGATAAACCCGTGCTTCTATATTTGCTCTCCGTATTTGACGGACTACCCCACCAGTCTGGATTCATTTTTGAATGAATAAAAATGGATACCTGATTAAATCACTTGAAAACACATTGTTATATTAGTTTTGCAAAGCCTCTGTAAAAAAAATTAACAACTTTCGACGAAGCACCGAGTCTTTGGCGAAACACTTAACTTACGAAACAATGATTTTTCTAAATAACAAAGTGACGAAACTCTAGGAGGTTTCGTCAAACACAATTCTAAAAGTGAAAGGAGGTTTCGTCAAAAATAATTTTGAAGAAATGTGAGGAATTTTCGTTGACTTATGTGTACAACCAAAGATGGAAGATATTTTCACCAATTAAAGTATATTATCCTTCTGACACATAAGGCTCTATGGTCACTTTTGTCAAACAATCAACCTTACTTTCTGCTCACGATTTTCAAGCAAAACACCATCATTTTTATGTCACAAAATTCAAACCACAACAATATAATAATCACAATCACTTTAGTAATCTTTCTACAAAGATCAAACAGTGAACTTTAGCAAGAACACTATGAAGATCAACTTGAATATCTGAAGAACTTGATGAAGTTTCCGGCGAAATTATGATGATTCCGGCGACCTGAAAATTTTCCGAACAACAATTTTGCAATAAAGTTCAATAAAAACCCAATCCTAACATATATGCATGAGTTTTAAACAAGGTTTTGTATGAACTAACAACAAAATAACAAGATTTTCAAGAATTTCAAGCTATTTTCCCAGAAAATATATGATTTTTTAAAGCTCAAAATCAAGAAAAAATACATGAAAATCTATGAAAAATCAAGAAAACAACTTGGTTTTAACAAGGAATCGAGCCAATGCTCTGATACCAATTGTAGGTCCACCCGAAGGATCGAGTTAAACCTTTATTCCCTGTTTTCCGACAAACCCGAGAGTGCGGAATCCTAACGGGTAAGTTAAACCAAGTTCGAACACGTAAACGACAAACACGAGACTCAACGATTAACACACAATGTATTAATACTTGAAACGGTTACAATACAATGTTTACAAATACACTCTGTAAACTCTCTCTGGTTCTCTCGTATCTCACTGTGTTCACCTGTTCTCCTCTGTGTACATCTGCTGATATATATAGCAGCAAGGTCGACGAAACTTGTTCAGGTCGACGAAACAGGATGGACTCCGACGAAACTTCAATGTGATGAAACCTCCAAGAGTTTCGTCACACTCACAAGAACGACGAAACTTGATGTTTCTTCATAATAGAGTTTCGTCACTTAAGCAATCAGGAAGTTTCGTCACAAAGCAATCAGGTAGTTTGGTCATCATTCCATAATCGACGAAACTTGTCTTTCAACAGGGAGTTTCGTCATCAAGCAAACAAAGAGTTTCGTCATCATGCAAACATAGAGTTTCGTCATCATTCAGTCAGGTTTGCTTGTAATTTTGTCAACAGCAGCTGCAACTGATAGACTAAAACAAACAGCAGCAAACAGCATGTATTCCGAGGCTTGATGGAGGATATCGAGCCACGGACTTCATTTCGTAGATGGGCAGAACCGATACGATCCGTATCCACATTTACGTGTATCAACACAACGTTTTAGAATAACAAGGCAGGAACAAGATCAAGTTGTAGTTAAGTCCCATAGGAAGGTTGTTGTTGCACATGCTGGTGTAACATTTAAGGACGATATCATTACAATCAAAGCTATGATTGTTGACCGAAAACTGAGAAAAAAAAGGTTTATAAATTCTATTGATGATGGGATCCACCCAATTGCAAGGGCAAGTTTAGCAGATCTTGCAAACATGAAGTTGGTATTTAAGAAAGATGGGTGAACCCTTACTCGTATCACGCCAAGTGAGTGATGGTGTTGGAGTTGTCCTTCTAGTGAATAAAAGTGTTGCTATGCAGAAGAGTTTACCAATTCTTGGTATGTTCAGGACTATTGTTGTCACAACCCACTTTTCCAGATACATAATGTGACCTACTGATACAGACTTAACAGAAAAAAAAACTTAAATTATTTCGTCATATCTTAGGGTACAATACTTAAAAAGTAAAACATACGATATGTCTTATGACAGTACAATGCAAAGTTAAACAAAATTTTGTAGAAATATATCTTCATGTCAACATAATTCTTTAAACCTTGATTTTTCCTTCCTGAATTATCTTTCCTTCACCACCACCAGAAATACATGTTTAAAAACAAAGGTCAATTTTCATATCAAAGTTCAATAACATACATGGTTGCAGAAGTTGCTAGGCGCTCGCAGGTTGGTCAAATAAAAGCAAGTCTGGTTCTTGTAAATGGAAACATAAGCCTACTTTAAAATACATGCGAAATGACAACATTTACGATTAAGTTTACATAAGATATACAAGCTTAGTTTTAATGACAATATGACGGGTTCAATTTAACGTCTAAAGTCCAAGAGTACGTGAAAAGTTGAACTTTAAGAAATCCAACATATCAGGTGGAGATTAATTTAACTTAGCTTTATATCAAAATATGTTCAAAAAATAGATGGTGCAATATGGTTCTTGATGTGCTTTTGTTCCATAAAGATTGAGTTTGGTTTCCTTCTACAATCAAGTATGTTACCATTGGCTCCTTGTAAGTGTGTTTGGTAATTCATCTTTATTGTATCCGTGTGTTTGTAATGAATCTTGAATGTTTTATTGTGTTCGGTAAGGATTTTTTATTGCATTCTTGTGCTTGTTAATTAATGTTTGCGATGATGGTGCCATGAAAGGGACAACATTTTTCCGAATCCTAGATTGCAAGCAAACTTATAAATAAAGAAGATGAAAACGGAATACTGGCAAGCAAAGAGAATTCGGTAAGTTTAAGTAAAAATGTAGAGTTAATTGCCAAAATCGCCCAGAGGTTTGGGCTGGTTTGCCATTTTCGTCCAAAATGACACTTTAGTACCAAATTGCCCACAACGTTTGTAATTTTTTGCTATTTTCATCCAAACCACTAACTTAGTTTATTTTTTCTGTTAAATTGAGGATATTTGGATGAAACTGGCAAATATAAAACCACATGGAAGATTTTGGCAATTTACTCAAACTCTTTTAAATTTCTTTTATTTTATTAATTTGTAACATATATAATAAAAAAGAATATACATGCAATTTTTATATGAAAAAAATAATAGCTTTGTCACATAATTTTTATAAATTTTCATCCAACCACTAACTAAGTTAATTTTTCTATTAAGGCAAAGAATGTTTATAAACCAAAACAAAAATTAATTTCTAATTTTTTATATAGATCAATTTTATAAAAATAAAATCTACTTAAACCTCTAAATTTTATAAAACTAAATTGTTGGTGACCTTATTGAAAAAGGTCAAATAAAAAAATCTTATCATATGTACCAAGTTTGTAGTTTATATTCTACTCTTTTAAATTCGCTCCTAAGGAAAAAACAGAAGCCAGTGCCCCCCCCCCCCTCTATCAAATAACGTATCGTTACCAAACCTTAAAATTACCCACCAAATTGTAATTATAATGCTATGGACCAAAAGTTTCTCTACTCAAGCCACTCAGAATAAGTATTAGTTAGTTACCCTCATAATCTTAATTAAATAAATATTTTATTTCTACCAACATAGTTCCTAGGTGCTCAACACATTTAAAAAATATGTAACGTTTTACAATTTTTTCCTCTTTACAACTGATAAATACTAAAGGTTGTAATCGATTGTTATGTGTTGCACACCAATGACGTTTTCTCTTTATAAAACTGATTTATATAAAGAAGCTGTAAATTAATTTATGCCTTAATTTATAAAATTTAAAACATCCCTCACCTTAACAGAAAAAATAAACTGAGTTAGTGATTTGAATGAAAATTTATAAAAATTATGTGACAAAACTATTAATTTTTTTTTTCAAAAAGGTCCATTTATATTCTTTTTTATTATATATGTAACAAAAATAATTAAATAAAAGAAATTAAAATGGGTTTGAGTAAATTGCCAAAATCGTCCCTGTGGCTTTATATTTGTCCGTTTCATCCAAATATCCTCAATTTAACAGAAAAATAAACTAAGTTAGTGGTTTGGATGAAAATGGCAAAAAGTTACAAACGTTGGGGGCAATTTGGTACAAAAGTCTCATTTTGGACAAAAATGGCAAACGTGCCCAAACCTCAGGGACGATTTTGGCAATTAACTCAAAAATGTAAGATAAAACCTTTTTTGAGGGTTCAAAACATCACCAAGAAAAGGAGAAACTCACCCATTGAAAACGCGGAGCGGACCAACTTCTGGTATAACAACCTTAACAGGAGGAATAGGAACCGGTGTTGGCCACGTTGGAATGACAAATGGCACCACCACCCGCCATGATAGGTCATCAATAGCACCAGTAGGTTTACAGGCAACATCTAGCTGTCTGTTCTTGTAGGTCCACCCAGAGGATCGAGTCAACCTCTATTCCTTGTTTTCCGACGAACCCGAGAGTGCGGAATCCAAACGGGTAAGTTAAACCAAGTTAGGAACACGTAAGACACAAGATTCAACGATTAACACTCAATGTATTAATGCTATGAACGGTTACAATACAATGTTTACAAGATGTTCTTATAAACTCTCAGTGTGTGTGTTTACAGTGTGTTCTCTCAAATCTATTCAGACTTGCACCCGATTGTTTCTGTTCTGTTTGATGTATATATACTGAAGCATCGACGAAATCCCATGCAACGAACTCTCATCGACGAACATTGATTTCGTCGTGCGGTCTTTGGCGAACTTACAATGGTCTCGACGAAATCCTTGGATTTCGTCACATTTGATTTCGTCAAATATGGGATTTCGCCATCAGTGACTTCGTCACATGTTGGGCCTTGGCTTGGGCTTTGTCATGTTGGGCTTCGTCACAGATGGTCCAAACAACAAACAGTTTAAATACAGAACCATAACAATATGCATATCGCACACACGCAGTAGCATGTATATCGTACGATACAAAGCAAATAGCATACCGAGTCAAGATAGGAGGATATCTTGACTACGGCCTTCACTTCGTAGCCGAGTCGAACCGAGCTGAGCCGTATCCACACAATATGTATCAACAAACTCCCCCTTGGATGCTACTCGCGAGGTTCGTAATCTCATTCTCCATCTCTTGATGGTTCTTTTTCTCGGAAAGGATCTTCAAAGTCTTCACGTGTTGTAAGTAGAAAGTGTATTAACAAACTCCCGCTTTCATTTAGGAAGTGTATTAATAAAGTCCCCCTTTGATTATGCTTGTTAATCTTTTGATTTTCAATACTTGAGATCCTTGTGGTGTTGATGATTGATCAGCGGCAACTCGATCATCGTTATCATTTGAGTGCCTTCACATCGTGTCTTCATTCCGAAGCTTATCATCAAACATGTTCTCTTCGCCTTCAGCATTTGCACATGCAAGAAAGCTAAACGCGTAATGAGAATAAACGCTTGGAATATAGTTAACATTAAACAAATGACACACATGTGACCGGTTTTCAATCAACTACCGTCCGACACTTTGAAAGTTTAACAAATTGTTCAATTTTAGTTTTTAACTTTCAAAAACTTGCAAATTTCGACCGTTTATGAAGAATCAGTCGTTTTGGTTTTCTGTCAGCTTTCAGGTAACGAAGACTTGAGTTACAACATCGGTTAATCAAAACTATAGTAGAAATAAAATCTTTTTGGCTTTTATAAAGTTTATATTAAAACACACCTAAAATCTTTTTGGCATTTTGAATATTTCAAACTTAAAGACTAAAAGCAGTAAATAAATATATACAGAGTTGCAGAAACTAAGAAAAGTAAATATATACAAACATTCTTTTTGCGAGTTTCGAGGGTAAGAGAATCATATCAGTGTACGGTCATGCCAAAACAATCTTGTAGTTCTTTTTGTTAACATTTGATAAACATCCTATAACGATTATCGGTATTGTTATCCACATAAGCTCAACTTATCATATGTAATCATGGCGAGGGGATACGTTAAGGTATGATTTATACTTACCGACCGGTGTTCATCCACACACGACACATTCCCGTATCAAGGTATGCACGAGAGTTCATCTTACTGGTGAGTATACCATTTATCATCTGTTTTGACGTATATGAAAATGTGAGAAACTCACTTATTTTGATTGAAAACAAGCCCTATGTGATAGAATCACTTATTGATGAGGAACTTGATTTTCAGATGCATGAGGGCACAGGAGCAAGTCCGTGAACAGGTCAGTACTAACGTACAGCAAAGAGACGAACTTTACTCCCGGATAAATGTGATATTTTATCACTTATTTGTTTGGACATGTGATTGTTGATCACTTATTGAGGTCGTATGCAGTATGTACACGTATGTATGGTATCATGGAAGATCTAGACTTCGTCTCCGTTTGTTTCGGTAAAAGAAACAACCATGATACCCAGATGATAAACAACATAAAGACCACATATATCAGAACCTCGGCAATCTCTCAAAAGAAATTTCGGTACTAAGACCATATGTCAATCAGCGGTTCCCACACAGTCTTCAGTCGATTTAAGTTTATATCACCCTGCACACTTTAAAATGATTGTGAGCCTACCGATACATCTTATATAGAGATGCTTAACATTTTTCATTTTGCATTTCAGTTTAAAGAGGTTTAGACAGACCACTGATGTACTATCATTTTCTCTTTTGCTCGCCAGGAAACTCATTTTTGTTTTTCTATTGTTTTTGAGTTTTTGAAATTTTTCGATGTTTTTTAATTTTTCAAATTTGGATTTACACCCCCTAAAATCAACAAACTTACAATAATTTTAAAACACAAAGATATTTACAAAAACGATTTTCCGATGCGGATTACTCTTGCTTGACCTTAATGCCGTTTACTAATAATAAAAAGTCAAATCTTGATTTATCAAATGCTTTGGTAAAAAGGTCGGCACGTTGGTCATCGGTATGGACCTTAACAACATCGATAAGCCTTTTATCAAAGCAATCACCTATGAAGTGATACTTAATTTCGATGTGTTTGGTCTTTGAATGCTGCATAGGATTTCTAGTGATAGATAAGGCAGCAGAATTATCGACTAAAACAGGAGTAGTTAGGAATTCAAAACCGTAATCACGCATTTGCTGTTGAATCCACAGTACTTGGGAGCAACAACTTGAGGCAGCAATGTATTCAGCTTCACAAGTTGATGTAGTGACACAAGTCTGCTTCTTGCAATGCCATGTTATGAGGCGATTTCCTAAAAACTGGCATCCAGCCGTTGTGGATTTGCCGTCGATTTTGCATCCGCCAAAATCAGAATCACTGAAAGCGATTAAATCAAAGTTATCATCCTTAGGGTACCATAGACCGGTGTCTGGGCAACCCTTCAAATAATGAAAAATCCTTTTTACAGCTGCAAGATGTTAGGCCTTCTTGTTCACTTGATATCTGGCTAGCAGGCATGTTGGATACAATATATCTGGTCTTGATGCTGTGAGGTACATAAGGGATCCAATCATTGTGCGGTAATATGAAGAGCTAACAACTTCACCCTTCAAGTCTGGATTGATTCCGTGAATTTGCTGTAGTGGGGTACCAATGAGCGATGTGTCGGACATCTGGAATCGGTTCAGAATGTCTTGAACATACTTAGTCTGATGGATGAAAATCCCAGACTTCGTTTGTTGCACTTGCAAGCCCAAAAAGAAAGTCATCTCCCCCATAGCGCTCATCTCGAATTTATCCTGCATTACACGCTCGAAATCCCTACACATAACATTGTTAGTAGAACCAAATATAATATCATCCACATATACCTGTACCAGTAGAAGATCTCCATCTTGTTCTTTTATGAAGAGAGTGCAATCGATAAGACCTCTGCGAAATCTATTCTCCAACAGGTAATTAGATAAGGTAGCATACCAAGCTCTTGGTGCTTGATGTAGACCATAGAGAGCTTTGTTCAACAACCAAACCCGATCGGGATGAATAGGATCTTCAAACCCTGGAGGTTGTTCGACATACACTTTTTCTTCAACTATACCGTGTAAGAATGCACTTTTGATGTCCATCTGGTAAACCTTGAATCCTTTGAATGAGGCATAAGCCAGAAAGATCCGAATTGCTTCCAGACGTGCAATTGGTGCATAGACTTCGTTGTAGTCTATACCTTTAATCTGACCAAAACCTTGAATGACCAATCTTGCTTTGTTTCGAATAACGATTCCACGGTCGTCCTTTTTGCGTTTATACACCCAACGGGACCAATCTTCTTATAATCATCAGGTTTATCAACGAGCTTCCAAACAACCAACTTCTGGAATTGCTGTAGTTCTTCCTGCATAGCTTCAACCCATGAATTTTCTTTCAAAGCGTCTTTCCAAGTTCTTGGCTCTTCCTGTGAGACATAACACGTGAAAGACCAATCATTTTGTTGACCAGATTCTCGAATCGCCGCATACAGGCTGCATTGTTGTTGTTTCGCAACATGTTTCTTGTTTGTATGCCACTCTGTACATCACCGATGATGTTTTGCTGAGGATGGGTATTGTGAATCCATGTTTCTGGATTATCTTTAACTGGAATATTTGTACCCAGATTGTTGAGATTGAGATCAACAACCAATTCAATACCCGGAACTGGCGAAGAGGATGATGCAGTAGCTTCAGCTGTTTTGGGGTTATCAACTGGAGCTGTAGCTTCCGAAGTACCTTGTACAACTGTTGTTGGAGCTTCTTGATCTGCATCTAGAAATTCTTCATCCTCTGAAGATTCGTTCAGTTCAGTTGCATCATGAAAATCCTCATTGTAGAGAGCATTATTGTTCACTGAAGATGATTCTTGATTGACAATAATTGGACAAACCAACGGTAATTCTGTTGCATTGTCACTCTCGAAAAACCTCCTTGCCGCAGCATTTTCTTCGACTTCTTGAATATTGATCGAATTGAAAAAGTCATCGTACTCAAACATCCATGGTTGACCTGGATTTTTGACTGGCAATGTGTGCCTTTGTACTCTGACCTCATACCATTCCTCAACCCTTTTAGTCTCTAGATTCCAGACTCTTAAGTTCGGGGTGGCATAACCAAGAAAGTGACCTTCAATAGCTTTTGCCCCAAACTTTCCATTAGGATCGATCATTGTGCAAGGAGCTCCAAACGGTTCAAGATATGACAAATCTGGTTTTCGTTTGTGAAGAAGCTCAAAGCAGGTCTTGTTGTGTCTTTTGACTATAAGGACTCGATTCATCGTGTAACATGCGGAGGCCACAGCTTCACTCCAGAATGGAATGGGCAACTGCGACTCTACCAACATAGTCCTAGCAGTCTCGATCAATGTACGGTTTTTACGTTCAGCGACGCCGTTCTGCTGTGGAGTGTAGCTTGCACTGAATTCATGAAGAATACCTTTTGATGTGCAAAACTCCGCCATGGCATGATTTTTAAATTCTGTACCATTGTCGCTGCGTATCCGCCTAACCTTCAACTTATACAAATTCTCAATCTGAATGATCAAGTTTTTGATAATACCGAAAGTTGCACTCTTGTGAGCCATAAACCCCACCCAAGAAAATCTTGAATAATCATCAGTTATCACGAGGCAGCATTGATCATTCCTGATGCTTTTGTGCTTGACAGGACCGAACAAATCCATGTGCAAACGTTCAAGAGGAACTGCCACCGTGTTGATTTTCTTTGTTGGATGTCGCTTCTTAGTTTGCTTTCCTTTTTGGCATGAAACACAGACGTCTTGAAGATGGAAATTTTTAAGAAGAACACCATTCACTAATTCATTCGACACCAAATGATTCATTTTTCGTAAGTGAATGTGACCCATACGTCTGTGCCAAGAGATTGAGTCTTTTTCTGTGGCTTTGGTAACAAAACAAGTTGCTTGTGCAGTCGTTGTTATTGCTTGGCTTATATCAAGTACATATAAATCGTTTATCCTTGGAATCTTGAAGCCAGGTTTCAGCACATAACATCCATTTGCGTCAAAGTGTACTGAAAACTGCTTATCACAGATTTGAGAAACGCTGAGAAGATTGTGATCAAGTTGTTGTACAAAGTTGATCTTGTCAAAACTTACAACCCCGTTGGATACCATTCCTTCTCCTGTTATATAACCACCCTTATCTCTAGCAAAAGCAACATAACCTCCTCTAATAGATTTAACGTCGTAGAGAAGCTTCATGTCACCTATCATGTGCCTGGATGCCCCACTATCAACAATCCAATGACTGATGAAAGTTCCTCCTGGAACACCCTGCACATGTACTCACATGATTAGTTGGAGATGGGGACCCAAGCCTTTGTGGTCTTGGGTCTTCCATTTTCATCAACGTAAGTTACTTGAACTTCTCGATGTTGTAGAAATTGTGATGTTCCCCCTGAATCATTAACCGTTTTAGGTTTCCAGGTCTGTTTTGTTTTACCAGCTTTATTCTTTAAAAATTTAACTTCATCATTGTTTGAAGTTCTTGAATTTTCTGGTTTGACAGAAACAGATTGTTTTTCAACCACATCGGTTTTGATTGCTTTTTCAATTTTCTTGACCTGTTGGCGTTTCTGTTTCTTTTCCCTTTCTTTTATAAGACGGGGATCTGGTTTTGATGGAACAGATTGCTTTCGTTCATTTTGGTCACGGGGATCACCAACTTTGCCTTTTTGTTTATGAAGGTGTGGACAATTTCGAATAATATGTCCAAATGTACCACATGAAAAACATGATCTTCGTTCTACTGACACATCCGAATATGATGATACTTCCGGTTTGTATCCAAGTCCCGTTGCAAACTCCTCAATGTTTAAAGAAACAGATGGCTCAAAATAAGTTCTATCTTCTTCATCAGGCATGGCATCATAATTGTGTTTCACAGGAGGTGGACATTTTTTATATCCAATGCACGTGACATCCCTTTTCTCCTTCTGAACATCAATGATGTGATCCAACATATAGCTAGAGTTCAAATAACTATTTAGCTTAAGATTGATCGCCTCACTTTCAGATTTTACACAAGCCATCTCTTTTTGCATTATCTCGAGCCTATTGATGTAACAGTTAATGGTTGTTTGTTTTCTTGAAACCATTTTCGTTAGCTCGGATTTGTTTTCTCTTAAATTTTCAATCATTGTTTTATACTCGTTTTCATGGTTTGTATAAAACATGTTGGCTTCTGTGCATTTGGCAAGATCCACGATCAACTTTTGGTTGTGGATAAATGTCACATCATACTTGGTTTGCAAAGCCTCATGTTTGCTTTGCAAATTAGACATCTTAGCATTTAAAGAAACATGTTTATTTTGCAAGTCAGACAATTCAGGATTTAAAGCATCATGTTTGCTTTGCAACTCAGACATATTAGCATCTAAATCAGCACATTTATCACTTAAGCTAGCACAATTATCACAAATAACGATAGTTGGTTCATCGACACATACCTGGCTTGATGAACTGCTACCATTAGCCATAAAGGCTGAATGAAGAGAAGAAGAAGAATAAGCAGCTTGATCCACCAGAATAGATCTTCTATCATTCCTTGCTGCAGCTTCTCCTAACAATTTATCGATATCTGCATCGATTCTCCCACTAGATACATCATCAGAATAATCTTCGCCTGAGGTTGAGGTTTCCTCATCTGAACTCCTTGAATCACCAGAACTCTCTTCATCTGAAGATTCACCACCACTGGCGGAAGATTCTCCACCACTGGCTTGATTCAAATCCTTAGCAGCTTCAGCAAAACAAGTTGCTCCTCCCTGATCACCAATGCCTATATGCATTGACCAGTCGCAACCTTCATCTATTTGCACCACAAGAGCTTGATTGGTGTTCGATGGTCCTGCTTGATTGTTTGCAGGGACCAAGGTGCGATCATCATTCCTGGCTTGATTCTGATTTTCCTGGTTGCCTTGACCTCTGAAAGGATTCTGGTTCCCATGCTGAGTTGGCTTTGTGCATTCACGCTTGAAATGACCATGTTCACCACAGTTAAAGCACTTGACAGATTGCTTGTCGAACCCATACTTGGCATCTTTCTTGCTTTCCAAGCTGGTTCTACCCGTCCGTTCCATGAAGTCCTTAGCTCGCCGTACAGCACTGGCAAAGGCCCACTTGATGTCCATCATATCCATCTCTTCTTTATCGATTTGCTGATAATCTTCTTGAGTTAGATTAAAGTTTCCAATTTGCCCTGCTATCAATCCACAATACGCGCTCACCAATGTGTTCAATATCTCCATGTGAGCCTTAGCTGCTTCAACGCTAACTTTGGAGAAACTTGATGTGTCCAGCCGTACTGTATTTGAATTAGATGGCTGACCAGCAGATGACGTGCTACCATAACAGGCTTGATGTTGCACAGGCAGTGGATTGCCGTACAAATCTGTGGTTGGTAGAACAACCGTTGGTCTTGAGGAAGCCGGATGTGGATTTCCATACAGATCTGTTGCTCCGGTAGATCGAACAGGTAGTGGATTTCCGAACATATCAGTTGCTACGATAGATCGTTGGCTTGGCTGTTGTGGAGCTGGTTGTAGTGGATTTCCATACAAGTCTGTGCTTGGAGCTGGCTTAACAGGAACTTGTATCGGATTGCCATACAAATTTGTGCTTGTGACAAACGCCGTATGGAGTGCAGCATGTTGAGCAGGTCTTGCAGAAGTGCTAGAAGCTCCATAATACATATCAGGATTTTGTTGTACCGGAACCTTTTTCGCCTTTAGAGTTTCTTCCTAATCTTTATTCTCCAACATCTGAACGAAATCATTAATTGAGGTTGTAGCCAATGTGCCATTGTACTTCAAAATTTCCAAGAAACCCTTCCATTGAAATGGCAGCTCATCGGCCAACTTTGTGACAACCTCTACAGGAGTGGTTACTACCCCGTAATGATTCAACTCAGTCAACAAGTGATAAAATCAACTTGTCAAATCTCTCAAAGATTCTCTTTCCATACAAGTGAAACCATCAAACTCTTTCTTGAGTAAGTCATGTCGTAATTTACGTGACGGATCGTTTCCTTCACCTCTCGTCTTCAATGTGTCCCATAACCGCTTTGTTTTCTTGAAGCTTACAAACTGATGATACATGTCTTTGTTTAACGCTTGAGTTAGAATAGAAAAAGCCTTCTTTTCTAAATCATAAATCTTCTTATCATCTAGAGAAAGATCTGCAAAAGACGCGGCTGTTGAAGCGGCAACATCAAGTGCTTAATCGAAGTCTGTAATTAATCGTAAACATAACTCCGTGTTTTGCCCAAGAATATACGTATGAAATCTGTCTTCCCATCCCGGATATTCATTCATATGCATTAGCTTCGGTGGACGGTTATTTCTTCCCGTTTCATTTTCGCTCAAGAGTATACTTTGAATACTTTAATTTGATTTGAAACAAACGCCCATTGACTTGACGAAATTTGAGGTGACGACGATTGTGCAGGAGGTTCGGCCCATGATGGAGATAAACCCGTGCTTCTATACTTACTTTCCATATTAGACGGAGTACCCCACCAATCCGGATTCATTTTGGGTGTCTATTGAGGAAAAACCTATTTACACACTTCAAACAAACTGTTAAATAAGTTTTGCAAAGGTTCTGTTAAAAATCACAAGGATGTTTGATGAAATCCTGTATGACGAACTCAGAGATTTCGTCCAAAACAACTTTTGACGAAAATAGTGATTTCGTCCAGAACCACCCTTGACGAAATTAGAGATTTCGTCCAGAACCGATTTCATCCGGAACCGATTTCGTCCGGAACCGATTTCGTCCGGAACCGATTTCGTGATTTCGTTGACAAATGAGACCAGATACAGAAGATATTTTCAAAACCAAATAAAATCTTATCTTCTGACAAGAAGTTGGTGACATAATTTCAACACAGCATGCTTTTATCTAATTTCGAAGCTTCTTTTTCTCAACAACCCATCATCACACATGTACACAATGTCAACATAATATATTATAATTGACAAACACTTTGATTCAAACAACACACATATCAAATACACATGTATATCAAGAACAGTTTGAATATTCCAAGAACACTATGACGATTCTGGCCAAACTTATCAACAGATAAAATTTTCGAGACCCAAATTTTTGCTAAAACTTTCAATAAAAACCCACAATAACATACAAGCATGTCATATAACAAGGTTTCCACTAAAACAAGAAGCAAAACATCATGATTTTCAAGGTTTTGTAAAAAGTTTTTCAGAAAAATGATTTTCAACAAGAACATAAACTGAAAGACACTTTCAAAATCTATCAAAACACAAGAAATCAACTTGGTTTAAACAAGGAATCGAGCCAATGCTCTGATACCAATTGTAGGTCCACCCGGAGGATCGAGTCAACCTCTATTCCTTGTTTTCCGACGAACCCGAGAGTGCGGAATCCAAACGGGTAAGTTAAACCAAGTTAGGAACACGTAAGACACAAGATTCAACGATTAACACTCAATGTATTAATGCTATGAACAGTTACAATACAATGTTTACAAGATGTTCTTATAAACTCTCAGTGTGTGTGTTTACAGTGTGTTCTCTCAAATCTATTCAGACTTGCACCCGATTGTTTATGTTCTGTTTGATGTATATATACTGAAGCATCGACGAAATCCCATGCAACGAACTCTCATTGACGGACATTGATTTCGTCGTGCGGTCTTTGGCGAACTTACAATGGTCTCGACGAAATCCTTGGATTTCGTCACATTTGATTTCATCACATATGGGATTTCGCCATCAGTGACTTCGTCACATGTTGGGCCTTGGCTTGGGCTTTGTCATGTTGGGCTTCGTCACAGATGGTCCAAACAACAAACAGTTTAAACACAGAACCATAACAATATGCATACCGCACACACGCAGTAGCATTTACATCGTACGATACAAAGCAAATAGCATACCGAGTCAAGATAGGAGGATATCTTGACTACGGCCTTCACTTCATAGCCGAGTCGAACCGAGCCGAGCCGTATCCACACAATATGTATCAACAGTTCTGAATATTATATGATACCAAACAAGCAAGCTCCACACACCTCAGATAAACAATATCCAGATCAAATGGATGGAAAGATAGTGGAAGAAAAGTTGCTTTCATTAACCAGCTCTCCAGTTCAGGATCAGAAGATGAGAGATCACTACGGGTCACCTTGAATTCAGAACACCATTCGCCTTTATCATAATCTTTCATATCCCACATACTAAAACAGTAAAACGAACTAGCATCAGGTGCCACCTGCAAAAGACGAAGCTTTCCTTGACACGCGTCACACAAACGATAAAGCCCGTCATGCGTAACCTCACTTTGGACATCTCTGTCAGCAGGTAATTGAATAAGCCGACAAGACTTTGGATCCTTATAAGGATCAAACGCAACCATACCATGATCATTAATAAACCAATGAAGAACTCCTTTAAAGCATATAGGACCTGCACCACGCTTCAGGAATGCAATTTGAAAAGGACAAGGCACCCTATAACCAACCCATTCACCGGTTTCAGACGAAAAAATCTCTAAACGGAGATAGTCTGTGAGTGAGGTGAGCATTTCTTGTCTCACAGCTGAGTGCCATTTATCCATTTCTAGCCTCACAACTGTATAGTCAGTAACAACATTATCCTCATTAACCCTACTAACAAAACCTTCCGCGAAGAAATTTTGTGTTTTCGTGGATTTAGCTAAAGTAACCCACTGCCTGGTAACCAGAACAACATAGAATCAAGCCATTACTCACACCTAACACTTTAAACTTGATAGCTTTATGTTCCTCCCTAGACAAATAAAGTCCAGATGAATTGTAACTTTCGGAATGGAATCGGTTAAGAACATCTTCAGGTTCTGACTCGCAAATGTACCTATACAAGATTCTGAAAGGCAGTGACGATGATGCTGTGTTTGAGGTTATCATACACGAGATATAAAACCGCGAAAACGAACGTTGAGAAATGAGGGTTTGCCAGTGTTTACAAACACATTTCAACCTGAAAAGTGATTTAAGAGGCAATCTAGAAAGTATTTCATATAGCAGTGAATCGGAGTCAGGAGCGTTATGAATATCATATGTGAATGTATCATCAAGCCCAAGAAATGATGAATCGGAAGGCTTCCTTCGTTCGAATATGGTGGTGCAATTACCTGAAATTCAAGGTGATTTTGAGTCGGAATTTGGTTTTGATCGTCATCGTTGTTGTGTTGATTGGTTGAATCGGTGATAACACAATTCTGAATCGGAATTTGAATCTGATCGGCATCGTTGTCGGTTGAATTAGCGTGGCCTTCCATTAGTGTTTGGTTGGAAGTTGGAACCAAGCTGAGTTGTTGGTGTAAGTTCATATGCAGCGAAAGAAGGTTCTGTAGTCATACTTATACTGCTTTTTAAGGACATATTTATTATTGTCTTTTCCTTTTTCTTTTCTTTTTCTTTTACTAGTATTTTGGCAAATAGCAATAATACAAAAAAACACCAATATATTTTCGTTATATTCTTTTATAAAGGGCCCTGTACCAAATATTTCCATATTGAAGTCCTGTAACTTGTAAAATTTGAACAATATTTGTGAACTTTTCGAAAAGAGCAAACTTTTATTGTGGTTTGATCAATTTTACGAGTTTCGTCCATAAGGTTTTTTCAACATCTTTCTAGGTGTTCGTGGTTTCCAAATCATTCCATTTTTGTCCAATTCACTAACCTCGTCTACGGATGAGATACCACCGGTACCAGTATTTAAAGGTAAAAGTCGGCACCGATACTGTACTGAACCAAAAGTACATGTACCGAAATCTTCAAAAAGTAGGTGCTGAATGGTAACGAAAAATAGCCTCTAAATGATGATGGCCCACCCTGAGAAACAAATATCCACTAGACATGTGTTGAAACTTGAAAGAGTCTACACAGACTCTATATTTGTTGATACGTCTGAATGTAGCCTCCACAAAATTGTGTAGCCTCTATAAATTTAGTAAGATCAAGAGGTTGTTGGATGAACTGAAACGGCTAGGTTCGAGCCTAGCCGCTACCTCGACAACTTAAACGATTGGCTTCTTTGAGGCTTAAACGGCTTCACAAACCTTAGCCTCTTCCAAACAACTATGCGGCCTACATAGCCGCTTCATTTTATTTATTTTTTATGTTTTTAAATTGTATTTAAGTTAGACACTAGACATTTTGCTAAGAGAGTGGTCTACTATGTGGCTTACATAGCCGCTTCCTTTTTCATATTTTTTTTGGAGATTATTTTAGCCATTTCATATTTAGCGGCTAGCATTTATGTTTTTTTTTCTTTAAATTCGTTTATAAATTCAAAATTTTCTATTAATAACACCTTTTGCATTGCGCAGCCAGTTAAGATACAAAATTTTTATAACTTCTTTCATGAAAAACCATATTTATTCTCTGACTTTGTTTTTTCTCATGAAAACCTACATTTAATTTTCTACCTATTAGAATTGATTATCTTAAATATTAACTCACATGATGTTTTTCTTTTTTCTTTTTCTATTTTTTTTTTTTTTTTTTTTTTTTTTTTTTTTTTTTGCCAGCAATATGGAACATTTGTTTAAGTTAATGAAATGTTAATGTTAGTGGGATATTATTTTTTACATTTTTTAATTGCATATCTCATCTCAATCTATTAATAAAGCAACGTGAATGAATGGTCTTTTATTCTGATTGATAGATATATAAAGCAACCTGAATGAATAGTCTTTTATTCTGATTGGTAGATATAACGAATAATATGTGTCCACCTAAACAAGACTAACAACACTTGGCGTTTCATCTTCAGCACATGTGTGTTCATGTGAATGTGTTTAATTGGATGATGTGGTGGTGCCTAGCATCTTTTCATCTTCATTAGGTTTATTATTCCACCAGAAGCACAAACAAATGTGCAACTAGAGAGAGGAAGTGATCGAGAGACAGAAGTTGTTGTAGACGGCGTCTTCGTTGCTATAGCAAAACAAAGTGTTTTATGTAATTGTTTTGGACATAATTAAGACATAAAGATAAAAACCACATAAAATTTCCATGATAACTTACTTAAACATTAAACTTAAAATACATAATTATACATGCATTACATAAGAACCTACATACATTACATAATAACCTACTTAGACCTTAAACCTAAGTTAAGCAGATAATTAAAAATAATTAAACCACCGACCACTAGTAATTAAATATGGAATCAAATGAGCAGTCAGAATCAGTTCCACGTTCATCCTCCTATGGATCATGAAAGCTTCATTCAAATTCATAACCCACCTCTTCGTCTGCGTCTGATCGTGGGACGTATTCCACCCGGGTCTGTTTCGTACCCTTCCTCCAAATCCAGAACTTCTTGTGTGTTCTCTTTGGCTGATTGTGCTCCACAAACGTGTTGTCAAATGCCCAGTTTGTGACAACTGACACTTTTTCATGTAATTTCTGTATAATGGGAACAGTAACTTGTAATATATGGTTGTGCATGTTGGACTTATGATATGAATGATTTCATGTTTACTTTCAAAAGACTCACAAATACATTACATGATGCATGCTACTCATTGTTGTTAAATGCAACTTGAAACAGTTCAATTAGTGCACAGACGAAACTAGCACACTTATCAGATAAACTAGTAGTACTGACAGGAGTTCAGTACTCAAACAGACATCATAACTCAATAAACTGCGCAATTTAGCACCTTAACGAACCAGTAACCAAACGAACAACCGAACACTACCCGAATCACCAAAATTGAACTAGAAGCATTGTTTTAACATCATAAGACTAGTTGTTAACACTAAACACCATATTACACATCAAAACCCCTAAACACATTAAACCCCTAATTAAAAAATTAACTTCTAACTAGATTATGTAACTTACCATTAAAACTCAACTAGATCCCCCCCCCCCCCCATTGGCGAGTTACAAGGGCCCCACCACCTCACCAATTTCTTGAATAATTTATTTGTGTATTTTGCAAAGATATTGAACATAAGAACCTTTGTGTATTGAAATGTTGGAAGATATAAGCACATAACCCATGAGTCTTCACCTCACTTTTCCCTAACTCAAAAATCAAACACAAACTCCTCCATCCTCCTTCATATTCTCGGCCAACCACCCCTCATCTTCTTCTCCATTCTCTAGTCCATTTCAACATAATCTAAGCGTATTCTAAGGTGAATCAAGCATAGTTAAGAAGGTTGCAAGCAAGGGAACTTGAAGAACCAACTTGAGGAGCTATTAACCATCACTTTTCTTCTTCATCTTGCATCTTGTTCATCCCTAGCCTTTGTGCTAGTAGTAAGTCTTCTTGATCATGATTGTACACCTTGTTTTAGTGGTTAAAGTAGATATGTAACAAGAAAATCTAAAGATCACACCAAAACAAGAAGATGAACATAAGAATAAAGCTCAAAATCATAAAGATCTAAGTTGTTTAGTGTATGTGATGAACTTGTTTGTTGAATTCTTGAGTGTTTGGTGTAGATCACCACATAAAAGCTTGCTAGATGATGATTTAAAACATGATCTAGCAAGTATGAGGATGGATCTTGAAAGATCCATGTTGATTATCCTTTATGTTAAGTATGAACTTGAAAATAAACTTGATTTTGTGAAGAATGATGATTCCTACAAGTTGTAAGTTGTAAAAGTGAAAGATTTCAAAGATAAAAGTTTCAAGAAAAACAAAGTTTACTTCAAGATTTACATGATTTGGTTTTTAAAAGAAAATAAACATGTTTTAAGTGTAAAATGGAACCCTTGATGTATAGAAGACATGAAAAACTCAAGAATATGAATTTTTGTAAAAATGTGTTACAAGTTGTGAAGGTTGAAATTTTGTAAAAATGATTTTTATGAAAATAAGAATCATGTTTTTGGTGTTAATAAGTCATGATAAACATCATGTTAAAATACTACAAGATTTTATAAATCTTAAAGTTCATACCTTCATGTAGAAATATGTTTATGGCATAAGGTAAGTGTAGTGTTGATTGATGATGATTGTTGATGAGTTTTTGAAAAAGAAAATGATATGCTATAAGCATGGAGACCTCCATTTTCAAAGGAAACTTTGGCAATTTTTTTGTAAAAATTCAACACTTAGAAAAATATTTTTAAACAAGTGTTTACAAGTGATTTTGGATCATGTTTTTAAATATAAAAAATTTGCCATAATTTTGTTATAAAAATTACAAGTATTAGAGGTTGATTTTCAAGAATAAAAATGACTAAGTATATATTTAGGAAAATATATATTTAGAAGTCACAAAAATTATGTGCTACATGTATATTACTTGTATTAGTTATACTAAAAATTAGGAATTTGAAAAATAATATACCACACCAAAATACTAAAAATTATAATTTGAAGTATTACAAAAATCACAAGAAAATAAATATATAACTTATACACAAATATTGGACGATTCGGACAATGGACACTTTGGATAATATATATATATACACACACACATATATATATATATATATTTCGGAAATTTAATTCGTATTTTGACAAATTTGGTAAACGGTGTTTTCGAAACCGAACAAACGACAAAGTATGAGTTTCTACAATTATTATGAAAATATATCATATTTTGTCAAATTTGAAAATATATTATTTTTGGAGTGGAAGAAATATATATTTCCATAAACAACTCAAAAATATATTATTTTGGTGAAAACTAAAAATAAATATTTTTCTAACTATGTTCTTGAAAATATATTATTTTTAAAATATATGTGGATGTATACATATTTTTAACAAATAAAATTTATAGATATTTTTCTATAAAATTCTCTTAAAATATATATATTAGGAAGATAAAGTTGGTGATTTTTAATTGTGCAAAAGCAATATTCCGGAAAATTATACATAAATTAAGTATGGAATACTTAATAAATACAAGAAAATACGTATTCCTAGACGTATAAATACATACCGACATACACTACCAACACTTGGTAAAATACGCATATACAAGTATTATGCACAATTAAGAAAATACAAAATAACAAACAAATAATACAAGTATACATATACTTGAAAATATGTATGTGAGAACCATATGACAAAACAAGTTAAAATATATAATATTTTTAACAAGTACCCCCGAATACTTGTATGGAAATAATTAAGTTAAAAGATCCTTATTTTAACTAATATATACAAATTTGGAATTATATAATTACGTATACAACATACACTAAGCGTGTAACTCAAGTATACCAAAATTCCAAGTAAGTCTTAATAAATAACTAAGGCTAAGAGTCGTTACACGACCTAAGTGTCTAATAAAACTTAGCACGTGTGTAGGTAGTAGTATGACTTGAGGACATCCACTTTGAGTAGACGAGGCTTCGGACGCAAATTTGTGAGTTCATGTCCCCCCTTTCTCATAACTGTTTTCGGATTTATAACTCTCGGGGGTGAAATACATGTTTCAATGGTATGGTTTAGCTAAGGAATGAACTGTTAGATCATGTGGATGGGTAGTATCTCTCCTAAGTGCCATTAATCTAGTTAAGACCGAGGGGCAGGAGTGGTAGATCTATCGGGTGTAGCAAGCCCCACTCATGGGTCCTTGTGTGGCTGCATGTAATGATTATGTCATTCCAGCCGGATGGACCGGAGGAAATTCACTAGGTTTGAGCACTTCCTACGCCACCGCACATATTAATGTCCTTGCAAAACATTAATTGATCTGTTCATAGACGCTTTACATACCGGTTATCAAAAGAATTCTCTCAAATGTTTACAAGTTTATTGGAGCTCACATAAAACACATGAACTCGCTCAACTTTTGTTGATTTTTTTTTTCAAATTACATGTATTTCAGGAAACTAGATGGATCATCGGTGTTGGAATGGTTTTCAAGAAGTAAATTTCAAGATTAGATGTCATCCATTTTTGAAGGGTTTGATTTGTATATCTTATCCTGGATAAGATATATGAAGTAAAGCCATGGTTAAACTAGCTCTTGTCAAAAGTCCATGTATGGAACTTAATCTCTTTTGATGGGTTGTAACTTAACTTGAAGTTATGTTGGTTGAAACTTAACAACTTATGTTTGTAATATTTTTAAAACTTATGAATGGATGAACATCATTTTAGTCATATAGTTGTTTATTATAATCGAATGCAATGAAAACTAATCAAGTTACACGTACACGCTTCTGCAAAAAGTCAGGGTATGACTGATTGGTATCAGAGCTTCGATTTTAGTGAACTAGGATTCCTTCTCGAGTCTAGACTACAATCACTAGGATTCTCTAACGAAAATATTTTTACAACCAACAAAATATTTTTCATTGCATTTACGAAAACGCCAAGATCCATGGAACAAACATTTTTCAAAGGAAAGAAAAACAAGCAAGGACATTAGTTGATGGTATAATCTATATGGGGTAGACTTGCCAAACTTGAAATGACCCACGTAGGAACAACGTGAACACATGTGATATGTTGCCTTTATTTTCCTAAACATATACTAAGTAATATTATAATTCATTGATATATATGCATATATGTGCCCGAATTGTTTTTGACAGGATACCATGTCATCGTCCGAGAGTAGCAGTCTGTCAGACGAGCATGACCCCATGGCCATAGTGTCCAACGACGAGTTAGCACCGGCTCCAAAGGTCTTTACTTCCGACTCGGAGACTGATCCCGAGCTCATGTCCGATGATGACGACCCCGATGATTTTCAGCCTTTTGCATTACCCGACTTCGGTGATGACATATCCCTTCGTCGATGACGTTCTAGCTTTTCCCTTACCTATCCACGATCAGCTCATCATTGGGCACCTTGATGGCGAGCACCTAGTCGAGCCCATTCCGGTCGACGCTGTTCCTCTCACTGCCATTCCCGCTGAGGATTGGCCTTGTGTTGTCGACCTGGGTGATGATATTGATGTTCCTGTGATCGAGGTAGATCACATTGATGACAACCTGGACGATGGTGAGGTATACGACATCGCCATCTTAGACGTGGCATCACCTGTTGTATCTGTCGTTGACATTTCTTCCGATTCGGACCCTGATTCTGTTGTTGACTCTTTCGAGTTTGTGACCTCTTCAGCCCTACTAGCTGTTGGAGTTAGGGCTTATCCCAACAACGATGATGATGACGCCATGTCCGTTGCACCATCCTCTCCTGTCCACGTTCCTACGCCTCCTCATACACCTGATCACATACTCGCTCCTGTTTCAGCTCCCGTCGATTCACTTCCAGTTGCACCACCCAGCACACAGACTCCACCTACTACTCTTGTCACTCCTGTCTCAGGGTGCTCACTTCCACCACCCACTACTGATACACACCGGACTGACCTACCCACTATCTTCCCTCATGAGATACCCGCTCCCCGTCCTGGGGAGGGTACGTCCAGACAGCCTCCCAGCTTTGACCCCCTAGCACCGGTCGACTTCATGTCTACACCTTACTTCTCTCCGTTTGAGACAAATCCATACCTTCAGTCTCCCAAATTGTTCCCTCCATACTCTATGCCATTATCGGATCCGTACCATCCTTCCCATCATGATGGATACACTAGAGATGACCTCCTTCTTTCGCTCCAGCTTCAGTTTGAGATTCTTTGTCGTAGAGTATATGAGTTAGAGAGTGAGGCGAATGCCAGACTACCTCCACCACCTTCGTATCTATGACATATGTGCTTGTAATCATTGTATAAACTCTAATCACTTCCGTTATCAATAAAACAATGTTATTTGATCCCAATATTTGTTTATTTATGTTTGACATTTTGCACGTTTCGATTTTTGTTCAATTTCAAACTCTATATCGCTTTCTATAAAGTTATACGCAAACTGGTACGTAAACAGTTTAACACGCCAAACACTCCGGAACATCAACATATGCTTAACATACCTTTAGTAACCTTTACATAACTTAGAAATAAGTTTTAAAGGGTTTGGTATGGTAAAAACAAGTTTATTCGCTTACAGGGACTATTTACGTCAAACTGCGAAACTATGCCGATTAGTATAGTAATGAACATTCCGGAACTTGATCATATGCTAAACATACCTTAAATATCCTTTACATAGCTTAGAAATAGGCTTTGAGAGGTTTGGTATGCGAAAATAAAACTTATTGGTCAATCAGGGACTAAAAGCGTCAAAAAGTGCATAAGTTTGGATTTTCGCGCATATCTTACGTTCTGAACATATCCGAACATCCAAAAAATTTTGTAATCATTAAAATATTTTATTTTAATGATTGGCATGCTAAAATTCCATTCGTCGTGTAATTTGGATTGTTTTTCACGTCCGTTCGTGTTTCGTCGTAATTAACCGAATAACGTGACCATACGACCAAACAAACCGACATCTGAGATGTTTTCAAGCATATTTTATGTCCCCTACACTTTCTCATCATTGTAGAGCCTTGAAAGTTGCTTAACGGGCCTTAAATGAGTCAAAAATGGCCTTACACACATGCAGGGACTGAAACTGCAAATTTCAAAACTTGTTGCTGAACTGCAATCGGTCGTGGGCCGCGTAGGCTGTACCTATCTCGTACGTGGGGCGCGAGAGCCCCCAGTTCTGCAGAAATCAGTTTTTCAGCAACAGCAGCTGGTTTCTGGGTTTTATGCATGGTTTAATCAAACAATGAGCTGGTTTTGGACACTCATAGTATTGAAAAACAATGGGTAACACATGGAGGGTCAGGATTGAAGCTCAAAATCCAAGAAACGATCCTAACGATTGTCTGAAATCTATAAATACCCAAGGATTTTCATTCCTCAACTTGCTCAAATCTGATTCTATTTCATTCTCTGCTCTATTGGGACTATCCCTTCTGGTTGAAGATCCCAATCTTCAAGTTTTCTTCTTCTTTCTTCAAGCTTTGAACCTCTTGTAATCTTCTTTCATGCTTTTATGCATTTTTAAGCATGAAAGTCAAACAGTGTTTGACTTTCTGCTTTAACCAGTCTTTGGTCAACACAAAGTTCGTTTGAACTTTGTAACGTGAGCGTAATCACGATGGTTATAGTCTCTTGTGACTATACCTATGGATTACCACGATAATTAGGCGTGGTGATGAGTCATAGTTTCGGTCAAAGTACGTGTTTATGCATATTTTGCAACGAAACTATCTTTGGGTATCAAAACACTTTGTTTTTATATCAAACTTGTTTTCTAACTTAGTTAAATATGTTTTAACATGTTTAACTCGTCACTTTTAGTTTAGTGCTTATATAGGGTCGTAAGATAAGCGGTCTAAACAACCGCTTAGACTTTCGAACCCGACCCATTTGGTCGATCATTAGGATCCGACCAAGCACATTTTGTGACCATAGTTTTATAGGGAATAACCTTCCGAGGTTATACCTTATGGTCACTTCGTTTAGTTAGTTGTATGATAGGTAGTTTATATGCCTTAAGAAAATGACCAAAATACCCTTTTTACGCATAATTTCATTTTAAGCATATGTAACCTAAATTTTGACATCTAAACTGATTAGGCAATATTATTAGACTTGTTAAGGCATATAATACTTTTCATAGAACTGTTTGATAGTTTGCAGCTGTTCTATTTTGCAGCCTCACGACGAAAACATATTTCGTCATACATGTGTGTGACGAAGAACCTGGTCATTCGTCGACCAAGGTTCTTTGTCAGCCCCTTTATGTTCTTCGTCATGATTGGACTGGGCTGCACTATATAAACCACACTTGGTCTTCTGTGTGAAACCAATGAGAGCATAACCTACTGTGAGTTTATCTTCAAGCATTGTGTGTATATGTTTGATGTTGTTCTCATCCGTTTAATCAATAGACTATGAATCTTGGGTTACTTTGTGTCTTGCTATTCTGTGTATGGTTTGCATCTTCACGGTGATTCCGCACTCGTGATTGTGTTTGTTATAAACAGGGATTAGGTTTCGTGATCGATCCTCCGAAAAACGGACCTACAACCACCGGTCCCGGTATTTAAAGGTAAAAATCGGTACCGATACCGTACTAAACCAACAGTACATGTACCGAAATCTTCAAAAAGTGGGTGCTGAATCGTAACGAAAAATAATTCGATATGAAAAATTCGGTACCGGTACCCAGTATTCAAAGCTCATGCTAGTGAAGATGAATCAAACAGTCTTACCCACAAAATCATTCTTCACACTATTACTAAATCATAATCCACAAGATTCTTTATAATCTCACAAAGTTCTAATCTTCTTAACATTATTCATGTAGATTCTATAGTGTGTTTTTGCAAGAACATCATCGAGTTAAATACATATTTGAAGAAACTTATAGACAAACAGTTGAATAAAGCATCAAACCAAGAATCCATCTTTCAAGAATTCATTATTCATTCAATCAAACAATCATTCACATAATCGTACTAACCTAAAAATGTTTAAGAAGAAGGAGTGTGCGAGATGAACAAGAATTTCCAAAAGAAGAAGCTTGATGATGAGAGGTTGTTGATGATTTGACTTGAATCTTCTAAAATGGAATGATGATAAGGAATTTTTGCTGCTTTTTAGGAATGTTTCTAAATGAGGAGAGTGAGAAAGGAGGCGGCTGCAATAAGGAATCCTTTAGTAAAGGGTTTTAGGGTTTAGGACAATGTGCACATTTGTACGGGTGCTGAAGATGTCGCACACTCAGCTGGTGGGATCCAGCTGTCTTTTGTTCCGTAAACATGTTTTCAATTTAAGTGTACGACCAGGTTGGTTAGCTGGGAAGGTGTGCGGTATACAATGCAGCCCAGTGCAATTGGGTGTGCGGTGCAATGAGACTGGGCTCCGCTGGTTGGAGGCCCAACCTAGATGGATGTGTGAGTGGAAGGCAAGTGTGCGGGTGCACATAGTGTGCCGGCTGGATTGAAAAAAATAATAATAATAATCTTTTTATTAGTACACCTACACATTTAATATTGCAAATTAATCTCATCTTATAAACATCTTAATCACTTTTCTTTAATATAAATTCTTATATTAGTTACAAATACTCATGCAGTTAAAACATAATAGGGAAACAGTGTGAAACGAAATGTACGGGTTATCACACAGATTTTTTTTAATATATATATAAAAAATTTAAAAATTTTCAGGCCCTATATTCATTTGGGCCCTGATCGCAAGCCCATTCTGCACCTCCTTATAGCCGGCACTGTGTTACTGTATTGCATCAATGGTTTCGTGAAACATTGCCAAGTAAATGCTAAATTTATTAGTTACTAGACATGTGCAATGTTTATTACGTCTATCCGATCACAATGATGCTACAATAAATATTATACGAATGAGAAAACTACCGAAAACGAGTGTCGCAATGCAAAGTGTCGCCTCCGCCGCATCGCGCGGGCATGTAGGTCCACCCGGAGGATCGAGTCAACCTCTATTCCTGTTTTCTGACAAACCCGAGAGTGCGGAATCCAAACGGCTAAGTTAAACCAAGTTACGAACACGTAAAACACAAGATTCACCGATTAACACTCCAATGTATTAATCTAGAAAACGGTTACAAAGCAATGTTTACAAGATGCTCTCATAAACTCTCAGTGTGTGTGTGTTTACAGTGTGTTCGTTCTGAAATCTATTCAGACTTCTCTCTCATCTGTGTCTTCAGTCTGCTGTTTATATAATAGAATACATCGATGAACTTAACACATGGGCGACGAACCTTCAGTTGTTAACGAAGGTTAGTGACGAACCTTCATATGTGACGAAGGTTGTAACCTTCGTCACTTCCACCTTTGATGAACAATTCAAACTTCGTCATGTATGCATGGAGTGGACGAACCCTTAGTATTCATCACATGAAGTCTTCGTTGTGTTACACATGCCCACTCAATGGCAATTGGCCCAAATGGCAATTGGCCCAAATAGCATTTTCAATCTAATCTACGTTGCATGAATTACTAGAATTCATAGTGCAAAGATTAGGCATATACGTGACATCATCATGACATCATCATGATGATGTCATGGTGATGTGTCATCGGAAATTGATCCGCGGCTCTCCGTGCTTCGCGTGTCGAACTCTGGGGCGCACGACGGAGGAATGTCGCTACGTCTGGCTTGAGCCGAACCTAACCGAGTCAAACCAAACCAAGTCGAACCGAACCGAGTCGTGTCCACTTAATATGTATCAACAAACTCCCCCTTGGAGGCTACTCGTAAGGTTCATCTTCCATGTCTTCCATGTCGGAGGATCTTCAAAGTCTTCACGCGTCGTGAGTAGAAAGTGTATCAACAAACTCCCCCTTGGACGCTACTCGTGAATCTTTAGATCTTCGATACCTTAGATCCTTGTGGAGTTGATGATTGATCAGCGGCAACTCGATCATCTTTATCATTTTAGTGCCTTCACGTCGTGTCTTCATTCCGAAGCTTTTCATCTAACACGTTCTCTTCGCCTTTAGCATCTGCACATGCAAAAAATCTAAACGCGTAATGAGAACAATTGCTTGGAATATAGTTAACATAAACAAACGACACATATGAGACCAATTTTCATTCAACTACCGTCCGACAATTTTTTTGAAAAGTTAACAGATTTTTCAATTTTGATTATTAACTTTCAAAACTTGCAAACTCTGACCGTTTATGAAGATTCATTCGTTTTGGTTTTCAATCAGATTTCAGGTAACGAAGATTCGATTTCCAACATCGGTTAATCAAAACTAAAGCAGAAATAAAATATTTTTGACTTTTATAAAGTTTATATTAAAACACACCTAAAATCTTTTTGGTATTTTGAATATTTTAAATGTAAAGACTGAAAGCAGTAAATAAATATATACAGAGATGCAGAAACTGAAAGCATTAAATAAATATTTACACATAATCTTTTTGCGAGTTTCGAGGGTAAGAGAATCATATCAGTGTACAGTCACGCCAAAACATTCTTGTTGTTCATTTTGTTAACAATTAGATAAACATCCTATAACGATTATCGGTATTGTTGTCCACATAAGCTCAACTTATCAGATGTAATCATGGCGAGGGGATACGTTAAGGTATGATTTATACTTACCGACCGGTGTTCATCCACATCACGACACATTCCCGTATCAAGGTATGCACTAGAGTTCATCTTACTGGTGAGTATACCATTTATCATCTGTTTTGATGTATGAAAATGTGAGAAACTCACTTATTTTGAATGAAAACAAGCCCAATGTGATAGAATCACTTATTGATGAGGAACTTGATTTTCAGATGCATGAGGGCACAGGAGCAAGTCCGTGAACAGGTCAGTACAAACGTACAGCAAAGAGACGAACTTGACTCCCGGATAAATGTGATATATTATCACTTATTTTGTGGACATGTGATTGTTGATCACTTATTGAGGTCGTATGCAGTATGTACACGTATGTATGGTATCATGGAAGATCTAGACTTCGTCTCCGTTTGTTTCGGTAAAAGAAACAACCATGATACCCAAATGATAAACAGCATAAAGACCACATATCTCAGAACCTCGACAATCTCTCAAACGAAATTTCGGTACTAAGACCATATGCCAATGAGTGGTTCCCACCTGGTCTTCAGTCGATTTAGGTATATATCACCCTGCACACTTTAAGATGATTGTGAGCCTACCGATACATCTTATATAGAGTTGCTTAACATTTTTCATTTTGCATTTCAGTTTAAAAAGGTTTCAACAGACCACTGATGTACTATCATTTTCTCTTTTGCTCGCCAGGAAACTCATTTTTGTTTTTCTATTGTTTTTGAGTTTTGAAATTTTTTGATGTTTTTGAATTTTCAAATTTTGGATTTACTCCCCCTAAAATCAACAAACTTACAATAATTTTAAAAACACAAAGATATTTACAAAAACGATTTTCCGATGTGGATTACTCTTGCTTGACCTTAATGCCGTTTACCAATAATAAAAAGTCAAATCTTGATTTATCAAATGCTTTGGTAAAAAGGTCGGCACGCTGGTCATCGGTATGGACCTTAACAACATTGACGAGTTTCATAATGAAACAATCACGTGTGAGGTGATATTCGAGTTCAACGTGTCAGGTCAAAGAGTGTTGTACGAGATGATAATAATTCATAAAGCAGCTTAAATATCCACAAGTATAGGAGAGATTAGAAGTTCAAAACCGTATCCTGCAACTGCTTCGTGCATTGCCAGGAATTTGAGTGCTCTCCCAAACTGGATATCCACCCGTTGTGGACTTCAAAGTCGATTTTTGTTACTACTTCAATTAACCAAGAAATCTCTTCACAGCAACAAGATCATAAACCTTCGAGTCCTGCTGGTAAGTGGCAAATGGAGCATGTGGGAAAGCTTGTACACATCATCATTGGTCGATCCATGCATGATGTATTCCACATGTTTTTGCACCAGCAAAGGTCTTCGTCTTTCTCCTTTAGAAGTAGTGTGCGGTTGTTCAATCCACACTAAGGCATCCGCACACCCGGTTGGTTTGTTCAACAAACACATTTTCTTCAATCACATCGTAGAGAAAAGTACACTACACGTTCATCTTTTGGACTTTGAACTTCTTGCGGAAGAAAAAATCCACGAATCTTCGAAAAGCTTCAGACGTGCTGCAGACGCGTTCATTTTATTGGAATCTTTCATGTTGACCCGATCATAAACCATAACAACCAAATTTTGGCACATTTTTCATCTTGTCGAATTTTTCAACTTCATTCAACCACATTCTTTCATCAGACATTTTTGTCTTCTTTTCTCCTCTCTCCATCAATGACAACAATATTCTCCTAGATGTAACAATATTTCGGAGCCTTATGTCGCCGATCTTGTGCATGGATGCTGCAATATCAACAATCCTAAGACTATCAATAGTTCCTCCTGAAACATCCTGCACACTTATTCAAAGATTAGTTGGAGAAGGGGACCCAAGCCTTCACAGACTTAGGTCGTCCGTCATCATCGAGAATTGTGACATCCATTTCCCGATGATTCGGAATTGATGTAGCTCCCCCTGAAATAGTTTCCGATTTTGGTTTCCAAATTTTTCATGTTTAACATTTAATTTAACAGATTTTGTTTGGACAACCTCCGGTTTTAAAACCTTTTCAACATTTTTCCGTTGTTTCTTTATTTGTTTCACTTCTTGTTGTTTAACAAGATGAGGGTCCTGTCTTGGTGAAACAGATCTTTTATGGTAATTGTTACCATGGGGGGCATCAACATTTGCCTTTCCTTTCGTGAGATATGGACAGTTTCTGACAATGTGGCCATACTCACCGCATTCAAAGCATGATCTCCGCTCAACAAACCTCGGAGTATCATAACTGTAAGAACTTGATGATGAACTTCGTGATCTTGAGGTACTTGGTCCTACATCACAACCGTTTGTGTGTTGTGTGTAATTGTTTTGACTGTTTCTTTTCAAAATTTTAACTTGTTTAACAAAATCTGTGTTGGATTTGTTTTTGAAAGTTTCAATTTTATCGGTCCCTCTGGATTTCACGAAGTTTACCTTCTGAATCGTCTTCTTGTTTTGGCTTTGTTTGCCTTTTCCCTTTCCTTGGTGAACGTTGCCTTGCTTTTGTTGATTGTGTTGTGGTTGCAATTTTTTATTCCCATATTTCTTTCTAACTTCGGATTTTGGGATAGGAGCACACTGAGTTACTACAACTCCTGGGCTCGACTTTCCCAAAAACTTACTGGTAGAATCTTCGAAAACTTTATCAATCAAAGATTAATTGACATTCTTGATTGGAAAATCATTGTCTGAGTATATTTTATCATATCCAATCAACGTGTAAAGCAAGTTCACGCTTTCACAGCTTCCAGATGAGGATTCAACAGACTTGGCTGTAGCAGTCACAAACGGTTTTACAGGTGGATCACAAAGAATGTAATTTTCGAGAGGTATGTTTTCCTCTTTTGTTACCGTTTCTGACTGTTCAGAATTAGTATCCTCGGATTCATCATCTGACGAATCAGCATCCTCAACAATGACTGGAGGACCCTGATTTCGTTCAGCTGTTGACACTTTCGCATCTGCTGATTCATCCGAATATGAGGATACTTCCTTTTTGTAACCTAGCCCAAATGTGAATTCCTCAAGGCTCAATGAAACTGAGGGCTCAAAATGAGGTTTATTTTCCTCATCAGGCATCGAAGAATAATCGTGTTTAATAGGTGGTGGACATTTCTTATAACCTATGCATGTGACATCAATTTTCTTTTTCTGAACATCAATGATGTGATCCAGCACATAGCTAGAGCTTAAATAGCTGTCTAACTTGAGTCGGATCGCCTCACTTTTAGATTTAACACAAGCCATTTCTTTTTGCATTAACTCGAGCCTATTGATGTAAAGGTTTATTTCAGTTTGTTTTCTTGAAACCATTTTCGTTAGCTCGGTCTTATCTTGTTTTAATGTTTCAATTATCTTCTTAAATTCCTTTTCATAATTTTCACAAAACATGTTGGCCTCTGTGCATTTCGAAAGATCCACGATCAAATGTTGATTGTGGATAAATGTCACATCATATTTGCTTTGCAAATCAGACAATTTAACATTTAATCCAACACACCTATCACATCTATCACAACTATCAGATTTTGATTCATCGACACGTACCTGACTGGAATCACTCTCAGATGTTGACCTATCTGCATCAGAATCAACAACCTCCCTTGATGATTCACATTCAGATCCATCCTCGCTTGAACTTGAACTTGAAGTTGTAACATCTTCAACTGAAGTTGAAACGTCTTCAACTGAACTACTGTCATCGTTTCACGATGATTCACCATTGCTGGCATCTTTGACAATTTTGGCATAAAACGCCATTTTTGTTTGACTACAGTTCCTTGGATCAAGAGATGATGGTGCTACAGTAGAACGATGGCGCTGTGAAGCAACTGGTGGTAATGGATTTCCATACAAGTCTGTTGTTCTTTCCGGTTGGGGAACTGATTGTATTGGATTTCCATATATGTCTGTTGTCATTTTCGGTTCACTTTGCTTTTGATTAGTAACCGATGCCCACTGCTCTGCCCTAATTGAACACGCTCGTGATGAGGACGAGGGAGTGGGAGATTCGGCCCATGATGGCGACAAACGCGTGTTTGTATACTTACTTTCCGTATTAGATGCGGGTGCGGGAGATTCGGCCCATGATGGAGATAAACGCGTGTTTGTATACTTACTTTCCGTATTAGATGCGGGTGCGGGAGATTCGGCCCATGATGGAGATAAACGCGTGTTTATATACTTGCTTTCCGTATTAAACGGAGTACCCCACCAATCCGGATTCATTTCAAATATATAATGAAAAGTACCTGGTTAAAACAATCAAATCAAACAGTTAAATATGAATTTGAAAGCTTCTGTTAAAAACTCTAAGTATGATCGACGAAGGATGGATTGTTCGGTCAATAATGTGTGACGAAGTGTGAGAGGTTCATCGATGAACAAATGTAGATGAAGGTTAGAAGGTTCGGCAAAAGGTTGGGTATGACGAATGATGGAAGGTTCGGAAAAGGGTTGGGTGATAATGTGTGACGAAGGTTGGAGGATGTGATGAAGGTTATAGGGAGTGACGAAGGTTATGGGGTGACGAAGGATAAGGGAGTTCGTCAAGGACACTTGTGACGAAGGTTTAGGAGGTTCGGCTGAAATACAAGGTGACGAAGATTAGATTGTTTGTTACTGGGAAGTTCGTTGACTAATGGACCAGACAAGAAGATATTTTTCACAAACAAATCTAATCTTTTCTGACACAGAAACTTCTTTGGCAAAGAAGTCAAGCCCACACTACCTTCATAACCTGTTTTTCAACATACTCATCATTAGTATGTCACAATATTCAAACAACACTATTTTAATCAACAACACTTGCATTTTAATATTAGTAACACTTTAATTTAAACTCAAATTCAGATCAAACATAGATATTTATCAAGAACACTATGAAGATGTGATGAACTGGATGAGTTTTCCGGCCACCTGAAAATATTCCGAACACAAGTTTTGCAATAAAGTTCAATGAAAACCCAATTCTAACATATATGCATGAGTTTTAAACAAGGTTTTGTATGAACTAACAACAACATAACGAGATTTTCACGGATTAAAGATTTGTTTTTCCAGAAAATATATGATCTTTAAACTCTAAAATACCATAAAAACACTTAAAAATCTTTAAAATCACAAGAAAACACTTGGTTTTAACACGGAATCGGGCCAATGCTCTGATACCAATTGTAGGTCCACCCGGAGGATCGAGTCAACCTCTATTCCTGTTTTCCGACAAACCCGAGAGTGCGGAATCCAAACGGGTAAGTTAAACCAAGTTACGAACACGTAAAACACAAGATTCACCGATTAACACTCCAATGTATTAATCTAGAAAACGATTACAAAGCAATGTTTACAAGATGCTCTCATAAACCCTTAGTGTGTGTGTGTTTACAGTGTGTTCGTTCTGAAATCTATTCAGACTTCTCTCTCATCTGTGTCTTCAGTCTGCTGTGTATATAATAGAACACATCGACGAACATAACACATGGGCGACGAACCTTCAGTTGTTGACGAAGGTTAGTGACGAACCTTCATATGTGACGAAGGTTGTAACCTTCGTCACTTCCACCTTTGACGAACAATTCAAACTTCGTCATGTATGCATGGAGTAGACGAACCCTTAGTATTCATCACATGAAGTCTTCGTTGAGTTACACATGCCCACTCAATGGCAATTGGCCCAAATGGCAATTGGCCCAAATAGCATTTTCAATCTAATCTACGTTGCATGAATTACTAGAATTCATATTGCAAAGATTAGGCATATACGTGACATCATCATGGTGATGTGTCATCGGAAATTGGTTCGCGGCTCTCTGTGCTTCGCGTGTCGAACTCTGGGGCGCACGACGGAGGAATGTCGCTACGTCTGGCTTGAGCCGAACCTAACCGAGTCGAACCAAACCAAGTCGAACCGAACCGAGTCGTGTCCACTTAATATGTATCAACAGGGCACCCTACTAGCATCTAAATATATATATATAATACTTTGAAAACCAAAAATCTCAATTATACATATATTAAAAAACAAACGCATTAAACAGTAAACTATGGCATTTTTGTAATTTGCATACTCAAACCAGGCACAACATAAAACCCTAAAAGTAACGCACAATGATCTTACACCCCACACATATCTACAGAGGAGACATGGAGGGTGTTTGGGGTTCCTTATTTTGAGGGTAAAAGGACTTTTGAAAGGCAAAAGTCCTTTTGAAAGTGTTTGGCTTTTCTTCTTATGTGAGAGGGATTTGCCAAAAGTCAGGAATTCCTGACTTATTTTGGCCAAAAGGACTTTTCAAAAGTTGAAAATAAGCTAAGCCAAACATGCCCATGGTGATGGTTCCCGCGTCGTGATGGCGGTGGTGATTAGAAACCCTAGCCGTTCAACCCATTTCAAGAAACAAATCGTCAGAGAAAAAGAGGAGCCGGAGAATCAAGGGAGATGGAGATGGTTGTTGGCGACGACAGACGCGGCGGAGGCCATTCTGTGTTCCGACGATGGGTGACTACGGTGGTAGCGATGTTTTCCGCGGCGGCTAGGGTTCAATTCCGACCACGGTAAGTTTTCAGTTCCGATTGGGTTTAACCTGCTTTTCATTTCTTTTTTTTCCCTCCTCTCAGGCTTTTCTTCTTCGTAACCCTCTTATTTCTTTCCACAACTTCACCGTTGTTCAGTATTCTCGATCATCATCTTCAAACGGTCACTGCTCACCAACATCAAACGATTCAACAAAGAAAAGAGAAAACCAATTGATTCAAGACGACGACGACCATACCAGGCGACGATGATGGGTCGCGTTGACGCCGGACCTCGGTCGTGCTTCTTGGTTCCCATACGACGGTGTCCGGGTAATGCCATTTAGTATATTATATTTGTAATCAGGATTGTTTATTTGTTATGGCCCTAATTTTTTCTATGTTTTCGAGTTAGGGTTTCCCCTAATCTTTTTTCGGTTAGTGTTACTGTTTGAATATAAGAAAATTAACTATTGTACGTGCAAAAGAAGTTGAAAAAGAAGAATACTTTGTTTGTTGAGGTGAAACCCCAGTGTTCAGGGGCGGATCTTAGTGGAGCAGTGGCAGGGCCATGGCCCTGGCAAGTTTTTCGGCCGTAGTGCTAATTTTCCGCATTTCGATCAAAATTTTGTATATATACTATGTTCGGCCCTGGCAAGTTTTTCGGCCATAGTGCTAATTTTAGTGCCCGTTTCTTTCGGCCCTGGCAGGTTCAACGGGCAAGATCCGCCACTGCCAGTGTTGCTTGATTGAAATGTATGTTTTTATTTCTATTTATAAGGCTATTAATTCAGTTTGAGTAATGCTCTCTTTACTTGCAAATGTGTCCATAGTTCATCTTTTCAAACAGGTCAAATAGGGCAAAATTTGCTCAAAAGTTTTTTTGTTTACCATTTTTAATGTGTCAGTTTTAGTAGTGTTCTGATTGCGTTGATTTTGGCAATGTACTTGCTTCTTATCATCTTCATCAGTTTTATTAGGTTTTTGGGTTTTGATGTTTCTTTCGCTAAAAGCAAGTTCCCGTACTTTTATGGAGCGTAATTTGTCTCGATCGGGCTTATCATGATGCTAATTATTTCCTTCTTTTCGGATCTGGCCCGGTATTTGGCTTTCTCTTATATGCAACGACTTTAGTTTTAGATGGCTTATTGGGTTTTGCAATTTTGTCATTGGCTTTGGTGTTTTGTACTTTGAGTGTTGTGATTTTGGGGGTTCTGATGTAAGGCGTTTCTTTTTTGTGTTTATTTTTGCTAAATAAATTCATGCGATCTGGTGAAGTTTGTAAAGTTGGTGAGAACGAGTTCACTTTATCATGAACTTAGTTCTACATTGAGGTTTGTAAAGTTCTTATGTATGCAACTCAAAAAAAAAATGCCATCACTTCATATTAACATTATGTGATTGGATTGCATGGGCTTTTAGTTTGTCATTACAACAAAGGGAACTGTCCATTTTCTTTTGTTATGGTTATTATGTCCCACAATGTACTTTATTTGCTATATTTTGAAGTATTGTTTATAAATACGTTCTTTAAATTAGCTTAGCAATTGAATAGGTAGTTTGATTTTTGGTATTAAATTAAGCTTACAGCTCTAAAACTGGATATCTTGCACACATGTAGATTTTTTAAAGTTACTAAGCAGCCTGTTAACAAGTGAGTTGCTTCTCAAATCATTATGTAGGGCCTTTTTTTAAACAACATGTAGCTAGATTGATAAGATAATTTCTTTTAAATGGGACAATTAAGACGTAAGCAGTCAAATACACTACAGCTGACTTTTGAGTTTTTTTTACCCATTGACCCGCTTCATTTCAGCAGTTTCTCTACTTCAAATGATATATGTTTTTAATACACATAGTATTATTCTAAGTTCATCGCAAATTATATAAAACTGTTACCTTTTTGGTTGACCTTATACTGTGCAGACTAAGAATCAAGTGAGAATATGAACTCCCCTGCTGCTCCTGAATCCTTGCAAGATTGATGCCAAACGCACTCACTTGCACCGACCTCTTGGCCCAGCATACATAAGAGTGGTCCACTTTTTAAGTCACAAGGGTATTTGATTTTGGTTTCATGTAGCTCCACAACTGTTCTATATTGGTTTATTATGTTTTTTATGGCTTTGATCTATTTGAATTCGTTTGGTTAATGCTCACAGCTGTTTTGTGTTGGTTTAACCCAAGCATAACGCACGAGTAGGGTGAGGAATCCCGGCGCAACGCGCCGGTTTCGAAATCACTAGGCGGGTCAGGCAATGTGTTAAAGCGGGTTGGTTCTTAAGCGATAATATCTAAGTCTGTAATATGTTTTGACCCATTATCCATATATTTTAACCCAAGATAACTTGGTTTCATATGACTGTGTTAACTTATCACATATGGTCACATTTTTCTATCGTACAAGCAGGCACGCCTTACTTTTTTGTTTTTTGTTTTTAATTTACAGGCCTATGCGTCGTTGGCACTACCTATCATCATTTTGTTCGGAGCTTTATCAGCCATATTTTTGTAAGTTATCTGCATGTCCCATTTGTCCCCTATGTATTCTATGATACAATAAATATCATTACGTGATTGCTGTAACTATTTTACACCTCTTATATTTAATTAATAAAACTCCGGCCCGAAATCGGTTATTGTCTACGACTTGAGGCCACTTTTAATTTAATCCGGTGTCATATTTACCTGTAGTTGATTACTTAAACCGACCCAAGCTCGATTACCAAACCAAACCTGGGTAAAAAACACCTTACTATCCTGAACACGACTGCCGAACATTGTTTTTGAAGAACAAACTTTATTATGTACTAGTGGGGAACCCGCGCGTTGCGGCGGAGTCGATAATAAGGGGCGAGAATATTATTCAAACCTTAAAACGACAAAAAACCATAAGGAAAGCCTGGCGATCGGTTTCCAAGGGGAGCTTCTTACCATTCAAAATAGATAAATAATGATAAAGGTTACTACGATCGAAGTACCGCCACCTGATAGTGACGCAGGTGACTATTTTTAAAGGAAGGATCAAAATATCAAGAGTAGATAGTGACCTCCCTCAACCTGACCCAACCCATTACCCGATCTGCTGTCATGACCTATGACTGAATTGTTGCGGAAAATATAACAGGATACTATAACTTTATACAATTATAAGAAATCACTAAAGAGATAGGCAAACTAATAACATGCTAATTCAAGACATGTGAAAACTTGGTATAATATACTTTATATCTAAAAAATGAAGACCGTAGCAGCAGACAACCAAAACTTCTTTGCAGCAGACAACCGAAACTTCTTTAAACAATAAAAGATATTTATTAATAACCAGGTCTGAGTATTCCAAAACAGGAAGCTGTTGCACTATGTTCGGGTGGCACAACTTCTTCCGTAACGCTAGTTACTTCAGAAATATGCATGATCTGCAGTCATGCATAGAGGCTCATCGCTGACCCCGGAGTTCACAAAAATATCAAAACTGCAGCGAACGAAACAGGTTTCTGCGAATAACGATCTGCGGATGACCAGTTTTTAGCGAACGAACCGACTTAAGCTAATAGACTCTAATTCTGCGGGTGTAAACAGTGAATGGATCTGTTATCAAATGATCATTTCAGCACCAGCAAATTTACGTTTCTATTTTTACCGAAATCTGCGAATAACTCCTATTCGAGTTCATTTAACGGACAAATAGGTTTATACTTTATTAGATACACGTTTCCTCTCATTTATAAAGTTCAAAAGTGATTTTTTTTTTTTTTTTTTTTTTTGTAATTTACATATATCTTTTTGGTCCAATTATGTTACCTATCCTATAATGATGCAGTCCATACCCATAGCATATGACCACCAACTAACCATAATGTACCTTTTTTCTTTCAGTAGTAGCAACCAGCTAAGAATCTAGACAAAAAGTATAACCATCAAGCAATTTGGCTGCTCTCATAAGTGTTCCTTTTGTATTTATAATATCATCTCAAGTGTATTTCTAATATAAAAAAAAATTGTTATTGAATTAAGAAATAATCTATAATTATATTTAACTCATTATTTGTTTATATCTGAAGTTAACTATTTTGGCAAAAAGTGTTGTCACGTATTAAAATAAAAAAAAAATCATTTTTCTTACTTGGTAAACATGTTTGATTCCTTCATTTTGTAACCTCAAGTATATATTCTTGGATAAGGTGGGGATGTAGAACATTTTCCAAAATGGAGTTTGAGATTATGGCTTCAAACGAGTTGATATTTTATCGAGTTCGAGTTCAAACAAGTCGATATTTACCGAGTCAAGCTCGTGTTAGTAAGGTCTTAGCTTGAGCTTCATGTATTACATAGGAGCATACATAATTATAGATAGATATGTTATCTTTGGGTCTTATTGTTTTCAAACTGCTTTTTGACCCACTCTTTTATCTCTTTTATGTAATTTTATTTTATTTTAAATGTCTTTTTTTTTTAATTATTCGAGCCTATCTCAAAGCTACATTAGAATAGGTTTGTCGGACTATAGAGTCAAGCTCAAGTTCAGAGCATCCACAACACTCAAAGCATCCACAACGCTTAGAGCATCCACGACGCTGTTGATGTGCTAGCGTTTGGATTTCCAAACCTCCCACATTGTGGCTCTCGTCAGCACCACTCATCCACAATTCCAAAACTCTTTCAAACAAACAGGTCTGCGGATGGATCTGTTATCAAATGATCATTTCAGCACCAGCAAATTTACGTTTCTATTTTTACCGAAATCTGCGAATAACTACTATTCGAGTTCAGTTAACGGACAAATTTCGATGCAAACTTTCAGCAAACAATTCTGCACGCTTATGGACTGATGTAACGTCGGCAAATGCTGCGTACGAAACTGGTTTTAACGGTTTCTGCGAATAACGATCTGCGGATGAGCAGTTTTTAGCGAACGAACCGACTTAAGCTAATAGCTCTAATTCTGCGGGTGTTAACAGTGAATGGATCTGTTCTCAAATGATCATTTCAGCACCAGCAAATTTATGTTTCTATTTTTAGCGAAAGCTGCGAATAACTCCTAATCGAGTTGAGTTAACGGACAAATTTTGATGCAAACTTTCAGCAAACAATTGTGCACACTTATGGAGTGATGTAACGTCGGCAAATTCTGCGGTGACAAATATACGAATCTGCGGCGAATGATAACAGAAATCTAAGTGATTTTAATTTGCGCGGAATCTGTAGATTCATAACTCAGATTTAACACATTCTGCAGATCTATATTAATGTGTAAGAAATTCAAATATATATTGTCTCTTTCAGTACAAATATATGATGTAAATAACATACTTTGACCACTGTTTGACTAAAGATGAGACCATATTTGTTGAGGTACCCAGTCATTGCGATGAGTGCGGCAAACCATGTAAGGGTATCCCATGCCACAGCTTCACCTAAGCATTCCTTCCATGTTACGACTCCGGTTATAAGGAGGACGGATAGTCCAAGCATGGCAGCCGTAACGGCATCAACGTTAAACATTCCACCAAACATCCACAGACCAACCTAATTCAACGATCAAAACGAGAAGGTTTCATCACTTTAACTTACAAATTCAAGAAACATAGTTCTCAAGACGCTTTCTTTCAAGATCAACAATATTGAGTCTAGGGTCTAAAAGAACTTGCAGCTCTAAACCTTAAAAAGTTAATCTTATCAACTACTATTGGTAATGAAACAATATTCACATTTATATATCCAGTTCCAAAACTAACCAATGCAACCAATTCACTAACTTAAGTGTTCTACCATAAAGCTATACTATTGTCAATATAACAAAACTGTATACAAGTTCAGTTATCATACCGTAAGAAGCAAAGTGTGAACATGGCAGTGAACATGTTCACTGCCAATAGTTGTATTCGCACTACTTTTATACAAGTTCACTGCCAAAGTGTGTGTGTGTTTGAAGGTGTAAGTGTGTGTGGGAGAAGCATACACATTCTGAAGGTTCTTTGAAGACCCATTTGTTACACTTATCAGAAGCAACTTTTCCCATTAATCTGCACTCAATAAAACCATCCATCATCAGAAAAAAAAAATAACAAAAGAAAATCAATAAATTTAATATATTTTTTTATTTTTATGTTTGAAAACTCTACTATTCTTGATCATTCATAGATTACAAATCTTAAAATTGATAACAAACACCTACCAACTACCCACCCTTCTCCATAATTATACAACTGAATTGACATTTTGCTGAAGGATTTTCTAACAGGATCTTCCCCTGCTGTATCCATTTCTTCTAAAGAATCCGCCATTCGTCCTCTGCAAAACCCGTCTTACCACATCAACATCCTGCAATAAACCACGGCAAATCATAAATCACATAAATTAATCGCATAACATGTAACATCCGACCTCTCGTCCCACCAATATTGTCTGTTTTGCCTACCAGGAGCTCATAAACCACGGTTAATCAAACATAAAACACACAAACTAATCGCATAACATGTCAATATGTACCGTGTACGTCCCATGTTGTCCCACCAATGCCTCTAACTCGTCTGAAAAATCACAGAAAACAAACCCCGTTTGAGTAAAGATCAACATATAACAACATAATGGTTTGATATGATTAAGTAATATACGGACGAGGTCGAATGGTCCAGAAAACAGAGTAAGTCCAGTCAAAACTGACTCTTCTCCTTTCACCCTCAAACCACAGACATAATCAATTGAAATCGGTTACACAGCATGAATGAAATCAAAACAATAACAAACAAAATCAAACGACGAACGGGATAGATTGCGATAAAGGAGAAACGATTACCGTGAAGGGATGGGGAGACGAAATCTGTATCCCAGTGGCTGTAGTCACGAGATGTAACCCTAGACATGGCTGGAGCTATTAAAGGAGAAAAGACTCAGTTGTAGAAATTGATGATCACATTGAATACTATTGATTGCGATGGAGAAAACTTACAACCTTAGAGTGATCCTCCATCAAGAGATCGAGAAGTACAAAGCCGATCAGCTCCTCTCCCCATCATAAGCAAGCGACAGATGGGATTCTGGGTGTGTTGAAATACCAACATTACCCCCTTTGGCGTCTTAAACTTGAGTGGAAATTCCAAATTCATGGCTTTAAGCACCTTGTACATGTTGCTTTAAAATTGATACGTGTGGCAAAATTACCATCTTGTACATCACTTTTCCTTTTTAATATACTAGTGGGAATGCCCGCGCGTTGCGGCGGGTGCCCTGAATGATGTCCATTACAAACCACAATCCATTTTGGGTTCATACCTTTTATTCAATTGAACGAAAAATAGACGTAGAGTCTGTAAGGTCACAGACATGCAAAGAAAGTCTAGAATTTCCACATGAAGAACCATGTTTATTAAACAATAAGAAATCTTCATCAAAAACATTAAAAGTAGGTTTATCTACAACCTTACTAACAATCATAAATTAGATGCTAAATGTATCGGTTTATACGCAAACATATCCATATACCTTAATCCAATCCCTTTCTCAAACAATATACTTTAGTGATATTAGAAAACATACAATCCAAATTGACCTGATCTATATTAACTGAATTTTCGAAGAAATAAATACCATATGAACTCGAATTTGTAATTTTTAAACCGACTGAACCAATATATTATTTTGATTACCTTTTATCTGCATAAACAAATTATACATGTATATTTTTATTTACGTTATATATAATATTTTTGTTGTTTCTCAAAATCGATCTTTTTGAATTAATCAAGTTTTCAAATTCTGCCATGTTAAAGAAAAAGTTGTATGCTTGAATCAAGGAATTCATTGTATTTAACTTTAGCAGAATCTAATTATAAATGTGTTTTATTTAATAAAAACGTTTTTTCATAAAAAAAATCTCGATTATATATAATGTCAATAGTGCATGATTATAAGAGTGATAGCGTGATTTATAACATGTTATATGTGAGTAGCGTGATTATAGCGATAAGTTATGTTGACACATCACACATATAATCATCGCACGAAGACAAGCATCATATCTTGATTGATTCGTTTAATACAATCTTTTTATGATAACTCACCTTTATATAATAAAAGACACGTTAAAAAGCAATTCTTGTATTAAAAAATAATAACTTTGAACTGTTAACAAAATTTTAGACATCTTTCTAAAATTTTGACGCATTACTGCAAAAAAAGTAATATTGACGCATCACTGCAAAATGTTGCTAAAGAAGCTCAAAACGAATCGGGTTGTCAGTTTTCCCTAGTTTTCTTTCCGAGTTTTGCTTGTTTCAAGTGTTTTTTTTCTTCAAAGAACTACTGATGTCTAGTTTCATAGAACTTCTTCACATTCATCTTTGTTTATTGCAAATTTTGTTAGAAGCAATGAAGGAAGGGTGTAAATGGATTTCAAACAACTACAATGTCTCTACTGAAAGGTTATTACATATTTCTCAAAATGGAAATATACATAAATTTGCCTTAATTTGAGTTGAAAGAAATGTTACATGAGTTTAACCTACTGACTCAACAGTGGCAGCAATGGACGTATCTTCAATCTCCTAGTTGGCTGAGGCATACCGAGTTCCATGCTACTTCCAAAGTTCCAAGAATATATAATCATCATCACCCACATGAGTACTTCTCATGCAAAAAGATCCAAGCAACCTGAACAAATGGGTATTATATAGTATACACTTACTACAGGTCTCAAAGGCCCGTCCAACTATCCTTTGACCCTTTTATAGATGATATTCAGCACAAGCCTCACAAAATCCCCACATGAGAGTAGGGTTGTGAATTTATGAAAGGACTCGAAAACAAGCCACGAACCTAACGGTTAACCCTGTATTATATATATATTTTTTATAATGTGTTTTATGTGATAAACTTAAAAAAGAGAAATTAACATAAGATTTTTTTTGTAGGTCCCTCGGAGGATGAGGTCAAACCTTATCCTTGTTATGTCTAACACACTAGCAAGTGCGGAATCCAAGCTAGCATGCAAACCGGTAGTTTATATGAGAACACAAGCTACAAAGAGAAAGGTAGACACACGAGATATCAAAGTTTTCTCTTGTATTTCAGTGAACACGGTTACAGCCCTTGTCCCAACTGAAAATACGCTCTCTATCAGACTCAGTTCACTCACTTCTCACACTTACACTCCTTGTTCTGTCTAAAATGAAGTGAACACATTACATGGGTATATATACCCGTCACAGCTTGTCTGGTCGAAGGATCAGATAGACTGATCGAAAGATCATCTATCGATCTGAAACCTACCGAAGGATCCACATATACCTCGAAGGATGATATCCTTCGAGATCCATCAACATCCATCGAAGGTTTATCTTTCGAGCTCATCGAAGGATCTAAACAATCCTTCGATGACTCATCCTTCGACACAAACATGTTACAACAATGTGCTAACTGTTTGGCCAAGTCGAACCAGGAGGATGGTTGACTTGGTCAAACTTACATCGAGCACACATATTAACAAACCTAAGACGTAACTCAGACTAACACAAGACATCGTTTTGTATCATGACAAAATACAGACAAAGTACAGACACAAGTGCACCAACAAACTCCCCCTTGGCTGTAGCTTTGTCTCGATCTTCGTGTCTTCAAGTCTTTGACGTCCTTTCAAGACTTCAATGTCGGAGGATCTTTAAAGTCTTCACGTCTTGAAAGCAGAAAGTGTATCAACAAACTCCCCGTTTCTGTAGGAAGTGTGTTGACAAACTCCCCCTTAACATAAGCTCCCCCTTGAGTTATGCTCGTGAAATACTTGTTCTTTATGAATTGAGATCCTTGTGGTGTTGATGATGGTCAGCGGCAACTCGATCATCTTCATCACTTGAGTGCCTTCACGTCGTGTCTTCATTCCGAAGCTTGTCATCGACCATGTTCTCCTTGCCTTTAGAATCTGCACATGCAAGAAATCTAAACGCGTAATGAGAACAACTGCCTGGAATATCATAAGCAAACGACACACATGTGACCATAGTTCAATCAATCACCGTCCGACAGTTTGAAAGTTCAATAAAATTTATCAATTTTAGTTTTTCACTTTCAAAACTTGCAAATTCTGACCATTTATGAAGATTTAGTCGATTTTGGTTTTCAAACAGGTTTCAGGTAACGAAGACTCGAGCTCCAACATCGTACGATCGAAAATAAAATAGAAATAAAATCTTTTTGGCTTTTATAAAGTTTATATTAAAACACACCTAAAATCTTTTTGGTATTTTGAATATTTTAAATTTAAAGACTGAAAGCAGTAAATAAATATATACAAAGATGCAGAAACTGAAAGCATTAAATAAATATTTACAGACATTCTTTTTGCGAGTTTCGAGGGTAAGAGAATCATATCAGTGTACGGTCATGCCAAAACGCTCTTTTTGTTCAATTAGTTAACATTTAGATAAACATCCTATAACAATTATCGGTATTGTTGTCCACATAAGCTCAACTTATCATTTGTAATCATGGCGAGGGGATACGTTAAGGTATGATTTATACTTACCGATCGGTGTTCATCCACATCACGACACATTCCCGTATCAAGGTATGCACGAGGGTTCATCTTACCGGTGAGTATATCGATTATCATCTGTTTGACCGTATATGATGTGAGATTCTCACTTATTTTGATTTGAAAACAAGCCCTATGTGATAGAATCACTTATTGATGAGGAACTTGATTTTCGATGCATGAAGGGACAGGAGCAAGTCCGTGAACAGGTCAGTACTTTCGTACAGCAGAGAGACGAACTTGACTCCCGGATAAATGTGATATTTTATCACTTATTTTGGGGGACATGTGATTGTTTATCACTTATTGAGGTCGAATGCAGTATGTACACGTATGTATGGTATCATGGAAGATCTAGACTTGCGTCCCCGTTATTTTTCGGTAAAAGATACAACCATGATACCCAGATGATAAGTAGCATAAAGACCGAATATCTCAGAACCTCGGCAATCTCTCAAACGAAATTTCGGTACCAAGACCATATGCCAATGAATGGTTCCCACCTGGTCTTCAGTCGATTTAAGTTTATATCACCCTGCACACTTTAAAATGATTGTGAGCCTACCGATACATCTTATATAGAGCTGCTTATCGTTTTTCATTTTAGGTTTAAAGAGGTTTAGACAGACCACTGATGTACTATCATTTTCTCTTTTGCTCGCCAGGAAACTCATTTTTGCTTTTCTATTGTTTTTGTGTTTTTGAAATTTTTCGATGTTTTTGGATTTTCAAATTTTGAATTTACTCCCCCTAAAATCAATAAACTAAGACAAATTTAAAACACAAAGGTATTTACAAAAATGATTTTCCGATGTTGGTTAACTCATGTTTTACCTCAGTGCCCTTTGCCAAAATTAAGTTAATCAGAAATGATTTATCAAATTTTGGAGAAAATGAGTTGGCACGTCGGTAATCGGTGTGGACCATGACAACATCGATAAGTCTCATAGTGAAACAATCACGTGTGAGGTGATATACGAGATCAACGTGTCTGGTCAAAGAGTGCTGTACGAGATAATAATAATTCATAAAGCAGCTTAAATATCGACAAGTAAAAGAGAGATTAGAATTTTAAAACCGTATCCTGCAACTGCTTCGTGCATTGCAAGGAATCTGAGTGCTCTCCCAAACTGGATATCCACCCGGTGTGGACTTCAAAGTCGATTTAGTAGCTACTTCAATCCCTTCACAGCAACAAGATCAAAAACCTTTGGGTCCGGCTGGTCTTCCACATTGTACCAGCGAAGGTCTTTATCTTTCTCTTGAGAAGTAGTGTGCGGTTGTTCAATCCATGCCAAGGCATCCGCACACCCGGTTGGTTTGTTCATCAAACACATTTTCTTCAATCACACCGAGTAGAAATGTACACTGCACGTTCATTTTGTTGATTTTGAACTTCTTGTGGAAGAAGAATCCATGAATCTTCGAAACGCTTCAGACGTGCTACAGGCGCGTACTTTTCATTGGAATCTTTCCTGAGGACCCGATCAAAAACCATGACAACCAAATTTTTAGCACATTTTTCATCTGGTCGAATTTTTTTTTTTTTTTTTAACTTCATTCAACCACATTCTTTCACCATCATATTCTTTTTCTTTTCTTTTTCTTTCCTCTCTCTCCATCAATGGCAACAATATTCTCCTAGATGTAACAATATTTCGGAGCCTTATGTCGCCAATCTTGTGCATGGACGCTCCACTATCAACAATCCTAAGACTATCAATAGTTCCTCCTGGAACATCCTGCACACTCATTCAGAGATTAGTTGGAGATGGGGACCCAAGCCTTCACAGACTTGGGTCGTCCGTCATCATCGAGGATTGTGACATTCATTTCCCGATGATTCGGAATTGATGTAGCTCCCCCTGAAACAATTTCCAATTTTGGTTTCCAAATCTGTTTTTGTTTTTCATTTTTGACATTTGATTCAACCGATTTTGTTTGGACAACCTCCGGTTTTAAAACCTTTTCAACATTTTTCCGTTGTTTCTTTCTCTGTTTCACTTCTTGTTGTTTAACAAGACGAGGGTCCTGTTTTGGTGAAACAAATCTTTTATGGTAATTGTTACCATGGGGGGCATCAACTTTTGCTTTCAACTTATGAAGATATGGACAATTTCGAATGATATGTCCAATTGTGCCACATTCAAAACATGATCTTCGTTCAACAAACCCCGAAGTATCATGTGATCGTCTTGCCGATGATGATGAACTTTGTGATCTCGAGGTACTAGGTTTCGAACAGTTTGGTTCATTTCTTTTCAACACTGTTGCTTGTTTAACAAAATCTAAGTTAGATTTGTTTTCAAACGTTTCAATTTTGTCCGTTCCCTTTGATTTCACAAAGTTTACCTTCTTGTCCTTTTTCTTGTTTTGGCTCTGTTTGCCTTTTCCATTTCCTTGGGCAGCGTGATTTTGCTTTCGTTGATTGTTTTGTTTTTGCAATTTTTGATTCCCATATTTCTTTCTAACTTCGGATTTTGGGATAGGAGCACACTGAGTTACTACAACTCCTGGGCTCGACTTTCCCAAAAACTTACTGGTAGAATCTTCGAAAACTTTATCAATCAAAGATTGATTGACATTTTTGATAGGGAAATCCTTGTCTGAATATATTTTATCAGATCCAATCAATGTGTAAAGCAAGTTCACGCCTTCACAGCTTCCAGATGAGGATTCAACAGACTTGGCTGTAGCAGTCACAAACGGTTTTGCAGGTGGATCACAAAGAATGTGGTTCTCAAGAGGTATGTCCTCTTCTTTGATCACCGCATCAGACTTTACTGAATTAGTATCATCAGATTCATCATCAGAAGAATCAGTATCCTCAATCACAACTGGAGGATTCTGATTCGGTTCAGCAGAAGACACACATGTATCTGCTGACACATCCGATTCTGACGATACTTCCTTCTTGTATCCGAGTCCTGTTGCAAACTCCTCAACGTCCAAAGGAACAGATGGTTCAAAGTGAGTTCTATACTCCTCATCAGGCAGGGCATCATAATTGTTTCTCACGGGTGGTGGACATTTCTTGTAACCAATGCATGTGACATCCCGTTTCTCTTTCTGAACATCAATGATGTGATCCAACACATAGCTAGAGCTTAAATAGCTGTCTAACTTGAGTCGGATCGCCTCACTTTCAGTTTTGACACAAGCCATTTCTTTTTGCATTATCTCAAGCCTACTGATGTAAAGGTTTATTTCCGTTTGTTTTTTTGAAACCATTTTTGTCAGTTCGGTTTTATCTTTCTTTAATGTTTCAATCATCGACTTAAAGTCCTTTTCATGGTTTTCATAAAACATGTTGGCTTCAGTGCATTTAGAAAGATCCACGGTCAACTTCTGGTTGTGAATGAATGTCACATCATACTTGTCTTGCAAAGCCTCGTGTTTGCCTTGCAACTCACACCACTTAGCATCTAAATCAACATGTTTGTTTTGCAAGTCAAACAAACTAGCTTGTAAAGCATCATGTTTGCCTTGCAACTCAGACATGTTGGCTTTTAAATCAGAACATTTAACGCTTAATCTAGCACAATTATCACAATTAACAGCAGTGGGTTCATCGACACATACCTGACTTGATGAACTGTCGACATTAGCCATACAGGCTGAATGAGGAGAAGAAGAAGAATAAGCAGCTTGATCCACCAATATAGATCTTCTTTCAATTCCTGCTGTAGCTTCTTCCAAAAGCTCATCAATATCTGCATCAACTGACGCACTTGATGTCTCATCCACATGATCATTACCTGAAGTGGAGGATTCTTCATCTGAGCTTCCACTATAACCGGAGCTGTCTTCATCTTCAGAAGATTCATCACCATTGGTGGAAGATTCTCCACCACTGGCGTGATTTAAATCCTTGACAACCTCAGCAAAACAAGCGGTTACAGTAGATGGCCGATAGACTTGCTGTTGTGGAGCTGGTTGTAGAGGATTTCCATACAAGTCTGTTGTTGGAGCTGGCTTTACTGGAACTTGTATCGGATTGCCATATAAATCTGTTGTCACAGGAGGCCTTTGGGTTTGCTGTTGAGGCACCGGTTGAGGAACTGGTTGAAGCGGATTTCCGTACATATCTGTTGGTCCGGTAGATCGAACAGGTAAAGGATTTCCGAACATATCAGTTGCTCTGATAGGTCGTTTCGGTGCGGAAGATTCGGCCCACGCAGGAGATAACCTGGTATTTGTATACTTTCCAGAATCTGGAGCCGGAGTACCATAATACATTTCTGTATTTATCGGAGTACCCCACATCGAATTCATTTTTGATGAAGAAAAATAATACTTGAAAATCACAAACTTGTTAAACTTAAACAGACTAAGATCGAAGGATCAAGACTTGTTCGAAGGATCAACAGTGTTCGAAAGATCACTGTTGAATTTCGAACAATGATTTCGAAAGATTCTCCAATCGAAGGATCCTTATCTTTCGAATAAGAACTGCAGATCGATAGATGTATGCTTCGAAAAGATTCCTTGGATCGAAGGATAAGTCACAGACTTCGAAGGATGTTCGAAGGATGATAATCTATCGAACTTCCTTTGATCGAAAGATGATCTTTCGACTCCGAAGGATATCCTTCGATCTGCACTGACACAGTTGACGAAAGTGACAGGTTGGTGAAAAGGTGATGGGTTGGTAGAAATCTTTCGGCAGAAGGCAGAAGGTATGGTCAGACCATACTTTTTACCAAACCAAGATTTGAACAATAAAATATACTAAAAATCGAAAGATCTTATCCAGAAACCGGTCACCGGAGTAAGCCGGAATTTGGCCGGAGATGACCAAACTTCTTAAAAACAAGTTTTTAAGTTACCCAACCCATCCTTTAACACACCCGGTTAGTTTAGAACACGTTTTTACGTCAAGAAAAGCGAGAAAAACACTAAAAACGGGTGCTAAACCATGTGAGTTTTTGTCCAAAACACTCCAAAGTCTTGTATAAACTCGGTTTTTAACAAGGAAAAGAGCCACGGCTCTGATACCACTTGTAGGTCCCTCGGAGGATGAGGTCAAACCTTATCCTTGTTATGTCTAACACACTAGCAAGTGCGGAATCCAAGCTAGCATGCAAACCGGTAGTTTATATGAGAACACAAGCTACAAAGAGAAAGGTAGACACACGAGATATCAAAGTTTTCTCTTGTATTTCAGTGAACACGGTTACAGCCCTTGTCCCAACTGAAAATACGCTCTCTATCAGACTCAGTTCACTCACTTCTCACACTTACACTCCTTGTTCTGTCTAAAATGAAGTGAACACATTACATGGGTATATATACCCGTCACAGCTTGTCTGGTCGAAGGATCAGATAGACTGATCGAAAGATCATCTATCGATCTGAAACCTACCGAAGGATCCACATATACCTCGAAGGATGATATCCTTCGAGATCCATCAACATCCATCGAAGGTTTATCTTTCGAGCTCATCGAAGGATCTAAACAATCCTTCGATGACTCATCCTTCGACACAAACATGTTACAACAATGTGCTAACTGTTTGGCCAAGTCGAACCAGGAGGATGGTTGACTTGGTCAAACTTACATCGAGCACACATATTAACAAACCTAAGACGTAACTCAGACTAACACAAGACATCGTTTTGTATCATGACAAAATACAGACAAAGTACAGACACAAGTGCACCAACATTTTTAAAATGTAATTTTCCTATATACACTGTTTTTATAATAAAATTTTAAATTTAATTTATTAATTTGCGAACATATTAATAAAAAAAATTTGCGAACATATATCAAAAAGAAGAAAAAAATTGTGTTGAACGGGTCGTGTTCCGGTTCGTCTAAAAATTTCTGGTTCGGGTCGGGTTGGACAACTAACCCCTGAACATGGCCCGTTTAGCACCTCTACATGGCTACATGTGAGCATAAAAAGCTAAATCGGTTCTTGATATACATACTTCAGTATTGGCGTATACAACTTCAGTGTCTGCGCGAGACCACGTTTGGGCCTGCGGGAATGTAAAAATCTCACAGATCACTGTTGTTACCTCCAGATGTTAGCCCGGGCCTGTTGTCGACTATCATTACATATTGAGAAAAAATGTAGGGGAAAGAAAAGAATCAACCATTATATCATCCTACTACAACCCACGACTCATACTCCAATAAAGATATCCACCCATTACTGAAAGTTAGGCTTTGGCTACATTGAGGAAAATTACACGAAAGTTTCCATACAAGAAAGTTTATAAGAGGGAAATTATGATACATACCTCATGCTCAAAAAAAAGGCTTGACGTCAATTTGCAGAACATGATAGGCATAACTTTGAGGAAAACAAAAACACCGATATTAAGTTTTGGTAGCATTCACCATCGATTACCACTAACTTGAGACACCAACAAGCATTAACATGATACAATAAGCCTAACCATACCAAGAATCTAAGATTATTAATTAGTTAGTCATTAGTAACAAAGAAATATTCAAAGCTGATAAATTCACAAAACTACTTATTCAATAAAATTGCCCAATTCATAACACATTTAGAACCAATCACACCTTAGATTAAACCATTACTTGTATCACAGGTGACAAACTATCAGTACCACCAATCAAAAGATCAAAACATTACCTGCTGGTACGTACAAACAACACCCTGCATAAGCAAACAAATCAGGATTAAACATCAAGAAGTTGAAATTGAAGAAAGTAGATGAGAACCTGAGTTTGATACGTGAATGAAGACGGTTTGAGGCAATTCTGGAACCAGTGGTGGTGAGAGAGTGTGGGTTTAGCATCTTCAATAGGGTATTGCCCCTTGAAATACTCCTTCAATCGCATTTCACGAAAGTTTTAATTGAAGAAAGTTAAAAGGGTTTCAATTAATTTTAGTGTTCAGAATTGATTGGGGGTTATTTCGATTGAAGAAAGTATAAAAGAAAATGGATGGAGTTAATCATCTGCGACTTACCAGAAGAGAAAGGTAGTGAATAGAGCATTGAAGGACGACGATTGATGTTCAACAAGATATGGGGGTTTCATTTTACAGGGTGTCGATTAGGTTTGCTGAGGGCAGAGAAGGAAAGAATTGTGTGTGCAAGAGTATGGAGTTCAAGTGCAATTACTATTCTACCCTCTTAGTGTCTTAAAAATTTGAACCCTTTACTATTTTACGCTCTCAAAACAAGCTTTTATTAATTGTACATATTACATAAAATGATGGACGCCATGTAAAATTACATGTGTGTACATCACTTCTCCTTTTTATAATAGTATAGATATTATAGATAAGAAGTCTTAAAAAATTAAATTATTTTTATCGGTGCTTAAATAAAAAAGTCAGTGCAACACATTTACTTTCCTTATACAGAATTTTATAATTTATAAGTTTGACTTTTTGTTTGGGAGATTACTTATTGACATCAAATTATGATTAGAATGGTTTTTCTTTTATATAAAATAGCAACGGTATATGCAGGATTATTATGAAGATGTTATGTCTTGAAGTTTAAGATCAAAAGTAGCCTTTTTCTGGTATTGGGTTGTTCTCTAGAGTCAAAGTTATATAATATCATATTTAACCAGATTAGACAAAATATTTCAAGTTAACATGCTGGATTAGTTTTTTTGCCTCTTTATCTATGTGTTCTATTTTGATTGTGTATGTCGTCTACTTTTCGTTTTTAATTAAATGATCGACTTGACTACTGGTTTGCCCGTTTGCATAATAGTACTGCTCATTAACGAAGACATCACAGAAAAAGGAGCGTGCTTCTTCATCAGCTAACATCTCAATGAAGCAACACCCGCTCCGCCTCTTGCCACCCCAACATCAAAGCCAACTAAAAGGCAAATATAATGGTACGTATAGAACACTTCATTCAAAAACACACTTTAAGAAATCCAATCTGAACTCCCAATAATAATAGCACTGTTCTTTTATAGATACGTGCGACACATCAAGAAAAAGAACGGCTAAAAATCATGTGTAACAACCATGGATTATGCTACAGATGGACCGGTAAGACTTTGTTAAAAGGCTTCAATGGCTTGCTAAACAAACAGGGCGGATATAAATCCTATAAGACAACTGTAAGGTTATGGTATGGATGGACCGAGAAGGTTGTATCAAAATGCTTCCATTGCCTGTTATTTGTAGATCCATTTTTTCATGTAGGAATTAGTTGTTTTCAGTTAAAAAAGGGTACAAAACATTGTATTTGGTCATCCAACTCCTATTTAAAAGACAAATCGAGATTTAGCACAAATGTACGTAGCATTGAACTGAGAATGATTCGGTTTAGCATGCCGCAACGCGCGCAGAGTATATAACTACTTCAACTAAAAATTGGTTGTCTTTAGCCTTTTTTTTCTTTTTCTGAGAATCAATGATAAGGCATCTGTTTCTTTTCCCCGTGATTTGCTTACTTACCTATCTTCATAGGATAATATAGTTATTGTTCATTTTGCATGATGTTTTTTTGTTTTGCAGGGAATGCCTTTTAGTCATTAAAGATAAGGCGACGACATTTGGCTTTTCATTTTAAATGTGTTTGCATAGTATGTTATCTAAATATTGTTATTATGTTATGGGTAACCTTTTGAGTTTCTAACAAATTAGAAGTTATTGTATTTGTAACAATTTAGAAGTGTTATTATTTATAATAGTTTAATTTAATAGATTTTTTTTACAAGTGTCTATGTCGCCATGAATCACAATGAACCAAAAATCGAACCCCCGCTGATCCTAGGCGCAACGCGCCAGATTGATATCACTAGTTTTGTTTAATACCAACCTAGTACATTCTTACTTGCTTAGATTTAACCTAATAAAATATACTCTCGTCTCTCTATAGTACACTCTCATATATGGATTAAACTTCTCTAATACTCACTCAAAGTGGCCCCTCGTTTCACCAAACATGAAAAGTTAACTATTTGGCTTTTTTTATAATCCAACTCATTTATAGGTTTTGTGTGATAAAAATTACTTTGTTTAAAATACTATTAGTTTGACTTTTAATTTAATACTATGATTAAAAATCTTTTCACGTATAGGCTTAAATATATATATTAACTAATATACGTTACTATTGAAAATCTATAAGGCTTTGAAAAAAGTATATAATTAAGGGGAAGAATCCACTAAAAAGTGGATTTTGCCTAAGTAGCTTAAGAAGGATTGTGATGATACCATGTGTCACTCCTAATAAATATGAATGAAGAGCATTTTGGTCCTTATAAATAAGAGTGAAAATGACATGTGACACCCCTTTTGTTTTTTAAAAATACAACAAAACAAATCTAGTACAAAAAAATCTAACACAAAAAATATGTTACAAAAAAATATAGCACAAAAAAATCTAGCACAAAAAAATATAGCACAAAAAAATCTAGCACAAAAAAATCTAACATGAAAAAATTCAGCAAAAAAATATAGTACAAAAAAAATTCAGCACAAAAAATTGAGAAAAAAATATTAATGCAAAAAAAATTCAGCACAAAAAAATTAGCACAAAAATATAGTACAAAAATCCAGCACAAAAAAAATGTTATAGAACATAAAATTACAACACATTTTAGTGGGTTTTTTTAGTCTTCATATTTTATATATCAATATGGTACTCAAATTAAAGATAAAAAGACGCTCGATTTTACGGTGAAATTTTTATGAAAAAATAATGTCGTATAAAAAAAGTTATGAACGTTTAAAAAATGAGGGTGGAATATGCATGTGCCATGCATATGGAGAGAGAAGGTCCATAAATAGAATTTTCCCAAGATACCCTTACACTTCTCCCTTCTTCTACACTTTCATCTTAACTATTGATTTGAAAAATAAATGATTAAGATTCCTCATCATCCTACTTAAACAAAATAAACTTTTTATTTGATCTTACCCCTATAATTAATTACTAAACTATATTAATATATAATACGATACGAATTAGGAGAAAGAGACAAAAAGGCCAAAGACTAAACTTATATAATTATTATGGTTAAAAAGTGGGATTTGACATGCGAAAGTGTGGTTGTTCCTTAACTAACAAAGTAGACTTTAATTTCATAAAAGGGGTGGTCAAACTAAACTAAGGTAGCGTTTGGTATGACGGAATAGAATGTGGAATGGAATGGATCATTCTGATGGAATGAAAAGAAACATGTTTGGTTATCATATGGTAATGAAATGGAGCATTCCAATGGAATGTAACTCCTTCCAAATATAACAATTTCCATTCCTTGGTAAGGAGGTGTTTTTATTTCATTCCTTCAAGGAATGGAAAGAAATATATTATTATTATTATATTTATATTTATATTTATATTTATATTTATATTTATATTTATATTTATATTTATATTTAAATTATTAATATTAATACTAATATTAATATATATTAAAAGATTTATTATTAATTCTTTACTATTAATAAATTATTATTATTATTGAGGCAATTATATTTTTGTCATTTCAATACAATTGTGTTTCGTTACTTCGTCTTTTTTTATTTATCAAATTGTACAAAGTAATTTTTCATTTTATTCACATATGAGTAACCAAACATCACAATGGAATGGAATGAATCATTTCATTCCGTTGTCCATTCCATTACTTCGTCCATTCCATTCCCTCGTTCATTCCATTACCCCATACCAAACAGACCCTAAGTATGGGGATTAAGGGGAATCACATGATCCAAATCATAATCACATGATGATAAAGACGCTAATATATGTTAACTTTTAAAATCTACTTTTTTTAATAGTTATATATGACTTTTTTTTAAGTTTGATTTAACAGTTAACAACTTACCTGAAATATAACCGAGATGTATTTACTTAATATAAATTTCTTCGTCAAAACTTAATTTCTTTTATGTTTTTGTATAATTTCTTTTACTTATAAATTTAGTTGTGTTATGAGTTTATACTTATTTATTTAATTTACTTTGAGCATTCACATCTCATTCTTTATACGTATTCCATGACTAAAATTTAAGAAAAAACACCACTTAATCTCATTCCATATCCTTTTATCTTATCTATATGTTTTTTAAGAAAAACTATCTTATCTATATATTTTTTAAGAAAAACTAAAGTGTATTCTTATATTTAAAATATGTTTTAAGGAAAACTAAAGTGAACTCTTATATTTAAAAAAAACTATGATAAATCCTTATATTTTTATGGATAATGAATGAGATGTAGGAGAGTTTCAAAAAAAACAAAGATAAATTTATTGAATAGTGAGTTTTAGCTAAATTATAAAGATAAACATAAGAAATGAAATGTGAATGCTCTTACTTGCATAAAAATCAAAAGGTAAAAATAAATCACAGGAAAAACTATTATTTATTTAGGTTAGATGGTATGGATCTGTACCCCCTTCTACATAAGCTTATTAATGTCCGACACACAGCCTCTGTGGCACCAAAGATGGGTTTGTGAGTGGCGCCAATCAATACCCCATAGCTTTAGTTATTGAAGTTGAAGCACACATATTTATCCCGTTGTTAGGGCTCTAAAGGAACCGAACGTTCAACGAATAGTTTGTGAATCGTTCGGCGAGAAGTTCGTTTACGTTCGTTCGTTTGTTTAATAAATGAATGAACATGAACACAAAATTCCGTTCGATTAGTTAATTGAACGAACACGAACATAGGTCTCGTTCATTCAGTTGCGTTCGTGAACGCTCGGTAAAGTGTTCGTGAACATTCGTTCATTTACGATTGCTCATGTTCGTTTGTTATGTTGTTCATTAAAGATTTTTATCAATTTATTACATTTAAACTTTTATTTTATTTTATTACCGTAACAAATAAAATAGGAAACCTTATCCTCACCTTGTCTATGCATTGTTCCCCATTCCTACTCAATATTCACATCGACAAATATGATCGACCTTCTTTCAATGATTAGGGCATCAATTTCTAGCGTTGCTCCCTTCGCCATCCACCTCTAGCGTTCGCCGCTTTCGCCGATTTTTTGTGTGTGTTCGTGAACACATTCATTTCCTTATGAACAAATACGAACAAAAAATCTCGTTCGATAAGTATTCATGAACCATTCGTGAACACATTATTTCCTTAACGAATGAAAACGAACAAAACCTTGTTCGTGTTCGTTCGATTCGTTTACAGCCCTAACCGTTGTCGTACCGTTGACGTTAATTGTCGTAGGATTTAAATTTATTTTTATTTCATTAACCTTATATATCTTATTTTATTTATCGGTTCCAGTAGGTTAACCAATGCAATTATTGGATCCAGACACAAAAACAAGTATTCAACACCATGAAGATGCTCTGCATATACATCTTTTTAACGTCGTTTGTATTTGACATGTTCCCTTCTTTTGGGCTGATTGCAAGGAATTCTTTCGAATCGAAATTATTGGTTGACCCAGGAATAATTCATGGTGCATTAAAATAATCTCAATAACCTTTTAGCTTTTTATTTAATTTTAAAAGTACCATATATTTTCTTATATGTGTAAAATAATTAAATATGAAATTAAACCCCTTTTTATTAACTAATAAATATACTGTTGATGCAACAAATACTAGACCGATGATAGTAGCTGGGCTGGCTAGGCAAAAGGGTTGGAGGGTTCCGGTTTGCCTAACGCAGGTTGTGGGGTCCCCCCACGTTTGCAAGACGTGGAGAGAGGTTCACTAGTTAGGTTTTATTGTTTGCTCAAGATCCTCCACTGAAGTGTGTTCAGCTTCGGATGTAGGAGCAATGCAAATGTGTGTGTTGAATGTGAAGAAGAGATACTTGCATGGGACAAGTACTCGAGAGCAGAGAGCAAAGACCAAAGATCCCAATGGAATCAGAGCCGATCGAAATGTCCTCAGTCACTAAATGAAGTGTCAATTTATAGGGAAGGACATCGTCCAAAGAAGAAACCATTGACTAGTTTTATTAATGTTAGTAAATATATTTACAGCCTCCTAACCAGTGGATAAGGATCCCGATATCGAGTGTTTCAACCACCAAATTGATCTAGCTGTCAAACAAGAGACTAGTATGTGATTTGTGGTTTCAATCGCTGTAGCGCATATTATAAGATAAAAGTATTATACCTTGTATCCTATAAAAAGAAAAAGATATATTTATATTTTAATATAATTAATGTTAACACAGGCATGATCTTGAAAAAGGTCTCAAACATAATAAAAGAATAAATTATGTTCAAATTCTTTTAGAGTATACAGACACAGGAATTAATGTAAAAGAAAACAAGAACATGTAATAAAAACAGCTACTCTACTCAATTTCAAAATTTAAAATGTTAAAACTTAAAAGGAAAATATAAAAACGAAATCTGATTTCACCAAAAACCAAGCTTGGTGGTTCTCCAACCTCCAACAAACGGTAATGGCAAACCTTAACTTGATCATCTCGCCATCAAACAAGATACCGGTATGTGTTCGGTGATTTCAATTGCTATAGCACATATTATATGATAAAATTGTATTATATAGATGCACATATTATATGATAAAATTGTATTAATATATATTTTGTATCCTATAAAAATAAACACTACTACAAAAACTATTTGTTTAGGCGGTGTAAATGAAAATTATGAGCGGTTTTATGACCGCCTAAACAAATGTCGCAGGAAAAAATGTTTAATTAATCTTAGCGGTTAAAAAGCCGCCCAAAATAATACAAATTCCGCCCAAAAAAACATGCCAATAATTTTGTGATTTTGTGTTTTTGAGCGGTGGTTTAATATCCCAACCGCCCAAAAAAAAATAATGCTGTTAGCTCAAAATAATGGGTAAGGAGAGCTCAAAATAATGGTTGTGTTGGCTCAAAATAGTGAATAATGGATACACAGAACTAAAACAATCAAAAACTCAGCAAACATCATAGAACCTCTTGATTACATAACTTCCAAAGTTTACAAAAGTTGTTCTAAATATAATAATCCAAAGTTGTTCAAATAACTACCACTAACTTAGCTAACCCATCTTCCAAAGTAGTTCAAATAACTACACCAACCTAACCCAACCAACCTACACTCTTACTCTTAAAAAACCGCGTCATGATGTTTTCAACCAACATGTCGATTTCCTCTTGTGTTACGCTTGTTGTCTGGGTCCAAATCTAAAAAGAAATCAAATAACATATATTAGTTAACCCGAAACACTAAATAAAAATAAACATAAAACCCGAATAATACAACCTTAAACTCGGATCGATAACCCCAACATACTAAAGTCAAGATAGGTAAATTCTAAAAGTAATACTTACATTGTTTGGAAAACGAAATCGCTTCTTTAAAACAAACTGAACCATAAACCAAATCACCATGAACCCACACTCCCAAGACCCGTCTTGTTGCTTACACTGCATTAAATTTAAAAGAAAAAATTCTATTACTAAAATAATCACTTAATTGTATAACATAAGAGTTAATAATACTGATAACATACTTGAACCATGGTCCATGTAAGTCCACTTCCAAAAGAAGATTCTATTGCTCTCGAAAGAGGACAATCATCTTTATTCTTGTTGGCCTTAACCGAAGTCGAATCCAAAATCCAAACACTTCGTTCCTTGGGAGAAACGATAAACAAAACCCAATGGGCGCTAGAAAAAAGAAAGGTATAAAAAAGTAGTGTAATAAAATAAAGAAAATTAACTTGAATACACTAAAAAACAATAACATATATATTACCTATAAAAAAAGGGTGCAAGAAAATATTTTGTGCCCTTTTTAAGTTTGTAGACACATAACAAGTGTTCGTTGACACTTGCAAAATTTTCCTTGCACTCTTTTCCAGTTATTTTGTGGATATTGAAGTAGGCAACTTTAGGGTCTTCTGGAGCTATTTTATAAAATACTATGTTATACAAATATCTGATATCAAACAAGAAAAAAATTACAAGATTAAAAATTCAGCTGTGCTAAAAAATAAATTTATTGTACGAAATAAAAATAATAAGAAAAAACTTACATTTGACACCAATGCAAAAAGCTAGCCTCAAGCAACATGTTCGCCAAAAACTGTAACATCCCCTCATATTCGATGGATTCAACTTCGATATCAAACGAAGTCTTGGGGTACATCTCCTTAGGCAAATTATATACATCTACATCGACGTCATATATATAAATATCATATATGTATACATACATATTATGCATAAAAAAATAAAATACATCAACAACAAAGATAATAAGAAACAAAAGTTCATACCTTTAACCTCTTGATTTGATATAATGAAGAATAAAAGCTAGAATAATTCAATTTTTATCTACAATCAAATAACAACAAATAATTAATTAATACATATTGATCAAACAATTAATATATGTATATACAAGAATACATATGATATATACCTGTTACTAAAGTAATGTTTGAATAGAATGAAGAATGAATTGAATTGAAGAAACAGAGGCTAAGCTAGGCTAGGGTTTGCAGAGAGAAAAAAACAATTAAAGAGATGGGATTTTCGTAGAGTTTTTTTAAATATGATAAAAACCCTTTATTTATCTGAGCTAGGTTGTTATGCTAAAAAAAACCTATTTTTTTGTGCTGAAAAAATTTGTAAGAGCTCAAAAAAATCATTTTTTTTAGCTATATAGCTCAAAAAAATGTGGGTGTAAGTTTATTGTGCTGATTTTTGGGCGGTTTATGTGTCTAACCGCCTAAATTAATAATTTTTGAGCTTAGAAAAATCATAATTTGTACTAGTGAGGATATATGTGTATAATTTAATATAATTAATGTTAAAACAAGTATGATAATGAAAAAGGTTTTTCTCAAACATAATAAAACTTTAATGTAAAAGAAGTAAATTATTTTCGGATCCTCGAGTGTACAGATGCAATGTACAGAATTAATGTAAAAGAAAAAAGGAACGCTGGTCTACTAATATTCAAAATTTAAACGTTAAAACCGAACAGGAAGATATAAAAATAGAATCTGATTTCACCATGAACTGAGTTTGGAGGCGCTCTAACCTCCAACAAACACCAATGGCGAACCTCAATTCAAGCAATCAAATCCACAACGATGGCGATCACCACCAAATTCCAACTCTAAATCGTGTTATCATCCATTTTCGCTTTCAATCTCGGGTGATCACGCCACCATCTTCCATAAAGCAAAAACTTAGCTCCAATTCTTCATTTCTAGGTCTTGACGATACATTCACATATGATATTCATAATGCCCCTGACTCTGATTCACTGCTATATGAAATACTTTCTAGATTGCCTCTCAAATCAGTTTTTAAGTTCAAATGTGTCTCCAAACACTGGCAGACCCTAATCTCTCAACGTTCGTTTTCGCAGTTTTATATCTCGCGTATGCTAACCTCCAACACAGCATCATGTTCACTGCCTTTCAGAATCTTGTATAGGTACATGTATGACAGGAAAATTGAAGATGTTCTAGACCGATTTCGTCCCGAAAGTTACAGTTCATCTGTCCTTTATCTGTCAAGGGACCAGCATTTGGATATCAAGTTTAAAGTTTTAGCTGTGAGTAATGGTTTGATGCTATGTTGGTCATTCTCAAATAGGGTTTACCATGTTTGTGATCCGGTGACTAGGCAGTGGGTTACCTTAGGTAGGAAAAAAGTTTATAAATACGGACCAACCCCAAGTTTCAATTGGGAAGGTTTTGTGAGTAGGGTTAATGAAGATAATGTTGTTACGAACTATACTGTTGTAAGACTAGAAAAACTCAACTCACCCTCAAATTATCTCAGCTTAGATATGTATTCGTCTGAAACCGGGGAATGGGTTGATTATAGGTTGCCTTGTCCTAATCCAATTGCATTCCCGAAGCACGGTGCAGGTCCTATAAGCTTTAATGGGATTCTTCACTGGTTTATTTATGATCATGGTATGGTTGCATTTGATCCTTATAAGGATCCCAAATCTTGTCGACTTATTCCGTTTCCAGCTGACAGGGATGCTCAAAGTGAGGTTAAGCATGATGGGCTTTATCGATTATGTGATGGGTGTCAAGGAAAGCTTCGTTTTTTTCAAGTGGCGCCTGATACGGATTCATTTTACTGTTTTAATATGTGGGATTTGAAAGATTATGATAAAGGAGAATGGTGTTCTGAGTTTAAGGTGACCCGTAGTGATCTCTCGTCTTCTGATCCTGAATTGAAGAGTTGGTTAATGAAAGCTACATTTCTCCCCTTATCTTTCCATCCATTTGATCTGGACATTGTTTATATGAGGTGTGTGGAGCTTGCTTGCGTGGTATCATATAGTATGCATAATAGAAAGCTAGAGGTTGCTTGTAAACCTACTGGTGTTGATGCATTGTCATGGCGTGTGGTGGTGCCATTTATGATTCCAAGATGGCCAACACCAGTTCCTACTTCTCCTGTTCCATAGAAGAAAGATGGTTATGCCAGAAGTTATTCCTAATTTATGAATTCGTTAATGGGTGAGTTTCTCTTTTTGAATATGTTAGTTATGTTATGGATCATGGCGGTAAGGTCCGACTCTAAGCCAGCCAATACATTTTTATTTTACAGAGACGTATTGATCAATCTTAAGACAGTATATATTTATTTACCTTCAGTTGTAGCATGTTTATTTTCGGAATGTAACTAGATTAACTCATTTATTGTTATATCACTTCACTTGGAATGTCAGTGGATTTTAAATTGGTTATTCTATGTTAGTTCAGTTATTATGATCGACGACAATGAATTACTTTTATACTTGCTATCGCTACATCTGCCACCATTTTTGTTGTTACATTGCGTGGTTACTTTTATATTATAAGCTCATGTACCCCTTAGTTTACTTTTATACTATATCAATAATCTCCCTAGATGGTTATGTGTATTATATTGTGTATTTTTGCATCATATGCTCTGTGCTTTTTATTCGTATCATGTTATGACTCCCAATGATTAGATTATGATATATATCATGATGTCTTGTTACTTTTCTCCAACGATTTTGATTATGATGTCTCAATCTCAGATTTCTGACTCTGACTTGAAATCAAACTAAAATACCATTTTATTGTTATAAGAAGTTTGATTATATACATCTTCATCTTGGACGTACTAGATTGCACCATCTATTTGGAAATGCTAGTTTTTTTAACAGAATTTGATATAAAGTTAAGTTAACTTGATCTCCACCTAACATGTGGGATTTCTTTTGTCTACTTTTCACACTCTTTCGTAGTTTACAGTAAACTAAACTTGTCATATTTTCATTAAAACTAAGATTTTATATCCTATGTAAACTTAATTGTATCTGTTTTCGTTTCACATAGATTTTGAATATTTATGTGCTACTTTAATTTATTTTTCAAGTCAGCTTATGATTTCTTTTACAAGAACTTAATGTTATCTGTTTTCGTTTTACATAGATTTTGAATATTTCCTTTCACATAATTCCGTTGCATTATCTCATATCCGCTGAATATTATTTTGATTATCTGATCATTAATTAGGCAATTGGCTAGGCCGTTTAGTTCTCTGGGCTGACAATGATGAGTGTATATCTCAAAGTTTGAAGATCCACACAACAAGCAAATATATGTCTTGTTATAAGCTATAGATGTATAGCATTATTACTTGAAAAGTTAATGAACTTATGTAGCTATTATTATTTATTAGCCATCAATTTCTGTAACTATCACATGTGAAAAGGCTATTCAGTTATATATAATAGAATGTAAGAGAAGAATTACTAGTTGGTTTCACATATACCATAAATTTTGAAATAATTATTTTCTTCTTAAACCAGAAAGTTTAGATATGTTTTGATGAAATTGTATATGTTACTGGACACACCAGGGAAAATTGACATCTGTTTTCTAAACATGTATCTCAGATGGTCGTTGAAGGAAGATGCCGGGAAAGAAAGATCAAGGTTTAAAGACTTATGTTGACGTGAAGATTTATTTCTATAAAATTACCATTAAACTTTGTATTGTACTGTGAGAAGATCTGTGATACATATGATGAAATGATAGAAGTTTTTTCTTCTCTTAAGATTATATTTATTAGTAACATTAATCCCCTCGAAAAGTGGGGTGTGATAGGAATAATCCTGAATACACCAAGAATGGTAATCCCTTCTGGATGGCAACAATTTATTCATCAGGAAGACATGTCCAACACCAACACACACCTGCTGGATGTACCAATAATGATTGACCCATGTTTCTTAAATACCATCTTTAAGTTTGCAGGATCTACTAAACTTGTTCCTGGGCAGATCCCATCATCAATAGAAGTTGTAAGAATTTTTTTCGTCTTAGTTTTCAGGTCAACATCTTAGTTTGATTGGAATGATCTCGCCCTTAAATCTTCGAGTAACTTCCTATGGTAGTCAAGTGTAACTTGATTTTGTTCGTGCCTCATTTTGCCAAAATGATATGCAATATTTGATAAACCCTATCGGAAGAAGCCGATCTTAAGCTTGTGCCATGGTCTCCAGTTTTGGTTTAACAAATCCTTCCCAAGCCATAGGATTGGAGGTCAAAGATTCCAACCTAGAATTAGTGTCATACATTGGTGGTCTTGACGGTCATAAATGCCTTAAATAAAGTTGTAATAGCTGAATCCACATCAGCAAATGCCTACAGACTTGTTTTTCTTTATCTTTATAAGAATCTTGTTCCATATATGCACACCTCAATTGATTTTCACATTCATCTATTCAAAAGCTTCACTGACTTCGTAGTTCATCCTGACCACTCTTTATCACCTGCAACGTAATAGTCGGCCCACTTCCCTAAGAGCACTGAGTGTTTCCTAGAGCGACATTTACGTGATTTTTGTATCTCACAAAACCTAACTCATTATCGGGTTGAATATGGACCTCTTCAATTATTCCAGCACCAGGGGCATGAAAATGGCGATGGAGCTCAAGTTGAGTGACTTCTAGAGCAAATTTGTAAATGTTGATATACATATATAATGGGTTATTCTCAGGGAGCATCACCATTAACATCCTTAACTTCTTAGAAGATCCATTTGTTAACTCCACTGCACCTTCAGAATCTCCATGTGGTTGTTTAAGGTTATGGATGTATATTGTTCATTAAAAGGCCATGTTTTTGTTAGATCATGTGTAAGACCTTTTGGTTGGAACACCATTCTGCCATGCAAAAAAAACAAGTAGAAAGTGACGCGTCATTTGGTGATAGATTTGGCAGAAAAAGGTGATTAAAAGACTCAAAGATTGATGAGAAAAATGAACACTTACATGCCATGTGTGTGGTGTTAATCTTGGGTTCTCTGGAGTCCTTTTCACCTCTACTTACCATATTTTGGCCGTGTGATATAGCTGGTTAGAGGCCATTGTCCAGGTTCAAAAAAGGGTAGAAAACAAAAGTATGGTGACACAATCAATTGCAAGTACATCAAAATTGGATGATAAATAAAAGATTGAGGAGAACTTAACAATCACTGGTTTTGCATGGGAAATGATAATCCAACGGCATAAACCTGCTTACCAGAGACTTCAGTCGTGCCTCTCCCTGGTTTCTTATCCCGCCGCACAACCCGCTAGTACCCCAAAAATCACTACCTCATTTAAGTCTACCTTTTCCCATCGCAGCCACCACCAAAAATGGTTGAGTTTATGTAACAATAATCGCCACAACAAACCCTCTTCCGTCGAGTCTTCATGTTCCTATCGTAATTTAATTTAGCTGCAACTTAACTGTCGGCTATGGCTGTTGGAATCCGGATGCGAGAAGGAGATGGACAATGATTACTTTTTCTCAGTTGCGAGATGGAGATGTGTGATGGTCACAAGGTAGAATCGTAAGTGTAGCTTAGGGAAAACTTGTATAAAAGGTTCTAAAATTATTTTTCTTTTGAATTCACTTTGTAGTTAAGTTTTGTAAAATAATTATTTGTCCAAACTTGATATTAAATGATATAACATAACATAACAAGACTCATATTACTTGTTGAAGTAAGAGGTTACATGATATAATGCAAGCAATTGTACTTGTGTTAAATTGTATCAAGTTATAGAGAAGGTAATACTTAATTACCTAGACTAATGTAATCATTAAAAATGATTTAAACCTTATTACGTTTTTATGAACGGACAAATGTGAACATCAATGGGAAGTGTGCTTTCAAGATTTTCAAGCTTGTGAAGAAAAAGAAAATAAAAAGAGAGATAAGTCTTTATGCTATTGCTGATGTGGATTGTTGCTATTATAGCTAGATTTTCATGGATTTAGGACACCAAGACCACCAATGAATGACATTGATACCGGATTCGAATCTTTGAGGTTATATCATGGCACAAGCTTAAGATCGTCTTTCTACCAATGAGGTTATATCATAAAATATTGCACAACGTTTTAGAATAACAAGGCAGGAACAAGATCAAGTTGTAGTTAAGTCCCATAGGAAGGTTGTTGTTGCACATGCTGGTGTAACATTTAAGGACCATATCATTACAATCAAAGCTATGAATGTTGACCAAAAACTGAGAAAAAAAAGGTTTATAAATTCTATTGATGATGGGATCCACCCAATTGCAAGGGCAAGTTTAGCAGATCTTGCAAACATGAAGTTGGTATTTAAGAAAGATGGGTGAACCCTTACTCGTATCACGCCAAGTGAGTGATGGTGTTGGAGTTGTCCTTCTAGTGAATAAAAGTGTTGCTATGCAGAAGAGTTTACCAATTCTTGGTATGTTCAGGACTATTGTTGTCACAACCCACTTTTCCAGATACTTAATGTGACCTACTGAACCACCACAAGTGGCCTAGTGGTGGAGTGACTTGGGTTCTCCAATGGAGACCCAAGTTCAATTCCCATTAGTGCCACTTTGGTGGCCACCGACACCCGCTTTAAAACCGGAACGAGGATCCTGTGAGGTCTCGGGTTCGATACATGTGTCGGACCCCTCCTTGATGGTTATGGGGATTTAATGCCAGGAAGCCTTGTCGGGTGGTGACCTGGGAGGGGGGATCTCCTCCGCGGTCGGGGTTACCGTGCAAATTAACCTTTTTTTTTTTTTTTTTAATGTGACCTACTGATACAGACTTAACAGAAAAAAAAACTTAAATTATTTCGTCATATCTTAGGGTACAATACTTAAAAAGTAAAACATACGATATGTCTTATGACAGTACAATGCAAAGTTAAACGAAATTTTGTAGAAATATATCTTCATGTCAACATAATTCTCTAAACCTTGATTTTTCCTTCCTGAATTATCTTTCCTTCACCACCACCTGAAATACATGTTTAAAAACAAAGGTCAATTTTCATATCAAAGTTCAATAACATATACATGGTTGTAGAAGTTGCTAGGCGCTCGCAGGTAGGTCAAATAAAAGCAAGTCTGGTTCTTGTAAATGGAAACATAAGCCTACTTTGAAATACATGCGAAATGACAACATTTACGATTAAGTTTACATAAGATATACAAGCTTAGTTTTAATGACAATATGACGGGTTCAATTTAACGTCTAAAGTCCAAGAGTACATGAAAAGTTGAACTTTAAGAAATCCAACATATCAGGTGGAGATTAATTTAACTTATCTTTATATCAAAATATGTTCAAAAAATAGATGGTGCAATATGGTTCTTGATGTGCTTTTGTTCCATAAAGATTGAGTTTGGTTTCCTTCTACAATCAAGTATGTTACCATTGGCTCCTTGTAAGTGTGTTTGGTAATTCATCTTTATTGTATCCGTGTGTTTGGTAATGAATCTTGAATGTTTTCTTGTGTTCGGTAAGGATTTTTTATTGCATTCTTGTGCTTGTTAATTAATGTTTGCGATGATGGTGCCATGAAAGGGACAACATTTTTCCAAATCCTAGATTGCAAGCAAACTTATAAATAAAGAAGATGAAAACGGAATACTGGCAAGCAAAGAGAATTCGGTAAGTTTAAGTAAAAATGTAAGATAAAACCCTTAATGAGGGTTCAAAACATCACCAAGAAAAGGAGAAACTCACCCATTGAAAACACGGAGCGGACCAACTTCTGGTATAACAACCTTAACAGGAGGAATAGGAACCGGTGTTGGCCACGTTGGAATGACAAATGGCACCACCACCCGCCATGACAGGTCATCAATAGCACCAGTAGGTTTACAGGCAACATCTAGCTGTCTGTTCTGAATATTATATGATACCAAACAAGCAAGCTCCACACACCTCAGATAAACAATATCCAGATCAAATGGATGGAAAGATAGTGGAAGAAAAGTTGCTTTCATTAACCAGCTCTCCAGTTCAGGATCAGAAGATGAGAGATCACTACGGGTCACCTTGAATTCAAAACACCATTCACCTTTATCATAATCTTTCATATCCCACATACTAAAACAGTAAAACGAACTAGCATCAGGTGCCACCTGAAAAAGACGAAGCTTTCCTTGACACGCGTCACACAAACGATAAAGCCCGTCATACGTAACCTCACTTTGGACATCTCTGTCAGAAGGTAATTGAATAAGCCGACAAGACTTTGGATCCTTATAAGGATCAAACGCAACCATACCATGATCATTAACAAACCAATGAAGAACTCCTTTAAAGCATATAGGACCTGCACCACGCTTCGGGAATGCAATTTGAAAAGGACAAGGCACCCTACAACCAACCCATTCACCGGTTTCAGATGAAAAAATCTCTAAACGGAGATAGTCTGTGAGTGAGGTGAGCATTTCTTGTCTCACAACTGAGTGCCATTTATCCATTTCTAGCCTCACAACTGTATAGTCAATAACAACATTATCCTCATTAACCCTACTAACAAAACCTTCCGCAAAGAAATTTTGTGTTTTCGCAGATTTAGCTAAAGTAACCCACTGCCTGGTAACCGGATTACAAACATGGTAAACCAAAGGTCCCAATGAACAACATAGAATCAAGCCATTACTCACACCTAACACTTTAAACTTGATAGCTTTATGTTCCTCCCTAGACAAATAAAGTCCAGATGAATTGCAACTTTCAGAACGGAATCGGTTAAGAACATCTTCAGGTTCTGACTCGCAAATGTACCTATACAAGATTCTGAAAGGCAGTGACGATGATGCTGTGTTTGAGGTTATCATACGCGAGATATAAAACCGCGAAAACGAACGTTGAGAAATGAGGGTTTGCCAGTGTTTGCAAACACATTTCAACCTGAAAAGTGATTTAAGAGGCAATCTAGAAAGTATTTCATATAGCAGTGAATCGGAGTCAGGAGCGTTATGAATATCATATGTGAATGTATCATCAAGCCCAAGAAATGATGAATCGGAACTAGGGCTTCCTTCGTTCGAATATGGTGGTGCAATTACCTGAAATTCAAGGTGATTTTGAGTCGGAATTTGGTTTTGATCGTCATCGTTGCTGTGTTGATTGGTTGAATCGGTGATTACACAATTCTGAATCGGAATTTGTATCTGATCGGCATCGTTGTCGGTTGAATTAGCGTGGCCTTCCATTAGTGTTTGGTTGGAAGTTGGAACCAAGCTGAGTTGGTGTAAATTCATATGCAGCGAAAGAAGGTTCTGTAGTCATACTTATACTGCTTTTTCAGGACATATTTATTATTGTCTTTTTCTATTTCTTTTATTTTGGAAAATAGCAGTAATACCAAAAAAAACACCAACATATTTTCGTTATATTCTTTATAAAGTCCCTATACCAAATATTTCCATATTGAAGTCCTCTAACTTGTAAAATTTGAACCATATTTGTGAACTTTTTGAAAAGAGCAAACTTTTATTGTGGTTTGGTCGTTTTTACGAGTTTCGTCCCTAAGGTTTTTTCAACATCTTTCTAGGTGCTCGTGGTTTCTAAATTTTTCCATTTTCGATACCGGTACCCAGTATCAAATACCCATCCCTAATCTCGTCTATATTTTATCTCTAAATAAGAGGCATTTGTCTTCCTATACTTTCTTTAATTTTATCCATTTTTAACTAAATTATTCATCTTCTTTACCCTTTTGAGAAAAAAAAAAAACAAATATTAAGAATAACAAAAGATAAAACTCACCGTATGGAATAAACATTGACCAAATCAAATTCACCAAAATAACACATCCGATACATCTAAATCTAGGAAACACACGAAAATCGATTGAGTTCAGAAGATGTCATTTGTCCCAAACATGTAAAATAGCCTCTAAATGATGATGGCCCACCCTCAGAAACAAATAGCAACTAGACATGTGTTGAAAGAGTCTACACAGACTCTATATTTGTTGATGCGTCTGAATGTAGCCTCCACAAATTTGTGTAGCCTCTATAAATTTAGTAAGATCAAAAGGTTGTGGGATGAACTGAAACGGCTAGGTTCGAGCCTAGCCGCTACCTCGACAACTTAAACGATTGGCTTCTTTGAGGCTTAAACAGCTTCACAAACCTGAGCCCCTTCCAAACAACTATGCGGCCTACATAGCAGCTTCATTTTATTTATTTTTTATGTTTTTAAATTGTATTTAAATTAGACACTAGAGGTTTTACTAACACTACAGGAAACTACCACTTTTAGCAGCGACACCATTAGCGGCGACATGCCAAATGTCGCCGCTATTGGTCGATCCGCGTCCCGGAGTCTCTGAAACCAAACCCTAGCCGTTGATCCTTATCTTGATCTAACGGTTGGGGATTTAAAAGGCATTAGCGGCGACAGTTGTCTGTAGGTCCACTCGGAGGATCAAGTTTTCCTACTTCCTTGTTGTCGAAACACACCCACAAGTGCGGAATCTAAGTGGGTATGCAACCAAGCCAAAGAACACCAAAATACAAGACAAAGATTCAAACTTTAAAGCTCACTTGTATATTCAGTAGAGTTTAGATACAAAGATAATACAATAAAGTGCTCTCAAAAATTCAACTGTGTGCTTGCTTAAACTGTGTAACAAGTGTTGTTTATATACCCACATAACTGCAACCCTACGAAACATAACTGGGCTCAATAAAGTGGCCCACGAAGAACCTAAACTAACGAAGAATATGTGATTCTTCGTTGACATGAAGGCTGATTCTTGTATAAGTTCCATTAAATACTTACATCTCACGAAAGATGTATTGGGCTGCCATCCAAAGCCAACGAAATACTAGGCAGGCCCAAATAGTAAACTCTACATGACAACTTAATTCTTACATGCATTTTATCAAAAGACATGACATCATGGTGATGTCAGTTTACGGCTCTTTGTGCTTCGTGTGTTGATCTCTGGAGCGCACGACGGAGGAATGTCATGACGTCAGTCTTTGTAGGTCCATTTTCGGAGTATCGATTACGTAACCTAATCCTTGTTTATAACAAACACAATCACGAGTGCGGAATCCCCGTGACGATGCAAAACCAAACACAGAATAGCAAGACACGAAGTAACCAAAGATTCACAGTCTATTGATTAAACGGATGAGAACAACATCAAACATATACACACAATGCTTGAAGATAAACTCACAGTAGGTTATGCTCTCATAGTTTCACACAGAAGACCAAGTGTGGTTTATATAGTGCAGCCTAACCCAATCACGACGAAGGACATGAGAGAGGCTGACGAAGAACCTTGGTCGACGAATAACAAGGTTCTTCGTCACTGTTCCGACGAAAGACAGTGAGACGAAGAACAGGTTCTTCGTCACCCACATGTATGACGAAAGATGGTCTTTCGTCGAGAGGCTGCAAAACAGAACAGCTGCAAACTGTTTGACAGTTTGCAGCAGAAGTAGTAATAAACACACACACAACATAAACTACAAACTATATGCAACATGCATCAGTTTCAACTTACATACCAAAGAGATAACTGTCGAGCCAAAGTTAGATAGGAGGATATCCGACTTGGTCGACTGACGAATACATACAGACTCGATAAACAAAAGACCGTAATATAAATACGCTAAATAAGAACAAGTTGCAGACACAAAAATACGCACCAACAGTCTTGAGACGAATCGAACCGAGCCACATCCACACAAAACTGTATCAATAAACTCCCCCTTGGATGTTGCTGGTGAAGGTTCGCTCTTCATGTTGTAGGATCTTCAAAGTCTTCACATGTCACAAACAGGGAGTGCATCAACAGACTCCCCCTTGAATGATGCCCACGAATCTTTTGATCTTTAGTACTTCAGATCCTTTTGGTGTTGATGAGTGGTCAGCTGCAATTGAATCATCTTGATCCTCTGATTGCATCAATGTCGTGTCTTCATTCCACAGTTTGTCATCTAACACGTTCTCTTTGCCTTTAGCTAGTTTGAATGCCACATCTGCACACACAACAGAGCTAAACGCGAAATGAGAACAACTATAACAATCCTCCAAAATATTTCGACACCCCTAATATATTTTAAAATGTCCCAATATGTCCTAAAATACACCCCATATGCGAAAACGGGCCCCGAATACCTTTATTTTTATTAAAATTAAATAAAAACAAAGTTTTAACATCGCTCGCGGGCCGCGAACGTGTTGACCGAGAGCTACGCGGGGCGCAACAGCCTTGCCACTCAACGATACCCGGTGCTGCCACGTGGCAGCCACATGTCGAGCCTATAGTGGTGACCAGGCCAAGCTAGGCCCTACTATCCCTATGTCGCGGGCCGCGTAAGACGACCCTTTGGTCTTCGCGGGCCGCGAGGGACTGAGAAATCGGCCCTATAAATGGAGGGCTTCGGCCTTCAGTCCAACTCGCTCAAATTCTTTTCTTTCTATCGAAATTTCATATAGTATAAGCTATTTTCGGGCATAATACCCCCCTAAATAACGAAGTTCTGCCCCGTTGTAAGTATTTCACCCCGGTTACGTATTAAATGCGCTGCCCTATTGATCTAGGGTTCCGTAACGGCTCTCGTGGTTCTGCCCGACGTAGTCGTTGGAATGCCGTCTCGGGGAGGGTATTACTAATGTAAATATTGGGTTATTATACTAACACATGTGCATTTGTGTAATTAATAGATAATCACCAGGAAATCCTTAAGGAAAACCCTAAGAAAGCAATGTGAGTAATCTCCTTTTTGTAAACTGTTTTACAAAACCTTAAATATTTTACAATGTGATTAGCAGTGATTGAGTCTTTGTAGTTCTTCAATTACTGCCGGTATGTTGGGGTTTTGTATACAAAATGTGGAACACGTTACCATTGGACAAAGAGTTAGCCAATGTGTAATATGACCCACCAGTCAGGATTGACAGTACTGAATGAGTAATTATGTAGAAATAAACATTGTAATAGCTCTCAATACTGTTAAAGGATAAAACTCTTCTTGATTAAACTAGGATTCTCTCACCAGTATTTCCCACTGACAAAATGTTTTTAAACGCGTTTCAGGTAACAAAATGTGAAAGCCAAATAGAAGCCAGCTGGACAGCACTGAAGGCTTGGAAAAAGTGGCTATAAAAGTTACCTGAATAAAGAGATGTTTTTATTAAATAAAATAGGGTTTATCCCTATAGAAAAATGTGTGTACTTGAAACTTGGGATTTTCCCATGTGTTTAATATATTAAAAAGAGTGGTATTTTACTCTGATAAAATATTTCCTAACTACGGTCCTGATGAAATTCCGCTGCCAAAATGAAAAACACCGATGCCATCAAAACTGATCTCGCGGCCGCCCGTTCCCGGGACAGATAGGGGACGGGGGTTGCGACAGAAGGTGGTATCAGAGCTAAGCCACTGATTCAGCCACAGAAGTGTTCTGCTGACACCAAAATATTATGTGTTAGGAAATTAATTACGGAAATACGTGCATATCTGTATTTTATTGTTGTGTGTTATTTGATTATTTGTTAGTTTACAGTATGAGCGATCAAGGACCCTCCGACGCTTATCGTTAGTTGTCCGGCTCACCTAGGAGCGAAGGCACCCCTTCACAGCTTGCCCTCTAGGGTATTCAGTTGACAATGAAGATGGGATATTCGTGTTTAAGGCTCAGTCTGAAGAGCCATTCCCTCCTAAAAAGAGAGGATGGTTCAGTAGGGGAGCACATGAGCGTAGGAAGAGAATAAAAAAGTTACAACAGCAGCGAGTTCTAGCAGCCGCTAAGAGAGAAACAGATGCCCACACCCAAGACATGCTTAGTAGGAGTTTAGCAAACTTCCATATTTTAGCAACCACTGCTGCCGACCCAAACCTGGAGCAACTCATAACCCCTCAACCATTACCCTTGTTTCCCACACAGCCAATGGAGATTGAAAACAACCCAGAAAACCTAATCTAAATGCATGATTTTAACCTAGAAGAGATACCTAGGATACCAGCACCCAATCCCTTAGACCCAGACTACGACCCGTGGTTCGATGATCATAGGGATTATCAGCAACGCTACCACCTAACAGACGAACTCATGCCAAACCTAGCAGCTTACCCAGGTCTGGACCCTCTAGATCCCTACTATGATAATGATGAATACATTAGGGAAATCCTAGAGAATCCATATCCCCAGGAAGAACCCATGCCACAGTACCTAGATCCAGTACCAGCACCTGCACCCCCAATGAGTGCAGAGAATGTGCAAGAACTCCGAACCTTCGGTGAGGAGATTTTAGAAAGTAGCAAGAGGATGAGACATGTTGGAGAACGACTCGTCTGTAAGTACGACGAGCGTAATATGGAGTTCTGGAGGAACCCATATCAGTGATAGTGATAGTAATAATAATATGATAATAATATATCTATCGTAGTATAGACCACTTTGTGGTTAGTGATGCATAATAGTATTGTAAATTTTAATTCCAGTTCTAGTTTGTATTAGATGCATACTATAAGAAAGAGTAAGTCGCAATGTTCGACGCTTTTGACCAATATGTGTATTGTGTGATTGTTTGCCTTCAATATTATCTTGTGATATTAATAATTGTCAAATGTTTAAAATTCAGATGGACAATGAAGTGAACCAGGAATACCAGAATAATGATAACCAGAGTAACAATAACCCGGAAAACGATAACCCGAACAACAACAATAATGGAAACCAAGTGGATAACAGTGCCATGCAACACATAGTGGCACAAGGGATAATAGATGCGATGCCATATATTATCAAAACGGTTAAGGAAGCAGATAATACAAGTAAACGTGATAGTAAACGACCCACTGAACCTGAACACAGCGTAAACAATGGACCCATACTTCAAGTGCCCATTCCCAAAAGAAGAAGAACCATGTCTTATGGTTGTTCTTATAAAGAATTCTGGTCTTGTAAACCTATGTAATTCTCGGGCAACGAAGGGGCCATTGCAGCCCTATGCTGGATAGAAAAGACTGAGGTAGTCTTAAAAATAAGCAAATGCGCGGAAGAGGATAAGATAATGTTAGCTTCTAATATGTTTAAGAATTCAGCCTTAGAATGGTGGAACACTATCCTCCAGTCTAGGGGAAGTGATAGGGTTTACAATATGGAATGGGAGGAATTTAAGAATATGGTAGAAAGAAAATTTTGCCCTCCCAATGAAAAGGAACAGATAGCAAATAAGTTCCTAAACCTTAGGATGACTGGGGTAGATAATAAGGGTTATACTACATTATTCTTTGAATATGCTAGAATAGTGCCAACCCTTGCATCACCTAAACCAGTATTAATCTCCCGCTACATTTGGGGATTAATCAGTGAAATTAGGCATGTAGTCAAAGCAGCTAGACCTCAAACCGTAGAAGAAGCTATAGAACTAGCAAACACCTTGACTGATGAATTAATTCGTACACGAGAAGAGTATCAGAGAAGGAACCTAGCCCAGAAGCTTACCCAAGAATTCCGTTCTGGAAATTCCAACCATGGGAAAAATGTAGGTTCTACCTCTGCACCCTACTGCAAGTATTGCAAAAGGAAGCATTCTGGAAGATGCTCCATATACTGAAACTTCTACAAAATATCTGGACACAAGGAGGAAGACTGCAGGAAGAAGCCTAACAATAGGATATGCTACAACTGTGGAGAACATGGTCATATCAAGCCGAACTATCCAAAACTAGCTCCAGCCACGAACACCAAGAATACTAAAAATTCTAGAGCATTTGTTCTGACTGCAGAAGAAGCAAAGATGATCCCGGATGTGATCGCCGGTACGTTTTTAGTTAATGATATTTTTGCTAAAGTATTATTTGACTCTGGTGCGAACCAAAGTTTTATTAATACTTCATTTTGCAAACTTCTCAATCAACCATTAACTAAACTCGCACAAGAATGTCTAGTAGAGACAGCAAATGAAGAAATCATTAAGATTTCCGAAATCTTGCAGGAAGAAAGAATAGAATTTTTAAATCAAAAATTTATTGCAAACCTTTACCCAATGAATCTGATAGGATTTGATGTTGTATTAGGAATGGATTGGTTAATAGCCAATAAAGCCAGTATTTTATGTGATCAAAAGTCAATCCAAGTAAATTCACCAAAGGGTGAAAAGATCACAATTAAAGGAGATAAGCCGTCTAGATCCACAAAATTCATCTCCGTGATGAAAACAACAAGTTATATAAGAAAAGGATCATTAGTGTACTTGATTTCCATAATCACTAACACTAAAGGAAAAGAATTAAAGGATATCCCTGTAATATCTCAATTTTCAGATGTATTTCCAGAAGAATTACCAGGGCAACCTCCAGACAGAGAAGTTGAATTTAGAAACCACCTGCTACCCGGAACAGCACCAATTGCCAAAGCACCTTACCGATTGGCACCTTCAGAAATGCAGGAACTGAAGAAAACAGTTAGATGGACTGTTGGAAAAAGGATTCATACAACCAAGCTCATCGCCATGGGGAGCACCGATATTATTCGTCAAAAAGAAGGACGGATCAATGCGTATGTGCATTGACTACCGTGAATTGAACAAGGTCACGATTAAGAATTGGTATCCACTACCGAGAATCGTGATCTGTTCGATCAACTACAAGGAGTTCGATTTTTCTCTAAAATCGATTTACGATCAGGATATCATCAATTAAAGGTACAGGAAGAGGACATTCCTAAGACCGCTTTAAAACCAGGTATGGCCATTATGAATTTACTGTCATGTCATTTGGTCTAACCAATGCCCCAGCTGCCTTTATGGACATGATGAACCGAATATGTAAGCCATATTTGGATAAATTCATAATTGTCTTTATAGATGATATTCTTATTTATTCCAAAAGTAAAGAGGAACATGCAAAGCATTTGCACGCACTTCTAAGTTTATTGAGAAAAGAAAAGCTTTATGCAAAATTTTCAAAGTGTGAATTTTGGTTAGAACAAGTACAGTTTCTTGAACATTTAGTCAATCATGAAGGAATTCATGTGGATCCTACAAAGATCGAGTTGATTACCAAATGGAAAACCCCTGAGTCACCAACCGAGGTTAGAAGATTCTTAGGATTGGCCGGTTATTATAGAAGATTTATTCGAGATTTTTCTAGAATAGCCATTCCCTTAACTAAGTTAACCTGTAAATCCGTTAAGTTTGAATGGGGACCAAAACAAGAAGAAGCCTTTAGAATTCTTAAGCAAAGATTAACCCATACACCCATATTAGCGTTACCAGAAGGAACTGAAGACTTTGTAGTCTATTGTGACGCTTCTAAATTAGGTTATGGATGTGTGTTAATGCAACGTCAAAAGGTTATAGCCTACGCCTCTAGACAACTTAAGAATCATGAAGAAAATTATTCAACCCATGATTTAGAACTAGGAGCTATAATTTTTGCCCTTAAAATTTGGAGACATTATCTTTACGGTAGTAAGTTTACCATTTTCACCGACCATAAGAGTTTAAGGTATGTTTTTGGGCAAAAGGAGTTGAATATGAGACAAAGACGCTGGATGGAGATACTTAGTGATTATGATTGTAATATCCAGTACCATGCAGGAAAGGCAAATATAATGGCTGATGCTTTAAGTCGAAAGTATCATGAAAAGCCAAAAAGAGTACGTTCACTTAAACTAAATCTTCAGATAGATTTAAATGAACAGATTAGAAAAGCACAAGAATCAGTAATCAAAGATGATACTGAAAAATTGAAAGGAATGATTAAGGGATTAGAACAAGGAACAGATGGAATTTGGAGATTCCATAAGAAAAGAATATGGATACCTAAATTAGGAAACCTACGCCATCGTATATTAGAAGAAGCTAATAAGTCTAAGTATACGATGCATCCTGGAAGTGATAAGATGTATCATGACTTTAAAAAGAATTTTTGGTGGATAGGAATGAAAAAGGATATAGCAGCATATGTTGCAAAGTGTTTAACATGTTCACAAGTTAAATCTGAACATCATAAACCCTCAGGATTGTTACAACAGTGAGAAATGCCAGTTTGGAAATGGGAATTGATAACAATGGATTTTGTTACCAAATTACCCAAAACAAGAAAAGGTAATGATACAATCTGGGTGATTGTAGACAGACTAACCAAGTCAGCTCATTTTCTACCAATGAAAGAAACTTTCAGTATGGAACAATTAGCTAAATTATATGTAAATGAAATAGTTTCATTACATGGAGTTCCTTTATCAATTATTTCTGACAGAGATAGTCGTTTTACCTCTCATTTTTTGGACAAGTTTCCAAAAAGCAATGGGAACCAAGTTGAATCTAAGCACTGCTTATCATCCTCAAACAGAAGGACAAAGCGAAAGAACAATTCAGACAATGGAGGACATGCTTAGAGCTTGTGTAATTGATTTCGGAGGTAATTGGGACGATCACTTACCATTAATAGAATTTTCTTATAATAACAGCTATCACACAAGTATCAATGTTGCACCATTCGAAGCACTTTATAGACGAAAGTGCCGAATGCAAGTCTGTTGGGCAGAAATTGGAGAAAAGCTACTATCCGGACCTGAGATAGTACAAGAAACAACAGACAAGATTGTTCAAGTCAAGGAACGACTGAAAGCAGCACGTGATCGACAAAAGAGTTATGCTGATAACAGACGGAAGCCATTGGAATTTCAGGTAGGTGATAAAGTGTTATTGAAAGTCTCTCCTTGGAAAGGAGTGGTAAGATTCATCAAGAGAGGAAAGCTAAGTCCAAGGTATGTTGGACCTTTTGAGATTATTAGAAGAATAGGACCTGTAGCCTATCAGCTACAACTGCCAGAGGAAATGGCAGGAATACATGATGTATTTCATGTATCAAATCTCAAGAAATGCTTAGCTGATGAATCACTCGTAGTGCCTCTTAAGGATATAGAGGTAAATGAACAGTTAACGTTTGTAGAAAAACCTCTACAGATTGAAGATAGGAAAGTCAAGAATCTCAAGCACAAGAGATTAGTTCTGGTCAAAGTAAAATGGGACTCCAAAAGAGGACCAGAGTACACATGGGAGCTTGAATCAGAAATGCAAAGGAAATACCCGCACCTATTCAAGTAGATCTCGAGGACGAGTTCTAAATCAAGGTGGGGAGGATATAACAACCCTCCAAAATATTTCGACACCCCTAATATATTTTAAAATGTCCTAATATGTCCTAAAATACACCCCGTATGCGAAAACGGGCCCCGAATACCTTTATTTTTATTAAAATTAAATAAAAACAAAGTTTTAACATCGCTCGTGGGCCGCGAACGTGTTGACCGAGAGCTACGCGGGGCGCGACAGCCTTGCCACTCAACGATACCCGGTGCTGCCACATGGCAGCCACACGTCGAGCCTATAGTGGTGACCAGGCCAAGCTAGGCCCTACTACCCCTATGTCGCGGGCGCGTAAGACGACCCTTTGGTCTTCGCGGGCTACGAGGGACTGAGAAATCAGCCCTATAAATGGAGGGCTTCGGCCTTCAGTCCAACTCGCTCAAATTCTTTTCTTTCTCTCGAAATTTCATATAGTATAAGCTATTTTCGGGCATAATACCACCCTAAATAACGAAGTTCTACCCCTTTGTAAGTATTATAACCCCGCTTACGTATTAGATACGCTGCCCGATTGATTCAGGGTTCCGTAACGGCTATCGTGGTTCTGCCCGACGTAGCCGTTGGAATGCCGTCTCGGGGAGGGTATTACTAATGTAAATATTGGGTTATTATACTAACACATGTGCATTTTTGTAATTAATAGATAATCACCAGGAAATCCTAAAGGAAAACCCTAATACAGCAATGTGAGTAATCTCCTTTTTGTAAACTGTTTTACAAAACCTTAAATATTTTACAATGTGATTAGCGGTGATTGAGTCTTTGTAGTTCTTCATTTACTGCCGGTATGTAGGGATTTTGTATACAAAATGTGGAACACGTTACCATTGGACAAAGAGTTAGCCAATGTGTAATACGACCCACCAATCAGGATTGACACTACTGAATGAGTAATTGTGTAGAAATAAACATTGTAATAGCTCTCAATACTGTTAAAGGATAAAACTCTTCTTGATTAAACTGGGATTCACTCACCAGTATTTCTCACTTACAAAATGTTTTTAACGTGTTTCAGGTAACAAAATGTGAAAGCCAAATAGAAGCCAGCTGGACAGCACTGAAGGCTTGGAAATAGTGGCTATAAAAGTTACTTGAATATAGAGATGTTTTTATTAAATAAAATAGGATTTATCCCTATAGAAAAATGTGTGTACTTGAAACTTGGGATTTTCCCATGTGTTTAATATATTAAAAAGCATGGTATTTTACTCTGATACAATATTTCCTAACTACGATCCTGATGAAATTCCGCTGCCAAAATGATAAACACCGATACCACCAAAACTGATATCGCGGCCGCCCGCTCCCGTGACAGATAGGGGACGGGGGTTGCGACAACAACCGCTTGGAATATAGTCAAACAGCACATGACACACATGAGACTAACTCTCAATCAAACACCAACCGACTAGTTTGAAAGTTTAAAAATTTTGATCAATTTTAGATTCTAACTTTCAAAAATTGTTAACTTCGACCATTTTTGAAGATGCAATTGTTTTTCGGCTTACAATCAGGATTTTAGGTAGGATAGACTCGAGTTCCAACATCGGGCAATCAAAAATAAAATAGAAATAAAATCTTTTTGGCCTTTATAAAGTTTATATTAAAACACACCTAAAATCTTTTTGGTATTTTTGAATATTTCAAATGTAAAGACGGAAAGCAGTAAATAAATAAATATATACAGACATTCTTTTTGTTAGTTTCGAAGGTAAGAGAATCGTATCAGTGTACGGTCATGCCAAAACACTCTTGCTATTCAATTAGTTAATATTTAGATAAGCATCCTATGACGATTATCAGTATTGTTGTCCACTTAAGCTCAACTTATCAAATGTAATCATGTGACTTGGAGATACGATTAAGGTATGATTTATACTTACCGACCGTTGTTCATCCACACACGACACATTCCCGTATCAAGATATGCACGAGAGTTCATCTTACTAGTGAGTATACCATTTATCATCTGTTTTCAACGTATATGATGTGAGATACTCACTTATTTTTGGATGAATACAAGCCCTATGTGATAAAATCACTTATTAATGAGGAACTTGATATTCGATGCATGCAGGGCACAAGAGCAAGTCCGTGAACAGGTTAGTACCATCGTACCGACAAAGAGACGAACTTGACTCTCTGATAACTGTGATATTTTATCACTTATTCATTTTGGACATGAGATTGTTTATCACTTATTGAGGTCTTATGCAATATGTACACGTATGTATGGTATCATGGAAGCTCTTGACTTGCGTCCCCGTTATTTTTTGGTAAAATATTCAACCATGATACCCAGATGATAAATCAGTATAAAGACCGCATATCTCAGAACCTCGGCATACTATCAAACGAAATTTCGGTACCAAGACCATATGCCAATGAAGGGTTCCCACACAGTATTCAGTCGATTTAGGTTTATATCACCCTGCACACTTTAAAATGATTGTGAGCCTACCGATACATCTTATATAGAGCTACTTATCTTTTTTCATTTTAAGTTTAAAGAGATTTCGACAGACCACTGATGTACTACATTTTCTATTTTTCTTGCCAGGAAACTCATTTTTGTTTTTCTATTGTTTTTGTGTTTTTGAAAGTTTTCAATGTTTTTGTATTTTTCTTGGAAATTACTCCCCCTAAAATGCAAAAAGTAAGATAAATTAAAAACATAAATAGATATTTACAAAAACGATTTCCCGATGTGGATTAACTCATGTTTTACCTCAATGCCATTTACCAAAAGTAATATAATCAAAAAATTGATTTATCGAATTTTGAAAAAAAAAACAATTGGCACGTTGGTAATCGGTGTGGACCAAAACAACATTGACGAGTTTCGTATTGAAACAATCACGTGTGAGGTGATATTTGAAATCAATGTGTCTGGCCAAGGAGTGTTGTACAAGATGTTAGTAATTCATAAAGCAGCTTAAGTATCGACAAGGATAGAAGAGATTAGAAATGAAAAACCGTAATCGTACAACTTCTTCGTGCATTGCCCGGAATCTGAGTGCTCTCCTAAACTGGATATCCACCCGTTGTGGATTTCAAGGTCGATTTTGCAGCTACTTTAGTTAACTGAGAGATCTCTTCACAGCAACAAGATGAGAAACCTCTGGGTCCTGCTGGTAAGTGGCAAATGGAGCATGTGGGAAAGCTTGTACACATCATCATTGGTCGGTCCATACATGATGTCTTCCACGTGCTGTTGCATCAGCAAGGGTCTTCGTCTTCCTCCTTTAGAAGTAGTGTACGGCTGTTCAATCCACTCCAAGGTATCCGCACACCCGGTTGGTTTGATTAACAAACACATTTTCTTCAACACACCGTGGAGAAATGTACACTGCACGTTCATCTTATGGACTTTGAACTTCTTGTGGATGAAAAATCCATGAATATTTGAAAATCTTCAGACATGCTACAGGCGCGTACATTTCGTTTGAATCTATCCTCTTGACCCAATCAAAGCCTTAAACATTACGATTTGATGCTCATGAATTTTCTTGTCGAAGTTATCAACTTCATTCATCATTATTCTTTCACCATCATCTGACATTTTTTTTCTTCTTTTCTCCTCTCTCCATCAAAGGCAACAATATTCTCCTAGATGTAACAATATGTTTCGGAGCCTTAAGTCGCCGATCTTATGCATTGACGCTCGATTATCAACAATCCTACGACTATCAATAGTTCCTCCTGGAACATCCTGCACACTCACTCAGAGATTAGTTGGAAAGGGGGACCCAAGCCTTCATAGACTTGGGTCGTCCGTCATCATCGAGGATTGTGACTTCCATTTCCCGATGATTCGGAATTGATGTTGCTCGCCATGAAATAGTTACCGGTTTTGGTTTCCAAATCTATTTCTGTTTTTCATTTTTAACTTCTAACTTAACAGACTGTGTTTGGATAACCTCTGGTTTCAAATCCTTTTCAACTTCTTTTCTTTGTTTCTTTTTCTGTTTCTTTTCTCGTTGTTTAACAAGACGATGGTCCTGTTTTGGTGAAACAGATCTTGTATGGTAACTGTTACCACAGGAGGCATCAACTTTCGCCTTTCCTTTCGTGAGATATGGACAGTTTCTGACAATGTGCCCATACTCACCACATTCAAAACATGATATCCACTCAACAAACCTCGGAGTATCATAATTGTAAGAGCTTGATAATGAACTTCGTGATCTTGAGGTACTTGGTCCTACATCACAACAGTTTATGTGTTGTGTGTAGTTGTTTTGACTGTTTCTTTTCAAAATATGTCTTTGTATAACAAAATCCGTGTTGGATTTGTTTTCAAATGATTCAACTTTATCAGTCCCTCGGGATTTCACGAAATTCACCTTCTAAACCTTCTTCTTATTTTGGCTTTGCTTGCATTTTCCCTTTCCTTGCGTAGCATGATTTTGCTTTCGTTGATTGTTTTATGATTGCAATTTTTGATTCCCGTATTTCTTTCTAACTTCGGATTTTGGGATAGGATCACACTGAGTTACTACAACTCCTGGGCTCGACTTTCCCAAATAGTTACTAGTAAAATCCTCGAAAACTTTGTCAATCAAGGATTGATTGACATTTTTTTTTGGGAAATCTTTATCTGAATATATTTTATCAGAACCAATCAACGTGTAAAGAAAGTTCACGCTTTTACAACTCTCAGCAGAAGATTTAATTGGTTTGACTGTAGCAGTCACAAACGATTTTGCAGGTGGATCACAAAGGATGTGATTTTCGAGAGGTATGTTTTCCTCTTTTGTAACCATTACTGTTCAAGTTTGTCCTCATCTGACTTGTCATCCGAACTATCATAATCCTCAATAATGGGAGGACTTTGATCAGTAACAAATGATGAATTTTTTTTCTTTTCAGATCCCTCTAAGGAAATGTCTGGTTTGAACCCTAATCCTGCTGCAAACTCTTCGGGATTAAGAGGTACAAATGGTTCAAAACGTGGCATTTCCTCCTCGTCAAGCAATTTGGTATAATTGTGCCTCAACGGTGGTGGACACGATTTATAACCAATGCATTTGACATCCCTTTGAGCTTTTGAACTTCGATGATGTGATCAAGCACATATCGGGAGTTAGAATAACTCTCCAATTTGAGCTTGATGGCATCATGCTCGCATTTGGCAATGGCTAACTCCTTTTTTGTTTCCTCAATGATATTAATGTAGTTACTAATACCCGTTTGTTTGTTCAAAACTGTTTTTGTTAACTCGGACACACTTTTATTAAGAGTTTCAGTTACAGATTTGAATTCTTTTTCATTTTGACTTAAAGTTATATTTGCCTCCTTGCATTTAGAAAGATCAGCTACCAACCCTTGATTGTGACTATTAACTATTTCAAGCTTATGTTTTAAATCTGCACAATCATTGCATATACTAGGGGTGTCGGTTTGTACCTCACTTGTCGAAGCCGCAACATTTGCCATAAAGGCAGTTTGAACAAATTTCTATCTTTTCAGCTCCTCAGCTTCTTTCAGCAAACTGCCAACCTCAGCATCAATTCCTTCCTTTACATCCGAATCCGAACTATAATCACCCGCACTTGAGCTTTTCTCATAAGAACTACCGCTATACCCAGAACTATCATCTTCAGAAAATTCCTCTTTGTGGACATGTTTGATGTGATTGATGATCTTAGCATAACAAGCAGTTCCTCCATTTCCAAGTTGAGAGGCTGGTTGAGAAGCTTGTTGTTGGGTTTGTTGTGGAAGAGCTTGTGGGAAAGGAAGATAGGCGTTCGGATCGAATGGTCTTCCATAAGGATCTGTGGGAGGACCAGGGGTTGTGCTGGTTTGGGTGGTGGTAGATAGGCGCTTGGATCGAACGGTCTCCCATAAGGATCTGTAAGAGGACCAACTGATTGAACTGGAATTCATTTTGCCTTTCGAGTTTCTTCTTCATCCTTGTTCTCAAGCAAGCTTTTGAACGAATTCATAAATACTGAGCGTATCTAAAACACCGGTATGCTTTAGCAACTCAATGAATTGACCCCACTTAGGTGGTAACGCATCAGCAAAACGCATGACCATCTCTTGTTGTGTAGCATTAACCTTGTATGAGTGCATCCCACTAAGCAAATGATAGAACCGAGTAGCCATGTCGTTTAGTGTTTCATTTTCCATGAATAAAAATCCTTCAAACTCCTTCTTTAAAAGATCATGACGGATCTTTCTTGTTGCAGCATTTCCTTCTCCTCTAGCTTCCAAGACGTCCCACAAACTCTTTGTAGTGGTACAATACGCGAATTGATGATAAATATCCCTATGAAGTGCTTGAGTAAGGATGGCAAAGGCCTTCTTCTCAAGATCATAAGCCTTCTTATCACTTTCGCCCATTCCTGCCAAGGTAACTGAATTGAGAGCTTCATTGTATGGTGTAGTGAAGCATGTCCACAATTCGGTATTTTGCCCTAGAATGTACGTATGAAAACGACCTTTCCATGTTGGATAATCATTCATGTGATTTAGCTTTGGTGGACGATTGTTGCTTCCCGTTTCACTATCACTTAAGAGAAGATTTTGAATGCTATGATTTTGATTTGCGACACATGCCCATTGATGTGCGGTAATTTCTTGTTTGGGCATTAATCCTTTGACCCATTGTGAAGGATCTTGTGGTGTGCTTGAGTTATCACTCCAATCCAAAGGATTTGTACTCATGATGGATTGAAAACAAGCAACTTAATAACCAACTTTGAACCACTGTGAAGCTTCTGTTAAAGACTTGATTTCCACGAAAAATAATAACCCACGAAAAATTGTTCACGAACAACTTGTCCCACGAAAAATATGATTTAAGACAGGTGAGAGATAAGCCCACGAATAAAAGTGTTTGTTTTAAAACTACAAACTACAAACCACAAATTAAATAGGTTATAAATGAAATCAAATCTTACTGTGAAAAACTTTAATTTCAAAACCACAAAATATTTATGTTCATGAAAGACCTAGGTATCACGACAAAAACCTTTCTTTGAAAAACCGACTAACACTAATTCCCATAAAACACGAGTGAAAGTTAAAGCCCATGTGACACTAATCCAGCCCACGATGATTCTGTTGTTTTAAAAGCCCATGATGATTTTGTGACAGGACTAATGTCCACGAAGAACAAATTGGGCTTATGTCCACAAAAAATGAAAAAGATGCTGTTCATCCACGAAGAATATTTTGTTTCTGTGTATGGTTCCCAGTTCACGAAAAATATTTTGTTTCCATCCCACAAAAGATAATTTTTAAAACTCACGAAGAAATGAGTGACAAGGCCACCACGAATGATTCTGTAGACTTTTGATTTCCACTAAATGCTAAAGAGGTGAAAGATGAGGTCCAATGACACATTAGCAAGCCCAAACAATTATTACAATTCACAAAAGATGTTTACTTTAATTCCACAAAAAATGTTCTTTGCACAAACCCACGAAAGATGTTGCTGTGTGTTGGGCCTGTTGTATTAGTCCACGAACAATTGAGGTCTACGAAGACTATGATTCTTCATAGACTGGTTGGGTCACGAAGATTCTGATTCTTCGTAAGATTGGTTTCCCACGAAGAGTGAAATCTTCGCCCAACAGATTCTTCATCCCTTGACTCTTCGTAGACTGGATTGTTCGTGAAATGGTTGGTTAGATTCCCCTTTTTACAATAACTTTCTTTTTCTGATTTTAAGAAAGGTGGTAGCTGGATATCCCAAGTTAGTTAAAAACAAACATTCGAAATCTTATCTTTTTCAGTAAATCTTTTTGAATGTTATCCCTACCAACCAAATTCCAGTGACTTTTCCGGTTAAACAACTTGCCGGAAAGTTTGACGATACCAAATTTTGCAAGAAATTTTAAGAAAAACCCGATTTTAACATGTTTCCATGTATTTTAACAAGATTTTTATAAAAATTTTAAGCAAACAACAAGGTTTTTCAAAGATTTACCCCATTTTACTTTCAAAAACACATAAACTTTAAGAAAAACCTTCAAGAAATTGCTTAAAAACACAACCAAAAGCTTGGTTTTAACAAGAAAGAGAGCCAAAGCTCTGATACCACTTGTAGGTTCACTCGGAGGATCAAGTTTTCCTACTTCCTTGTTGTCGAAACACACCCACAAGTGCGGAATCCAAGTGGGTATGCAACCAAGCCAAAGAACATCAAAATACAAGACAAAGATTCAAACTTTAAAGCTCACTTGTATATTCAGTAGAGTTTAGATACAAAGATAATACAATAAAGTGCTCTCAAAAACTCAACTGTGTGCTTTCTTAAACTGTGTAACAAGTGTTGTTTATATACCCACATAACTCCAACCCTACGAAACATAACTGGGCTCAATAAAGTGGCTCACGAAGAACCTAAACTAACGAAGAATATGTGATTCTTCGTTGACATGAAGGCTGATTCTTGTATAAGTTCCACGAAATACTTACATCTCACGAAAGATGTATTCGGCTGCCATCCAAAAGCCCACGAAATACTAGGCAGCCCAAATAGTAAACTCTACGTGACAACTTAATTCTTGCATGCATTTTATCAAAAGACATGACATCATCATGACATCATGGTGATGTCAGCTTACGGCTCTTCGTGCTTCGTGTGTTGATCTCTGGGGCGCACGACGGAGGAATGTCGCGACGTCGGTCTTGAGCCGAATCGAACAGAGCCACATCCACACAAAACTGTATCAATAAACTCCCCCTTGGATGTTGCTGGTGAAGGTTCGTTCTTCATGTTGTAGGATCTTCAAAGTCTTCACATGTCACAAACAGGGAGTGTATCAACAAACTCCCCCTTGAATGATGCTAAAGAATCTTTTGATCTTTAGTACTTCAGATCCTTTTGGTGTTGATGAGTGGTCAGCTGCAATTCGATCATCTTGATCCTCTGATTGCATCAATGTCGTGTCATGGCATCATCATGACATCATGGTGATGTCATGGTGATGTCAGCTTACGGCTCTTCATACTTTGTGAGTTGATCTCTGGGGCGCACGACGGAGGAATGTCGCGACGTTGGTCTTGAGCTGAACCGAACCCAGCCACATCCACACAAAACTGTATCAATACTATCTCCGTTAAAAGTATGTGTCCCACATTAATCCCCAGCCACACATATCTTATCATGGTTAACCTAATAGCGGCAGCAAAGATCAATAGCGGCGACAAGCCGTCGTCAATAAAGCTCGAATCGTATCAGACATTATACAGCGCCTTTTCCTCCCTCCTTCTTTACTTTTCCCCCAAAACTCTTCCCTCTACCGCCGGAGAAACTCTTTTTTTGCCCAAATAGGTGAGTTTAACTTTCTTTTTGTTAAATTTCTTCTCTATTTTGTTATATACATGTTATAGGCTTTAGTTTTTGCTCATTTTTGTGTATTTTTGTGTTTGTGGAAGAAAATTCGGATCACCACCATCTCTTCTCCGGTCACCACCATCACTTCTCCGGCACCACCTCATCTCCGTGGTCTTCGTCTCCTTGAAACTTGAAAAAACGATTAGTTTTATATGTATTTTGTTTTAAGTTTAGAAATTATATTATTTTTGGTTTAGGTATGTAAATGTGTATGTAAGGATGAATGTGTGTATGTCAAATGTATAATGTAGGTGTATTTGGTGAAGATGAGTATATGGAAATCTATGTATCTGTGTATGTAGGTGTATGTAAGCATGTATGTGGATATGTAAGTCTATGAATGAATGTATGTATGTAGGTGTATGTTAGTATGTAGGTGCATGTAAATGATGAACAATTATGCATGTAAATGTTTGCAATTGGTGAAAAATGTGTATGTTAGTATGTATGTTTGTAAAAAGTATGCAAATGTGTATGTAAGTATGTATAAATTTTGTGGTTTTGGTCAAAATGTGTGTTTGTAAGTATGTATATGTATGTGTAAGTATGTCAATTTGTTTTATAGGTTGTATGTGTCTTGGTAGTATGTTAATATGTATGTATAAAGTATGTAAGTATGTATAAAGTATGTGTTAATGTGCATAAATTATGTTTAAGTTTCATGATTTCTATGTTTATGATTGGTTATGTTTGAAAAAAAATATGTTTAAGTTGATAATTTCTATGTTTATGTAGGACTTAAACGTTGTAGGATGATAATGTAGGACTTAAACGTTGTTTGTAATTATATTACTTTTAGTATATGTTTATGGCGTTTGTTTGCGTTGTTTGTAATTTGGCAGGTTTTGTTTTTCGGCCGGAAACAGGCTGGGTGCAGCTGTATTCAGCTGCTAGGTGCTGTGCAAAAAAAAAAAAATCGACTTTTAGCGGCGACATATGTCACCGCTATTGATCTTTAACCATTACCGACCAAGTTAATACCGACGACACTTTACCGACGACTGTCGCTAAAACTCTAAAGGCAATAGCGGCGAGGGGGGCATTAGCAGCGACAAAACAGGCAATACGGCCAATCTATACTGGCGACCCTTTAGCGGCGACAAAATTTACTTTTAGCGGCGACAGCTGGACCGCTAAAGGTGCCCGTTTCTTGTAGTGTAAGAGATTGGTCTACTATGTGGCTTACATAGCCGCTTCCTTTTTCATATTTTTTTGGAGATTATTTTAGCCATTTCATATTTAGCGGCTAGCGTTTATGTTTTTTTTCTTTAAATTCGTTTATAAATTCAAAAGTTTCTATAAATAAGTAACACCTTTTGCATTGCGCAATCTGTTAAGATACAAAATTTTTATATCTTCTTTCATGAAAAACCATATTTATTCTCTAACTTTGTTTTTTTTTTTTTCTCATGCTACATTCAATTTTCTACCTATTAGAGTTGGTTATCTTAAATATTAACTTTTGTAGAGAAAATATGCTTGTGGTAAATAAGAAACTTTGTTCACCCTAGGAGACATGCTTGGCCTTGATAAAGAAGGAACACTAGCAAACGTTTCCTAAGCTTTAAATTCATTTCAAAGATATTATTTTCATGTATTTTACTCTTTTTTTTTTTTTTTTTTTTGCCAGCAATATGGAACATTTGTTTAAGTTAATGAAATGTTAATGTTAGTGGGATATTATTTTTTATATATTTTAATTGCATATTTCTATAACAAAACAAAGTGTTTTATGTAATTGTTTTTTACATCATTAAGACATAAAGATAAAAACCACAAAAAATTTCCATGATAACTTACTTAAACATTAAACTTAAAATACATAATTATACATGCGTTACATAAGAACCCACATACATTACATAATAACCTACTTAGACCTTAAACCTAAATTAAACAGATAGTTAAACATAATTAAACCACCGACCACTAGTAATTAAATATGGAATCAAATGAGCAGTCAGAATCAGTTCCACGTTCATCCCCCCACGGATCATGAAAGCTTCATTCAAATTCATAACCCACCTCTTCGTCTGATCGTGGGACATATTCCGCCCGGGTCTGTTTCGTACCCTTCATCCGAATCCGGAAGTTCTTGTGTGTTCTCCTCTAAGTTTGGCTGATTGTGCTCCATAAACGTGTTGTCAAATGCCCAGTTCCAATCAAAATTATCATCCCCGTATGGGTCAACAAAAGGGTTAGCGCGGCTTCAATCGGATGTATATCGTTTTCAACCAGAGGGTTAGCAAATTCAATTGGATACATAACAGGAGGAACCGGAGGATTAGCTAGAGGAACCGAAGGGTTGGCATGAGGAACCAGAGGGTTAGCAGGTTCAACCAGAATAATAGTTTTATAGTTTGAGTAGATAAACTCTCTTGGATGTGAGAAAGTTTGAGTAGTGATAGGTTGGGTGTATATATATATATATATATATATATGGTAGGGTTCTAGAGTGAACATTAGGTTGACAGTGAACTTTGTGAACTAAACTGAGCCATTAATTGTTTATATCTTGGAAATTTTAATAATGGCAATTTTGTAATTATTTATGTAAAAGATAAATGAAAAGGGAATAAAGGTAAATTATTAACTACTTCTCTCTTCAATTAAATAATTAAGTGCATTTTCTCTCCTTTTTTCCTCTCACCAATTAACTAATTTTTAGTTCTAAAAAATATAATCATTATATAATATATTGTTCCATCTAGAACATGATTAAAAACACTGTAGAAGTGAATGTACATATATGTATTATACGTAATCACCAATTAAAAACTTGTGTACATATATGTACATTAACAAATATTGTTCCATCCGATCATCTTCTTTAAGTGTACATGTCCGATTTGTAATGTGCACATATGTACATTCATAATATACTTCAAAAAAGAAGTTAATGATATGGCTGTTCAACATGGTACACATGTGTATAGCAAGTATCTGAGATGATTGTTCGGCATTGTACATATGTGTACATAACAGTCTCAACACGTATATACATATATGTACATTAACAAGTCATATTCTTAACACGTATGTATACATATGTACATTATCACACCTATGTTCATAACATGTATACATTATCACACAAGATTCATGATGAGTACATAAAGAATAATCATGGATATGCAATTATAAAAAAAAATTGAATATTTAATCGAAAAAAAAATATGTAATCAAATGTTCTGTAAATAATCCATTCTTACATGAATATGCAATTAAAAAAAGAATAAATAACACAAACATATGAATTCATTTATTAAAAAAACAATACTTCTTAGTATTGTGTGAATATAATTATCCCTTATCAAGGGTCTGCTGAACGATAATAACGTATAGGGAAATGGAAAATAAAATTTTTTTGAATCAAGAGGGATGAAGAAGATAATTACGTAATTTAAGAAACTAACAAAATTAAAAGTGTAACTGAAACTAAATAATTAAAATGAAGATTTAAAACTAATTTATTGTATAATTACAATCGTACCCTTAACAACTAAAAAGGAAATTAATGGTCCTAATTAGTTCACTATGAAAATGTTGTTCACAAATGAACCTAATCATATATATACATTTGAGAACCACCCATATTGCGAGAACCGCGAGAACCAATGTGAACACAAAAAAAACCCTAAAAAAAAAATCAAAAAAACCCACAAATTTTTTTTTAGTATTTTTCTAATAAAAATCGCTATATTTTGTTACCAAACAAAACAAAAAAAAAAAAACGTGTTTTTTTCGAGTAACAGTTATGGATGCACATGTGCATATGTATCATTTCTTGGACAAATTCCATAATATATTACTAGTAGTAGAAAAATGCACTTTCATTTACACTATCATATGTAATATATTACTTTTTACATTACCAATATTAGAAATGCACATGTGCATCTATATGTATCAACACGAAATAAGGTGTTTTGGTACAAAAAAGTTTGTGATTTTAAATGATGAAGTAGGCCCATATACATGTGATTTGGTTAGTTATATCTAGTGGTTGATGGTTTGATTATATTTGTCACTTTATGATGTAATATGTTGTTTGGATAGTATAAAAGGTGTGAATGTACATATAATAAAGTGAAATATTGGTAATAATATTGTATTATGGATGGTAAAAAGCAATGGTATTGTATGACGGATGGTAGGAGGTAATGGTAGTGTAGTATGAATGGTATGATAGATGAAAGGGAATGTGTATTCAAAGTGGTGTACTAAAACACGTTATAACATGTTTATATATATAGATGCACATGTGCATTTCTAGTGTTGTTAATGTTACCAATCCATTCTAACTACTGCTTCAAACCATTGAGGATAGCAGAAAGAAGATCGATGTCGATCGCTTATCCCACAAGGTCGAGTTTGTATCCCAACTAACATATGAAATGTCAATTCTCTTGCCATCAGCCGATTCCACAACAGGTTCAAATTCAAGGAGCATCAGGGTCAAACAGAACAGAGACGAAGCGATTAGCTACTCATACTAGCTACCATGTTGCTAAAGTCTTGGCGTCGCCCATGCCACTTCTGAATGCCCTTCCATGAGCATCATTTCTAGTGTTGTTGTTTTCATTACAAGGATTTCAAGTACTGTCGTTGTTCCTTTGGTCGTTGTCTTCTTAACTTAACCACGGCCAATCCATGTTGTAGGCACCTTTATTTCCTTACTGTAGGCTAGGGTTACGAATACCTTGTTGTCGCTGTGACTGCTGCCCCCAATGTCGTTGCTCGAAACGAAGCCCTACGATTCTTCACCATCAAAGTCCATCTTTTCACATTCTGAGCCACGTCCTAAAGCGCTACTCACTGTGCTGGCAGTTACGCATACCACACTATGGTCAATTATCATCACTTATGCCCCGATTGATTCGTAAGAGTTGACTCCTATAAATTGCTGACTAGAGTTACGGACTCGATTGAAATCAATCCGCTAACGTTCGTTGCCGGTTGTCGGGGTCGTCTAAGTACTGAGGTTGGTAAAGTACTGCGCTCATCCTCTTGTTCATTGATGTTGAAAGTCGTTTGAGTAACACACGGTCTGTTACGAGAGTGTTGCAGAAGTGATCACACTTCAGGATCTAAGACGTTATTACATGAGTTCCAGCAAACGAAGAGGAGTAAGAAAGATATCGATTAATCATTTGACGTTGCGACATCCAACTCAGGGACGTTCGTATAAGCACCTAACATTCTACACGGTTCGCTAGGTGTTCAGATGGGTGTTCAGGTAATAATCGATAGCATCGAGATTCGAAAGGATCTAGAGATGAATGAAAAGTTCACGTTCGAGTAGGGGACAATCACTGCTATGACCCCTATAGGTTTGTTATGTTTCACATCGATCAAATAACGGAACGGAACCCCTTTTCCACTTGTTAAGGCTCACTGGGACTCGCATGCATCCCACATTATTATTATGTGTGCACCCACAATAATATTGCGATTTGCATGCTCATCTCAATTCCTCCTAACTCATGTCAAATGGTTCCCTAAACTCGAGTAGCAAACAAAGGGCATCACGAAACATAAGTCATGAATGTTTAGGGAAATACCACCCTATCAGTCACATAACACATGCAAGTAATACATGAATTCATACTGTGTGATAAACGTGCAATCACATGCAATATCATATGTAAGTGTTCACTAGTTATGCAGTACAATGAGTATACGAGAGATGAACCTTGTAATCTGGAGCTGAGTGTCATGGTCGTATTCACGTTTTCAGAACTGTTCGGTTATAGTCTGGTTTTATAAAAACGTTTTTCCCCTTTATAAACCAAGTTCACTATAACCAATGGCTCTGATACCAAACTGTCACACCCCCAAAATACCACAAGCGGAGTATCACCACATGGAGCGTGACGTACCAGGATCTAGCCACCAATCACATTGAACTCATAGGTATATTTAAATAAAACTTTCATTTACTAACATTAAGTGTTACAACATTACAAATAATTCACAGTATACAGCGGAAGCATAATTCATTCGTTAAGTGTTTATAAACCACATGTAAAAACCATTAGTCTTGTGTTACGATTCCATGTATCACGACCCATGACCACTCCAGCCTCCCAGACCGCAAGTTCCAACAATATGCACTTAAAGACCTGCAAGGTATGTAACAACGAGTCAACAACAAAGTTGAGCGAGTTCATAGTTGGTGTTCATTTTAGAGTTGTTCCAAAAACCACAAGTTCATTCGTAAACCATGAGTTAACCAATTCCTTGTTTCCCAAACCATAACCATAACCAGTGGGGGCTACCCCATGTTAACCACTAGACCCGTTACCATATCGATCACTGACTGAAGTAAGTTGGTGCCCTAGCGTCAATGTCTATCATCATTGACGTGCCCAGATCCATTAGTTCACGCCCGTCCTCTGCGGCACGGTGTGAGGCTTGTCAAACCTAAATAGCGCTATCTAACTAATGACCCGCTCGCCATTGGCCCGGCGATTAAGTCGATATAAAAATGAGGGACTTCATGATAGAGATTTTGGTCTAGTATCAATGTTATCACCCTTCAATAAAGAGGATGTGGTACGTGTCCCCAAACCAGGAGATCACGCAGGTTCCGATTAAATCCTTAGTAAATGTTATCACCCTTCAATAAAGAGGATGTGGTACGTGTTCTAAACCAGGAGGTTACGCAGTTTCCGATTAAATACTTTACCCATTCCCAACCACCGGGAATCCCATGCCTTGTAGAAAGTGTGAACTCACCTCGGTTTGCTCGACAGAAACACAAAGAGATCAATCAAGCTGCTAGGGTCAACCACGTCCTAACATTGTTACCATACAAGTCAGGTCTAGGTTCAAGTAGTGTACGTAGGTTTACGCATAAGCTAACAAGTTACAACACATAACGATCATGGCATACACATAGATCACATTAACAGTCAAGTACACACATAAGATCCAACTTGTGCGACTCAGATGATTGGGCCGTTGAGCTTGTGCGAGCCCAAACATCTTGTGCGAGCAAATAAAGCCCAATGATCACCCGACCCAACCTGTTGTGCGTCCAGCACAATCTTGTCCGAGCCAAACAACTAAACAAACATTTAACTTGTGCGATTGGGTTTTAGGCTGCTCGGCCCAACAAAGTTACCTAACCTAATACATTGTGTGTGGCCCAACATCTTGTGCGATCGGCACCAGCTTGTGCGATCCACAGTATGTTGTGCGATCATGCAGTATTGTGCTGTACCTAGTGTTTTAACAGTTGTACCCTAACATATCCGAGCTTGTGCGATTCACTTGTGCGACAGAGCTCTTGTGCGATTGGGCTCTTGTGCGATCAGAAAGCTTGTGCGATTGCTGTTGTGTGATCAGTTATGGAATCTCTAAATTTAAGGCAATCGGTTACATTCTTTATTTAGCACAATCAATTCTAACAGTTTCAAACTTTGCATTTATCGATCAAATCAAGGTTTCACCATTAATTCTTATGATCCCTAATTATTCTCTAATCAAGAACAATCACTAACAACTCATCATTCAAAATATCTGATTAAACCATCATCCTTATGAACTCGATTATTATCATGCAAACTCTAGTTCTTGTGTAACATCAAATCAATAATACCAAGCAACAACCACGAATCACAATTCCAATGGTACATACTCGATTCTAATCATACGAAGCATATAAAAATTAAGTCATGCGATTATCATATCCCCTAAGTTCATCCTTTCCATTATATGATTCAAATCATTAAAGAAGGACAGTTTCATCATATAAACATCGAACCAAACTTCCTGTTTACAAGTTTATTAGCATATTTTCTAACATGAAACCCTAGTTAATCACATGATAACAAAATCCCAAAGATCATACAACAATAACAAGACACTAACCAGACGTGCGCGATGTGAAGTTGGGACAAGGAAGATCACGTTGCAAACAGAAGAAGGCTTCGAGTACAAGGAAATGATGTCGTCGGACAAGAGGGAGGAGAGGATAGAGCTTAGGGTTTTGTGTGTGTTCTTGAGTTTGCAAATTATGAGAAACCAATCCCACTAATGGGTGTTTGTATGCACATAAAAGGAATGGGCCAATCCCAACTTTGGGCTGCCCTTGGCTACTGGTTCGCATAACAAAGGAGAAGGTGTTCGGCCCAAAAAGGCTTGTGCGATTGCACGGGTGTTGTACGGTCGAGATTTATTATACACCTATACTTATAACACAATCACTCATAACATGTAACATTTAACTCATAAACATTCATTAAAACCAACATATCAGATAATCACATAAAGTTCACATATGTTACATCACAGTACAATAAGAGTTCTGAAATACGAGTTGTCACATAAAAAGTAATGTATTATGAATGGTAGTGTAAATGAAAGTGCAATTGTCTGATATTTGTAATGAATTAATGAATTTGTCAAAGAAATGATACAAATGCACATGTGCATGGATAACTGTTACTCAAAAAAAATTGAATTTTTTTTTTATTATTGACGAAATATAGCGATTTTCCAAAAAAAAAATAGTAAAAAAAATTTGGGGTGTTTTTTAGGTATTTTTTGGTTGTGTTCACATTGTTTCTAGCAGTTCTCGCAATAAAGGGTGGTACACACACTCACCTAACTCAATTCGGCCGACAATAATCCCAAGTCAGTTATTGGCCGATAATAATGTAACGCCCTGCGTTTCGATGCTTCTTTAATTCTAAGCAAATCTTGTTGTACTTCCGATTTTGTTATGCTTTTACACTCGAGACAATCGATCATAATGAGGAATAAACTACTTGAATCTTAATTATGTTAAACTACGTGAAACTTTTACTCAATGTGACGCTTTGAAAGATATGATTCTTGACTCTTGATTCTTGACTCTTGTGATGCTTTATATATGAATGATGTAAATCTCGACACTTGACACTTTTTATGCTTGATACTTACTAAACAAGAAACTAGCTTAAACGCAAACTTGAAACACGGAAACTTCTTGTGATACTTATGTTATTTGAGAGCCTAAGTGTAATAATACATATAATGGTTACTCACAATAATACGCAACGCAACGCTCGCAAAACGAACCAAAGTCGGAAAACTAGAAAACGAGAGTCGGCTGTCCGAATGGACATCCGATCGGATGATCGAATGGCCATCCGTTCGGATGGCCATTCGACCGGAACGCCATCCGATCGCCTGCACTTCTCCACCGACTTAACCCATCCGATCGATGCCATTCGATTGGAGCTGTCACTATCACCTATAAATATGACACTTAACCCTTCATTCTCACCTTTCACTCTGCCATCCGACCACCTACACTTAAGTCACTTTAATTGCGATTCATGGCCATTTCGTAAGTATGTCTCCTCAAATCTTGTACAACATTCATCTTTAATCACTTCTACACCATTTTCTTCATCAAAATCACACGAACACTTTAACTTTTTCCCGAAAACCAACTGATTTGGACCTCTTGAAGGTGGTTTCCACTCGGTTGCTTATGCAAACTGTGGTGGAGCACCATTTAACCAAGATTGGTGCTAGATCTAGTGGGTTTTCACAACTTTTATACAATATCTAAAGGATTATCACACTTTTATACTAAATCTGACAGAATTTCACATGTTTCCGGCTCAGATCTGATAAACTTCATGTTTTACAACTGACTTTCCAAACTTTCCTTCTGATTTACGCAAAACCTTGGTGAAATCAGACTCAGACCGACTCTCGACTCGATCCTTAGTCAAGAGTCGGCTTGACTGAATTCCACCGGAAAACGGGCCGATTGACGGATCCAAACATGAAACTTCATTAGAAATAGCTCGTCGGTTCGAAAGGGGTGATACCCATCCGATCGAACGAGCTAGGTTTGGTATGTTTTCCATTGTTTGACATGACATAACGCCGTCTCCGTTAACTCAAAACTTAGAAATTTTACGAAAACTTCACACACTGACCATCTGTTCGAATGGTCATCCGATCGAATGACCACCCGTCCAGATGATCTGCTTTTGATAACACTTGTTGTTTGTTTGTACAGGACACAATGATCAAAACACTCAAACAAGTTCACAGACACCTACACATTGTTCGAATGGCCATCCGTTCAAATGGTCATCTGCTTGGATGACCATCCACTCAGGTAGTCTGTGAGACACTTAACTCGATTTTCGCACCCTTCGACACACTATTCCCAACCGGGTCAGCACTTAGAGGACCTATGCTCTGTTCCCCGCACGCAGGCTGATCCAGTGTTCCCTTCGATCCAATTAGGCAGTGTTTGGTTATAAGCACCCACTATGAGTATACTCGATCCCTTTTTGTTTTAAACAATTTTGGGATGCAACATGTATTCTATATCAAGACACTTGACACTTGTAACTTATTTGAAACATACTCTATCCGCATTAAACATGCAAATATGATACTTGTGATACTTGAGACTTTTATGTTGTGTGAGCATTTGATTCTTATGCGTAGCTCGCCTTAACAATTATAGCGCTATAGGGGTAACGCACCGCTCTTTGAGTCTTGGGGAGTATTGTTAAGTTTTTATTCTTTTACCTCCTCTTCGATGTGTCAGAGTAGGAAAGGCACGTTAACGCGTTGGAGACTTGGGTTATCATATGAACCACGTTAACTAGCATGTTGAAACTTGTGATATGTTGTTCATGTTAGATACGAGTTTTACACGTTTAAACTATTATAGTACGTAATCAAACTTGTATACTCGCCAACATTTTGTTGATTTTATTTTAATACATGTTGCAGGTTGAGAGTAGCTGGGAAATCAAGAAATCAAGCTAGGATGAGCTTAGAAACCCATCTTAGATAATTAGACAATTTTGAACAATATTTGAATCATTATGTTATTTTGATACAATATGTTGGTTGTGGTATGTGTTTGACATTTTAGACATATTTATGAAATTTTGATTAACGCATATCGAAACAAGTAGTGTTTTGGATTCTCTTGAGCAATCTGATTCGCTTAGTGTCGCGCCCCGATATTTCTGCCATCGGTTGGGGTGTGACAAATAATCCTAAGTGGTCAATTTTTTTTTGTACAATAGTCCGCCATTAAAATAGCTTAACGGAGTTAAGTTTTTTTTCCGAATTACAAACCAATGTTTTAGGCTTTTGATCAGAACGAGGATACGAGTCGATTGATGTAAAACTTACCTCTGAATACAACCCCAACCCACAAAAACGGTGCTTTAATTCGGGTCTTTAAACTTCCAATTAACAAAAATCAAGTCATTTCGAGCACAATTTCGAGGTAAGTTTTACATCAATCGACTAGTATCCTCGTTCTGATCAAAAGCCCTAAAACATGGTTTTGTAATTCGGAAAAAAAATTAACTTCGTTAAGTTATTTTAACGGCGGACTATTTTACAAAAAAAATTGACCAGTTCGGATTAATTATTATCGGCTAATAACTGACTTTGGATTATTATCGGCCAAATTGAGTTAGGTGGGATTATTTATTTCTAATTCGACTATATATATATGTTAGAGACTTCGTTCTGTTTAATAAATATTAATATAACATTTTATATTGACACACATAAAAACAGAAGAAAAGATAACCGTTGTCGTTGATTAAATTTGAGTACTAAACTATGTTGGGACGTGGTAAACGCTAAAAATCCAATTTATCAGTCATGAACCGTGGGTCCTCCTTCATTTTTGTTTAATGTAACCGGTCAGACTAATAGATTTATTCGTTACTAGATGCTACATTAGCATACAAAGATAACCGAATTCATTACCAACTAGTGACTAGTTAGACAGGACATATTCTTCATTAAGATTAAACGTTATGTATTTTTCGGGATATGTTTACCAACAAAGCTATGAATTATACTTTAATCTTTGTCAACCTTGCGTGAATCACATTTCTGTATTTGTCGCCAACACACAGATTTTCAGTCCTATAAAAAACCAGCTCTTGGTTTAGCAAGTCTAGCAGGGAAAGTAGCCACTCCTTATTTTCAAGGGGAAATGGAATGTAAGTAAACATAATCAACTTTAGAAAAACGAAGGAAAAGGGTTGGATTTACCATTAGCATGACATTTTTGGAGCATAATTTACTAAACAATCAAAAAACTGTGGTGGCACATCATATTTAGCATTGCATCTTATTGAAGCTCTCTACTCCTCCAATTCATTATTCTTCCAACCCATCGTTCAATATGTTGTAATAATTAATATATGAATTATTTGTAAATCAAAGTATAATAAAGAAAATATTTAAGAAAATATTAAATTATATTGTTGATGTAAGATGGTTGTTACACCGATAGCCCAACAAAAGGTTCCCCAAAAGGTTTGGTCAAGTTATATCGTTCTAGAAAAAAAAACAGCGGAATAAAAAAACGGGGTGTCCCTTTATTGCAAAAAGGTGACAACATCTTTGAACCAATTATCATCTGGAATTGCCCATTTGCTCGCATTGTGCTGGTGAAAACTTTGTCGATTATGCACAAAGTTTTCTTCTTCATTAGCAGGTGAGTTTTCATGTTGGTTTTCTTGCTGGTTCTCCATATCGGGTGATGAAGTTCCAATTTGATTTTACGGGCACCTCCATTTTTTAGGGGACCAACTAGATGATTTCATAGTTGGTTGAGAAAAATATTCTTCTCCTTCCAAATTGATATCTCGTTTGTTCACATTTAAGTGATGAACGAAAACCGAGAGCTGGAAACTACCTAGCTCCACTATATTAATAATTCAAAAAATTAAAAGTATGGAGCTTAATCGATCGACTGCTAAGTGATCATGTGACAAATGGCAAATTAGCAGATATATCCGTACAACTTAATCACTGATGTGACAAACGGCAAATTGATATCTCGTTTGTTCACATTTAAGTGATGAACGAAAACTGAGAGCTGGAAACTACCTAGCTCCACTATATTAATAATTCAAAAAATTAAAAGTATGGAGCTTGATCGATCGACTGCTAAGCGATTATGTGACAAACGGCAAATTAGCAGATATATCCGTACAACTTAATCGCTGATTAACTACACAATTGCGTGCATATATGCTTGATTTATATTAATTGAGTCCCACAAATCTAGCAATACCCTAGAAATGCATTTACATTTGCATATTACATGTTCGTAGTCGTGTCGCATACGATGAAAACAATTTCAGAGACCATTGGTAGATTATCCGATTAAACAATTCATGTCAGGACTGTAACGCCCCAATCGCGTAATACAACAACACTCGGCGGAAATGTCGAGGAGTCATGTTATAAATTGCTCACAACCCTTGGTACTAAGTTGTTTCATTATTGTTAACATTGTTTTACAATACAAAGAATACATGAAACTGTGTTTTTGTTTAAAGAAGTCTAAGGCCCGGATGTGATTCTATGTGTTGCATGCTAGAATAATCGAAATCTTGAATCATATATGAAAATGAGAATCAACATAAATGTTGGCGAGTACATAGGTTTTGTTAGCCAAATTAATGGAAAAAAGTTTGGTATTGCAATGCTTTGACAACTACGAGAGTCGTCAATTGAAAATGGACTCTTTGAAGCCAAGGAATGGCAAAAAGGTTTAGCATTGCAATACATTATCTTGATTGTGAAACTTATGACAAAAGAGTTTTATATATGGCAATATGATTATTACTAGGTAATTTTTATGCCATTTGAAGAAACACTAGATAAATGGTCGGAACCGAGATATCTAGGGGGTTTGAATCCGCATAAAAAGGTTGGTTTCCACTCGATCGATTCAGGTCTAACAGACCTTCTTCTCTGAGAACTCTGCAAAAAAGAGCACCGTTAGCCTCGTCAAGGGGAGAAGAGGGCTCTCTCCTTGACCCGACTCCGGTGTGAGAATAAGTATGGGTAATGAAGAAGAAGAAGTGTTTGAGAAGTGTGTGTAACTTGAATTCATACCTGGGTTGCATCTCATATTTATTGCCGGGAGTCGTTTAGGCGGGAAAACCCGTTAGTGAAAAGTTGACGGAAGATGCTAACCCCGTAAGCGGTTACATTTCCTTCCGTTTAAGTTCTTTGATCCGACGTGAGAGCACACGGATCGTGGTTTAGATCAAAGGCTGGGGATTTGCCACGTGTAATGTGATCAAGTGGAGATTACTCTTCAATTGCATGCCTTCGTTGTGATTTCAGGGGTGCCTGTGGTAATGACACGTGTCCAGACGGTTATAACCGTCTGGGTGGTGCACGATTTTATTTCTTCTAGAAGGTTACTGCTGTAATCTGGTGTGATATCTTACCGTGTGGAGGCAAGTGAATAAATCCCAAGTCTGGGTAAGATAATATCCAAGTCTGGATATTTAGGCGGAAGTATTTATCTTAGGATTTTTATCCTTTGCTAATGGGAGAAAGCGCACGGATTTATGATTTCCTTTGGGCGCGTGACTATAGACTGCTGATTATTTCCTTCCTTTTGTAAGACCAGTGCGCGGCCGCGCAAGGTTAGAAGGTTAAAGGGCAAGGTTATGGTATGGTCCCAAATACTTATTATGAGGTTTTTGGGACCTTACCCCTTCAAGTCCCCCCAGTCTAGTGTTGTACTTATGCAAGTAAGTGGAGTACTGGACTTAGAAGAGGGAAATGCTTTTGGGCGCGAAAAATAAGAAAACTTCTGGACGAAGATTCATTTTGTTGAAAAAAGGGGAAAAATGTGACCTTGTAATCATGTTTCGACGTGTAATGACGTCAGTTGGCAGTAAGAGTGGGTATTTTTCTCCTTTGTCTTGGGATTTGTAGTGGCGCTTGTCAGACTTTATTAATGGAGACATGACCTTGGTCCCTGTAGCGCCGTTCAGATGGAACGTTTTTCCTGACAGTTAATCATGATGATCCAGCTTCCCTTTCTCCGGAGTCTTATTCCCTTTATATATATTTAGAATGTTCATTTCATTCCTTTATTTGGAGATTATGAAGATGAAGGGTTTGACTCGTACCCGTCTCCTTCTTGATATCTTGAGGTTCTATGATGCCGCCGAAAGCCTCTTGCTGCTTGCTAACTCACCGTCGCCGACTCTTATCGGAACTGGTAAGGTGATGTCTGCCGTTGAGCCCTCCAGTTCTGAGCCTTGTTTACCGGAGATTGGGGAAGAAACCGTTGTGCTGTCGGCTGAAGCTTTGATGGCTCGATTCCCAACTCTCCGTCCTGGTAAGTGTGAGTTGGTGTACTGTCGTCGTCGGAAGCGTCGGACCGGTACTGCTCCGGTTGTCGAGGAAGATGTTTTTGTTGAATAGGGTAGGTTTCACTGTTGTGATGTGAATGGTTATCGTTTGAACATCCTGCTGCTAGTTGAAACAAGATTTCCTTTTGTTTTTGTGAATATTCCAGTCTTTGGAACTAAAATTTTGATGATCATTGCCATGATCTTGTTATGAAGTGTTTTGTTACACTTAATGATATGTACACTTATTATGACGTATGCTACTACTCTCGTAGGGTTTGTTTCTTGCATGTTTTAATTACAATATGTTGCATATGTTTAATTGCTTCTGGATAGGTAGGGCGAATGAGAAATGGTATTGTGCTCATGTGTGAACGTTTGTCCAAAAGGCGTGACAGCTTGCCTGGTTTAGACTGTTCATGAGGTGTACAATGTTTGACCATATTGTTCTCGCACGAACCAAAGAAATTATATGCAATTTGTAATAAACATTGATACGAGTAAAGATGTTTGTTTGTATTGAAAAGAGCGCAAGGCTCGTAATACAAGGGATAATAAAGAAATACATTGCCTGTATGTTCTTTCGCTTTTGTAGATTGGTTTATATGTAACACATGCGCAACTGTTGCGCGTTCCAGGTGCGCGGGACTAGTGTCCCATCAAGTCTTTTTAAAGTGTACGCTCCTTTACCTAAGACTTCGTTGATAATGTATGGTCCTTCCCATTTGGGCGCAACTTGCCCGGTTTTTCAGCGTTTGAAGCTTCATTGTCGCGCAAGACGAAGTCACCAGGGACAAAGGTACATACGCGTACGCGCGCATTGTAATATTTTTCGAGTTTGGACTTGTACCTCGCCTTTGTGATGGCGGCATTCTCGCGCCGTTCTTCGAGGAGGTCCAGATCCAGTCTTCGTTCTTGCTCGTTGTTCTGTTTTTCCATAGCTATCATGCGCGGTGATGGTAGGCTAATCTCAGCTGGAATGACGGCTTCAGACCCGTAGACTAGACTGAACGGAGTTTCGCCTGTGCTAGTCTTTGGCATTGTTCGATGTGCCCACAGGATGCTAGGGAGTTCGTCAACCAACCCCCTGCGTGCTGTTCCAAGTCGTGCTTTTATGCCGTCGACGATTTGTTTGTTTATACTTTCTACCTGACCGTTCGCTTGTGGATGCGCGACAGAGGCAAAGTTATGTTCGATCTTCATCTCTTTGAACCATTTTTGAAGGTCTTCTGAGGCGAAGTTTGTGCCATTATCTGAGATAATGCGTAATGGTAATCCAAACCTGCAAATGATATGTTCCCATATAAATTTGCGGATTACCATTGCTGTGGTTGAAGCCAAGGCTTTAGCTTCCACCCATTTGGTGAAGTAATCGACCGCTACAATGATGAATTTTACTGCGCCAGGCGCGTCAGGAAATGGGCCAACAAGATCGATACCCCATTGTTGGAATGGCCAGACGGACGTGACGTGCACTAGCGGATTTTTTGGTCGGAGCGTTTTTGGTGCGTGGCGTTGACAGGCTGCGCATCTTTTTAATAAATCAACTGCGTCCATATGCATTCCTGGCCAGTAGTATCCGGCGTTCATTATTTTTTCCACGACCATGCGCGGTCCCGCGTGTATTCCGCATAATCCCTCGTGGATTTCCCTGACCAGATATTGGGCATCTGTTTTATCAACACAACGTAATAATAGTCCCATAAATGACTTCCGGTACAGGACGCCATCCGCCATTTCATAATTTATCGCTTTGTGTTGTATTTTTCGAGCTTCTGCCTTTCCTTCCGGATGTTTTCCGTGTTGGAGGTACAAGATAATTGGGGACATCCAGGATGGATTTCCTATTTCTATGATGTTTACTTGTCTGAGATGAATGGAAGGGTTGGACAGTACCTCTATACGTACTTCCTTTGCTAGGTGCTTGAAGCTGGTAGCAGCTAACTTGCTCAGCGCATCTGCGTGCTTGTTCTCGCTTCTGTTTATGTGGTTAATTTTGAACGTTTGGAATTGGCTGATCAGTATCCGCGCTTGTTCAAGGTATAATGCCATAGCTTCTCCTTTTGCATCGTAGTGACCGTTAACTTGCTCGGCTACTAGTTTTGAATCAACGTTGGCTTCAAGGTTTCTTGCCCCCATTTTGAGTGCTAGACGAAGGCCTGCTAAAAAAGCTTCGTATTCTGCTTCATTGTTGGTACTTTGGAAGTTTAAGCGTATGGCATATGTGAGTTCGTGATTGTCTGGGCTGACTAGTCGGAGACCTGCCCCTGCTCCGTCGTCATTGGAAGCGCCATCTGTGTGTAAGGTCCAGACTCTATCGTCGAAAACGGGTATAGGGTTCTGGATTGCTTCACACTCTTGAACTTTGTCAATGGGAACTTTAGTGGCAAAATCTGCTAGAACTTGCCCTTTGATTGCTGGTCTTGGCCTGTAGAAGATATTGTATCCTCCCAGCTCAATGGCCCATTTAGCCAACCTTCCCGCTACGTCGGGTTTGGATAAGATTTGGCCCAAATGATAATTGGTGAGAACTGTGATGACGTGGCCAGAAAAATATCTGCGCAGGCGCCGTGATGCGTGTACTAGTGCGAGGACTAGCTTTTCTATCATCGAATAGCGAGTTTCTGGGCCGGTGAGCATTTTGCTTATATAGTAGATTGGAGTCTGAATGTTTTCGCGTTCTACCATCAATACAGCACCGACCGCTACTTCCGCAGCAGATAGATATAAAATCAGTGGTTCTTTTTCTTTTGGCGCAGTCAGCGTTGGTAGCTGGATTAAACATTCTTTCATTTGCTTGAATGCTGCTTCTGCTTCAGATGTCCATTGAAAGTCAGTTTTCTTTGCGCAGTTTCACAGCGTGCTGATGAATGGGTAAGACTTTGCTGCGTGATTAGCCAAGAATCTGTTCAAGGCTGCTAAACGCCCGGCGAGCCTTTGCATTTCTTTAACTGTTGCAGGTGATGGCATTTGCTGGATGGCCTGCACTTTTTCTGGATTAACTTTAAATCCGTCTCTTGTGACTATAAAACCCAAAAATTTTCCTTCTTCCATGCCGAAGGAGCATTTTGTCGGGTTAAGTTTTAGGTTCACGTTGCGCAAAGAGTCGAACGTGCGCTGAATATTGTTGAGCATCATGTCTTCCTCATGGCTCATGATGACGAGGTCATCCATGTATACTTCGACGGTCTTGCCAATATCCCCGCTGAAGACTGTGTCCATTAAGCGTTTGTAAGTTGCGCCTGCGTTGCGCAGGCCGAAAGGCATTTTGGTGTAGCAGAAGATGCCTTTATCTGTGCGGAATGCGGTTTTGTCTTCGTCTTCTTTTTTCATCTGGACCTGGTGATAACCCTTATAACAGTCGAGAAAGCACTTCCATCTGAATGATGCTAGGGAATCGACTTTCTTGTCTATCTCCGGAAGTGCGTAGCAATCTTTTGGGCATGCTTTATTCAAGTCTTTGAAGTCGACGCACATTCTCCATCCGCCACTATGTTTCTGTACCATTACTGGGTTGGCAACCCATGTATGGTATTTTACTTCGCGCAAGATTCCCGCATTAAGTAGCTCTACCACTTGTTCGTCCCTGAGCAACGGGTTCTGCTGTTGGTTTAATATTAAAGCAATGTTGCGCTATGTCGCGTGGGACCCCAGTCATGTCCGCTGGGCACCAAGCGAATATATCTTTGTTGTTAGTCAACAATTCTTTCAATTGTATTCGTGTTGCTGGTGAAATGGCATGTCCTAACAGGATGGTCTGCTCTGGATATTCGTTGTTCAGGACCCATTTCTCTGGTTCGTTTGATGTTGAAGGTTTGGCCGCCTTTGTCGGAGGCTCGTCATCTACGTACATGACTTCTTTGCTTGAGTACAGAATTGCAACTCCTGTTTCTGTTGGAAATCCGCATGCAGCGTGTGGGATAGAAGTGATCATGCTGAATTCTCTTTGTGACCTTCTTCCGAGCAGGACATCATGGCGTGATGTTGCTGGCATGACCATGAAATTGACTGTGACTGTCCGTGAATGCTCTCCATCGGATAGAGTCACAGGGAAAACTATTTGCCCTAATGGAAATACAGCTTCATTGCAGAATCTGGTGAGGGGAAAATCGACCGGTACTAAGCGTTCTTTGTCTTCTGGGTCAAGCTGTTTGAAGCATTGTTCGTATATGATGTCCATCGAGCTTCCCGGATCTATAAACATGTATTCCGTCCGGTAATGGCCGAAGATGCCAGTGATAATTACTGGTCGCTCTTCTTGAGGGCCTCCAGGAACAACGGGAAACACGACTTGTTGTTCCCTCCAATGTTGCTCATGGCTCCGCTTATTTGGTCTTCGAGATGGACCTCTGTGAACCATGTTTATTTGTTTTGATCTGGTTTTTTGATGACTACTGCTTCTGGATTGTTGATGTATATCAATGTTATGATTGGATTGCATGTCCCCCCGATGGGGTGTTGATGGGTCCAATGCTGCTGTGTCAATTTCTTCACCAGATCTGATGTTTGGGAACTCGGATCTGGTAATTTGCATAACAATTGTGTTTAAAGCAACCTGGCATCTGTTGAACCAGTGCTCTGGGGATTTCTCTGTGAATGGATCTGAGAAATTCTTTCCGTCTGAATGATCGTTGCTTTTGTTTGCTCCCATGATTCCGTCGATCTGAGTACTTTGGGTCATGGAACCCTTGGACTTAGATCGAGGACCTGATGGGTGGGATAATGATTTCTCTGTCATGTGAAAAACAGCGTATGAAATGAACTGAATCGAACGAGATGAAAACTGAAAAAACAGAGGAATCGGTGGGCGCCAATGAAGAAACACTAGATAAATGGTCAGAACCGAGATATCTAGGGGGTTTGAATCCGCATAAAAAGGTTGGTTTCCACTCGATCGATTCAGGTCTAACAGACCTTCTTCTCCGAGAACTCTGCAAAAAAGAGCACCGTTAGCCTCGTCAAGGGGAGAAGAGGGCTCTCTCCTTGACCCGACTCCGGTGTGAGAATAAGTATGGGTAATGAAGAAGAAGAAGTGTTTGAGAAGTGTGTGTAACTTGAATTCATACCTGGGTTGCATCTCATATTTATTGCCGGGAGTCGTTTAGGCGGGAAAACCCGTTAGTGAAAAGTTGACGGAAGATGTTAACCCCGTAAGCGGTTACATTTCCTTCCATTTAAGTTCTTTGATCTGACGTGAGAGCACACGGATCGTGGTTTAGATCAAAGGCTGGGGATTTGCCACGTGTAATGTGATCAAGTGGAGATTACTCTTCAATTGCATGCCTTCGTTGTGATTTCAGGGGTGCCTGTGGTAATGACACGTGTCCAGACGGTTATAACCGTCTGGGTGGTGCACGATTATATTTCTTCTAGAAGGTTACTGCTGTAATCTGGTGTGATATCTTACCATGTGGAGGCAAGTGAATAAATCCCAAGTCTGGGTAAGATAATATCCAAGTCTGGATATTTAGGCGGAAGTATTTATCTTAGGATTTTTATCCTTTGCTAATGGGAGAAAGCACACAGATTTATGATTTCCTTTGGGCGCGCGACTATAGACTACTGATTATTTCCTTCCTTTTGTAAGACCAGTGCGCGGCCGCGCAAGGTTAGAAGGTTAAAGGGCAAGGTTATGGTATGGTCCCAAATACTTATTATGAGGTTTTTGGGACCTTACCCCTTCACCATTGAAAATTGTACTTTGGTATTTGTTACAATATTGAAATCGGGCATAAACTTGTGTGAGTATTATTTGAAATCTATTCAAGGATTAATAATAACAACATTGAAATCGGTCATCAACTTGTGAGAGTATTATTAGAAATCAAATCATTGATTTATAATAATACTTTGGATATCCTTCTAAGAATCTAACATATGAAAATATGAAAGATTCTACAAGGATTTGGATAGTGAACATTTGAATCAACTAAACACAAAAATCCTAAAGTGGTTCGGATAACGCTACAAGTGTAATACAATAAGAACACTTATATATAGGAAGTACCACTGCCATCATGTTCTTATGGTATTACACTCGTTCCACTATCTAAATCACTACTAATCACATAAACACATAATCATCAACTTGGTCATCAACTTGTACACATGCATTAAAGTACAAAGAATCCAATCAAGGACTTCAATTTAGTACTTTAAACATCCCACAAGAATCTAACTATGAAAATAGATAAATACTATAAGGATCTGATTTGGTCACAGTGAATCATAACATATGCATTAAAGTACATAAAGAATCCAAACAAGGACTTCAATTTAGCACTTTAAACATCCCACAAGAATCAATCTATGAAGATAGATATATGCTATAAGGATTTGGCTTGGTCTCAGTGAATCTTAACATATGCATTAAAGTACACAAAGAATCCCATCAAGGACTTCAATTTAGCATTTTAAACATCCCACAAGAATCAATCTATGAAGATAGATAGATGCTATAAGGATTTGGTTTGGTCACTGTGAATCATTGAATCACAAAATCCTAAATCCTAATGGTGATTCGGATAACACCAAGAAGGGTAATACAATAAGCACACTTATATATAGGAAGTATCAGCGGCGTATCCACCATGTCCTTATTGTATTACTCTAGTTTCGTTATCAAAATCACCAACAATCTCTACACATAAACAATAACCATCGGCGTGTAAAGCACTTCTTAGAAATCTCACTATGAAGATAGAAAGATTTAAGACTGTACTTCAAATATCCTATAAGAATGTAACTATGAAAATAGATAGATCCTATAAGGATTTGGTTCATGTTCTCAATCGTCGTGTTTTGCTTAATAGGAATAATACAAAAAAAGAACTAAGTAAACACATATATGTCATACATGATGTATTGTAAAATACATCCATTTATCGTGTACAGTTTGTATAGATTTCGTATTTGTTTAGTCAGTTTTTAGTTAGAATTTCGTTACTTTGATCAGTTCTCGTATTTCCTGGTCTTTGGTGCTGAAAGTTGCGAAAAACGATGATTAAACGCCTGGAAATTAAGTTGAAACGAAGTTCGGTTCGTTGCGGTGCTGAATCTGAATAAAAAACAAAGAATTCTGGAAAAACTACGTTGTCGTGTCGCGCGACAAGTTTCTGGAGTCATCCTCGCGCCCCGCTACGATAAAAATTAATATTTAACATGTTGTGCGCTCGCGCTGTGCGACCACTAAAGCACCCACCCGTCGCACCGCGCGACAAGGTATTGGATCGGCAATTTGTTGTTTTGTGAACGGGTTGCACAATAAATTCCTCATAAACTCAAAAACCTAACAACTTACGAACCAAGAAGCCTTAGGACGAAAATTCGGTATCTTTCGGTGCTTTTTCGAGTTCTTGGAGCATACGGTTGAAGATACGAAGCCTAGGAATCATCCTTGTCGCATATTTGCCATTCGGGTGTCTTCACTTTCGTCTCTTTCTTTCCATTATGTTTCGTTTTCTTGAAAATACTTTGTTTGCGATATTTGTAATGACTTTGATCGGCTAGATTTTGTTAACTACCTAGACGGATGTATGATTGTTTAAAGTTTCGTTTTTTATGAAGGATATTTGATTTTTATGGATTGTTTATGAATCGCAGCTGACTTGTTCAATTGATTAGATGTGTTTGCATGCTTAATATTGTTTGAATATTGTTTATTACTTCGCATGAATCTTGGTGACGGTCTTTATCACATAATAGAGTCGTGCTAGGTTTTAGATTTTGGTGAGTGTCTATATCACATAATAAATCTTTAATCTTTAGGGTTAAGTGGCCATCAAACCTTAGAAGTAATATTCGGTAATCTTATAAAATTAAGTGTTCTACTAATTCTCAATAGTTGAAAGGTGCGAGATTATTGTTAGGTCTAAGTCATTAAACCGTATGGTAAGAGCTTCATTAGGAGTAAACCTATTGGCTATTGTCTAAGAAGTCTAATCGAGAAATCAAGTTTACCCTAGGTTTAGGTCTCGAAAGGGAGTGAGCCTTGTAGGGTACTTTCATAAACCCATTAGATGTCTTCAAAGAGAGTCTAACAACCGGTAACTAAAACAACTTCTAGAGTGCCATAAGTGTCTCTTGAGAAGGGTTAGGAGTCTTGTTCGGTATCCCGAAAAGTGAGAACTTTATGATCACGGTTCCTTATTAATCAATATCCTAACAAAATCGTTACTAAAAGCAATCAGGATTCCAGTCTAGGTAGTGCCTTCCACCATCTGAGTTAGTTAACTTAATTAATTTAATTTAATTTTGTTTACTTGTAATTTCTAGGATTTTTATAAACCCCCCTCCCCCAAAACATAAAAATAGTTAAGTGCCGTGTCAAAGTCAGTCTAAATAGAGTCATTAGCGTAATTAACTAGAGTCTCGTGGGTTCGATATCCGGACTTACTTTACTTTACTAAAGTCGATCGATTCACTTGCCGGTTAGTTTAGTCGAGTTTAGGGAGTCTAGAGAATTACTTTGACTCTAGATTTAGGTTAATTTTAGTTGTTTTTTTAAACTACTTTTAGCACATCAAGTTTTTGGCGCCGTTGACAGGGACTCTTAGCAATTGCGTTGATTACTTTGTTTGGACTTTATCTGATATCATTACATGCTATCTGTGTGTTTTTGAGTCGTAGGAGTCTAAATAAGTCTAGTGTCTTTTTATTTTTATTTTTATTTTTATTTTTGAGTCTTTCGTTAGAGTCGTCTTACTTGTTTATTGTCGGTTTTGCAGTGAATGCCCCATACACGCTCGTAGGGACCACCGAAGCCGCTGATTGACAAGTCTGTTTCCTCATCTTCTAGTTTCAAGGTTAGTAAATCTTCCACTTCGTCTTCCGCCACTTCTGACTCTAACCTCCGATCTAAACCACCAGCCTTTGACTTCACTCCGAAGTCGTCACCCCATAATTCCCCACCACCCACCCGTCCTCCGAGTCCGCCACCCGCAGTCCAAATGACTGCAAATCAAACTGTTCACCAACGCTCCACCGTCGGCTTTACCGGTGCAAATTCACCCATCACCCTTCCTGAAATAGCTAACGATAGGTCTTGGCAAATCCCATCCTACATCATGACCGCCATCACCAATTCATGCCAATTCCATGGTCGTGATGATGAGGACGCACCAGCTCACATAAACCACCTTACCCGCCTATGCAGCACCTTGCCAACGTGCCGGCAATATCTCATCCAAGGACGAGATGCCCCAAAATCCTATTCAAGTCCTCAAAATCTTTGATGTGTGGGGCATAGACTTCATGGTACCTTTCTGTAACCCTTGTGCAAAATTTCGGGCTTTCAAAAAAATTTCTTTGAAAGCAATTCGAAAATCGATGCTTGAACGCAATCCATTTAACGAGACGTACACACTAGGACAAGGACATAAGCTACACATACCCTAAATACCCTTTACATAACTTAGAAATAGGTTTCTAAGGGTTAGGGATGACGAAAACATGTTTATGCAAGTACGAGGACTATTTCTGACAAACTACAAAAGTCTGCCAATTCTCGTAGCGACGTACAATCCGGAACAAGAACATAAGTTAAAAATACCCTAAATATCCTAAACATAACTTAGAAGTAAGTTTTGGAGGGTTCGGTTTGTGAAAAATATGCTTATTTGTTCACAGGGACTAAATGCGTCAAAACTGCGAAACTATGCCATTTCGCGCATATTCTATGTTCTGACCATATCGGTACATCCAAAAAATTTTGTAATAATTAAAATATTTTATTTTAGTGATGGGAATGCAAAAATACCATTCGTTTCGCAATTTGGATCGTTTTCTCGTTCGTTACGACTTTCGTCGTAATTAACCAAAAAACGCAACCGTACAACCAAACGAACCGACATCCATGACATTTTTTAGCATAATTCAAGTTAAAGTATACTTTAACTTCATTATGGAGCTTAAAAAAGGGCTTAACGGGTGTTAGAAGTGCCAAAATGCGATAAAACAAGTTCAGGGACCAAAGCTGTCAATTTTCAAACTTTTGCCTTGCTGCAGCCTTTACGGTCCTCAAACCTTTACCCTTGCGGTCCGTAAAGCTTCCCCAGCAGCCTTTACAGTCCTCCAACCTACCCTTGCGGTCCGTAAGTAGTCCCCAGCACAGCAGAAACTTCCAAACAGCTGCACAGCTGTTGCAACTTGGTTTCTTTCCATTGTTTTGCAATATTGTGAGCTATTTAAGTGTTCTCCAAGGCTTGTAAGCTGGTCCACACACTTGGCATGATCTTGTTCTTCCTTGGAGGCCACACAAGACACTTGTCATGATCTTGTTACTCCTTGAACACTATAAATAGCCACCTTCATTTCATTCTTCATTGCTCAATTCTTTTCTTTCTTCACACCTGCTCTAATTGGAGGCTACCACATTGTTGGAGGTTTCCTAATTGATTATTCTTCATCCTAGAACACAAGTGAGTGTTCTAATTATTCTTGTTTATTTATTTTTAGCTATTTCAAGCAAAAAGTCAAACAGTGTTTGACTTTCGGCTTTGACCATGAATTGGTCAAGACAAAGTTCAATTGAACTTTTCAATGTGATCGTAATCACGTTGGTTATAATCCCTAGCGATTATACCTACTGATTACCACGTTTACTAGTCGTAGTGACGAGTCAAAGTTTCGGTCAAAATGCATGTTTATGTGCATTTTACGACGGAACTATTGTTGGGTATCAAAACACTTTGTTTTAATACCATATCAGTTTTCTAACTTAGCTAAACATGTTTACCTCGTCACTTCTAGTTTAGTGCTTATTTAGGGTCGTAAGTCAAGCGATCTTGACAACCGCTTAGACTTTCGAACCCGACCCGTTTGGTAGATCATTAGGATCCGACCAAACACATATTATGACGATAGTTATATAGGGAATAACCTCCAGAGGTTATACCTTATGGTCACTTCGATTGGTTAGTCATATGATAGGTTGTTTATATGCCTTTAGAAAATGACCAAAATGCCCTTTTTGCGCAAAAATTCAATTTAAGCATATGTAACCTAAATTTTGACACTTAAACTGATATTTCAACATTATTAAACATGTTTAGGCATATAAGACTTATCATAGGACTAGTTTGACCATCAAAACGCGCGTTTGCGCAAATGACACGTTAAAGTAGCGTAAACTATCTTAACGAGTCATAACGGGTCAAAAGCACTTAGGATTACTTTCAAATAAGAATGTAGACTTTGTTAAACCATTTCATATGAGTTCTAACATTCATTTAGTTTACAATACGTCATTCTATCTGATCCACCGATTTATGTCCCGTTACACTAACATAGAATCCGATACACTAGGAATCACTTCAACACTTGAACTCTTGATCCTTTGAGATTTGTTATATCATTTGAGCAAGACCTTAACGCAACCCCATGTGAGTACATAGTTCCCCTCTTTTACGTTTTCAAATGTTTTGGGGTGATTCATATGTGTAACCTATTTATTTTCAAATGTATGGCATTTATGTGTTTACTAAGTGCTTTTATGTGTATTATTCCGATTATTCAAACACGACGATTATCCAAATCCTTATAGGATCTATCTATCTTCATAGTTAGATTCTTATAGGATATTTGAAGTACAGTCTTAGATCTTTCTATCTTTATAGTGAGATTTTAAGAAGTACTTTACAAGACAATGGTTATGGTTTATGTGTAGAGATTGTTGGAGATGTACGTAACGAAACTAGAGTTATACAATAAGGACATGGTGGATACGCCACTGGTACTTCCTATATATAAGTGTACTTATTGTATTACCCTTCGTGGCGTTATCCTTTTAGCATCTATCTATATTCATAGATTGATTCTTCTAGGATGTTTAAAGTGCTAATATTGAAGTCCTTGATTAGATTTAATTGTGTACTTTAATGCGTATGTGACAAGACAATGTGACGAAAACCGGATCCTTGTAGTATCTATCTATCTTCATAGTTAGACACTCATGGTATGTTTAAAGTACAATTGAAGTACTTGTTTAGATTCATTGTGTACTTTAATGCGTGTTTACAAGTTGTTGACAAGTTGACGATTTATATGTTTTTGTGGTTAATTGTGATTTAGATAACGAAACGAGTGTAATACCAAAAGAACATGGTGGATACGCCGCTGGTACTTCCTATATATAAGTGTTCTTATTGTATTGCTCTTGTAGCGTTATCCGAATCACTTTAGGATTTATGTGTTCAATTGATTCAATGTTCAAGTATCCAAATCTGTGACAACCCGAGTTTTCAAGGTCTCTTTCCGACTTAACCAAGTGCTTATTTGCAAAGTATGCTTATATATATATATATATTTGGGGTGCAATATATTTGAGTATATGTTAATAATGTATCTTGTGTTAATTGGTGTTTTATAATTAAATATGGAACATTGGCTGATCACTCCTACTCTCACGAAATCACCCCCCAGCCGAAAACACCCACACCTGAAGACAATCCCTTGGTGAAAACCCCTACCCCACGAAAACACCCATGAGGAAAACACTTTAAGTGTTTTTGTCCACTGCTAACTGTCGAAAACAACTCATGGGATTCGGCCCAGTAGTGATTGAATAAAGGATTTGTTTTAACTCGTGCATGAAATCGATAACTGAGAAAACCCTAACCACCTCTCACATTCTCTCTCGCTACCCTTCGAAACCGACAGCAGTCTTGAGCATTCGAGCCTCAATCACCAATCGATTTCCTGCCTCCTCTGTTTGGGTTAGTGACCAACTGTTGTTGATTATTTGATTGAATTTAGCATGAACTATTTGTTTGTTACCATGAATTAACTGTTATGTGATTTTGTTTGTGGGGTGATTAGATAGGTGTAATAGGAATCCTTATAATCCGATGTAAGATCAGTTGAGTTGTGTTGTGAAGATTATCTATGTTTGATTGATGTTGATAGTCTTGATATATTGATGGTACGATGATAGATAACTGGTAGATTATGGTTTTTGTGTTAAAACATATATCGAATCTTTGATGATCATAACTACTAGTTGAGGTTGAATGATGGATGAATGACGATCATGACTATATAATGATTTAGTAATTCTTATGATTGCATGATTTGTTTGATTGAATGTCCGTATGATGAAGACGATGGTATGTTGGAGTGTAGTATTGATTAGGGTTCCGTTGTACGTAACTGCTGTTAATGATGATGTTGCAACCAACGAAAACACAGGGGACCGATGAAATAAAAAGGGCCGGACGAAAACATTGGGTTTTCGTCAAGACTTAAGCTCGACGAAATCACTTGGGATTTCGTCGCCTGAGTGATTTCGCCAAAAGCGATTTCGTCCCAAGAGATTTCGCCCACAAGTGTTTTCGCCATACATATGATTTCGTCTGTTGTGATTTTGGCTAAGATTCTAATACAGTAACCTTGTTATGTTGAATCTGTTAACCCTGTTAAGTTTGTTAACGCTGTTAAACACATCAACTACGTTAAGTATGTTATCTAGGTTATGTTAACTACGCTATGTATGCCAACTATGTTATGTATGTTAAGTGGGCTAACTCGGTCAAACATGTTAACTCTGTTAACTCAGTTAAGCTTATCATGTATGTAAATCGATAAGTCATGATAGATTAGACTGAGAACCAAATTACGTGAAGTATGAGTTGTGTGAACTAGAATAACTGTTTACGTGCTACTTGATGTTAACTATCCAGTACACTTAGTGACTTCGATTGCCTGTGAAATTTTACCAACATGAACTGACTGTGTATACATGCATACTTTAGGCTTTGATTGATTGTTTGCGAGCACATAGTTTAGCATACCGAGCAAACCAAGGTGAGTTCACACTCTTTCTAAGGCATGGGATTCCCAAGGGTTGGGAATGGGTTAATGATTTAAACGGTAACTACAACCATCCTCCGTGGGTAGGATGCCAAGATTACACACTGGACCAAATCTCTATCATGAAGTCCCTCATTTATATCGACTTAATCGCCGAGGCCTATGGCGAGCGGGTCATTAGTTAATAGCGCTATTAGGTTTAACAAACCTCACACCATGCCAGTCGGACGGGCCTGTACTAATGGACTATGGGCAAAGGGTCAATGCTGATAGACATTGACTTAGGGCAACACTTATATTTTCGTAGTAGTCGATACGCACGGTCTAGTAACACATGGGAAGCCCCCACTAATCTTCGCAAACATGTCTGGGAGACCGCGATACGAATTAATACGATACATGGTTTACAAAACGAACATATGATTTACGAAACGAATGCTATAACTACACAACCAACTGTGAACTCGCTCAACTTTGTTGTTGACTCGTTGTTACATGCCTTGCAGGTCGTTAGGTACTCATGGAGCTTGCACAGGGAGGCGCAGTCGTTGTGGGACATGGCAGTGTGTGCCATGCTAAAAAACATTATTTTATTTCGTACTTAATACTTACATTGGGTTTTACAATTATGCTTCCGCTAAACACTTAACTACGTTTTTGATTTGAAATACCTTTCATATTGTGTGGTTGATTTTTACGTATTACTTGTTATGTTCAATATGATTGGTGGCTTGATCCTGGTCAGTCACGCCTCCAAGCGGTGATACTCCGCGTGTGGATTTTGGGGGTGTGACAGATTGGTATCAGAGCCATTGGTTATAGTGAACTTGGTTTTAATAAGGGAAAAACTTTTTGTTAAAACCAGACTATAACCTGTACAGTGCTCAACGATCCACAACGACGCTTCACCCCACGTGCAAGACTCGACACTATAGGTGATATGATACATGTTTATATTACCTACTTGTTATTTACATAGAACATTTCTCATGGTATGCTTAGATAACGTAGTAACTACTGCTTGAAAACTTTGTGTGTTCACTCTCTTCTGTCATTCCGCACTTGCGTATTGATACGACGCACTTCTCACTTGTGTTCTCTGTATTGTGAAGATCATGAGCGGATGCGTTAACTTAACTCAAGCCCAGTTGGTGGCTTTGATCACTGAACAAGTTACTGCAGCACTCGCAGCTGCCCAGGGAGGAGGTATACCCTGCAGTCGCAACTCACTCTAGGATCTTTAGATCCTACTCTCAAAAACCAACTCTTGTGTTTAACTCTGTCTTATTCTTGTACACACAACAGGTCAGCATGCTCAGCCGCCTGTGTGCACATTCAAGATGTTCATGGACTGTCGTCCTAGTACTTTCAGTGGCACTGAAGGGGCCGTTGGACTCCTCCACTGGTTCGAGAAGCTCGAGTCTGTCTTCGAGATGTGTGAATGCCCTGAGGCTCGTAGGGTGAAGTACGCCACTGGTACTCTCGAAGGCACTGCGCTAACTTGGTGGAACGCGCAAGTTCAGATGCTGGGGCTGGCGGCTGCTAATGCCACCCCATGGAATGATTTTAAGGAACTGATCAAACGTGAATACTGTAGTCGTGATGACATCCACAAGCTGGAAGTGGAGTTCTTTAACCTGAAGATGACGGGGTCAGAAATAAAAGCGTACACGAAACGATCCAACAACTGGCAGTGTTATGTCCAACTATGGTAGATCCTCCCATCAAGCGCATTGAGCTGTACCTCAAAGGCTTAGTACCAGAGATTCAAAGCCATGTGACTTCTGCTAACCTTGCTACTATTCAAGATGTTACTCGTCTTGCTCATCGTCTCACAGACTAGGCAGTGGAACAGAACAAGCTGCCTAAACGTATTGGTGCTACTACTACTACTACTTCTACTATTCCCAGTGATAACAAGCGAAAATGGGATGGAATCTCCAGCAAGGGTTCCTCTACAGTTCAGTCTCAGTCACAGCAGAGAAAGATCGATGACTACCAGAGCCCTGGTCAGCAATCTTCTGGTAGTCAAGGGCAGGGTGGATATCGAGGAAACCTCCCGAAGTGCAACAAATGTAACAGACACCACAATGGTCAGTGCAACAGGGGTCGTTGTCAGAGATGTCTCAAGATGGGTCATGAAGCTAAGGATTGTAGGAGCTCACGACCTGCGAATCAGAACCAACAACAACAACCACCAGCTCCACAGAACCAGCAGCGACAGCGAGGTAACAGGGGATGCTTTCAGTGTGGTGCTGAAGGCCACTTCAAGCGGGACTACCCCCAGTTAAATCAAAATCCGAACAACAATAATCAGGGCATTGGGAACAACAACGGGGGAAACAATGATGGAAACAATGGTGCCAGGGGTCGAGCGTTCGTGCTAGGTCAAGGTGACGCAAGGAATGATCCTAACGTAGTGATGGGTAAGTTCCTTCTCGACGACTTTTATGTTACTGTATTATTTGATTCGGGTGCCGATACCAGTTATGTGTCTCTAAAAGTTAGTCAAATGCTAAAGCACACACCAACACTTTTGAACACCAAGCATGTCGTAGAATTAGCAAATGGTAAAAGTCTAGAGGCCACACACATAGTTCAGGGTTGTAATCTTATCCTCGCTGGTCAGACTTTCTCTATCGATCTCATTCCTATAGATTTGGGTAGTTTCGACATCGTCATTGGGATGGATTGGTTATCCCAACAGCAAGCAGAGATCCTATGCAAAGAGAAGATTGTTCGTATTCCCCGTTCTGGCAAAGAACCTCTCGAAATTCAGGGCGACAAGAGTGGTGCTGTAGTGGGCATCATCTCCTTCCATAAGGCCCAGAAGTGTTTGCGAAAGGGCCACACCGCTATCTTAGCACTTGTTACTGACACATCAACGAGAGAGAAGAGAATAAAGGATATTCCAGTAGTACGCGACTTTCCTCAAGTGTTTCCTGAAGATTTACCTGGGCTACCGCCTCATCGCCAGGTCGAGTTTCAGATCGAGCTAGCTCCTGGAGCAGCACCCATAGCTCGAGCACCTTATCGCTTAACTCCAACCGAACTTGAAGAACTGTCCAAGCAATTGCAAGAACTCTTGAATAAGGGTTTCATTCGTCCTAGCTCTTCGCCCTGGGGAGCTCCAGTGTTGTTTGTGAAGAAGAAAGATGGTACTTTTCGTATGTGCATAGATTACCGCGAACTAAACAAGGTGACCGTAAAGAATCGCTATCCTCTTCCACGCATTGACGACTTGTTCGACCAGCTGCAAGGGTTGAGCTACTATTCAAAGATTGATCTGAGGTCAGGCTACCATCAACTGAGAGTCCAGGACGAGGACGTCTCCAAAACAGCATTCAGAACACGCTACGGCCACTATGAGTTTCTGGTCATGCCATTCGGGTTAACAAACGTACCTGCAGTCTTTATGGATCTTATGAACAGAGTGTGTAAGCCTTACTTGGATAAGTTCGTGATTGTATTCATCGACGACATTTTGATCTACTCCAAGAGTCAGGAGGAACACGAGCAGCATTTTTGGAACTCCTTCGAGCAGAACAGCTGTACGCCAAGTTTTCAAAATGCGACTTTTGGCTTCGTGAAGTCCATTTCCAAGGCCATGTGGTAAACAAGGATGGGATCCATGTTGATCCATCTAAGGTCGACTCGATTAAGAACTGGCCTGCACCCCGTACACCAACAGAAATCCGCCAATTCTTGGGTTTGGCGGGCTACTATAGAAGGTTCATCAAAGACTTCTCCAAGATTGCACAACCCCTCACCTCACTAACTCAGAAAGGCGTTATTTATCGTTGGGGAAATGCATAGGAATCAGCATTTCAGCACTTAAAGGATAGACTTTGTAGCGTGCCTATTCTCTCATTGCCCGAGGGCACAGACGATTTTGTGGTTTATTGTGACGCATCAATTCAGGGTCTTGGGTGTGTATTGATGCAACGGGATAAAGTCATTGCTTACGCCTTGCGCCAACTTAAGATTCATGAAAGGAATTACACTACACACGATTTGGATCTGGGAGCTGTTGTTTTCGCACTCAAGATATGGAGACATTACCTGTACGGTACCAAGTGCACCATTTACACCGATCACAGGAGTCTTGAGCGTATCTTCAAACAGAAGGAGTTGAACATGCGACAACGTTGATGGGTCGAGCTACTGAATGATTACGAATGTGCCATCAAGTACCATCCGGGCAAGGCAAATGTTGTGGCTGACGCCCTCAGTCGAAAAGATACCACACCTAGGCGTGTGCGAGCACTACAACTCACCATCCAATCTAGTCTTCCTTCACAGATACGAGATGCTCAGGTAGAAGCATTGAAACCAGAAAATGTCAGGGCTGAAGCCCTACGCGGCTCAAGGAAACGGTTAGAACAAAAGGCAGACGGCGCCTACTATGTAACAGGACGCATATGGTCCCACTCTATGGCAATTTACGAAAACTTGTAATGGATGAAGCACATAAGTCTCGCTTCTCAGTACATCCTGGTTCAGATAAGATGTACCACGATCTCAGAACTACGTATTGGTGGCCTAGCATGAAAGCTCACATAGCAACTTACGTTAGCAAATGTTTGACTTGTGCGAGAGTCAAGACCAAATACCAGAAACCATCAGGCCTACTCCAACAACCAGAGATTCCACAATGGAAATGGGAGCAAATTTCCATGGATTTTGTTACTGGCCTACCTAGATCTTAACGTGTAAATGATACTATTTGGGTGATCGTAGATCGACTCACAAAGTCTGCACACTTCTTGGCTATCAAGGAAACGGATAAGTTCCCCACTCTAGCAGACGTTTATCTTAAGGAAGTTGTCTCGAGGCACGGGGTGCCAACCTCTATTATTTCCGATCGTGATGCACGTTTTACTTCTGAACTGTGGCAAGCAATGCATAAGTCCTTTGGCTCACGATTAGACATGAGCACAGCTTACCACCCGCAAACGGATGGGCAGTCTGAACGCACCATCCAAACCCTAGAAGACATGCTGCGGGCATGTGTAATCGATTTCGGCAACGGCTGGGAAAAACATCTCCCGTTAGTAGAGTTTTAGTATAACAACAGTTACCACACTAGCATTCAAGCCGCTCCGTTTGAGGCATTGTACGGGCGTAAGTGTCGATCACCTCTTTGTTGGGCAGAAGTTGGCGACAGCCAAATCACTGGCCCAGAACTCGTAGTTGATTCTACAGAAAGGATTGCTCAGATATGACAACGCATGGCGGCAGCTCGCGACCGTCAGAAAGCCTACGCAGACAAGCACAGGAAACCACTCGAGTTCCAAGTTGGGGATCGAGTGCTACTCAAAGTTTCACCCGGGAAGGGTGTGGTTCGCTTTGGAAAAAAGGGCAAACTCAATCCGCGTTATGTCGGACCGTTCGAAATCATTGAGAAAATAGGAAAGGTGGCCTACAAATTAAACCTACCAGCAGAACTCGATGGAGTTCACAATGTATTTAACGTGTCAAATCTGAAGAAATGTCTGTCAGATGAGACCCTCATAGTTCCTTTGAAGGAGCTCACTATTAACGATCAGTTGCGATTCGTCGAGGAACCAGTTGAAATCACGGACCGGGATGTTAAGGTCCTCAAGCGCACCAGAATACCTCTTGTTCGAGTTCGTTGGAACTCCCGTCATGGCCCAGAGTTCACCTGGGAACGAGAAGACCAAATGAAACTCAAGTATCCCCAGTTATTCGGAAACAGTGCAAACACTACTGAGGCTGAAGCTACTACAGAATTTCGGGACGAAATTCCAAATCAACGGGGGGATGATGTGACACCCCAGGAAAACCAGTAAACTACACAACACAACTAGCTTCCTCAGTAACCACGTGCTAAATTTCAGGATGAAATTTCTTTCAAGTTGGGGATAATGTGACAACCCGAGTTTTCAAGGTCTCTATCCGACTTAACCATGTGCTTATTTGCAAAGTATGTTTATATATATATATATATATATATATATATTTGGGGTGCAATATATTTGAGTATATGTTAATAATGTATCTTGTGTTAATTGGTGTTTTATAATTAAATATGGAACATTGGCTGATCACTCCTACTCTCATGAAATCACCCCCCAGCCGAAAACACCCACACCTGAAGACACTCCCTTGGTGAAAACCCCTACCCCACGAAAACACCCATGATGAAAACACTTTAAGTGTTTTCGTCCACTGCTAACTGTCGAAAACAACTCATGGGCTTCGGCCCAGTAGTGATTGAATAAAGGATATGTTTTAACTCGTGCACGAAATCGATAACTGAGAAAACCCTAACCACCTCTCACATTCTCTCTCGCTACCCTTCGAAACCGACGGCAGTCTTGAGTATTCGAGCCTCAATCACCAATCGATTTACTGCCTCCTCTATTTGGGTTAGTGACCAACTGTTGTTGATTATTTGATTGAATTCAGCATGAACTATTTGTTTGTTACCATGAATTAACTGTTATGTGATTTTGTTTGGGGAGTGATTAGATAGGTGTAATAGGAATCCTTATAATCCAATGTAAGATGAGTTGAGTTGTGTTGTGAAGATTATCTATGTTTGATTGATGTTGATAGTCTTGATATATTGATGGTACGATGATAGATAACTGGTAGATTATGGTTTTTGTGTTAAAACATATGTCGAATCTTTGATGATCATAAGTACTAGATGATGTTGAATGATGGCTGAATGACGATCATGACTATATAATGATTTAGTAATTCTTATGATTGCATGATTGGTTTGATTGAATGTCCGTATGATGAAGACGATGGTATGTTGGAGTGTAGTATTGATTAGGGTTCCGTTGTATGTAACTGCTGTTAATGATGATGTTGCAACCAACGAAAACACAGGGGACCGACGAAATATAAAGGGCCAGACGAAAACACTTGGGTTTTCGTCAAGACTTAAGCTCGACGAAATCACTTGGGATTTCGTCGCCTGAGTGATTTCGCCAAAAGCGATTTTGTCCCAAGAGATTTCGCCCACAAGTGTTTTCGCCATACATATGATTTCGTCTGTTGTGATTTTGGCTAAGATTCTAATACAGTAACCTTGTTATGTTGAATCTGTTAACCCTGTTAAGTTTGTTAACGTTGTTAAACACGTCAACTACGTTAAGAATGTTATCTAGGGTATGTTAACTATGTTATGTATGCCAACTATGTTATGTATGTTAAGTGGGCTAACTCGGTCAAACATGTTAACTCTGTTAACTCAGTTAAGCTTATCATGTATGTAAATTGATAAGTCAGGATAGATTAGACTGAGAACCAAACTACGTGAAGTATGAGTTGTGTGAACTAGAATAACTGTTTACGTGCTAGTTGATGTTAACTATCCAGTACACTTAGTGACTTCGATTGCATGTGAACTTTTACCAACATGAACTGACTGTGTATACATGCATACTTTAGGCTTTGATTGATTGTTTGCGAGCACATAGTTTAGCATACCGAGCAAACCAAGGTGAGTTCACACTCTTTCCAAGGCATGGGATTCCCAAGGGTTGGGAATGGGTTAATGATTTAAACGGTAACTACAACCATCCTCCGTGGGTAGGATGCCAAGATTACACACTGGACCAAATCTCTATCATGAAGTCCCTCATTTATATCGACTTAATCGTCGAGGCCTATGGCGAGCGGGTCATTAGTTAATAGCGCTATTAGGTTTAACAAACCTCACACCGTGCCAGTCGGACGGGCCTGTACTAATGGACTATGGGCAAAGGGTCAATGCTGATAGACATTGACTTAGGGCACCACTTATATATTCGTAGTAGTCGATACGCACGGTCTAGTAACACATGGGAAGCCCCCACTAATCTTCGCAAACATGTCTGGGAGACCGCGATACAAATTAATACGATACATGGTTTACAAAACGAACATATGATTTACGAAACGAATGCTATAACTACACAACCAACTGTGAACTCGCTCAACTTTGTTGTTGACTCGTTGTTACATGCCTTGCAGGTCGTTAGGTACTCATGGAGCTTGCATAGGGAGGCGCAGTCGTTGTAGGACATGGCAGTGTGTGCCATGCTAAAAAACATTGTTTTATTTCGTACTTAATACTTACATTGGGTTTTACAATTATGCTTCCGCTAAACACTTAACTACGTTTTTGATTTGAAATACCTTTCATATTGTGTGGTTGATTTTTACGTATTACTTGTTATGTTCAATATGATTGGTGGCTTGATCCTGGTCAGACACGCCTCCAAGCGGTGATACTCCGTGTGTGGATTTTAGGGGGTGTGACAGAATCCTTGCAGAATCTTCCTGATGCGTGTGTAGCATTATATATTTTTATGTATCTTTTTAGCCCTTTTTACACTTTAGTCAAGTTTTAAATTTATAAAACACGATATTTTACTAACACTAAACACACATATGGGCAAGTGCACCCATCGTGAGCGTAGTATAGCGTTGGTAAGATACCGAGGTCGTCCAAGGACACAAGAGCTTTTAGTACCGGTTTATCCTCGACGTCTAATCAAATCAAAATTTTAGAAAAAGTTTTAAACATGAAAATAAAAACTAAAAATGCTGAAAATAAAAATAAAAATATAAACAGATAGACAAGATGAATCAGTTGGATCCGACTCGCCTTTAGTGTAACCTTTGATTATTTCCGCACTTTTGCACTTTTTACGAGATTATCTTAGTTATAGTAGTGGGCCCCTCTTTTGAAGGTGACGTTACCCTCAACCCAGTAGTTTGAGTCAGCAAGGATACAATCCTAAAGGGTTGGATTATTGAAAGATAATTAATTAAGTTATTAATGTGTAATGTGGTAGGCCCCTCTTTTGAAGGTGATGTTACCCTCGGCTAAGTAGTTTGAGTCAGCAGGGATACAATCCTAAGTAGCCGGGTTAATGTTTTAGTAGTAGTTTACATATGAGGGGATCAAGAAATTCGAACCCCCGCCATCCAATACCAGTGCATATTGAAGGAGGTCCTACTAAGCTTAACCCAGGTCCTTGCAGGATCTATACACTGAACAAGGCAAGACGCTTACCAAACCATTCCCTTAACCCCCGATGTGACAACTCGTATTTCAGAACTTTTCTTTATACTTTGATGTAACCAGTGTGGACGTTATGTGATTATGTGACTATGTGATTTTAATGGAATGTATGTTTTATCTTTTAAGTGGATTGTGTAATGTACGTATATGTAATGTGATTACACAACACAAACCCAACCGCACAACTTCAACCCGATTGCACAAGCCCTTTTGAGCCACACTTTTGTACTCGAAACCAAAAGGGGCAGCCCATGTAAAGGGTTCGGCCCATTCCATTTGTTGCGCATAACTTCATGAGGAGGGGGTATACTCCTCATTACTTGCAAAACACAACACACTCCAAACCCTAGTTCTCTCCTTCCTCTCTCTCTCGAAGCCGACGGCCACAATTCCCCTTCTCGAAGACTTTCTTGTTCGGATCGACCTTCGTTCTACCTTCTAACCGATTAGTGTTTCATGATTATTGGTTTAATAGATGATATTATGGTTACCATGATTTATATAGCTAGGGTTATTCGTATGAATGATGAATGATTCTTGATGTTGTGGTAATGTATGAACAAGTGATATATATATTTGATTGATGCCTTTAAATGATCGAACCGAACCTATATGATGATTGTCAAACTTGTGTTGATTTGGAATTAGGGTTTATGTGATGATGTTTATATGAATCGGGTTGCATGTTATTGGTCAAAGAACCGAATGGATGCAATGTAATTGGCTGTATGTATGTGTGTTCGGATTAAATACATGATCGAGCATGAGGTGTTGTATGATGATTTGAATCCAATGATCTGATAGTTTAATGTATAAGTTGTTGCTTATGTTTTGAATATGTTTAGGGTTCGTATGAATTATGTGATAAGAACCATGATTTGATTGATTAAAGTAGAAATGGAAACTGTTAGTGATGATTTGATTGAATGGATGAGAATTAGGAAACTGTTAGAATGGATTGCATGATTTTAGGAAAATCACATAGCAAATCGCACAAGTTGTCGGTCGCACAAGATCAGATCGCACAAGATCTGATCTGATCGCACAAGCCCCGGTCGCACAAGAGCAGTCGCACAAGCTAGGTACAACCAATAAAGCACAGTGTACTGTTTAGTTATGCATGATCGCACAAGGCGGTGCTGATCACACAAGCCTTGGGCCACACACATCTGTTGAACTTTATTATGACTTTGGGCCTTAAAGCCCAAAACTCAGTCGTACAAGTTTTATAGAATCGTACAAGACCATATGAATCACACAAGATAAATGGACCGCACAAGTTGACTTTCTGTTTGTTTGTTTGGGCCGTGTGAATGTTGGGTTGCTTATGTTATTGGGCCGGGTTGTTCCTGTCGCACAACCTGTTGTGAGTCGCACAAGTTGTGCTGGACGCACAACATGTTGGGCCAAATATTGTTGGGCTTCAATTAGTGAATCACACAAGGCTGTTGGGCCATTAAACTTGTGCGAGCCCAATCATTCGAGTCGCACAAGTTCGAATAGGATTTGTACTTGCCTGTTAACGTGTTGAATATGTTTGCCATGATCATTACGTGTTCATAACCTGTTAGTTTATGTGTAAACCTATGTGCACTACCTGAACCTAGACCTGACTTGTATGGTAACCATGTTAGGACGTGGTTGACCACTAGCAGCTCAATTGACCTTTTTGTGTATCTGCCGAGCTAACCTAAGGTGAGTTCACATTTTCTACAAAGCATGGTAATTCCCGGTGGGTTGGGAATGGGTTAAGGAATATGGATTCCTCGTCCTTCTTGGGTAGGACAGTATGGGTTAAGGAATATAAATTCCTCGTCCTCTTGGGACAGTCTTAAGCTTACTAGACAAAACTCTATCATGAAGTCCCTCATTTTTATATTGACTTAATCGCCGGGCCAATGGCGAGCGGGTTATTAGTTAAACAGTGCTATTAGGTTTAACAATCCTCACATCGTGCCGCAGAGGACGGGAGTGGACTAATGGATCTGGGCACTAGTCAATGATGATAGACATTGATGCAGGACACATAAACATGACTCCAGTCAGTTGTCGATATGGTAACGAGTCTAGTTGTATAAACATGGGGTAGCCCCCACGGCTGGATAGCCAGAGTAAATGGGATTAACCAACCTACGTTTTTAAACATGGGGTAGCCCCCACGGCAAATGAGCCAGTTAATGAGAAACTATGGTTTTTGGAATAACTTAAAATGAACACCCAACTATGAACTCGCTCAACTTTGTTGTTGACTCGTTACTACATGCTTTGCAGGTCATTAGGTACTTAGCTGGAGCTTGCATGGGGAAGAGTCGTTGTGGGGCATGGACTGCTGAGTTCCATGTTAAACATTTGAACTTTAAAACTTGTGTTTTGGTTTTAAGCTTTATGCTTCCGCTGATAACTTGAAGGTTAAATTGTTTTGGACACCAATTATATTGTGGTTGGTTTTATCTTTATTATTATACATTGTTCAATATGATTGGTGGTTTGATCCTGGTCAAGTCACGCCTCCTGCGGTGATACTCCGCTTGTGGATTTTGGGGGTGTGACAGATTGGTATCAGAGCCATTGGTTATAGTGAACTTGGTTTTAAAAAGGGAAAGCTTTTTGACAAAACCAGACTATAACCTGTACAGTGCTCAACGATCCACAACGACACTTCGCTCCACGTGCAAGACTCAACACTATAGGTAACATGGTTGTGTTTGTATTGCCTGCCTGAAAGTTTAAGTAGTGCACTGATCATGGTATGCTTAGTTAGTGTAACAAAATGTTGCTTGAAACCCTGTGTGCTTGCTCTCTCCTGACATCCCATACTTACGCACTTTTGCGACACCATTCTCACTTGTGTTTCCTTCAATGTGAAGATCATGAGTGGACGCCTGAACTTGACTCAAGCCCAGCTGACGGCTCTAATCAACGAACGAGTTGCTGAGGCACTCGCAGCAGCTCCAGCAGGAGGTCAACATGCTCAGCCTCCCGTGTGTACGTTCAAGACCTTTATGGACTGTCGACCTAGTACCTTCAATGGTACAGAAGGAGTTGTAGGTCTCCTCCACTGGTTTGAGAAGCTCGAATCTGTTTTCGAGATGTGTGAATGCCCTGTTGCAAGTAGGGTGAGGTTTGCTACGGGAACTCTTGAAGGAGTTGCACTCACTTGGTGGAACGCTCAGGTTCAAATGCTAGGGTTGGCAGCTGCTAACGCCACCCCATGGAATGACTTCAAAGATTTGATCAAGGAAGAGTATTGTCATCGTGATGACATTCATAAGCTAGAAGTGGAGTTCTACAATTTGAAAATGACGGGGTCTGAGATCGAGGCGTATACTAAGAGATCAAACGAAATGGCTGCTTTGTGTCCTACTATGGTGGACCCTCCCTACAAACGTATCGAGCTTTATATCAAGGGTTTAGTGCCAGAGATACAGAGTATGGTGAATTCGGCTAACCTCCTCATGATTCAGCAGGTCATTCGACTATCCCACCATCTCACTAATCAGGCAGTTGAGCAGAACAGGCTGCCAAAGCGTATTAGTGCTACCACTACTTCTGATGCTCCTAGCGACAACAAGCGCAAGTGGGATGGAAATTCAAACAAGGGTTCAGCTTCTGTTCAGTCTCAATCTCAGCAGAGAAGGACTGACGACTACAAGAGCCCTAGTTAACAAGGAGGGTACAAGTGAAGTCAACTCAAATGCAATCGCTGTAACTTGCACCACAGCGGGCCATGTACCAGGAGCAACTGTCATCGGTGCAACAAGCCAGGTCACGCAGCAAAGGATTGCAGGAGTTTGCATCCCACGAATCAGAATCGTCAGCAACAAGCTCCACAAAATCAACGTCAGCAGCATCAACAACAGCAAGGCAACAACAAAGGGTGTTTTCAGTGTGGGGCTGAAGGCCACTTCAAAAGAGACTGCCCCCAGCTGAACAAGAATCAGAACAACAACAACAACCAAGGGAATGGTAACAACGGGAGTAACAATGATGGCAATGGTGCCAGGGGACGTGCTTTTGTGATTGGTCAAGGTGATGCGAGGAACGATCCCAACGTTGTGACGGGTAAGTTCCTACTGGAAGACTTCTATGTTTCTGTTTTATTCGATTCGGGTGCCGATACTAGTTATGTGTCCTTAAAAGTTAGTTAGATGCTTAAGCGTGCCCCAATTCCCTTAAACACCAAGCATGTTGTAGATCTAGCAAACGGTAAAAGTCTTGAAGCGACGCACATAGTTAAGGGTTGTAATCTTGTTCTTGCTGGTCATACCTTCTCTATCGACCTTATTCCTATCGTTCTTGGTAGCTTCGACATCGTCATTGGGATGGATTGGTTATCCCAACATCGAGCAAAGATCCTTTGCAAGGAGAAAATCATCCGCATACCTCGTTCTAGTAAAGAACCTCTTATTATTCGTGGCGATAAGAGTGGTGCTGTTGTGAGCACCATCTCTTTCCATAAAGCCCAGAAGTGTTTGCGAAAGGGCCAGACTGCTATTCTAGCTCTTGTTACTGACACTTCAACGAAGGAAAAGAAGATAGAAGATATCCCAATCGTACGCGACTTTCCTGGGGTATTCCCTGAGGAATTACCTGGTCTTCCGCCTCATCGTCAGGTCGAGTGTCAAATCGAGCTAGCTCCTGGAGCAGCGCCTATAGCTCGTGCACCTTATCGTTTAGCCCCATCAGAACTAGAAGAACTATCTACGCAACTACAAGAGCTCTTGGACAAGGGTTTCATTCGTCCTAGCTCTTCGCCCTGGGGAGCTCCAGTCTTGTTTCTGAAGAAGAAAGACGGTACCTTTCGAATGTGTATAGACTATCGCGAACTCAACAAGGTGACCGTGAAGAATCGTTATCCTCTTCCTCGTATTGATGACTTGTTCGACCAGTTGCTAGGGTTGAGCTTCTACTCTAAGATTGATCTAAGATCGGGCTATCATCAGCTGAGAGTCCGAGACAAGGACATCTCCAAAACAGCGTTCAGGACTCGTTATGGACACTACGAGTTTCTGGTTATGCCTTTTGGGTTGACGAACGCACCTGCGGTCTTCATGGATCTTAGAAACCGAGTGTGCAAACCCTACTTGGATAAGTTCGTTATTGTGTTTATCGACGACATCCTAATCTATTCCAAGAGTCAGGAGGAACACGAGCGTCATCTGCGACTCATATTGGAACTTCTACGAACAGAGCAGCTGTATGCTAAGTTCTCGAAATGTGACTTCTGGCTTCGTGAAGTCCATTTTCTAGGCCATGTGGTTAATGAGGATGGGATTCACGTTGATCCATCCATGGTTGACTTGATCAGAAATTGGCCTGCACTTCATACACCAACTGAAATCCGTCAATTCTTGGGTTTGGCGGGTTACTACAGAAGGTTCATCAGGGATTTCTCCAAGATTGCGCAGCCTCTCACTGTTCTTACTCAGAAGGGTATCACCTACCGTTGGGGTGATGCTCAGGAATCCGTATTTCAGCAGCTGAAGTTGAAGCTTTGTAGCGCACCTATTCTCTCGTTGCCTGAGGGCACAGACGATTTTGTGGTTTATTGTGACGCATCAATCCAAGGACTTGGTTGTGTGTTGATGCAACGTGAAAAAGTCATTGCTTACGCATCATGAAAACTTAAGGTTCACGAGAAGAACTACACTACTCATGACTTGGAGTTGGGAGCAGTGGTGTTTGCTCTTAAGATATGGAGACATTACTTGTATGGTACCAAGTGCACCATTTACACCGATCACAAGAGTCTCCAGCACATCTTCGATCAGAAGGAGTTGAACATGCGACAGCGTCGATGGGTCGAACTCCTTAACGACTATGAATGCGCAATCAAGTACCATCCAGGCAAAGCCAATGTTGTGGTTGACGCCCTCAGTCGTAAGGAAACAAAACCTAAGTGTGTACGTGCGTTACAACTTACCATTCACTCCAACCTTCCCGCTCAAATTCGCGATGCTCAGGTTGAAGCATTGAAAGAAGAGAACATCATGGCTGAGTCCCTGCGAGGATCGAAGAAGCGGTTAGAACTAAGGGAAGACGGTGCTTACTACTTGGCGTGGCGTATCTGGGTCCCATTCTATGCTAATCGGCGTGAGCTCGTGATGGATGAAGCTCACAAGTCAGGTTACTCAGTACATCCTGTTTCAGATAAGATGTACCACGATCTCAAGACTACGTACTGGTGGCCCCACATGAAAGCTAACATAGCAACCTACGTTAGTAAATGCTTGACCTGTGCTAGGGTCAAGGTTGAATACCAGAAGCCATCAGGCCTACTTCAGCAACCAGAGATCCCAACATGGAAATGGGAGCAAATTTCCATGGACTTCGTTACTGGCTTACCTTGATCTCAACAAGGAAACGATACCATTTGGGTGATAGTGGATCGATTAACCCAGTCTGCACAGTTCCTGGCTATCAAAGAAATAGATAAGTTCTCCACTCTGGCAAATATCTACCTGAAGGAAGTAGTTTCGAGGCACGGGGTGCCAACCTCCATCATTTCAGACCGTGATCCACGTTTTACCTCTGAATTGTGGCAGGCTATGCACAAATCCTTTGGCTCGCGTCCCGACATGAGCACAGCGTATCATCCCCAGACGGATGGGCAGTCTGAATGCACCATCCAAACTCTTGAAGACATGCTTCGTGCATGTGTAATCGACTTTGCTAATGGCTGGGAAAGGCACCTACCTTTGGTAGAGTTTTTGTATAACAACAGTTACCACACCAGCATCCAGGCCGCTCCGTTTGAGGCATTGTATGGACGAAAATGCCGATCACCTTTATGCTGGGCAGAAGTTGGTGACAGCCAAATTACAGACCCAGAACTCGTCATCGACACGACTATTAAGATTTCTCAAATACGACAACGAATGGCGGCAGCTCGTAACCGTCAGAAAAGCTACGCTGATAAGCGCAGGAAACCACTCGAGTTCCAGGTTGGGGATCGAGTGCTACTAAAAGTCTCACCTTGGAAGGGTGTAGTTCGTTTTAGTAAACGAGGCAAGCTAAATCCATGTTATGTTGGACCATTTGAAATCACTGAGAGAATTGGCAAGGTGGCCTGTAGATTGAATCTACCTGAAGAACTCAGTGGAGTTCACAACGTATTCCATGTGTCAAATCTGAAGAAGTGTCTGTCAGATGAGACCCTCATAGTTCTTCTCAAGGAACTCACCATCGACTATCAGCTGCGATTCGTCGAGGAACCAGTAGAGATTACTGACCGGGACGTTAAGGTTCTCAAACGTACTAGAATACCCATTGTTCGAGTTCGTTGGAACTCCCATCGTGGCCCAGAGTTTACCTGGGAACGAGAAGACCAAATGAAACACAAGTATCCCCAGTTGTTCGAGAAAAGTGAAACAACTGCTGAGGCTGAAGCTACTGCGGAATTTCGGGACGAAATTCCAAACCAACGGGGGAAGGATGTGACACCACAGGAAAACCAGGAAACCATGCAACTTAACTAGCTTCCTCAGTAACAACGTGCTAAATTTCGGGACGAAATTTCTTTCAACTTGGGGATGATGTGACAACTCGTATTTCAGAACTCTTCTTTATACTTTGATATAACCAGTGTGGGCGTTATGTGATTATGTGACTATGTGATTTTAATGGAATGTATGTTTTATCTTTTATGTGGATTGTGTAATGTACGTATATGTAATGTGATTGCACAACACGGACCCAACCGCACAACTTTAACCCGATTGCACAAGCCCTTTTGGGCCACACTTTTGTACTCGAAACCAAAAGGGGCAGCCCATGTAAAGGGTTCGGCCCATTCCATTTGTTGCGCATAACTTCATGAGGAGGGGGTATACTCCTCATTACTTGCAAAACACAACACACTCCAAACCCTAGTTCTCTCCTTCCTCTCTCTCTTGAAGCCGACGGCCACAATTCCCCTTCTCGAAGACTTTCTTGTTCGGATCGACCTTCGTTCTACCTTCTAACCGGTTTGTGTTTCATGATTATTGGTTTAATAGATGATATTATGGTTACCATGATTTATATAGCTAGGGTTATTTGTATGAATGATGAATGATTCTTGATGTTGTGGTAATGTATGAACAAGTGATATATATATTTGGTTGATGCCTTTAAATGATCGAACCGAACCTATATGATGATTGTCAAACTTGTGTTGATTTCGAATTAGGGTTTATGTGATGATGTTTATATGAATCGGGTTGCATGTTATTGATCTAAGAACTGAATGGATGCAATGTAATCGGCTGTATGTATGTTTGTTCGGATTAAATGCATGATCGAGCATTAGGTGTTGTATGATGATTTGAATCCAATGAGCTGATAGTTTAATGTATAAGTTGTTGCTTATGTTTTGAATATGTTTAGGGTTCGTATGAATTATGTGATAAGAACCATGATTTGATTGATTAAAGTATAAATGGAAACTGTTAGTGATGATTTGATTGAATGGATGAGAATTAGGACACTGTTAGAATGCATTGCATGATTTTTGGAAAATCACATAACAAATCGCACAAGCTTGTCGGTCGCACAAGATCAGATTGCACAAGATCTGATCTGATCGTACAAGCCCCGGTCACACAAGAGCAGTCGCACAAGCTAGGTACAACCAATAAAGCACAGTGTACTCTTTAGTTATGCATGATCGCACAAGGCGATGTGGATCACACAAGGCGGTGCTGATCACACAAGCCTTGGGCCACACATATCTATTGAACTTTATTATGACTTTGGGCCCTAAAGCCCAAAACTCAGTCGCACAAGTCTTATAGAATCGTACAAGACCATATGAATCGCACAAGATAAATAGACCGCACAAGTTGACTTTCTGTTTGTTTGTTTGGGCCGTGTGAATGTTGGGTTGCTTATGTTATTGGGTCGGGTTGTTCCATTCGCACAACCCGTTGTGAGTCGCACAAGTTGTACTGGACGCACAACAGGTTGGACCAAATATTGTTGGGATTCAATTAGTGAATCGCACAAGGCTGTTGGGCCATTAACATTGTGCGAGCCCAATCATTCGAGTCGCACATGTTTGAATAGGATTTGTACTTGATTGTTAACGTGTTGAATATGTTTGCCATGATCATTACGTGTTCGTAACCTGTTAGTTTATGTGTAAACCTATGTGCACTACTTGAACCTAGACCTGACTTGTATGGTAACCATGTTAGGACGTGGTTGACCACTAGCAGCTCGATTGACCTTTCTGTATATCTGTTGAGCTAACCTAAGGTGAGTTCATATTTTCTACAAAGCATGGTAATTCCCGGTGGGTTGGGAATGGGTTAAGGAATATGGATTCCTCGTCCTTCTTGGGTAGGACAGTACAGGTTAAGGAATATAAATTCCTCGTCCTCTTGGGACAGTCTTAAGCTTACTAGACAAAACTCTATCATGAAGTCCCTAATTTTTATATCGACTTAATCGCCGGGCCGATGGAGAACGGGTCATTAGTTAAATAGCGCTATTAGGTTTGACAAGCCTCACACCGTGCCGCAGAGGACGGGAGTGGACTAATGGATCTGGTCACTAGTCAATGATGATAGACATTAACGCAAGGCACATAAACATGACTCCAGTCCGTTGTCGATATGGTAACGAGTCTAGTAGTATAAACATGGGGTAGCCCCCACGGCTGGATAGCCAGAGTAAATGGGATTAACCAACTTACGTTTTTAAACATGGGGTAGCCCCCACGGCAAGTGAGCCAGTTAATGAGAAACTATGGTTTTTGGAATAACTTAAAATGAACACCCAACTGCGAACTCGCTCAACTTTATTGTTGACTCGTTACTACATGCTTTGCAGGTCATTAGGTACTTAGCTGGAGCTTGCATGGGGAAGAGTCGTTGTGGGGCATGGACTGTTGAGTTCCATGTTAAACATTTGAACTTTAAAACTTGTGTTTTGGTTTTACGCTTTATGCTTCCGCTGATAACTTGAACTTGGTTAAATTGTTTTGGACACCAATTATATTGTGGTTGGTTTTATCTTTATTATTATACATTGTTCAATATGATTGGTGGCTTGATCCTGGTCATGTCACGCCTCCTTCGGTGATACTCTGCTTGTGGATTTTGGGGGTGTGACACCTGATCAGGTAGCCAACATATCTCCATATAGACCGTGGAGACATGAATGGTGAAAATTTTTTATTTTATATAGACAGTAAAATAACGCCAAGACACCACGGACAAATGATAAGGAAGTTTCACCTTTAACATAAGAAACTAGTTATTAAAGTCATTAATACATAACCAAATAAAAAGTGAGAAAAGATTAAAAATAAAAAGTATTACACTAAATGCTTGTCTTCACCAAGTGATGTAAGAGACTTAGGCAAACATGGCCTTTGATTGTCAAGAACTCTTACGATCAATCTTGGATCCCGAGACTACTACACACACTCTATGATAGATGATGGATGATGATGATGGATGTGGGTTGTGATGGTGGTGGTGGGTGGGTGAAGTGTGAGAGAGGTGGTTTGCCAAGGGATGATTTGCAAGTGAGCCAAGCAACCCTATTTATAGCCTGCACAGAAGCCCGGACACGGCCCCGTGTCCATCCATCTTCTCTTTCTTCATTAAATGCAGTTTGTCTGCATTAGTTGACCACGCCCTCGTGTCTGCTAGGCACGGCCCCGTGTGCAGAAGCGTATCTGTACTATCAAGATTTGCTTGGATTCTACGAATCTTAGCGTTGACCACGGCCTCGTGTTCGCTGGCCACGCCCCCGTGTTGGGAAATAGAAGCTTCTACAGCTTTGTCTTTTCTGCAGACACTTGGGCACGCCCCCGTGCTCATTGAACACGGGGCGTGTTCAGCCTTCTGATGTCTTGTTTTTGCTTGTGAAGATGCTGTCGAGTGGTCGGGCATGCCACGTTTATTCCTTTTCTTGTATTATTGTTAGATTTGGCTGCATTTTTGCTTCTTTTGTTCATTTAAGCTCATTTAACCCTGAAAATACAAAAGGAAGACAAAAACACACTTTTTCCAACATTAGTACTGAAAAGGGTTAGTTTTATGCCTCATTTGATGTAATTTATATGTTGCATTTTACACACATCACTTCCATATCTTCATATGTTAGATTCTTAGAAGGATATCCAAAGTATTATTATAAATCATTGATTTGATTAATAATAATACCCACACAAGTTATGACAGATTACAATGTTGTTATTATTAATCCTTGATTGGATTTCTAAATAACACACTCACAATTATGACGATTTCAACAAGATTACATAGTACAATTTCAATGACATAAAAATTACTTAGTAATAATCATATTGCCATATACAAAACTCTTTGTCACAAGATTTCACAATCAAGATAATGTATTGCAATACTAAACCTTTTGCCATTCTTTGGCTTCAAGATTTCATTTTCAATTGACAACTCTCATAGCTGTCAAAGTATTGCAATACCAAACTTTTTGCCATTTATTTGGCTAACAAAACCTATGTACTCGCCAGCTTTATTGCTGACTCTCATTTTCACATATGTTTTAGATTTTGATTATTCAAGTGTGCTACACATAGGAACGCATCCGGGCCTTAGACTTCTTTAAACAAAAGATGATTACATGTATTCTATGTTTTGTAAAACAATGTTAACAATAATGAAACAATTTAGTACCAGTTATTGTGAGCAATTTGTAACGTGACTCCCCGATATTTATGTCGTATGTTACGCGATTGGGGTGTTACACTTTCCCCTCCTCTAGTTGGAATAGGTACATCCTCGTGGCAATCGATTACGTTTCTAAGTAGGTTGAAGCTCAAGATTTGCCTACAAACGATGCCTGAGTGGTGCTGAGATTCTTAAGAAGTTGTTCACGCGTTTCGGTATACCTAAAGCTATTATTAGTGACCAGGGAACACATTTTTGCAATGTCGTGATGGAGAAGGCATTAGAGCGTTATGGAGTTACACACCGTTTATCTACCGCGTACCATCCACAAATAAACGGTCAAGTTAAGAATGCGAATAGAGGAGTTAAGAGGATTCTAGAGAAAACGGTAGGGAAAAGTAGAAAGGATTGGTCGGATAAGCTTGATGATGCTTTGTGGGCATTTCGTACCGCCTACAAGACACCGTTAGGTACTACTCCTTTTTATGATTGTCTATGGCAAAGCGTGCCATCTTCCGGTTGAATTAGAACACCGAGCACTTTGGGCTCTTACAAGCGTGAACTTAGATCACACTGAAGCGGCTAGGAAAAGGTATTTCCAAATTCATGAGTTGGAAGCCCTTAGAGATGCGGCGTATGAGCGATCTTGGAGTATAAAAGAGAAAACGAAAGCGTTGCATGATAGAAGGATTAAGGGGTTGAAAGAGTTTAAAACCGGTGATAAGGTTCTTCTTTATAATTCAAGGTTTAAGTTGTTTCCCGCTAAATTAAAATCCAAGTGGGCGGGACCGTACGTTGTGAAGGAGGTGTTCTCGTATGGTGCGATTGACTTGTACGATGAATCTAATGGGTGTACATGGAAAGTGAATGACCATCGATTAAAGCATTAACTAAGAGGGCCGATTGACAACACCGAGAAGGAGGAAACTCCTCTCGAAGATCTTCAAATCACCACCATTTAGGGTCTTGAGAGCAATCTCAAGTGTAGAGTCTGTATAGTTTATTTCTAGTCGTTATTTGAGTCTTTTTCATAGCTAACGGTAGTTTGTCGTAGTTTATCGTGTCTTGGTATTGTGTGTTTTGAGTAATTTGCAGGAATCATTACCGACGAGGAGCGAAAATTGCGGAGAAAAAGGCGTTCCAGGTAAGTCCCAGTGTTAGAAAAAAATTTGGGAGGGTTTTGGGAAGGTTGGGTAAGAGTTGAAAAAAATTCTAAGGCATTGAACATGAAAATTTACGCAACTTTCTGTGAAAAACAAGGGCTCGCGTCGCGCTACCCCACGCCCTCCTTCTTCGTCGAGTAACGTGACGCCTAGGTTCAAAAGCATCACCTGACCCTACCCCTCACGCTACGCCACAACAAACAACATTAGCTGTCGCGTTACGTGACGTCGTTACCTGAACCTTACATTTTGACCTTTCTCCTAGCGGCCCGCTACCACAACGCCGGTCCTTTGTCGTGCAATGTTACGTTATAAATTTTGAATAAAAATCAGTTGTCAGATCTTATCTTCCCCAAATTGCTAAAACCTAACCCCACGAACACCCCAGTCGCCGCCACCTTCAAACCACCATATCTCCGCCGTTTTACCACCATTTTCATACCTATGTGACCGGATTTTGATTCCGAACAAAACCCACCAAAGATTTTGCACATTAATCAGCTATTTAGTTCGAACGATACCCACCAAAGTTTTCGAGCATCCCTTTACACCTCCATTAACCCACCGATTCACCACCAATCGGCCACCACTTTTCACCCACTTGATCAGATACCACCACCGAACAACACCCTACCACAGTTCGACCATCTAATCCGCTACTTATCTCAGTTTGGGGACTTACCTTAACACTTAAAAGTTCAATTTTTCTTGTGCATTTGTCGCGAATCAGGTATGTTCTTCTGTTATACTCTTACATACATTTTTTTGAGTCGTTTGTGAGTCTTAGTTTGAGTCTTAGGGTCGGTCAAAGTTCGGGTCAGTTTTGTGTCGAGTCATGTTAAGTATAGACTGTTTTAATGTAGTTAAATGGGTGCGGATGGTTGCGGTTTGGGCTATTGAATTTGTTTTGCTGATGTTGGTTGATATGTTAGCACATTGCCGTAAAGTCTTGACCTTGCATATTAAATCGGACATATGAACATGGTAAAAGCCTCCTTTAACTAGGCGGAGTTTTTCAAAGTGTAATTCTGTTTTGAACTAAAACGCGGCTGAATTTAAGCAAGGTTGGACTTCAATGTTGGTTTGATAGGCACTTGAACTTAATTGTGGAAAATTAAAGTGTCGGGGGTAGTGTACATTGAGTCTAGTTAGTGTGTCGTGTTAGTCTAGTTAGTCGGTCTTGGGTTTACTTGCACGTACAAGTTGATTAGGCTCTCCCGTACTCAATCTCCATTCGGGCGAGTTTAGTTATTATTTAGCAATTGTAAACGATAACCCGTCATTTTATTTCAACTTTATTTTCAGAATTTAACCGTGAATTAAATGCTATACGGTTATTCTAATTTTTAGAAAAAAAATTTCAAAAATCCAAAAAAAAATCAAAAAAATTTTTTTTTAAATACCAAAAATATTTTGTGATTACTGATTATCTGGTTGTTTTGTCTTGTTTGAACAATTGTTTTTGCAGATATGTCGGCCGAAGGTAATAGTGCGGGAGATGAGCAGCGGCCACGTAAAAGGGGCCAAATCAAAGGCCGCGAGAGGAGCCGGCACTACAAGTGGATGCTCCGGATCCGATAAGAAGAAAGATTATATACCGTACTCATGAAAGGATCCTGATTTGTAGGATTAATAATAGAGCTGATCACCCATTATTGCAGTTTGAGCTGGGTACGCATGAGTGTAAAAAGTATGATAAGTTGAAAACGACTGACTTGTTACAGCATAGGACTATAGACTGGGGGTGGTTAGAGGAGATTGGTTCAAAACAGGAGGTTGGGGATCTTTTGGGTCTAAAGTTGAGGATGATGATGGACTGTGTATGGGATCAATATGAGGAGCTGGTTTTAGAGTTTCATAGCACATGGAAGCACAAGGAGGGTAAGTTTGCTAAAGAAAAGGCAGTATCATTCAGTTTGGGTCGTCGGGTGTTCGAGATGGATATGGCCCGTTTAGCGGTTGCATCTAGTTTTCACACAGTTGAGGAGGTACAGCAGCCGTGGTTTTCTACGAGTTTGCGAGGAGCATACTCGACTGCTCGAGAGTGTAGTATTGGGGTGGCGGAGTTGAGCCGGTTTTGGAGCACTATTTCTGATCATCCTTTTGCTCTTGTGAACCTTATGACGTCGGTTCGTAACCCGGTTTATAGGTACATTCTAAAGATCTTATCTACTAGTTTGGTGGGTCGAAAGTCGGGCGAAAATAAAGCGAATTGGATTGAGATATTTATTTCGATGTGTCGGGTAGAGAATAGGGAGATGAACCTTGCTAGTGTATTAGCCTCGTCGTTCAGTCGGGGACGTCGTGGGGGTCCACAGGCTGCGCTAGATATGGGACCGTACATCACCCGTTTGGCACTGAGTTTGGGTGTGTTTGATAGATATAATCGCCGGTTCTTACATGAGGGTCCGAAGACGGTTATTTTTTGTATGAGGGAGTTACAGCAGGCTGGGATCGTTACATATACTGAACCGTACACGTGGGAGGAGGCTAGACAGGGGCCTCAGGTTCAGCCGCCTGAGGGACATCCGGCTGCGGATGTTATGGCACAGATCAAGCCTACACATCACCAGCGACCACCACAGAGGCATGAGAGGCATGAGAGGCCTGCACCCCGGTACCCTCGTAGGCAGCCACCTCCCGAGCCACTTACTCTAAAGTCTCTGTACGACCGCGTGGAGCAGAGATTGATGACATTCACCAGGTTATTCGGACGGGTCAGGAGAGGCAAGAAAGTGCATTGAGGTATATTATGTAGAGGATGAGTATGAGGGTGCCTGACTTTCTTCAGCCAGCTGCACAGCTGGGTCAGGCCAGACCGAGTGGTGTTGGCGGATCAGGTCAGTATGATATTAGGGATCCGACTCCCTCGTTTCCTGTATATGGGGCAGGTAGTTCTGGAGCTGGTGGAGATGCTAGTAGTAAAGAAGAGGAGAGCGAGAGTGGGGAGGATTAGTGTGGGGATGCCGAGGATGCAGCGGAGCTGATTGTTATATCTTTTGTTTTATCTTTTATGTTGTTTTTAATCCTCATATTTGGTCTGTACTTATATTTTAAATACTTTGAACAGGTTGGTTGGGTCGGGTTGGTTGGTTTGTGGATGTTGAACTGATGCTTATTATGGTTATATATTATATCTCGGGATGTTTGGTTATGTTTGTTGATAGGTGTGATGGTTGTTTCCGCTTCCGTTCGCGTGTACGATTTAGGAACTGTTTGCTGAGCGCGTTCGGGTTAGAGGGCGTATGTGGAAACGACTGGCACATTGACAGTCTCACATATAAGCTAAGTTGATGTGTGCAAAATGCAACATATAAATTACATCAAATGTAGCATAAAACTAACCCTTTTTTAGTACTAATGTTGGAAAAAGTGTGTTTTTGTCTTCCTTTTGTATTTTCAGGATTAAATGAGCTCAAATGAATAAAAGAAGCAAAAAGGCAGCTAAATCTAACATAAATACAAGAAAAGGAATAAACATGGCATGCCTGACCCCCCGACAGCATCTTCCCAAGCAAAAACAAGAGAATAGAAGGCTGAACACGCCCCGTGCTCAATGAGCACGGGGGCGTGCCCAAGTGTCTGCAGAAAAGACAAAGTTGTAGAAGCTTCTATCACCCACCACGGGGGCGTGTCCAGCGGACACGGAGACGTGGTCAACTCTAAGATTCGCAGAATCTTGGAAAATCTTGATAGTACAGATACGCTTCTGCACATGGGGTCGTGCCCAGCGGACACGGGGGCGTGGTCAACTAATGCAAACAAACTGCATTTAATGAAGAAAGAGAAGATGGGTGGACACGGGGCCGTGTTCGGGCTTCTGTGCAGGCTATAAATAGGGGTGTTTGGCTCATTTTCAAACCATCCCTTGGCAAACCACCTCTCTTACACTTCACCCACCCACCACCACCATCACAACCCACATCCACCACCATCATCCATTATCCATCATAGAGTGTGTGAGTAGTCTCGGGATCCAAGATTGATCGTATGAGTTCTTGACAATCAAAGGCCATGTTTGCCTAAGTCTCTTACAACACTTGGTGAAGACAAGTGTCTAGTGTAATACTTTTTATTTTTAATCTTTTCGCATTTTTTATTTGGTTATGTATTAATGACTTTAATAACTAGTTTCTTATGTTGAAGGTGAATCTTCCTTATCATTTGTCTGTGGTGTCTTGGCGTTATTTTACTGTCTATATAAAATAAAATATTTTCACCATTCATATCTCCACAGTCTATATGGAGATATGTTGGCTACCTGGTCGAGGGTTAAGGGAATGGTTTGGTAAGAGTCTTGCCTTGTTCAGTGTATAGATCCTGCAAGGACCTGGGTCAACTTTAGTAGGACCTCCTTCAATACCCACTGGTATTGGATGGCGGGGTCCGAACTCCTTGATCCCCTTATATGTAAACTACTATTAAAACATTAACCCGGCTATTTAGGACTGTATCCCTGCTGACTCAGACTACTTAGCCAAGGGTAACGTCACATTACACATTAATAACTTAATTAATTATCTTTCAATAATCCAACCCTTTAGGATTGTATCCTTGCTGGCTCAAACTACTGGGTTGAGGGTAACGTCACCTTCAAAAGAGGGGCCTACTACAATAACTAAGATAATCTCTTAAAAAGTGCAAAAGTGCGAAAGTAATCAAAGGTTACACTAAACACGAGTCGGATCCAAGTGATTCATCTTGTCTATCTGTTTTATTTTTATTTTCAGCATTTTTAGTTTTTATTTTCTAGTTTAAAACATTTTTCTAAACTTTGGATTTTGATTAGACGTTGAGGATAAACCGGTATTAAAAGCTCTTGTGTCCTTGGACGACCTCGGTATCTTACCAACACTATACTACGCTCACGATGGGTGCACTTGCCCATATGTGTGTTTTGTGTTAGTAAAATATCGTGTTTTATAAATTTAAAACTTGACTAACGTGTAAAAAGGGCTAGAAATATACATAAAAAGCTATAACACCACGCGCGCATCAAGTTTTTGGTGCCGTTGCCGGGGACACAAGGATTATAAGAAAGCTTAAAATCGACGGCCTAATCAGTTTTTCAAAACTTTTTCAAAACGCGCGTACATTTTTCTGCATTTTAGTTAGTTTTGCATTTACAGTAAACTGAACACGGGCCGTGCTCGCTGAACACGGGGCCGTGCTGCATATTTTTCATAAAAACACCCAGATACAGAGTCTGAACACGGGGTCGTGCTCACTGAACACGCCCCCGTGCTGCACAAAACCAGTAACTTTTATTTAAACGCCCAGATACAGATCCTGAACACTGGTCGTGTCCACTGAACACGGGGCCGTGTCCAACCTTTGTTTCCGTTTTTATTTTTGTTTTCTGGTCTCGAGACTCTGTTGTGGTCTGCTGAGTGATTCTTATGGATCAATACTCAGGAGGCTACAACTACACCTATGAGGAGGATGATTATAGGGAAGACTATTGCACCATTTGTGGTGACCCGCACTCGGTTCAATATTGTGACTTATTTCAACCATCCACTTCATACACCTACTATGAGGAGCTCAGGTACGAGCCATCGACTTCATACACATCCTATGAAGACCAAAGGTATGAACCTTCTCCCTCATACTCATATTTTGATGAACCAAGGTATGAGCCTTCATACTCATACTTTGAGGAACCAAGATATGAGCCACCACCTTCATACACTTATTACGAGGAACCATGGCGTGAACAACCCACCTCATATGAGTATTATGAAGAACAAAATTACGACCCTTATCCATCATATACTTACAATGAAGAACAATGGTGTGAACCATCTACTTCCTATGAGTATTATGAGGAACAAAGGATCGAACATCCGGATTCAAGCTTTGAGGATCCTGATCCTTACTCTATCACCGACATAGCCGATAAGATAATAGAACACATTAAAACTATCGAACGTTGCATAAAAGAATCTCGCGCAAGGGAAGAGGAGTCCCGCGCAAGAGAAGGGTTAACTTGTAATAAAGAAGAGATAGTTGAAAATGTAAAAATGGAAGAACAAATAAGTGAAAAACCGACACATGAGTTAAACAACGAAAAAGGTGAGTCTGACAATGTTAAAATTCAAGAAGAGTCTAATTTTGAAGAAATTAATCTCTTATCGCCTTCTTTCGAAAATCATTGTTTGGTTCCCACTCATGCTAAGTTTTTAAAAGAGTTAAACACTAACACTAAAATTGACGAAACGGTAAGCATTAAGTTAACAAATGATCAAACCTCGCTAATAAAAGAAGATCCATTTGAAATTAACATTACACCGGTTCCATGTTTTTTTCAAAATTCCTTTATTAGTAATATTACAATTGATAAAGATCTTTGTGTTAATATAATGCCAAACTACATTTTCGAAAAATTAAGTATTGGTGATTTTTCTCCACTTCAAATACCCATTTTTTTATCTAATCGGAAAGTAATAAAATCAATAGGGGTAGTTGAGGATGTCTTGGTTCAAACAAATCAAATGGTAATCCCAACCGACTTTGTCATCCTTGATGACGCTCCTCTAGTGTTGGGACGACCTTTTGTGAAAACACACAAAGCTTTGATTAATCGGAAGAAAAACAACTTACTCATTCAATTAGGGGCCTTCAAAAGGTGTGTCGATCTTGAACGATCAATGAAATATCCAATCGGCAATGACGACCCCCTAATTGAAGATGAGCCAGAACCACCCGATAAGGAGGGTCTAGCCAAGGACCCTTATAAACGTGGTGCACCACGGAGGCATTCCGCGGAACTATCCTTAGTTTTAGATTAGTTTAACTTTTATGTTTTCTAGTTTAGTTTTAATTTTCAGGAATAAAGCACACTCGAAATGGTGAAGGTTACTAAGGGAAACTTTAACCCACACCCCATGCACAAAAACAGAGCCACCCGACAATTTTTCTTCAATACAGCAAGTTCAGCACGGGACCGTGCTCAACCCAACACGCCCTATGCCCGAGGTTCTGCAGAAAATGCCTAGTTCAGGTAACTAGACACGGGGCCGTGCTCACTGAACACGCCCCCGTGCCCAGCCTTCTGTTTAAATTTGGTACTGGCAGTCTGACCACGGGGCCGTGCTCAGTCAACACACCCCGTGTCCAGCTACCCAGTAACATAAAATCTTGCTTTTAACCCACTTTTACACATTTTAATCAACCAAAAAACTTATTTTTGGGATACATTGAGAATAATGTGTAATTTAAGTGTGGGGGGATGCTAAAAGCTTGAATTTTGCAAGTCCTAATAACAAGCCTTACACAAAACTCTATTGGAACCGCTAAACACCCCAAATTTTTTCAAAAATTTTTCCATTTTTTTTTTTACTTGTCTAGGTTTAATTTGGGAATTTCAAGTTCTAAAAAAAAGGTTATATTTTTACAAATTTACAACCGATAGCGTCGTGATAAAAAGAACCAACATAAGAAAATTATGAAACGGCATGACAAATCGAGTTAAAATTTGATTATATATACTTGATCACATAAAAACTCATTCCCACAAAAAGTGAGTTTTGAGCCTTTATTGAGCATACAAATACACATCTTTAAACTAAATGCTCATTTTTCGTTTCTTGTGTGAATAGCCGCTTGGTTTCTTACAACTCTAGAACTTGCCACGACGATTCATTCCCGGTCCTTACCAACTTAAACCCGAGTAAGTAAATGATGGAGGCATTAGGACTAACCTTTTTTTTATTTTAACACCATTGTTTTTCCTTTTTTTACCACCTACCCAAAATCCCCCTAGTTAACCCCTTTGAGCCTAAACCTTTTCATTTCTCAACCCACAAAACAAACACCCTTTTTACCCACCAAAGCCCTTTTTTATTTTAAACCCTTTATTTTAGTAAAAAGCTCGGTTTTTCATATGACATTCCTTAAAAAAAAAATATGATGATGAAGCCAAAAAAAATAAACAAACAAGTTTATCAAAAAGAACTTTGTTTGAAGAATTGCTTCATCAAAATAAAAAGTTACAAAAATAAAAAGTCTTACGAAAACCGGTGTTTTTTACGCCTTTCGCCCTTTTCTACTAACCACTAACCCAACCACCTACCTTTAACCCAAGCCTAACCCTTCCCCAAAGTCCTCTTGATATTTACAAAGGTATATAGTTAAAAAGGAGGAAGATTGATTGCTTGGCAAGCATATGGTAGAAGTAAGTTCCATGCCGCTCTCGAGTGTTTCACAAAAATACATCTTCGGCCGAGTGTTGAGTGATCTCCCGTGAGGTATGTGAACTTGTATATAAATGAAATTTTAAAGAGGCATGTTATGCCCAAATAAATAATTTCTCTTATGTAACGTTTTAAATAAATCATGACGAATAGGATTGTAAATAAATAAAAATAAAACTTAATAAAGAATCTTAGAAATCCCGACACTCTATGACAAGCCCAAAACCTTCTCTTCTACCCATTCCATTTGGGAGTGTAAAACCACATTATAAAGAGTTTTTCTTGAGGACAAGCAAAGATTCAAGTGTGGGGGTATTTGATGTGTGCAAAATACAACATATAAATTACATCAAATGTGGCATAAAACTAACATTTTTTTAGTACTAATGTTGGAAAAAGTGTGTTTTTGTCTTCCTTTTGTATTTTCAGGATTAAATGAGCTCAAATGAACAAAAGAAGCAAAAAGGCAGCTAAATCTAACATAAATACAAGAAAAGGAATAAACGTGGCATGCCCAACCCCCCGACAGCATCTTCCCAAGCAAAAACAAGAGAACAGAAGGCTGAACACGCCCCGTGCTCAATGAGCACGGGGGCGTGCCCAAGTGTCTGCAGAAAAGACAAAGTTGTAGAAGTTTCTATCACCCACCACGGGGGCATGTCCAGCGGACACGAGGCCGTGGTCAACTCTAAGATTCGCAGAATCTAGGAAAATCTTGATAGTACATATACGCTTCTGCACACGGGGTCGTGCCCAGCGGACACGAGGGCGTGGTCAACTAATGCAGACAAACTGCATTTAATGAAGAAAGAGAAGATGGGTGGACACGTGGCCGTGCCCAATGGTCACGGGGCCGTGTCCGGGCTTCTGTGTAGGCTATAAATAGGGGTGCTTGGCTCATTTGCAAACTATCCCTTGGCAAACCACCTCTCTCATGCTTCACCCACCCACCACCACCATCACAACCCACATCCACCACCATCATCCATCATCCATCATAGAGTGTGTGAGTAGTCTCGGGATCCAAGATTGATCGTAAGAGTTCTTGACAATCAAAGGCCTTGTTTGCCTAAGTCTCTTACATCACTTGGTGAAGACAAGTGTCTAGTGTAATACTTTTTATTTTTAATCTTTTCGCACTTTTTATTTGGTTATGTATTAATGACTTTAATAACTAGTTTCTTATGTTGAAGGTGAATCTTCCATATCATTTGTCTGTGGTGTCTTGGCGTTATTTTACTGTCTATATAAAATAAAAGATTTTCATCATTCATATCTTCACGGTCTATATGGAGATATGTTGGCTACCTGGTCGAGGGTTAAGGGAATGGTTTGGTAAGAGTCTTGCCTTGTTCAGTGTATAGATCCAACAAGGACCTGGGTCAACTTTAGTAGGACCTCCTTCAATACCCACTGGTATTGGATGGCGGGGGTCCGAACTCCTTGATCCCCTCATATGTAAACTACTATTAAAACATTAACCCGGCTATTTAGGACTGTATCCCTGCTGACTCAGACTACTTAGTCGATGGTAACGTCACCTTCAAAAAAGGGGCCTACCACATTACGCATTAATAACTTAAATAATTATCTTTCAATAATCCAACCCTTTAGGATTCTATCCTTGCTGACTCAAACTACTGGGTTGAGGGTAACGTCACCTTCAAAAGAGGGGCCTACTATAATAACTAAGATAATCTCTTAAAAAGTGCAAAAGTGCAAAAGTATTCAAAGGTTACAAGAAACACGAGTCGGATCCAAGTGATTCATCTTGTCTATCTGTTTTATTTTTATTTTTATTTTCAGCATTTTTAGTTTTTATTTTCTAGTTTAAAACATTTTTCTAAACTTTTGATTTGATTAGACGTTGAGGATAAACCGGTATTAAAAGCTCTTGTGTCCTTGGACGACCTCAGTATCTTACCAACACTATACTACGCTCACGATGGGTGCACTTGCCCATATGTGTGTTTGGTGTTAGTAAAATATCGTGTTTTATAAATTTAAAACTTGATTAACGTGTAAAAAGGGCTAAAAATATACATAAAAACTTATAACACCACACGCGCATCATAAGTTATTTTCCACTTGTATATTTTGTACATTTTATTTTTATTCGGTACTTTAGTTTATTTAGCTCAGTGGTAATTTAGGTAGTTTAGTATGTTTTCATCATTGCATTAGGGACAATGCAAATTTTAAGTTTGGGGATGAAACATTTGATTCGTAGTCTAGTTCGTTAATTTAGTGTGTTGAGTCATAAAAAATAAAAAATACAAAAAAAAAATTGAAAAGAATCCAAAAAAATTGAAAATTTGAAAAATGTCTCTCGTTTAAAGATCGTGTAAAATAAAAGTGAAAAATGATAGAAAAAGTCAGTTTTTGTTCGGGTTGCAAATAATAATAATAATAATATGAGTATAAAAAGTTAGGCATGTGTCTAATTTGAGATGTGTGAGTAGGCTTGGCCCGGTTTTAGGTTCCTTTGAGCTAAAATATACCTAATTGTTGATTTACTAGTGGGTTCTCATCTAGGAGAGGTAGTGAAGCCGAAACCGCCAATAATAGTACAAGGGATGCCGTTATAAGTGAAGATTGTTAGAATTTCTTAACAATGAAAAAAAAGAAAAAAAATAATAATAAGAGCTAGACTAAAAAAAATTGGCAAGGCCTACATAATCTCTATTGGGGATACTGACTCTGACTTAGATTGCCTCTGGAGTTGTTGAATAATAATGCAAAAAATACTGATGCCTATTGTTGTCGCACTTGGGGATGGTGACTCTGATTGAGACAGCCTCTGGGATAAGGTATGCATAGTCTAAAAAGCTCAAAAGAAAAGAAAGCAAAAAAATAATAAAGATTTGATGCTAAATTCCCTTGATCTTGGTATAAAACGGTTAGGAAATAGTCTAGTGGTTATTCATTTTGTTCTATAAGCTTGAGGCAGGACTAGGTGAATCGGCTAATTCTAGTTTGAGACCCTTGATGAATTGACCGAACTTAAATTAAATCTACATGATAAGGGCTTGGAACCGGGTTTGGGTTTAAGAGGATCGAAATACTTGCAATTGTGGTTAACACAGGATTTAATTTTAATAAAGTAAACTAGCTTTTGTGCCCGAACATTAATTTGATTCTGATTCTGTTGCATAATTCTTTTTCGGGGACGGAAAAAGGGTAAGTGTGGGGATATTTGATGTATTGTAAAATACATCCATTTATCGTGTATAATTTGTATAGATTTCGTATTTATTTAGTCATTTTTAGTTAGAATTTCGTTACTTTGATCATTTCTCGTATTTCTAGGTCTTTGGTGCGGAAAGTTGCGAAAAACGATGATTAAACGGCTGGAAATTAAGTTGAAACAAAGTCCGGTTCATTGTGGTGTTGAATCTGAATAAAAAATGAAGAATTCTGGAAAAACTACGCTGTCGCATCGCGCGACAAGTTTCTGGAGTCATCCTTGCGCCCAACTATAATAAAATATTAATATTTGACATGTTATGCGCTCGCTCTACGCGACCACTAAGGCACCCACCCGTCGCGCCGCGCGACGGGGTATTGGGTCGGCAATGTGTTGTTTTGTGAACGGGTTGCACTATAAATTCCTCATTAACTCAAAAACCTAACAACTTACGAACCAAGAAGCCTTAGGATGAAAATTCGGTATCTTTCGGAGCGTTTTCGAGTTCTTAGAGCATAGGGTTGAAGATACGAAGCTCGTGAATCATCCTTGTTGCATATTTGCCATTCGGGTGTCTTCACTTTCATCTCTTTCTTTCCATTATGTTTTGCTTTCTTGAAAATACTTTGTTTGCGATATTTGTAATGACTTTGATCGGCTAGAATTTGTTAACTACCTAGACCGATGATTGATTATTTAAAGTTTCTTTTTTTATGAAGGATAACTGATTTTTATGGATTGTTTATGAATTGTAGGCGACTTGTTCAATTGATTAGATGTGTTTGCATGCTTAATATTGTTTGAATATTGTTTATTACTTCGCATGAATCTTGGTGATGGTCTTTATCACATAGTAGAGTCGTGCTAGGTTTTAGATTTTGGTGAGTGTCTATATCACATAATAAATCTTTAATCATTAGGGTTAGGTGGCCATCAAACCTTAGAAGTAATATTCGGTAATCTTATAAAATTAAGTGTTCTACTAATTCTCAATAGCTGAAAGGTGTGAGATTATTGTTAGGTCTAAGTCATTAAACCGTTAGGTAGGAGCTTCATTAGGAGTAAACCTATTGGCTATTGTCTAACAAGTCTAATCGAGAAATCAAGTTTACCCTAGGTTTAGGTCTCGAAAGGGAGTGAGCCTTGTAGGGTACTTTCATAAACCCATTAGATGTCTTGAAAGAGAGTCTAACAACCGGTAATTGAAACAACTTCAAGGGTGCCATAAGTGTCTCTTGAGAAGGGTTAGGAGTCTTGTTCGGTATCCCGAAAAGTGAGAACTTTATGATCCTGGTTCCTTATTCATCAATATCCTAATAAAATCGTTACTAAAAGTAATCAGGATTCCAGTCTAGGTAGTGCCTTCCACCATCTGAGTTAAGTCCAAAGTTCGTTCGTTTTGTTAACTTAGTTAATTTAATTTTGTTTAATTGCAATTTCTAGGATTTTTAGAAACCCCCCCCCCCCCCCTAAAACATAAAAATAGTTAAGTGTCGTGTCAGAGTCAGTCTAAATAGAGTCATTAGCGTAATTAACTAGAGTCTCGTGGGTTTGATATCCGGACTTACTTTACTTTACTAGAGTCGATCGGTTCACTTGTCGGTTAGTAGTTTAGTCGAGTTTAGGGAGTCTAGAGTATTACTTTGAGTCTAGATTTAGGTTAATTTTAGTTTTTTTTATTAAACTACTTTTAGCACATCAATACATTTGAGAAAAATTGATTACACATATGAATCACCCCAAAACATTTGCAAAATGTAAAAAGATGGGAGCTATGTACTCACTTGGGATTGCGTATAGGTCTTGTTCAAATGATTAAACAAAGCTCAAAGGATCAAGAGTTCAAGTGTTGAAGTGGTTCCTAGTGTATCGGATAACTACATGTTAGTGTGTCGAAACTTGAAAACGGTAGATCGGATTGAATGAAGTCTTATAAACCAAATGAGTGTTGGAACTTATGTGATATGGTTTAACAAACTTAACATTCTGATTTGGAAAGGATCCTAAGTGCTTTTGACCCGTTATGACTCGTTAAAGTAGTTTACGCTACTTTAATGGGTCATTTGCGTAAATATATGTTCGGATGGTTAAATATGTCTTAGGATAAGTCTTATATGTCAAAACATGTTTGATAATGTTGTAACATCAGTTTATATGTCAAAACTTTGGTTACATATGCTTAAAATTGATTTACGCGCAAAAAGGGTATTTTAGTTATTTTTAAAGAACATAGAAGCGACTTATCATAACACTAACCAAACGACGTGACCATAAGGTATAACCTCAGTAGGTTATTCCCTATACAACAATAGTCACAAACATGTTTTTGGTCGGATCCTAAGATCAACCAAACGGGTCGGATTCGAAAGTCAAAGCGGTGGTCAAGACCGCTCGACTTGCGACCCTAATAAAGCACTAAACTTGAAGTGACGAGTTAGATATGTTGAAACATGTCTAACTAAGTTATAAAACTAACTCGGTATCAAAACTTGGAGTTTTGATAGCCGAAATAGTTTCATCGTAAAATTCACATTATGTGCATTTTAACCGAAACTTTGACTCGTCACTTCGACTATTAAACGTGGTAATCAGAAGGTGTAATTGCAAGGGATAGTAATCTTCGTGATTACGATCACGTTGCAAAGTTCAATCGAACTTTGACTTAACCAATTAAGGTCAGAACCGAAAGTCAAACAGAAAGTCAAACTGTTTGACTTTTAGCTCAAAAACAACTAAAGAAATGAAATAGACTAAGGGGGAGTACTTACTTATGTTGAAAACACTATAAGAACTTAGTAGGAGGTTTCCATAAAGCTGGAAACAAGCTCCAAGAAGATAGGAGAAAGAAAATGTGAATGAGCAAGTTGAAATGGTGAAAATGGGTGGCTATTTATAGTTGTTTGGAAGCTCTAAGATGATTACACATGTCCCGTGAGGTGTCAAGGATCAAAGGAGGTCTAAACACTTGTCAAATGCAGGAACATGCTTGGAAAACACGAGTCCTTGGGCTCCAAGACAACAAAACCAACTGCTGTCCAAAAATCAGGTGTTGGGCACCCTCTACGGATCGTAGACGGTGACCACATACGGTCCACAAAAAGGAGGCTGGGGCAAACTTTCTCTAAGTGGTAGGTTTGGCCTCTAGACTTGTTTTGTCGCGTTTTGTCACTTTTAACCCCTTTTAACCTAATGTTTAGGTTATATAAAGGTGTTATAGCATATGTAACTTGGTTTTTTCCCAGAAATGTCATGGATGTCGGTTCGTTCGGTTGTACAGTTACGCGTTTCACAAAAATACGTAAAACGCTTTAACGAACATGAAAATGATCGAAATTGCGCAACGATTGACATTTTTACATTCTCCTCAATAAAATACAAGATTTTATTGAGGACAAAAATATTTGGACTTGTGTAAGTGGTCCGTATTCAAAAATACGAGAACTGGCACAATTTCGCAGTTTGTCGGAAATAGTCCTTGAACTTGTATAAACGTGTTTTTTTCATTCCCGTCCCTGCAAAACCTATACCTTAGTTATGTGAAGGGTATTTAGGGTATGTGTAGCTTATGTCCTTGTCCCGGTGTGTACGTTACGTTAAACGATTACGTTTAAGTATCGGTTAACGAATTGCTTCCAAAAGAAAAAGTTTTTGAAAGCTTAAAATTTTGCACAAGGACAGTTCCGGTACGCCCCAGAACGCTATAAAAGGGACATTATATCATGTCTAATAAAAAAACGTGGACAAAACCCTAAGTGGTAACAAGTATAGGTATTATAATTTTCTGGAAAAATACACAAGTATTAAATTGTCCAATCCGAGCTATAAACTTATAATTTCCAATAACCGGTTACCAGTATGTGCTTCATGGGAACAATATATTGTCACTAGATAATGTTAACTATCATAAAATGCCATCAAAGGTATTGTGTATATCCTAAGGGTATCTAAAAATTAATTATCAAGTAACATTACATAAGTGATTGCTAATTAAATCATGAGGATAATTAATTGTCAGATTAACATCAAATAATCATCAAAGCCTAAAACTAATGAACTAGTTAATCATGGTTGTCTTCCTAAGACTAGATTAGTGCACTAAACATCTACTTAAACCCTGAACACTAAAATATCTATCAAAATATTTCAACACATGTCTAAATCTAATAAACAAATCAAAACAACCAAACCACCCCCCCCCCCCTGACGATTTTGGTGGGCCCCCACCACCTCAACTTTGTGATGATTTGTTTTGGGATAAGAAGGTATGGCCTAGAAGAGAAGATCTTGACTTAGAATATTAAGTTGTTAGATGATTAGAAGGGGTTACATAAGAACACAATACCATTTTCACCATTGAACACTTATCATTTTCAAAATTCCAAACAACCCACATCACTCCATTTCCTCTATCTCTTTCTCTCTCTCTCTCTCTCTACCCCACGGCTCCACTCTCTCTCTATCTTTCTCTCCATTTTCAACTTCCAACCTCATAATCTAAGGTTATCCAAGAGCATTCCAATGTGATCTAAGGTGGTGCAAGGCATAAGGATCATCAAGAAGCTTGTTCTTTTACAATTTGGTGGAGTTTTCTTCTACTTTCTTCAGATTAGATCATCCCTAGCCTTGAGCTAGTTGTAAGCATCTAAACCTTTACTTTTTTTATTAGTTAAGTGTAGATTATGGAAGTATAACTGATCACCATGAAAACCTTGTTAAAACATTTAAAAGATTGAAAAAGAAAACAATATAATCTGTGAAATATCGATGACTATGTGATGATCTTGAAGTTGATAAAGCTAGTGTACATAATGAACTTGCAAAGTTAGTAATAAAATGTTATCTATGATGATATCTAAGGAATATGTTGTGATGAACTTGGTAAGAAACATGGATGATCTTGAAAGTTGTCTTAAAAAGGTATCTTTAGAGTTCATACATATATATAAACTTCAGGACCATGGATTTTGATTCAAAAAGTATACGAAAAGTTGTTGGTATAACTTGTTTTTAAAATGGATGATTAGGAAAAGTATCTTTGGAAAAATCTAGGGTTTTATATAGTTTGCATGTTCTTGGGTTTTGTTGAAAAATATAGAAAAAGGTTTTTCTTGATGATTTGAAAAGTTGATGATGATGATTTAGAAAACTGATGATGATGATTAAAGGGGATTAGTGGTAATTTAGAGGACACCATGTCAAAAATTATAAAAATATAAGTTATGCTAAAAGCAGGATTGACTAGGGATTTCAATGTTTAAAAATGGATTAGTGTCACTAAGCGCATGATTATATGAAAATTTGGTGAAAATATAAGTTAACATATAACCTTATAGTGGATTAGGGTTTCCAGATATAAAAATGGATATTAATATATATATTTAGGACCAAATATATATTTAGTGAAATACGGAAATGTGACTATATATTTTTTGTTATACATGTATATAGTAGGATGATATGGAGATGTGTGTGTGTGTATATATATATATAATAGTGTGAGATTCATTGGGGAACACTAAAAAAGTGGAGAACAGTGGGGAACCGACACTGATTGGACTCATTCCAGCGTCGTTCAAACCGGCTCGTCGAACCCTAACTAGGATCTCTTAACCCTAAACCCTAAATCATAACCCCTAAACCCTAAATATATTAGGGTTTGGCTTTAGGGTTTAGCTTTAGGGTTTAGCTTTAGGGTTTAGCTTTAGGTTTAGCCTTTAGGGTTTAGTTTTTAGGGTTTATAGTTTAGATTTTACGGTTTAGCTTAGGTTTTAGCCTTATTTTTTAGCTTTATGGTTTAGAGTTTAGGAGTTAGGATTTAGGGTTTATGGTTAAGAGATCCTAGTTAGGGTTTGACGAGCCGGTTCCAACGCCGCTGGAATGAGTCCAGTCGGAGTTCGTTTGAGTCGGTTCCCCGTTGTTCCCCACTTTTTTAGTGTTCCCCAATGAATCTTGCCCTATATATATATATATATATATATATATATATATATATATATATATATATATATACATATATATAGGAGAAAGTTCATTGGGGAACACTAAAAAAGTGGGGAACCGGAGAACACTTTTAAAAATTCAACTGAACATGTTAAAAATTATTTTTTTTTTAATTTTTTCTGCGCTTTTCCTTATAATAATGGGTAGAAACTATTCCAATAAAAAATTATTTTTGTAAAAAAAAAATTAAGACTTTTTTTAACTATGTTTTTATTTTTAGTTTTGGATTTTTTTATTAAAAATGCTTCTAAAAATATATATAAAGAAAAGCGCCGAAAATAATTTTGAATTTTTTGATTTTTAACATGTTAAGTTAAATTGTTAAGAGTGTTCCCCGGTTCCTCACTTTTTTAGTGTTTCCCAATGAACCTCACACTATATATATAGGGGATGGATTATGAGAAAACTAGTTTAAATGAGAAAACCAAAAACCTAACTAAAAAAGCCTAAAAAACATACCAAAATTTTTTTTTATTTTTTTTACAAATTTATATAAAAAAATCGCTAGTTTTTATGTATGGAAAAAAATTTTAAAAAAATAAAAAAAATCCTTTTTCGTTGTATTACACATGTGCACTATTACGGATATAGTGCACATGTGTAGTACCAATATAATACACATATAATGCACATGTGCAGTACAACAAAAAAAAATTGTATGTTTTTTAGCTTTTTTTATATAAAAATTGTAAAAAAAAAATTTGGTATGTTTTTTAGCTTTTTTTAGGCTTTTTTTAGTTAGTTTTCTAGTTTTTTTCATTTAGATGTAGTTTTCTCATGATCATCTCCCTATATATATATATGGGAAGGATAAATAGAAAACCCTATTCAGTTAAGAAAACCAAAGAAACCCTAATTTAACAAAGAAAATGCCACTAAAGACCCCTGTATGAATGGGCGGCACACAAAAAAAGTGTCACTAGAAGCGTTGACGGTAAAGCCTTTTAGTGGCACTTTTTCGATGTGTCGCACAAAGTTTTTGAGCTTTTATCTTTTTTGTGCCTTTAAAAGTTAATACCAGTTACATATCCATACTAGTTTTAGTGGTACTCATTTTTGCCGCCATATAAAAATACCTTTTGTGGCACAAATTTTGTGTACGTAAAACAGTTTCTAGTTAAATGTATGTACTATTTTAATGGCTCATAACTTTGCCAAAAAAAATACATTACTTACATATAAAAAATATAAAAAAAAATCGATACAATTGTAAATGTAGAAATCATAATATTATAACTTCAAAATAATTCATATCCTAAACATATTCGAAATGTTATTTGTTTAATATGTAACATATTTCAAATGTTTACACGAAAAGTCTAAACATTATTTTGAGTGAGAATTTCAGTGTCATAAAACTTAGTTCCAAAACTTCTCATGTCATCATCAACCATATGAACAAGCATTAATATTGATTAAAAAATCTAAATGTTTTTTAATTTATGAAACTGGTTGTTCTTGATTAAAAAAAACATGTATAAAAAGCTGGCCCGAACACCTAACAATTAGAAAAAAACCAACATAACATAGTCATGATCACTCAAAAGACCATATAGTTCATGAAAATAACAGGAGGTGAACGAGCCAGTAAATTAGCCTTAAGACCATTATACTCCTCTCGAAGCCTAGCAAGGGTTAGCATTACTAAATCCTTGTCCTTCATGGGTTCTCTAGTATTAGCAAGAGCAGTGGCATATTCTTGAGCCCTGCTAAGGTAATCGGCTGTTTTTCATCACCTTTCATGGTGATTCTAAGAAGTTGATTTTTGAGAGTACACTCTGGAGAAGATGTAACAAGCGCGTAAGCTCGTTCAAGAGACAACCATACCTCATGTGATGTTTTGCCCTGAATATGTTGATAGGAATCTTCAGACACGGTAGAGATGATAAGCATACGAATATGAGCATCGTTTGAGATCCACGGCGTGTAGCTTGGATTATCGGTGGTTGCAGATTTGTTGGTGACTTTCTGTTCAGGGCACGGTGTTGTTCCATCAACATAACCAAAGAGATTATGAGAGGTGAGAAAAGATTCAATCATAGAGCACCAATAGCCATAGGTTTTAGGTTTGAGACTAAAGGTAAATTTATGAGAGTTGTGAACAGTTTTCTCCTGGTGTGCAAAAGAGATTATTGCTGGCATGAAAACTGTTGGTTGTTGTTGATTGGAAACTGCTGTTGAGCAGAAAGTGTTGCTGCTGTTGGAGGATGACTGAAATTGTTGGTTGCTGTTGGCTGAAACTGCGTTGTTTTCTTCTTCTTCTTTTTTGGCGCCAATTATTGTGGTCGGCTAAAGAATTAGGGTTAGGGATAGATGATAGCTCTGATACCAAATCAGCATAGGAAAAGGTATCGTAGTTTGTTATTGATAATAATAATATATTACAATCAAATATATAAGAATACTAATTACACTTTGGTACCCTAGACAATATTAAACTTAATTATCTAAACCGACATAGTCTAATAATACGCAACCATTTATGATTGGCCCGAATACCTAACGGTTAGACAAAAAGCAAACATATTACCTTAACTACAACGTCAACAGAAATTTAAAGATCAATTTTCCAAGCGTTTTTCTTGCCCTGTAAAATGGAAGATTTTGGCTGATCAATTTCATACCAAGATTACAACATACACATCCATTTAATATTGCGAAATAGTTAAAAAGTAACAAGTTAAAAATAATTACCATTATCGTTATGACTTCTTAAAGATAATAAAATAGGTAATAATAGAAAAAATTACACACACCCATATTATATATGAACATTAAAATAAATTACCACAACATGAGCACACTTTTATAATCAATAATACTTCCATCTTTATGTGTGTGAGTTGTTATATACACTTCTCCTCGCGTTGGATGTACACCATTATTCTTCGCCACCTATAATTTATGTTTGATGGTTAGTAAAGGAAATAAAAACCAAAAAATACAATAATAAATTTCAAAAATTGCTAGAACTACACCATTTCATGAACAAGTCTAGCAAAACATCAAACTAACATCATTTACTTCTACATAAAGGTAGAAATGAAATGCGCATCATGTAATTCTAGACAAAGGTGGAAATTTTGACCCATTCTCATCAACGGGTCAGCTTTAGTTGTTTAATATCAAAAGAGGGTCAAATAAAAATAATCTCAAGTGAGAAGACGAGAACGGGTCAAATGGGTTGACTTTGCAAACAGGGTGAAGTCTCCAAAAATGGAGTTCTATATTATAACGCTTACAACTTCCTAAATTGTTCTATTATAAGATTTAGATCATTATTGTAATAATATTGTTTTTGTAATAGTAAGTAATGCATTAACTATTTATATAAAATAAAAATTGGTTCAGTGGGTTACTTGGGTAAATTGAAGATGTAACGGGTTGGAATCTTAATGCAAGATGGTGATGTGCGACTGTTACCGATGATAATCATGCTAAACGGAGGGGATTGTGGTCAATTGATGATTCAAGTTGAGAAGGAGATGGTGGAGCTAGAACTTACGTTTCTACGAGGCTAAACTAATTAGTCTTGAAATTGGGGTTTAGGAAAAAAACGCTCTAAATCTAAAATTTTAGTTGGAGGGAAATTTTGGTTTAATTTTTTTTTAGGATGACTGGAAAATTTTAGGTGGAAATAAAAGAGAAAAATTCTCAAACTTTATAGTGGCATACATAAAGTGTCGTTAAAAAACTAAATTAGTGGTACAAAATTGAAATACCATTAAAAGTATATGCTAAGTAAATGCGGCATACCCAAAGTGCCACTAAGAACTTAAACTAGTGGCACAAAAGCAAAATACCACTAAAAGTGTGTGCCACTGAATGACTTTTTATTTGTAGTGGTATCATAAAAAGTGTACTTTTCCTCTTACCTCCTTCTCCTTTCTTTCTCTCTCTCCTCTTTGTCTCTCTTTAACCTTTTTTCAACTGATACAATTCTCTCTCTCTTCTTAACATCCACTTGTGTAGCAACAACAACCACTTTTTACATAATCAAACTAACATCTATGTATGTAACAAAATACACTTTATTTTTGTAACAGGACAGACAACATAAAAATGTAACGGGACAGTTAAATATGTAACCACATAAATGTTACGTGTTACTATAACTGTAGAGATGTTACATGTGAAAAATTATAAATGTTACATATATACAGAGATGTTACGTGTAACTGTCACTTTTACATCAGTAACAACACACATTATTTTACACCTCATATGTATCGATGTACTTTATTTATGTAACATCCTACTTTATTTCTGTAACACACAAATGTAACAACATTTCCGTAACACATAAATGTAACAACATTTTAACCTTTCAACTGAAAAAATCAGATCCAGATCTCACGCCCCATTAACCCATTTTCGAAGTACAAATTCCATAGCCAAAAACACAGATCTGGATCTCAAACCAGACAGACTGATTCAACGCCAACTTTCTTTATGAATTTCAGTATGCTCTTCAATGTCCATTTACTTTATGCTCATCGAATCTGAAGAGATATCTGAAAACAAGTGGATTCATCTTAATTTTCAACATTTTTACCTTCACCACTTTAACCCCCAAACACAGACTTCGTTGGTCACAAAAATAACATAAATAACTCTTTTTAATTTCAAAGAAACATGTGTCAACAAACATCCAAAATTTCTTGAATTAAAAGCCATAAAAATTAAAAAGTAATATCAACTATTTTGTTAGGCTGCTTTTGGTTGTTTGTGGAGGTAGAGCTGGGCTACAACATACCCTTTTTGTTAAAACAGAAACTTACATTTTTAATGTTTGTATGTAGCCATGGAACCAAACCACCATGTGAGCTAAGTGTCAACCACAACTACCCTCACCTCCACTACTTGTGTCACACCCCAACCAATGGCGGAATCATCGGAATGGGACGAAATAGATTGCAAGAGACTTCATAACACTAATGGTGACAATATTTAATTCAACCCATTTTCATCTCATAAAATCAAATTGTCAACATTACATAGAAATTTCAAATAACAACATGTTCATAGCATAACAAAACGAAATTGATACATCATTTTAAACCTAAGACGTCTAAATGTGTATCTAGACATTATCGCTACTTCGTTTCATAGCATCATCATCCTCAACCTGTAACATGTTTAAAATAAAGTTCAATGCAAAAGCAAAGGCGAGTACACAAGGTTTAAATAAGTATAGCATAAGTATAAAAGCATTTTCTCAAATCCACATGGCAATTTGTAAACAAGGTAACTAGCATGCATAACAAAACGTCAAACCCAAATGTCCACTAGTATTTAGCATCCCTCGCCACAAAATTAACGAGACCGTTTTTAGATTAAAGACTTAACAAGACCCCGACGGGTGGTGTGCTACTCCTATAGCACTATATATGTTAAGTTGGGGCTTAACAAAGTTAATGACATAAAGCATGTATAATCTAGCATGAACCTAAGTAAACAAGTAGCATGTATAACGGATTGAGAGCATAAAGAATGTTTTAGGTGTGTGAATGTGAAGTTTGTATAATAACATGTTACAACCCAACGTGTTTTTAAAGGTAAATGGGTAAAGTGTACTCACAGTTTTGCAAGCTCCCACTTGATAAATCCGCGAGGGTTGTTGGTTGATTAGGATGGAACACCGAGTCCTTCTACACAAAGAAACAAGGCGTATGAGTATTGGAGTATAACGGTGGAGTAAAAATTCGGAATTTAAAACATGTGAACATAAACATAAGAAAGTAATCATCTTTAACACATAATACTTGTTTGACACTATGAAACCTCAAGGGTTTAAATGTTTTCATGGGTAGAATACCCATTAGAATCATGACAAGTTATTAGGTCTTAGATGATGTAATCTAGTACTTTGACGAATGAAAACAAATTCATCATCAAAGGTTTGAATATTTGAATATTATATATAAGTATCATATAGATTATGTATATCAATAAGTCCATTAGTTCAAGCATGAGGTAGGAGTAAGAATACTCCATTTAGGAACCTCTTTTGTGTCATAGAAGTCATGTAGGAGGTAGGAAGAACAAATCTTCCATTTAGGCACCTCTAGGTGTTCACCACTACACTTGATGTCAAGAACATTCAAGGAGGGCCAAGAACTTACAAGTAATAATGAAATAAGAACAACTAATCTATGAGAAAACATCAAGCAATGTGTGGATTTTCAAGTAGGATAGCCCAAGCTAATCCTAAATCACACAATCATCAAGCTTTAGGCTTGAACATCACTTGTGGGTTAAACCCTTTGTTAGTACACATGTCTGTAGCTTCCGTCTGCATCGAGTCTTGTATATTTTGTGATGTGTATGTATTTTTTTGTATGTATGAACATGTATGTATGTTTGTGTAAAGACAACTCAGGGAACGGTGCTGAATTGTAAAAGTGAAATCCGACGGACGACACATGTCATCCGATCGGATGGCCATCCGATCGGGTGACACTTAACCCTCCCTGGTTGCCTATAAATAGCATACTAGTGTTAGAACTTAGAGACTTTTGGCTGTTCATTGTAAGGAAGCTCTGCTTGTCTGACTTTCTACCGGAACCTCTGTATTTTCAGTATTATCAATAGAAATCAGACACGTTGAACGTTGAACTTGTTGTTGATTCTGTGACATTATCAAGGGATTCCGCACCTTGATTCTGACCGATCCAGCCAAGTTCTACTCGAACAGATCCTGCGAACACGGCCTAACAAGTGGTACCAGAGCCACAGGAGGTTGAATCGGAGACAACAACAGCAAATTCACCAGATTTTCAGTGATTCTCTGTCGATTTCTATCAAATTTCACCGGAAATTTTGACAAATTTCTCATCTTCTACATCACTTCTTGCTGTTCTTACATTTTTACACCTTAAAACAAGAAAAACTCAAAATTAAGCAAGAATTCACGGACAAAATTGACTAATTTTCATATCATTCGAATCGGAATTGAACATAGATCAATCCTACAAAGTTTCATTGAAAAATTTGGACTAAAACTGAATCAAATCAAGCAAAAACTATGTTGAGTTCTTCGTTCTTGCTGACGTCATCCACCCGATCGGATCACCATCCGATCGGATTGGCCTAGATATTGTTCTTATATTTTGCTGACGTAATCATCCCACCCGATCGGATCACCATCCGATCGGATTGGCTTAGAGTTTGTTCTTCACTAGCTGACGTCATCATCTCACTCGATCGGATCACCATCCGATCGGTGAAGTGTTGAAGGTTAAAGGTTTTCAAGGATCTTGTGTCACTCGATCGAACGACCAACCGATCAGATCACCATCTGATCGGATCGCCATTCAACACTTGATATCCGACACTTGTTATCCGACACTTGGTAATCCGACGATTGTTACTTGATTGTGTCATCCGATCGAATCACCACTCGATCGGATCACCATTCGACCCAAGTGCATTAGTTTCAGAGTTTTGAAAATTGTGAAAATTTTTCTAAGTGTTTGAATATCTTTCAGGCGTTTTGAAGATGGGAGAGGAATTCTTAAACCCGTTCAGCGATGTCTTTGCATACAACACTGGTGACGCATCGACAAATACAACCAACAACACTAATCCAAATCCGAAGAAGGCGATTGCAGATTCGCTTAGTGTCGACAACGCCTATGGAACGTATAACAAGCCGCCAAAGCTTATGGCAATTGAAGACTACAATCGATGGGCAGGCAGATTTGAGGATTGGTTGAAAGCATTTGCTTATCAGAGTTGGAGGTGTATGAGAAGCGGTTATGATATTGGAAGAAAAGATTATGAAAACTTGAATGAATCTGAGCAAGAGACAATTCTTGCTGAACAAAAATGTGTAGCTTTGTTACATCAATCTGTTAGAGATGATATTATTTCTTTGATTAGCTACGAAAATTCGTAAGATTTGTGGGCTAAGCTTGAGAAGAAGTTTATTGGATGAGAAGAGATCGTTAAAAACAAGAAACGTCTGCTGAAGAAAGAGTTTGACTTATTTGCATGCATTAAGAATGAGAATGTGTTAAAGATGATTGAAAGGTTCTACCATTTGAAAATAGAACTTACTAGACATGGCATCAAATTTACTGAAGAAGAGATGGTTGAGAAACTGTTTGAATCCTTACCAGAGGAGAAAGATTGGCAGTATTATGGCCTGGTTTTGAGAAATACCAAGGCATTGTCTGAAATGACTGTTGACTGGCTGATCGAAAGGTTTGAGAGTCATGAGCTTGAAATTAAGAAAATGAACAAAGTCAACAACACCCCATATCAACAAAATGTTGATCTCTACTACAGGGGTAGCATGATTCAGAAAACCACTTCACCGAAAACAGCATTTTCTGCTGAGAGCTCGAACACAGTTACTCAAGTAAGACAAAGCAGCAGTTCAGCACCCAGCAATGGTTATCACGGAGGTTCTTCTTCATCTGCTCCAAGCCAGCAACAACAAACTGTTCCTAAAATGTGTTTCAATGTAACATTGCAGTGAACCTGAACAATGCTCAAAACTTCAATGAAGAAACTGCAAAACAACAAATGATGTTTCTAGCTTCGATCTTAGAATCATATGAAAGCCTGGTCGCTGGGAAAATTGGGAATACAAATCTGACAAAAGAAGATTATGATCAGATTGATCCCGAAGAGATGGAATTAATTGACATACGCTGGTGCATGGCTAGCGTAATTAGGAGAGCGCAAAGGTTTATGGAGATAACTGGAAGAAACTCCATCGGAGGGCCTTCGACAAAGTTGGGTTTCGATAAGTCAAAGGTGACCTGTTTTAAGTGTAAACAAAAAGGGCACTTCAAGAGGGAATGTAGAAACTCGGCAGCAGATGAAACAGCTAATCTGTTTCATGACGACTACTATAAGAAAGCTGTTTATCACAAAAACAGAGAAGATCCACCTAGAATGAAGCAAATCGAAGAGACTCCGAAGGAGAAGTCGAGAGCCTTAGCAGTGATTCAAGATGACGAAGGTTTTGACTGGAGCGAGTTTTTGCCAGAAGATGATGATGTAGGTTTTGATTTCATGGCACATGTTGAACCATACAAAGATACACGAACTGAAGAGCAAAAATACACCTATCGAAAGATAATAGCTCAAACTATGAAGGATAGAAACTATCAAGCTTGGAAAGAAGCTAAGAAGGCTAATAGATGGGATCCGGATCGTGAATGCTATTTGGATCAAAAAGGCAACATAATTGCGGAACCATCATCACTCATAATCGAAACTCTCATAGAATCTTTAAAGCAAGAAGATGAACAAAGAGAGAGAGATGCGGCAAAGAAAGCTGAAGAGGAAGAGCTAAAGTCAAGGAAGGTAGACGATGGGATAATCGACACCACAAAAGAAATGACGGCAGAAAACCTGACAAAGATGGCAGACAAAGTGCTTATGGCAAAGGAATTAGAGGTAGATTCCAAGTCTGCGTCTGAGTCAACAAGCAAGGTCAGTAAAAGTGGTTCAAACAATGAATCAAGTAAGACTGATGGGACTAAAACAGAGAGCGATTGCCAAATTTGCATGAAATAATGCAAAGTTTGCAGCACACATACGTATCTCACAATCAAAAAGACCCAAGAACTGGTTGAGAAAGTCGAAATGGTTGAAAAAACAAATCCTAAATCAAGATAAGCTGATGAGAGCTTCAAATGAGAGAATAAAAGAATTAACAGAGAGGATTGAAAAAGATAAAACTAATGTTGAGCGATTTAAGAAAGAAAATGAGAAATTAATTCATGAAAACCGACAAATTTCTGAAAATCATGAGAAGCTGAAAAGAACAATAAAAGATTCTGATGAGCGAAAGGGTAAAACATATAAAGAAAATCTTCAATTTTCTGGAGTTCTTTAGGCAAAAGAAAGACAAATCAACCAGTAATTGGACGAGATTGCAAATCTTAAGCTTCAGTTCCAGGAAGCTAAGATTGAGAATAAGAGAATCAATTTGAAACTGAACAGTTACTGCTCCGCGAGCTTTGTTCTTCAACACATAGTTCCAAAACCAATTGGAAAGAACAAAGCTGGTGAAGATGTATACTCGGATGGAACAGGGGTGGGTTATCATCAAGTTCCACCGCCTGTGTTAAACAATTTTTCAAAGAAACAATCTGGGTTGGATAAGATTTCTGAAACAAATGAGAAATCAGATGTTGAGAAACTTCCAGAAACAATCGATGTCACATTCACTTCATCATCCGATGAAGATAGTATTCAGTCTGAAGTCGTAAAAAATGTGGTTGAAAACGTTTTAAAATCTGACAGTGATTCGACTGAAGATTAAGAGTGTTTTCTGAATAACTACATTCCGAAATCAAAATCCCAAAACAACTCAAATGACGAACCTACTCTTGTCATGTACAAGATGTCTGGTTCTGATAAGTTGTATTCGGATATTGAATTTCCAATTGAGAATGTGAATGTTGACAAGTTGAAGAAAGTTTTCAAATTGGTTGAAATCGATGTTTCTGAAATTGATGGTCTAAAGAGTTCCAAAAGACTTTTGAACTTTGAAAAAGATAAATCTTACTATAAGAAACCTGCTGTACCACCACGTTTTAACAATAACAACCAAAACAGATGGTCGGGTGGTTATCAGGGTGGTAAGAACAATCAAAAGAGGAACTTTCAAAACAAAAGGTTTGTCGAAAAGAAAGTATTTATGAAAAGCTCAAGTTCACATTCCGAACAAGAATCATAAATTTTTTCGAAATCAAATGAAGAATTCTTTGAGAAAAAGGCCTCACAGCCTCAGACTGAAGGCAGAAGTCAGGAAGTTGACACCTGCACATGCTTCAAATGCAATGAAGTTGGACATATTGCACGAAAGTGCACCAACTCGAAGCCTAATTCCGTGGTTGTCGAGAATCCAAGAAAGAAGAACGATGTCAAAGGAAAAGCTCCAATGTTTGTTGAGAAAAAGATTTTGAAAAATGAAAACATAAAAGTCAAAACTGAACCTGTAAAAGAGTCGGTAAAGAAAACTGATAAATTTTACAAACGGGTCGCTTCTTCACAACAAACTTGGAAGCCAAAATCTGAGGCTAAGATATCAAATGTTCAAAAACTAAAGGTTTCTGTTTCTGCAAAACAATCATCTTCAAAGATGAATGTACCTTTGCATTTCTACAAGAAACTTGGGAAACAAACTTCTACCCCTCCAGGGAAGAAGTATATTCCAAAGAAAGACCAACCATCTGGTCAATCTCCGAAAAATGAATTCTTTTTGTATAAAGAGGTTGAGGTTGGGTCTGAAGAAAGCTTGAAAATGAATGACAAGAATTTCCCACCATTGTACACCACAATAACCCACATCAAGCTACCTGAGTCGAAGGAGGCTTGGGTTGCTTCACTTTCTAACTAAATATTTATGATATGTGCAGGAGCTCCCGAGATCTATCTCACGGTGGATTATGGATAGTGGAGCTTCCTGGCACATGACGGGGAGAAAAGCCCTGTTATACGATGTTAGAGGGTTCAACGGTGGATACGTCGGTTTTGCTGGTAATCAAGGAGGACGTATTATTGGTGAAGGAACATTATCAAATGGTGTTATCACGTTTGAAAGAGTCAATTACATTGCAGAGCTGGAGAACAATCTTCTTAGCATTTCTCAAATTTGTGATAGAATGTATTCGACACGTTTCACTAATAAAGAATGTCTGATTCTGAAGCCGGGGTTTGTCATCCCCAAGGAGTGGATCATCATTAGAGCACCACGAGTTAATGATCTGTACGTGTTGGATATGAGCATTGCTACGACAACCACGGGTCAAACTCATTGCTTCATGTCAAGAGCCACTGAAAAGGAGTCTGTATTGTGGCACCGAAAAATGGGTCACATTCACCTACGCAAGATGAACCACCTGGTGCATAACGATTTGGTAAAAGGTGTTCACTTGAAGAGTTTTCATCTTGAGGGGGAGTGTATCAGTTGCATAAAAGGAAAACAACAGAAGAAATCCCTTCCTGGTAAAAAGATGAACTCAGTCTCGAGGCCGCTGGAGAGACTTCATATGGATCTCTTTGGTCCTGTGAACATCAAGAGCATAACAGAAGATCTTTATTGCTTGGTAGTCACAGATGACTATTCAAGATTCTCGTGGGTGTCGTTCCTGAAGTCGAAAGACGAAACATTTGAGAGTTTGCTGAGGTTATTCAGGAAAATAGAGAATTTGTACCGAGCACGAATTCGCAAACTAAGAAGCGACAATGGAACGGAATTCAAGAAAAACAGAATGGAGGAATTCTGTGATAGAAGAGGTATACTGCAAGAATTTAGCACACCATACACTCTGCAACAGAATAGAGTCGCAGAAAGAAAGAACAGAACGCTGATTGAAACGGCGAGAACGATGCTAGCTGATTCTAAGTTACCGATTAATTTCTGGGCAAAAGCAGCAGCCGCTTGCTATACACTCAACAGGGTACTTACTGTGAAGAAGCATAACAAGACATGTTTCGAGTTGATCAACAATCGCAAGCCTAATCTCGAGTATTTAGAGTCGTTCGGGTCTCCCTGCACTGTTCTAGATCCCGATGGAAAATTTGGTTCAAAAAGCATTGAAGGTATCTTTGTGGGATATGCTAGTCCACTCAGAAGAGTCTTTGTTCCAAGTCTGAAGAAGATCATCGAAGCACAACATGTTGAATGTCAAGGTTATACTATGCCTCCATAGAAGCCTGCAGACTCATGGCGATTCAACTACGATAGCTTATGGGATTCATTCGAGTTAGAAAAAGAGCCAAAGTTCTTTGATGATTTGGATATTTTACGAGAATATGAAGCATCTCATGGAAGGTTTCCAGAAAGGTCTTCTAGACGTCAACAACAAACTGCCAATGATGATGAAGCTGGTCCAAGTCATACTGGAGAGAACGATGAAGTTCAGCAAACTCCGACTACTTCGGAACGCGAACCTGCTTCTGAAAATCAGACGGTGGAAAATGATGATAATTTAGAATCTGATGATAGGCCAACATTTGATCGTGGTGATTCAGAGTCTGAGGGGGAGCAAATCCAATCTTCAGATCAGACAATTATTGACAATGAACACGTTGCGGATCAGAACGTTACTAATTTGGAAGGCGAGATTGATGTTCCTGGTGAAGTTATGCCAAGGACTCTTTCATACCATCCTAAAGAGTTGATAATAGGAGAGCTGCAGTCAGACGTTCGCACCAGAAGCCAGATTGACCATGGCCTTACTTGCTTTTATACTAAAGTTGCTCCTTTACAAACTGAATTTTCACCCAGTTGTTTCATTTCGCAGATTGAGTCGCGAACCTACAAGGAAGCACTAACTGAAGATGCATTGGTCAATGTAATGCAGGAGGAGCTGAGTCAGTTTGAAAAGCTTGGTGTATGGAAGCTTGTGGATCTACCTAACGGACACAGGAAAATAAACACGAAGTGGGTGTTTAAGTGTAAAAGAGACGACCGAGGGGTTATTGTTCATAACAAAGCTCGACTCGTGGTCCAGGGTTTCAGTCAGCAAGAGGGGATAGACTTCACAGAGGTTTACACTCCAGTTACTCGTCTTGAAGCTATCAGAATTTTCCTTGCTTTTGCTTCATGGAAGGGATTTAAAGTGTACCAATTGGATGTCAAATTGGCGTTTCTATATGGAAAAGTAAAAGAGGAGGTATATGTTGGTCAACCACCGGGCTTCACCGACCCAATCCACAAAGACAAGGTCTACCTATTAGACAAAGCGCTGTATGGTTAGCATCAGGCCCCGAGAGCCTGGTACGAGACGCTCTCTCAACACTTGCTTGCCAACAGCTTTATCCGAGGAAAAGTGGATGCTACCCTCTTCACAAAGGAAGTCGATGGGCACTTACTGATTGTACAGATTTACGTTGATGATATAATCTTTGGGTCAACAAATTATGAACTCTGCAAAGACTTTGAGAAGGTAATGAAGTAGAAGTTTGAAATGTCGTCAATGGGTGAGATGAAGTTCTTTTTAGGGCTCCAGGTCGATCAAATGCCCGAGGGAACCTTTATACATCAGACAAAGTACGTTCATGACGTTCTAGAGAAATTTGGGATGTTCAGGACTGCTCCAATGTCCACCCCATTTGCAACGAATCATGGTATTAACCCTGATCTCACCGGAGAGAAGGTCGATGAAACGTTATACCGCTCCATGATCGGCTCGCTAATGTACTTGACAGCATCCAGACCCGATATCATGTACCCGACTTGCCTCGCGGGCCGATATCAGTCAAGTCCTAGAGCTTCACATATGTCTATTATCAAAAGGATTCTATTCTACCTGAAAGGAACTCCAACACTGGGGTTGTGGTATCCCAAAGATGGTGACTTCACGCTCGAAGGATACTCTGATTCTGACTTCGGTTGTTGCAAAGTTAATGCTAAATCAACAACTACAGGATGCCAATTTTTCGGACCTCGATTGGTCACGTGGCAATGTAAGAAGCAAACCTCTGTTGCTTTATCAACATGTGAAGCAGAGTACGTGTCTGCCAGCAACTTCTGCTCTCAGATCCTGTGGATTCAACAATAGATGCGCGATTACGGTTTGCAATTTCTTACTTCACCTATTTTTGTTGATAATGAGGCTGCAATAAACATAACAAAGAATCCGGTACATCACGCTAAAACCAAACATATAGAAATTCCTCATCACTTCATACGCGATTGCTATGAAAAGAATTTGATACGAATTGACAAAATCCACACCGACGAACAAAAGGCAGATTTACATACCAAAGCTTTCGATAAAGCTCGTTTTCAATATCTTTTAAAATTGAATGGTATGAAATTATTGTCGGATGCGGAGAAAATAGTTGGCATTGATGAGAAAACCGAGGCAGATGATGTTGAGAAGCAGACTGCTTTGGTTTGTCGTATTTTTAGTTGTTTTGGTATTTAGGGGGAGATAGATAATATTTTCAGAAAATACAAAAACAATAAAAAATCCAAAAACATGAGATATTTTCAAAATCCAAAAACAATAGAAACCCCAAAAAGAGTTTGTGTAAAAAGGGGAAATGATAGTACATCAGCTAGACAGTTACAGTATGCTAAAGATATGTAATGTTTAAAAGGTGTTAAGCAGTCTTGCTGATGATATGTCGATAGGTTTTTGCACATTTAGTAGACTTTTCGGGATATAAACATAAATAACACAACTTGCTTATTTCGTGGGGAACAACTCTCGGATATATAGGTAACCCCTGAAATCTTGGTTGAAAGGCTTTTTATTTCTGACATACTAGGTCTATGTGCGTAATGATATCTGGGGTATTATACCGGGACTTCTGATTTTGGGGAAGTAATAGCCTAGTCCTCGTATAATACTCTGCACTGCTTTAATCATTAAAGCCCCCCCCCCCCTCTGTTGGATCGTCGTGTGACCCTAACGAGTCAATCAGAAGAGTTTATGATCCATATCAAAGGCGGAATCAGTGATATAGACGTGAAACAGCTTGATTCCTCTTAATTATCCTTTTATTAATGATTTCAAAGCAATCCTGATTGTTGAAAAACTGGCAACACCTCGGCTCTGAAATCTCGAACGTTACAAATGAAATCACATGAAGGGTATTTATAGTGTTGTAATTTCGCATGGAATTGGCATCTGCTATTTCGTGCGAAATAGCAGATTGCTTATTTCGTGCGAAATTATCCTTTCACACCCAAACCCTAATTTTCTCGAACTACGTGCCCTGATCTAATCATTCTATTACAAGACTCGATACAAGACGAAGTTAACAGACATTTATGCACCAACAGACTCCCCCTTGGATGTTGACGAAGTCTTTGGAATCAAGTCTTCAGTCTTGATCAGTCTTGGGCTTCTTCCAAAATATCTGACATTGAAAGCATCCTCCAATCTCTTTCAGCAACAGCATCTAACACTCGAACTTGACTTTGACAATCTTTAAACTCCCCCTTGAATGATGATCTAGAATCTGTTAGACTCCCCCTCTCAATAAGCTGGGATAGAATTCTGGTTCAAGCTTTGTTCAAATTTAGCCACAGGGATCTCGCGTTGCTGCTGTTACCTGCTTCTCAGAAATTTGATATTACAATCTATTCCCCTTTTTTAATACATTTTGAAGATTTTATCAGTTTTTAAAAATCCACTTAAGTATCTAGGTTCAAGTTAATGACCCTAGGCACTTAATTTATCTACCAAGTCCAACTTAATGACCTTGGTTGATCCAAGACGAAACAAAACTGACTTTTGTTCAACATAGTTTCAAAACATTTTCTTGAAATTTAACAAGTTTCAACTTAATGAACTTGTTTTGACTTTTCATAATTCACAAGTTTAACATATTAAGCTCACAACTCTTCTGTCCAGCTCAGAAACTTCCTGCATCTTCTTCAAAGTGCGAATCTGAAGATTAGCTTTCCACTTTGGTTTGTCGGAAAAAAATAAAGCACAAATGAAAAATCTTTTTGGATTTTGAATAAAGTTTCTATACTAGAATGCTAAACAGAAATGAAATGCAGTAAATGTAAACTATTTACAAACATATTTTTGGTGAGCGTGTTAGGGAATCATATCAGCTGTCGACAAGTCACCAGTACCGTTAAGCTTAGATTTCATACTCAGAATTAAACAATTCGCTAAGATTGTCGATATACTGATCCACTTAAATTCTCACACAAATTTCAATCTGTTCAGGATACGAATTAGGTGTATTAAGAACTTAAACTCATTCATGTGTCCCACCTCTTGAATATACTCCCGTATCCAGATCCCAATATTCAGTCTTACAGGTGAGTATACCACAGATGATATCTATAAGGGGTTAAATGCGAGGGCCGTGAGAGCTCAGGCTATTGCTTCCGCAAAATCAGAGAGATGACGGCTTCGACTTTAAGTGGGTCCCCTTTAGATGATCTTTTTTACAACAGAACATGATTAGCATTTTTCAATGTTTCATCATTTTTTATGTTGAGGGCAGGCTTTTATTTCAAGCAGCAGTAAAGTATTATACGGGGACTAGGCCATTGCTTCTGCAAAATCAGAAGTCCCGGGATAATACCCCAGATATCACTGAGTATAAAGACCTGGTATCTCAGAAAGAGGGATCTTTCAAACGAAATTTCAGGGGTTACCTATATATCCAAGTAGTGTTCCCCACGAAATAAGCAAGTAAAGGTTTAGGTTTATATCCCGAACAAACCTACTAAATGTGTAAAAACCTATCGCCATATCATCAGCGAGACTGTTTAAGACTTTTAAACTTTACATATCTTTAGCGTACTGTAACTGTCAAGCCGATGTACTATCATTTTCCCTTTTTACACAAGCTCTTTTCCGGTTTTCTATTGTTTTTGGATTTTTTAAATTTTTACTGTTTTTGTATTTTCTGAAAATATTACCCTATACTCCCCCTAAATACCAAAACAAGTAAAAAATCGACAAACCATTGCAGATTTCTTCTCAACATCATCTATAGTGGTACCTTCATCTACGCCAAGAATCTCCTCCAACACCGATGAAATCTTCATACCGTTCAATTTTAAAAGATATTGAAAACGAGTTTTATCAAACGCTTTGGATTTTCTCAATTCGTATCAACTTCTTCTCGAAACAGTCTCGGATGAAGTGATGACGAATTTTAATGTGTTTTGTTTTAGCGTGATGAATAGGATTTTTTGTAATGTTTATCGCTGCCTCATTATCAACAAAGATAGGGGTGTTAAGAAATTGCAAACCGTAGTCTCTCATCTGTTGCTGGATCCACAAGATCTGAGAGCAGCAACTGCTAGCAGATACATACTCAGCTTCACAGGTGGATAAAGCTACAGAGGTCTGCTTCTTGCATTGCCAGGTGACCAATCGTGGTCCGAAAAACTGGCACCCCGCTGTTGTTGACTTAGCGTTAACTTTGCAGCATCCGAAATCGGAATCGGAATACCCTTCGAGTGTGAAATCGCCTTCTCTTGGATACCACAACCCCAGTGATGGAGTTCCTTTCAGGTAGCGTAATATCCGTTTCACAATCACCATATGCGAAGCTCTGGGGTTTGACTGAAATCTTGCTGCGAGGCAGGTTGGATACATGATATCGGGTCTTGAAGCAGTCAAGTACATCAGCGATCCGATCATGGAACGATACATTGTTTCACCTACCTTCTCTCCGGTGAGATCAGGATTTATCCCATGGTTCGTTGTTAATGGGGTGGAAGCTAGAGTAGATCCTGACATCTCAAATTTCTCTAAGATATCATGAACATACTTCGTCTGATGTATGAATATTCCCTTAGGCAGTTGATCAACTTGTAGTCCCAAGAAGAATTTCATCTCACCCATCGATGACATTTCAAATTTCTACTTCATAACTCTTTCAAAATCTTTGCACAGATTTTCATTTGTTGACCCAAATATAATGTCGTCCACATATATCTGAACTATCAGAAGATGTCCGTCGACTTCTTTGGTGAAGAGAGTGGCATCCACTTTTCCACGGATGAAGCTGTTGGCTAGCAGGTGTTGAGACAAAGTCTCGTACCAAGCTCTCGGGGCCTGGTGTAAACCATACAGCGCTTTATCCAGCAAATAAACCTTGTCTTTGTGGATTGGATCGGTGAAGCCAGGTGGCTGTCCGACATATACCTCATCTTTTACCTTCCCATAGAGAAACGCCGATTTAACATCTAGCTGATAAACTTTAAATCCTTTCCAAGATGCAAATGCAAGGAAGATTCTGATCGCTTCAAGTCTAGCTACTGGAGCATACACTTCGGTGAAATCTATACCCTCCTGCTGACTAAAGCCCTGGACTACGAGTTGAGCTTTGTTATTAATAATAACTCCTCGATCATCCCTTTTGCACTTGAACACCCACTTGGTGTTTATCTTCCTGTGACCATCAGGCAAGTCTACCAATTTCCACACTCCCAACTTCTCAAACTGACTCAGCTCCTCTTGCATTGCGTTGACCCAAGAATCTTCAGTTAGTGCTTCCTTATATGTTCGCGGTTCAATCTGTGAAATAAAACAACTAAGTGAAAACTCTGTTTGTAACGGAGCAACTGTAGAATAAAAACAAGTAAGGCCTTGGTCAATTTGACGTCTAGTGCGAACGCCTAATTGTAGTTCTCTAATAATCAACTCTTCTGGATGGTATGAAAGAGTTCTCGGCATCACCTCGCCCGGAACATCTACCTCTCCTTCCAAATTTGCGACATTTTGATTTGCACCTAGTTCACTGACTGGAATTGTTTGACTTGAAATCTGGATCTGCTCCCCTTCAGAATCTGAATCACCATGATCAAATACAGGCCTATCATTAGATTCTTGATTATCATTTACTGCCATCTGATTTTCAGGAGCTTGTTCTTGTTCTGAAGATTGTTGAACATCATCATGTTCTCCAGCATTACTTGGACCGGCTTCATCATCATTTGAAGTTTGCCATCGACTTCTAGTATACTCAGCTGGAAACCTTTCATGTGATGACTCATACTCTCTTAGAATATCCAACTCATCAAAGAACTCTGGTTCTTCTTCCATGTCAAACGAATCCCACAGAGTATCGTAGTTAAAGCGCCATGAGTCGCCTGGGTTCTGCGGTGGCATTGTGTAACCTTGACATTCAACATTGTGTGCTTCAATAATCCGCTTCAAGCTTGGAACAAAAACTCGCTTTAATGGACTTGAGTAACCCACAAATATTCCTTCAATGCTCTTTGCACCAAACTTTCCAAAAGGCTCTAGAACTGTGCAGAGAGACCCAAATGGTTCTAAATACTTCAGGTTCGGTTTGCGGTTGTTGATTAGCTCGAAACATGTCTTGTTGAATTTCTTTACTGTAAGAACCCGGTTGAGTGTATAGCAAGCGGCTGACACTGCTTCTGCCCAAAAATTGACTGGTAATTTCGAATCAGCAAGCATCGTCCTGGCCGTTTCAATTAGCGTCCTGTTCTTTCTTTCAGCTACTCCATTTTGTTGTGGAGTGTAAGGAGCACTAAATTCTTGCAATATACCTCTCTCATCACAATACTCTTTCACCTTGTTGTTCTTAAACTCAGTACCATTGTCACTTCTAATTCTTCTGATTCGAGTTTGGTACAAGTTTTCAATTTTTCTGAACAACGCCATCAAACTTTCAAACGTCTCATCTTTAGTCTTCAAAAATGATACCCATGAAAATCTTGAGTAGTCATCTGTTACTACTAGACAGTAGAGATCACCAGTTATACTTTTAACATTTACTGGACTAAAAAGATCCATATGAAGTCTCTCTAACGGTCTCGAGATTGAGTTTTCCTTCTTCCCAGGGTGAGATTTCTTCTTTTTTTTGCCTTTGACACAACTAATGCACTCCCCCTCAAGATGAAAACCTTTCACATGAACACCAGTTACTAAGTCGTTATGCACCAGGTGATTCATTTTTCACAGGTGAATGTCGCCCATCTTTCGATGCCACAATTGTGATTCTTTTTCCGTTGCTCTTGACATAAAACAGTGAGCCTGGCCCGTGGTAGTAGTTGCTACACTCATATCCAACACGTACAGATCATTGACTCTGGGTGCTCTCATGATAACCCACTCTTCGGGAACAACAAATCCTGGTTTCAAGATCAAACATTCTTTGTCTATAAAATGCGTTGTATACATAGGATCACAGATCTGAGAGATGCTCAGAAGATTGTTTTCAAGCTCAGCGATGTAGTTTACTCTTTCAAACGTGACGATTCCATTTGATAAAGTTCCTTCACCAACTATTCGACCACCTTGATTACCCGCAAATCCCACATATCCTCCATTAAACCCTCGAACATCATACAATAAGGTTTTCTTCCCCGTCATGTGCCGAGAAGCTCCACTATCCATAATCCAACGTGAAACGGATCTTGGAAGCTCCTGCACATATCACAAACATTTAGTTAGACTTTGATGCCACCCAAGCCTCTTTCGACTCGGGTAACTTGACATTGATGTGAGTTGTTGCAGTGTATAATGGCGGAAAATTTTTATCATTCATCTTTAAGCTCTCTTGAGACCCAATCTCAACCTCTTTGTATAAAAAGAAATCATTTTTAGGAGGTTGACCAGATGATTGGTCTTTCTTTGGTACACACTTCTTTTCAGAAGTAGTAGACTCTTGTTTTTTAAGTTTCTCATAGTAATCCAAAGGAACATTCATCTTTACCGGAGTGGTAGAAGATGATTGTTTTTCCGTCTCAAAAACCTTTGGTTTTGGAGAACTTGTTTTCTTTTCAACTGATTTTGGATTCCATGCTTGTTGAGGCGAAGCAACCCGTTTGTAAAATTTGTTAGTTTTAGTTACCAAATTCTATACGGGTTCAGTTTTGATCTTGATGTTTTCATTTTTCAAAACTTTCTTCTCAACAACCATTGGAGCTTTGCCTTTTGCATCAGCTTTCCTTTTCTAACTCTCAACAACTTCAGACTTAGGCTTTAAGTTGGTGCACTTTCGTGCAATGTGTCCAACTGTGTTGCACTTAAAGCATGTACGAGTATCAACTACCCGACTTGTACCTTCGGTCTGAGGCTGTGAGGCCATTTCTTCAAAAAACTCTTCATTTGATTTTGAAAAAATTTCAGATTCTTGCTCGGAATGAGAACTCGAGCTTTTTACAAACACCTTTTTCTCAACAAACTTCTTGTTTTGAGAGTTCCTTCTTTGATAATTCTTACCACCCTGATAGCCACCCGACCAATTGTTTTGATTGTTACTAGAAAAACGCGGCGGTACAACGGGTTTTTTGTAGTAAGCTTTATCTTTTTCAAAATTTAATTGCCTTTTAGAATGTTTCAAACCTTCAATTTCAGTCACATCAATCTCAATCAACTTGAACACATTTCTCAATTTATCAACATTCACATTTTCCAAAGGAAAATCACGATCCGAATACAACTTATCAGATCCCGCCATTTTGTACATCACAAGATTAGATTCTTCATTTAAGTTATTTTTGGATTTTGGTTTTGGAATATATTTGTCCAAAAAGCATTCATCATCCTCAATAGTGTCACTTTTAGATTTTAAAACATTTTCAACCATACTTTTCACAACTTCAGATTGGACACTATCTTCATCAGATGATGTGGTAAATGTGACATCAATCGTGTCTGGAAGCTTAACTTCATTTTCTTCTTCATCATTAACCAACCCTGATTTTTTCTTTGAAAAATTGTTTAAAACTGGTGGTGGAACCTGATGAAACCCAACCCCGGTTCCATCAAAGTATACATCTTCGCCTGCTTTGTTCTTTCCAATTGGTTTAGGAACTATATGTTGAAGAACAAAACTTGCGGAGTTGTAACTGTTCAGTTTCAACTGAATGCGTTCATTTTCAATTTTAGCTTCTTGAAACTGAAACTTCAACTTAGCAATTTCATCCAGTTGTTGATTGATTAGCTCTTCTTTTACCCTAAGAACACCTGATAATTGAACATTTTCTTTGTTTGTCTTACCATTTCTCTCATCAGAATCTTTTACCGTTCGTTTTAGCTTCTCAAAATTATCTGAAAGTTGACGGTTTTCATGAATTAATTTTTCGTTTTCTTTCCTAATTCTTTCTACGTCACTTTTATCATTTTCAATTTTCTCAGTTAATTCTTTTAATCGTTCATTTGAAGCTTTTAACATTTTGTCACGGTTTAAGATCTGATTTTCAACGTCTCTGACCCTTTTTGTCAGTTCTTCGGTCTTTTTACCGTTAAGGTAAGCAAGTGTACTACAAACCTTGCAGTATTTCATGCAATTTTTGCAGTCGCTCTCATTTTTAGCTTTCTTACCTGACTCATTGATTGCATCATTCTGACTGACCTTGCTTTTAGACTTAGTTCCAGAACCAGAAACTACCTCTAGCTCTTTTGCAGCAAGTACTTTGTCAGCCATCTTCTTCAAATTTTCAGCAGTAAACTCTTGTGACGTGTCAATAATCCCGTCATCAACTTTATTTGGCTTCAGCTCCTTCTCTTTGTCTTTTTCCTCAACTTCTCCTCCTCCCCACCACTCTCTCTGTCTGGCTTCCTCTACTTCAGCAATTTGTTTGGTGAGAGTTTCAACATCAACAGTATCTGGATCAACAGCAATGTTTCCTTTGGGATCTAGGTTACATTCTCTATCAGCATCCCATCTTTTCGCCTTTTTTGCTTCTTTGTATGTATTATAGATTCTACTCTTCATATTTTGGGCTTTCATTTTTCTATTGATGTATTTCACTTCTTCTATTTTGTTATCTTTGAAAGGGACATTTTTTTGTCACAAACGCATAGCCCACTGCATCCTCTTCTGGTAGCAGTTCACTCCAATCGAAACTTTCGTCATCATGAATAACAGCAAGAGCTCTTGATTTTTCTTTGGGAGTATCTTCAAGCTGCTTCATTCTGGGAGGTTCAGATTTGTTCTGATGATATATTGCTCTTTTGTAATAATCCTCTCTGAATGGATTTGTAGTATCATCAGCAGGTGCATTTCGACATTCACGTTTAAAATGTCCCTTTTGTTTGCATCTGAAGCACGTGACTTTTGATTTATCAAAACCAAGTTTTGTGGACGGTCCAACAATTGAATGTCTGCCTGTAATCTCCATGAACCTTTATGCTCGTCTGACTGCACTAGCCATACACCACCTGATATCTATCAACTCCATTTCTTCTGGGTAGATCTGATCATAGTCCTCCTTGGTGAGATTAGTGTTTCCAATCTTGCCCGCAACAAGGCTTTCGTATGATTCTAGGACAGATGCTAAAAACACCATTTGCTGCTTTGCGGATTCTTCACTGAAATTTTGAGCATTCTTTAGATCCACAGCAATGTTACATTGAAACAGATTCTTTGGAACTGATTGACTTGAAGTTGTTGATGATGAACCACTATGAAAACCACTGCTTGAACTTTCTTGATTTGACGTGTTAGAACTTTCAGCTGAGAAAGCTGTCTTAGGAGATACATTCTTCGGGATCATACTTCCTCGGTAATACAGCTCAACATTCTGCTGATATGAGGAATGATTGACTTTGTTTGATTTCTTGATCTCTAGCTCATGACTCTCCAGTCTTTCAATTAATAGATCAACTGTCACATCCTCCGACTTGATTGTATTCTTCAGCATCAAAGCAAAGTATTGCCAGTCTTTCTCAACCGGTAGCGAGTAAAACAATTTGTCAACCAATTCTTCTTGAGTGTATATGATTCCATGTCTTGCCAGCTCCATCTTCAAATGCCCGAATCTTTCGATCATCTTTGACACAGATTCATTTTTCAAATATCCAAACAAATCTTATTCTTTTCTTAACAACTTCTTTTTGTTTTTAACTATCTTGGCACTACCCACACATTTCACTCTTAGTTTCTCCCATAGATCTTTCGAATTTGTGTGCACAATCAATGATATTATGTCGTCTCTCACAGACTGATGAAGCAATGCAATGCACTTATGTTCAACAACAAAACTATCTACATCATCAATCTCTGTTATATTTTCATAATCCGATCTTCCCATATTGAAACCATTCTTCAAGCTCTTCCAACTTGGATATGCATACGCTTTTAGCCACTCTTCAAACCTTTTAGCCCATCTATTGTATTCTTCAATCGCCATCAGTTTGGGAGGTTTGTTGTATGTGCCATATGCACTCTCCACACTCAAAGCATCAGAAAGAGTTTTCTTCGCACTCGGAGCATTTTCATTTGTGTTGTTTGATGTATCATCTCCGGCGTTTCCCGTGAAAGCAAACAGATCACTAAACAGATTCATAAACTCATCCATCTTCACGTATCTGAAACAATCAACAAACACTTAGAAAATTTTTTGAATTTTATCAAACACAGTTTCAAACGAAATCAGAACTACAAACGAAAACAGATTTCAAGCGAAATAAGCTTTCACACGAAATACCAACTCAAATAAATCAGAGTTTTCAAACGAAATAGTGATTTCGTTTGAACTGACTAAACGACATATGATTTCGTGCGAAATTAGCTTGGATTCAAACGAAAATAGCCTCTTTGGAACGAAATAGTAATTTCGTATGAAATACTTCAAACGAAATTTAATTTCGTACAAAATTAACAGCAATTTCAAACGAAATTAATCCCAAAATGTAATTCCGTACGAAATTAGGAGGCTATTCCATGTGAAATAATGATGACATCATCATTTCGGCCACCATTTTGTCAAATTTATCAAGATTTTGTTCGAATTTTGGTCCAATTCTCTCAAGGATTCATTAAAACTATGTTTCGCGTGTAATGTGTGAAAATTAAGCCATTTTAACCGTAAAATCTCGCTTAATTTTGAAAAGAAGGAGTAGAAGTGATGAAAACAAGCTGAATTGGTATAAACTCTTCTTCCTGAGCTCTGATACCACTTGTTGGATCGTCGTGTGACCCTAACGAGTCAATCAGAAGAGTTTATGATCCATATCAAAGGCGGAATCAGTGATATAGATGTGAAACAGCTTGATTCCTCTTAATTATCCTTTTATTAATGATTTCAAAGCAATCCTGATCGTTTGACAAACTGGCAGCACCTCGGCTCTAAAATCTCGAACGTTACAAATGAAATCACATGAAGGGTATTTATAGTGTTGTAATTTCGCATGGAATTGCCATCTGCTATTTCGTGCAAAATAGCTGATTGCTTATTTCGTGCGAAATTATCCTTTCACACCCAAACCTTAATTTTCTCGAACTACGTGCCCTGATCTAATCATTCTATTACAAGACTCGATACAAGAAGAAGTTAACAGACATTTATGCACCAACACCCTCAGCATAAAAAATGATGAAACATTGAAAAATGCTAATTATGTGCTGTTGAAGAAAAGATCCCCAAACGGGACACACCGAAAGTCGAGCCATCATCTCTTTGTCTGAACGGAAGTTCTAACCTGAGCTCTCATGGCCTCGCATTACCTGTTACAGATATCATTATTGTACGTTCACCTGTAAGACTGAATATAGAAATCTGGATACGAGAGTATATTCTGAGGTGGGACACGCGTATAAGTTAAGATCTTAAAACACTTAAATCGTATCATGTTTAATTGAAATTTGTGTGAAAATTTAAAAGGATCAGTATATCGGTAATCTAAGCGAATTGTTTAATACCTAGTGTGTAATCAAGCTCAACGGTACTTGTAATTTGTCGGTAGCTGATATGATCCCCTAACACGCTCACCAAAAATATTGCCTGTAAATTGTTTCAGTTACTGTTTACTTTTACTGCATTTCATTTCATTGTTAGTCAAAAACCCAAAAAGATTTCATATTTTTCTAGTTTAAACTTTCTTAAAATCTCAAAAATATTTTACATTTCTGCTTTAGTTTTGCGACAAACCGAGGTGGAAAGCGGATCTTCAGATTCTGAGAAGTGAAGCGGAGCAGGAAGTTTCTGAACTGGACAACTGGGTTGGGAGCTAATCTTGAAAAATTCTGAAAAATTCAATGTCAAAACAAGTTCATTAATTTAACACTTAAACAAATTTTCATGAAAATGTGTTTAAAAGTTTGAACAAAATGTCAGTTTGTTTCGTATCGGGTCAACCAAGGTCATTAACTTGGACTTGGTAGGCAAATTAAGTGCCTATGGTCATTAACTTGGACCTAGATACTTAAGTGGATTTCTAAAACTGACCAAATCTGATAAAACGGCAAAAGTCAAAAGGTCAAAACATAAAGTCAAATGAGAGGTGTTTGGATCGGATGACAATCCGATTGGATGGCCATCCAACACTTGGTCACTCCTATAAATGGAAGTCAATGTTGTTCAGTCAAACCTTTACTTGACCGAGCGACCATCCGACACTCTATCAAACAGTCTCACTTTCTCTGATCTTGATTCTTCACTCTTGCTTTCCATACTTCATAGGATTATTGGCTTGCACAATCTTCATTATGGGAAAGGTAAGTTCACTGATCTTTGATTGTTAAATTGATGTTTTTGATGATTTTATATATGTCGGCGACTGTTCGGACCTTAAATCTTAGATCTAGGCAGATTTGATGATTTTTGATAAGATCCAAACATAAGTTTTTGTTCTCGGGCCTTAGATCTATAGATTCACCGGTTCAATTTGTGCAAAAAAACATGTTAGAATCTAGAGATTTGATGATTAGACGTGTTCGGCTTTCGGACCTTATTTTACCAAATTAATCCCAAATCAGGCCGAGTTAGAAAATTTTGAACATAGGGTTTTGATCATCGGCAAAATCTCTACATGGATCTTTGTTCAATTTTAAGAAAACCTTAGAAAAATTTTTGATGATTCATAGACTCATAAGTGTTCTTCATGTCAGTTGTATCGAGTGGCAATCCGATCGGATGGCCATCCGATCCAATGCATTTTAAGTGTTTGAATTTTTTTCTAAGTGTTTGTCTTGATATATGTGCCTTACATGTTAATCAGATGTTTTGGAAAGATGGCATCTGGATCGGGTGGCAATCTGATCGGATGGCCATCCGATCCAAAACACACCTTCATAAATCTGATCATCAATCTGTCCTCATGTCAGTGATCGAGTGGGAATCCGATCGAATAACCATCCGATCCACATCACATAATGACAAAAAATGTTCATCAACTGTTCAAACTTGTCATGGATCGAGTGACAATCCGATAGGATGACAATCCGATAGGATGACAATCCGATCGGATAGCCATCCGATCCATATCACTCACTCAAGAAAGTTGACTTATCAAAGGTGCTATCTATTTGTCACGAGAATCAAGTGACAATCCAATCGGATGGCAATCCGATCAGATGGTCATCCGATCTATATGCACATATCTTGGCTGATAAGTTGGTTCATCTGATCGGATGGTAATCCAATCGGATGACCATCTGATTCAAATGCACATGACAATTGTTTCTGTACTTTAATGTTGATGGTTCATCGGATCGGATGGCAATCCGATCGGATGACCATCCGATCCTCAGTATTGTATAGGGTGAGAGTTCCAGAGTTAGAAAATTTTCGAAGTTTTCAAATTTTTGACTGTTTTCATTTCTTGTCTCGAACTTTGTGCAAATGCTAATGATAATCATTTTTGCAGACAAGAGCATCAGATTGGGATAAATCTCACAATATTTACTATCTGCTGGACGCACATTATACAGACGTAACTCCATTTAAAGTCATGGCAAAATTTTTGAGGGAGAGTAAGATTAATAAGGCCTTAACTGATAGAACAATAGTATATGAATCACATGTCAGAAGGTTTTGGGATTCGGTGAGGTATGATAAGGATGAAAAGATGATTTGTTCAGCTGTTAGAAAGAAGGATGAGAACAATCAGGATATAGATGTTGAGATTAAGTTTAATGTTGGAGACTTAAGACGAGTTTTGGAGTTTGGAGATTCTGATAATGATCCTATCATTATTCCTGAATGTTTATGCAAAGGTTTGTGGTGCAGAATGGGTTTTACAGGACATTTGAATGGGAAATATCTTAAGACTATGTTTAGTCCACCATACAAGTTCCTAATTCACTGTGTAGTGCACGCTTTGTCACATCGGAAGGGAGCTTATGATGAAACATCAGACTATATCATGAATATTATCACATGCTTGGTGCTGAACAGGCCATATAATGTATCTCAAGTGATATTTGACCATATGGTAGATAATATGGGGAGTGGTAAGTACATTATGTACCCCAGGTTTATCCAAATGATGATAGATGATCAATTTAAAGATCTTCCAAAGGATCCTGCTGATATATTAGGTCTACGAAACATGACGGCTGATACTTTGAGCAGATTAGCTTCATATAAAAATCCAAAGAAAGATGAACCTGAACCAAGGGCAAGGAGAATGATTTGCAAGATTGATAATCCAGCATATGTTGCTCCTGAAAACGATGCATGGAGACATGAAAACAGCAATTCAGAGAATGAAGATGACAAGTTGAGGGAGATGCATGAGAAAAAGCTTCAATATTGGTTTATGAAGGACGGGATAAGGAAGAGAACACCAAATACATCCCCAGCTGTATCTGCTCCTAAAGTGTCAACAGCTAAGATTGTTGTTAAGGGTATAGTTGGTCATAAGAAATGTTAGAACTTTAAATGTTATATGATACTAATGGATGTTCAATGCTTGTTTTGCAGGGCCTTCAATAGAACCACAACAAAAGATGGTTGATGATCCAGTCGTTGATCCAACAGAGTTGATAAGGCAAGGAGCTGATATTCTTAACATGTCATATGATGATTTTCTAAAGAAAAACGAGGAAGCTGAAGCTAAGAAAGCTGCAAAGAATGCTGAATCCTCTAAGAACATTGAAGCAGAAAGTGTCAAAGCTAAAGAATCTGAAGGTGTTCCACATACTGATTCTAGTGATGCTGATGATGAGTCTACAGAGACAGAGTCAGAGCTTGATGTGTCAAAGATTGGTCATGGAAAATTCAGTTGAAGAAGAAACCTCAGAAAAAGAAGAATAAAGGATCTGATGAAGAGGATTCTACATATACTCCAACAGTTGTAGAGAAAAAGAAACTTCATATAAAGCGCAAAGCTGTTCAAACAGGCGTCATTCCAAGGAATGTCAGGGCAAAGAAAGCAGGTGCTACTATGCCAGAAAGTCAAAGCAGTAAAAGTGAGAAGCACATGGCAACTTCAAAGGGTCCTGAAGCTGTAAAAGTTCAAAATGTTGAAGTTCCTAAGGTACCAGAAGTTCAAAGTGTTGAAAAGCCTAAAGTTGAGAAGAATGTTGGTGATGATGACTATGTTGAAATAAGGGTTTCTACACCACCTCCACCACCACCGAAAGATCAATCTATTCCAGAAAGTGTTGAAACTTCAAAGCCAAAGAAAACTGTTCTTCCTAATATATTTGAAGGTTTTCCTAATATTCGAGGTGAACTTAAAGATGATATTCTTCTTGATGATGAGTTTGATATGTTTCATGATGAGTTTGTCAAAGATCTGAAGAAGAAAATAAGTCTTCTAGAGAAAGAGAAAGAGAAAGCTGAAGCTGAACGTGATGAGTTAAAGAAGCAGCTTGAAGAGTTGTCGAAAGTGAATGAAGAAATAAAGTCTGTCTTGATCAAACATGCGAAGAAGATAAAGAATATAGAAGGAGATGTCGAAATGACTTTATGAATGATGAAATCAACGAACAAGAGGAGGATCAACATCAGGAGTCTTCTTCATCCGGAAAGAAACATGCTGACCAGGTATTCCTCACACAACCTACTGTTATATATTTGAATGCTCCAGTTGAGGGGGAGATAGAGGTGCCTAGGTCTAGAGTTGAAATGTTAGAAGAATTGGGCTTAGATGACGGAAAGTTTAAGTTTGACATTGAAGATGAGATTCCTTCGTCACCTGAAAAGGAATATGAGTTCAAATATGCCCAAGAAGCTGATAAGTACAATGATGTAATAGTTGAAGAAGGATCGGATTCATCTGAGGAAGAAACGGTATTTCATTATTCTGGTGTTGATGAAACGTTTCCGTCACTTGCTGAAATGTTTAAAGAACAAAATGAAGATGAAGTTAGAAGGAAAATTGTGGAGAAAATCACTTCTGAAGGTATTCCAAGAACTATTCCGCGAGAAAATCTAGTTGAAGAAAGAAAGAAATGGTTCAAGGTGATGCCAAAGGAGAGAAAGTTCATAAGACCTCTACAATACTTCACACATGATGCTGATATATCATGGGGAGATATCTTATCATGGGGTTACTTGGAAGATCTACAAGTGTATGCAATCAGATGGGAACAAGGGGTTCAGTACTTCGAATTTCTGTCAGATATTAAAACCCTCCCGTGGTGGGATGTTGACGAATTGGTGCAAACAAAGAATATCAAGCAATTCTATTATGGTTTGGATGTAAAGCAGCATGATCAACACTTGTGGAAATACATCAAGCAGCAAGCAAAAGAAAGATTTCCAGATTGAAAGCCGCAGTTTCCAAAACAAATTGTTACTATTTTAAAATCAGGAGAGAAGGATATTACATTGGATATAAAGCCGCCGAGATGTTTGAAAAATATGCCACTACGTTCTATGGAGCAAGACTTCTATGAAGACTTTCAGGGTTGGATGTACAACGAAAGCACAGCGAAAGCGGTGATCTCTCTGTATGACAAGTCCACTGGTAAATCAAGAAGGATCAGTGTGTTGGATCCTATGTGGCTTGTGAACTGCTCCAAGAAGGATATAGACTGCTTATTCTACAACAAGATCGTGTATGAGAAGCCAGACAAAGTCCAAGCTATGCAATATCAGAAGTTAGTGGATCTGTGCTACGCAAAAGACATCAACTCTTGGAGATATTGGAAGTCAAAGTGGAGAGACTTAGAGATTGATGAATTCTTGAAGAAGTACAAGCGCAGTCAGATATTTAAAGAGATTGCTGATAAAGGTGCGAGACTTGGAAGGTACAAGCTGATGAGACCTCCTCCAACAGACCAGACACCGATTGAAAAAGAAGAAAACAAGATCCCAAGATGGGATAGGAAGCGTGACGGTGATCCTGAATACAGAAAGTACTGGAATGAAGTTGGAAGGCCTCTTAGGTGAAAGATGCTTAAGGAGAGAGAGGAAAAGAGACGTCAGAAAGCAAAGGAGCGAAGACGCAGCAGGAAGACAAAGTGAAGACTATGCAGGAAAGAACTACAGCTACATCTAAGGGGGAGTCTGTTAGTACATATGTCTGTAGCTTCCGTCTGCATCAAGTCTTGTATATTTTGTGTTGTGTATGTATTTTTGTACATGTATGAACATGTATGTATGTTTGTGTAAAGACAACTCAGGGAACGGTGCTGAATTGTAAAAGTGAAATCCGATGGACGACACATGTCATCTGATCGGAAGGCCATCCGATCGGATCACCATCCGATCGGATCACCATCCGATCGGATCACCATCCGATCGGATCACCATCCGATCGGGTGACACTTAACCCTCCCTGGTTGCCTATAAATAGCATACTAGTGTTAGAACTTAGAGACTTTTGGCTGTTCATTGTACGGAAGCTCTGCTCGTCTGACTTTCTACCGGAACCTCTGTATTTTCAGTATTATCAATAGAAATCAGACACGTTGAACGTTGAACTTGTCGTTGTTGATTCTGTGACATTATCAAGGGATTCCGCACCTTGATTCTGATCGATCCAGCCACGTTCTACTCGAACAGATCCTGCGAACACGGCCTAACACCCTTGAACAAAACAGAAAGTTTGTGAGGTTACACCTCTGATTTTACATGTCTCAACCTTGTTTTTAAGCCTAACTAACCATAGATGTAGTTATAAGCATAAGGACATAGGTTTGAGATGAGATAACTCAAGTTTAATCAAGTTTAACAAAGATTGAGTCAAAAACAGAAAAGTCAGTCAACTTTGGAGCCTTTTTGGTGACATTCCAGAACTTGGTTTTCCATGGAAAACCTATGGAAATGTTCCTAAGGTCAATCCAAGCAACTAGGAAAAAGAATCAAAGCAAATGGTTAAGAAATGAGTGAGTTATGCTCACTTTTTTAAGAAGGTATGAATCTGTCTTGTTCACTGAATTCAGCTGCGATTTGTGTGTGTTTGCGAGTGATTAGAGGGTGTTAACAAAGTGTAAAATGCTAGGAGGAGGATTGGTTTATATAGGGGATGGATTAGGGTTGGGTTGGTGGCTTAATTAATGCAAGAAACACACCTAAAATGCAACAAAACCAACAAATCAGGCAATCCAGTGCGAGCTGGTGTGCTGGTCTCGGATTCGAGTCCGTGGCGGGGTGCGAAGGACCAGACCAAATCCGTCGCGGATAGCCAGGGACCATCAGGCGGGAATTTGTTTGATTTTATTACATTTCAGCCCCCTAACTTCCATAATGTGATGTTTTTAAGTTGTTTTAAGGATAAATTATGACATATAAGCATATTTTAAGGTTTGTTAAGCATAATTAACATAAAACAAGTATAATGAAGTATGTTTAAGCGTATGGATGTCGTATTTAAGTATCATATGCATTCAAAAGACGTATTATTCGAAAGTTTCACGTGTTTGCAAGTTTAACACAAAGTTTCTAAGGATTATGAATGTTGTATCAATTGTTTCATGAATTCAAACATATGATCAAGTATGAAGTATGTATAACACGAATTTTATTTATGATTCAAGTCTCAGTTTTTAGAACGATTACAACGAAAGCACGATTACAAGAACACAAGACTTCCAAAAATAGAAATACAAGCAAGACCTTCTAATTATGGAAAGTACGAAGAAGCAGGGCGTTACAACTCAAACCAGCTTGAACTCTGCCACTTGAACCAAAACCACTGACCACTTCGACACCATCATCAATCTCGTTCTATTATTTTCCTTGTTTTGTTGAGATCTTGTTGATACCCTCATGGTATTTGATAAAATGCTATTAGATCAAAAGAAGAAATTGAGGTGAAAAAGCATGATTTTTGATTTAGGAATAAGAGAGAGAGAGGGAGAGAGAAAGGAAAGGAATAAGGAGAACACGTCTCTTGCAAATGGAAAAAAGGAGTGGATGAGATTCAATCTCTTTAAAATGTGTGAAATGTGCAAAAAGGAAAAAATAGAAAAAGAAAATGAAAAAATTAATACAAGTTCACCTATTTAATGCAAAAGTGATGTGCAACAAAAAAGTGTCAGCCATTTCTTCTAACATAGATAAAAAGATAGAAAAGTGAAACAGTAAAGTCAAACCATCTGTTACATGAAGAAAAGTTATTATATGCAACAAAAAAGTGTCGGTCATTCTTCTGTATACACAAAAATTGTTCCGATAATACCCTTCGTCGCATATGTATCAATGGCCATGTGGCTTAACCTTGTCCATATAAAGAGTTTTCTTAGTTTTTTGAACCGGGTAGGGTTTTTCCTCTATAATTAACATATATATATATATAAAGGCCGGTTAACGTACAATATTCCTTAACGTACGAGGGTACGCTATGAAATTACGCACATTGTAAAAATCAAAACCCTAATCACACATGTTGAAAAACCATAATCACTCAAAACCCTATATATATATATATATATATTACACTTTCACTATGTATATATACAAAGTATTGTATATGGGTACTTGGTAAAAGATGGAAAACAAAATGCAAAGTGTTACATACATGAACTTCACAAAAACATGAAAAACTACATTGGACATGAAACAAATATATAACCGTGACGAATCCGGATTCCCACAAAACTTGATGACGATACGGACACTCGGACAAATTCAAAGTACATATATATATTGAATGAAAAATATATATTAACATGACTAAGTAAAAATATATATAATTTCAGACAAGTAATAAAAAAATATAATTTCGATGTCGTTATAAGAAATATATATTTTACAACAAATCATAGAAGTACATTGTTTTGAAGAAATCTTAACGATATATTTTCCTAAAAGTATATTCCAAAAAAAGCAACAAAAGTATATATACATATACATATACGTACAAATAGGCGTCTATGTATATCATAACACACTTAGTAGAATACAAGGTTATAAGAAGTATACATGTGTATACGTATACGTATACGTACAAATATGACACAGTTGCCTATTCGAAAAGTATATATATACATGGGAGCACTTATACGTACAAATACACAACGACTACATGAGTTGGAAAAGTATACAAACAAGCATATATACATGTATATACATATACTAGGACAATGTTAAAATATAAATTTTTAACAAGAAACAAACTAAGGAAGAATATATTTATTGTTAAGGATAACTATATTTTTATTAACTATTGAATTAGTGAAACAAGGGTTTATGACACAAGAATATATTTTTGGATATAAAAATATATTATTTACATTAACAGAACAAATGTGTGGGACATGGGGTTATACAAGAGGCTAGGCCCCGGACATTACACGAACAAGGATACATACATACATACATACATACATACATACATACATACATACATACATACATACATACATACATACATGCATGCATGCATGCATGCATACATACATACATACATACATACATACATATATATGTAGATAAAATACGTATATTGTCATTCGGATAATCAACCACCAACGCAACTAAACAAACAAGGGTTTTCAAACAAACATGGGTTTCAAACAAACGAAACAAAGATAAGTCTTAACAAGGTTATTGGTGAAAGACTTGTACATGAACAAACAATTGGACCTAGGTGTCTTAACGAAGTAGGATACTTGTAGGTCAGAATCGACTCAAGGAACATTAGATTGCTAGCATTTTAGCCCCGAACACAAACAGTGAGTTTTGCGGCACCTCTTTTAAATATTTTGTTTACAAAATTAGGGGATATACACATTTATACATTGGTATGCTAGTTATGGAGTGAAATCAACTAGATCTTGTGCGAATAAGCGTGTGCATTAGTAGCCATTAGTCACATTATAGACCGAGGAACAATTGGATAGATCTATTGAGTGTGGGCAAGCACCACGGGTCCTTGAGACCCCGTGGGAGTGCATTTGTGTCCGGCTAGTCGCGCTTCACTAGGGTTAGTCATTTGGTACGATGAAACATTGTCAAAGTTTGGTTAGTGGCTTATGTCGTCTGGTATATTAATGTCCTTACAAACATCAATTGATTAACAGATTCCATTGACACTATGCATATCGGTTTTTATACAAGGTTTATCAAATGTTTTAAAGATTCATTTGTGACAAGCAAAACATGTGAACTCACCTACATTATTGTTGACTTTTTATTTTACGTGTATTTCAGCGAAATAAGGAAACGATGCATGATTGTGGATGTCAAGGACAAGGATTACAAGAAATGATGTCATTTTGGGAGGGTTTGCCTCATATATTCCATCCTCGTGCGGAATATAAGGGCCAAAGCTACGGTATCAAACGGTACCGATTCAATCGATCTAACAGTTGGTTGAATCACCTATGCTCATGATTTATAGGTGTTTAGACGTAAAACATCAAATTGAAGGTCAATTAATGGATGGAATTTGAAATGAAGACATCATTACATTCAGAATTGATTTCGTTCATGTCTGTGGAAGAATCATCATCAAATTGGAAGAAATAAATATTTTGGATCGAAAAATGTGAACAACAACGTTCGAGCGGACGAGACAGTTTCGTACGCAGGAGTCATTCATCCGCACAAATGAGTTCTGATCCGTTTGAAAAATTGTGTTCATCCGCATGAACCAGGCAGTCATTCGCACGAATAAGCTTCCATCCGCACGAACCAGCTTAATCCGTTCCAAAATCAATCAGCTCATACGCACGAATGAGTCATCCATTCGAAGACTCTTACGCGTGAATGAGTCAAATAGCCAAAAAAAATGATCGTGGGGATGAGACGAGTGTCCAGAAAAAATTTGGTAATTGAAATTTTTTTCAAGACTTTAACGTTAAATACGGGTTGTTTGGGGACACCGTCGGAGGCTTCGGAAAATTATTAAGATGATGAGATTACAGATTAGTGAAGATAGTGTGGTAACATGAAGACCAGTGTATAACATGTATCATTTGGTAAAGTGACTATTAATGGGCCAAACATAAAATATCCGCATTGATGAAAACAGACTTTTGTGGAGCAAAATGACACATATTCCACATAGTTGAGTTTTTTAGGGGGAAATTCAGTGATGAGTTTAGAGAAGTCAGGATTTGCCAAAAATGAGGGGGAATAATATTTTTAAATATTAGGACATTTTTGGAAATTCAGACAGGAAAACATGCAACAGTATTAGGGTGGTTCCGATTCAAATTGACTGGGGATGCATAGGATCTTGGATTTGTTAGTTAGTGATCATAGCAAGTTCAGGTTCATTAAGATCCTGATCAGATTGATGTCTGAGGGTTTGAGTCCCGAGTCTTCGTACAAGCCGGTTAGCAGGATTAGCGTCAAAGGAGTGATGCATCAGTATTGTCGATACTTAAAAGATATTAGAGGGGTTTCAAAAATTCACATGATAGTTTTGTGATTGTCTAAAGTGTCAGAATGGTTAATCTTCGAGCAAATGAGTTGTTTTCTGGACTAACTGCCGGGGAATGATGATGTTTGTTGATTAAGTTGCTGTCGGGACTAATGGAGAAGGCTATAGATCTGTTTTTGTGACTGAACAGGAAGAATGTGAGTTTGATCATGGAAAATGTTTCTTGATCACAATGTGTTACCAGATGATCTGTTATCCAATGAAGATTTGTTGATTGTTGAGATTACCATTTACATTGATCAATCATTCAGGAGTGTGCATAAAAGTGATTACGAAAGACAGGATTTCAAATTTTCGTGAGTATTCACAGACTTGAAGTTTACCAGTGTGGTGTTCGAAGTTTCTACGAATTGTCGGTTGGGTTTGAAAATTAAGAGATTGACCTATGAGAGATAAATCAAAAACAGAATGCCGATATGCTGAATGTTGAAATGGAGAAGCTACATTGTGTTATTTCAAGTTGGTGATTATTCATGAAGATTTCAGTTTAGCAAATCAGAGGAGCTCAGGAACTGTACAAATAAAGAACTGAAGTGTAATTCCAAGGGGGAATATGCTATTGCAAAATGCAAGCCCGGATCATCAATCAAGGGGAATTATCTACGGCATCAACAAATGCTTGATTGAAGTTGCAGAATATTCAAACACGGCTTACATATTTGAAAATCAAGATTCGACAGTGACGTACAATGGGGAAATTGTTAGTACATATTATGTGTGTCCGCCACTATACGAATAGGCTAGATAGAGCGTGTGTTGAATATTGTATAGTTGAGAGTTAGATACGAACACATGACACTTTGGAGAGGACGAGTGCTCGTTGGTACAGATGAGAACTCATCCGCACGGATGAGTCATCCGCTCCAAAGGTACCTCATGTCTATAAATAGTGAGTCATGTGTTTGAAGTTCATAAGTTTGGGGAAAGGCTGGATAGACCTCAGATTTCTCTCCAGCTTCTAAAATGATGTATGCTCTTTCGGTATGAAATGGAATCTTCTACTTTTGCTACTTTTTAATAAATTTCTACTGAACTAGCTTTATCTTATCCAAACTTCCGTCTAAACCTGCCGGATCCGAAACTGTCAGGTACTGGGAGTGTAAAACATAAGAATTATGAATCCGGGTAATGGATTGTTGATTGGATATGTTAAAGTATAGATTCCAAACGATTAACATGGGTTTGAAGTGATTTAGACGAGTTTTGAATGAAAAATAGCGAAATTGGTCATGGTTAGGAAATCACCCAGCTCTGGTAAACGAGCTTCTTCGCGTCACGCAAAGGAGAAAGTATGTCCTATCATGTGGCGCGACAAGGCCTGTTTTAATAAAAATTATTTTTGTTAAGTTTGTTGTGCGATTTCAGCTTTCATTCTTCAACGATGAAATGTCTTCCGCTTTTTGTTAAAATTCTAATGGATCTAGTATTGTGTTTAGTCAAGACAAGCTGCTAGTAACTTGTTAGTTTATTATCTGAACTTTTTGGATATTTTGGTAAAAGCACTAGTATTAAACATGGAATCTATATATGTATTATGAGTAGGGTCTTACATGTGAGTGTGTCGGTTTTGTTTAACGATGTGTTTTGGTGTTCATGATGACTTCTAAACGTTTTCCACAGGGTCGGGTTGTTTTACGTTGTATGAGTCATTGAAATTTGATTAACCTCGAGTGGGCATGTTTGAGTAGAGATGTGTAGTTTTGCATGAGGTCACATGAGGTACGAGATATCACATGAGTTATTGATCTTGTAGGACTTGTGTAGTGAGGTGTCTTGTTTTGATAATCAAATAATTGTTTCGGGACTAGACTAGGAAGGTTTATAAATATAGAGATGTCGGGTTATTGCCATAGGGTGAGCATGTATGAGTTGAGTTGTTGAGGTAACGCATTAAATGGAACGTATGTGTGAACATGTGGGTGTGTCCTTCGTGGTAATGGGACGGGATTAATGACGCGGCTTAGAGGTTAGTGGTTGATGCACGAGGAGATGAAAGTTGGTGTGTTCCAGATAGGGGTGTGAATTTGGATACGACACGAACCTAACCCGAAATTCATGGGTTTGGGTTAATTCTAAATGGTTTAAGGCTAGTTTTAGGTTCAACCCATGAACCCGTTTACAGTGGCGGACCCAGGATTTTATTTCAATGGGGTCCATTTTCGGGTCGGTCCTCGTTCGGGTCGAGTTAAAGTGAGGTTTGAACTAGATTTAAAAAAAAAATAAGAAAAATGGGCTTATCAAGGATTGAACCCATGACCTCTTGGTGGAAAAGAGGGAGATTTACCACTACACCAACTTTCTTTTTATTTCGATGGTGTCCACCTAATTGTATTTATGGGGTCCATATACAATTTAATATACCGAATCTACTATTTTTTTAAAAAAGATTGGGGTCCGGGGACCCCGGTGGCACCAATGTGGGTCCGCCCCTGCCCGTTTAGCTAAACAGGTCGAGTTCAGGTCAACCCGGTCGGGTTAGCGGATTGACTGGTTTAACCCATTTATAATATATTATTTTTTTACGATATATTTTATGTCATAAATAAATTGGGTGTGTATTTTATGTTACAATTATAACTTAAAAAGAGACATTGACGTAAGATTTTATAATTTAAATGTAATTGTATTGTATACACTTATGTTTTTTGTAGTAAAATTTCATTTTTAATATATTAGTTTGCGGAAATAATAGAAAAAAATAAGGTTGAACAGGTCGTGTGCGGGTCAACCCGTGAATATTCGGGTTCTTACGTATGACACGATTTTTTGGTTCGGGCCGTGTTTGGATTCGTTTTAAATTTGCGGGTTGGGTCAAGGTGAACCTGCCAACCCACAAACTTGACCCATTTAGCGCCTCTAGTTCAGGACAACGTGTGTGTGTGTGCCTAGGTGGGTTTTGAATGATGTAGCACCCTTGTGGTGTTTAAAACGATGGTCACATTCTTGTGACGACTATGTGGAAGAGTAAGCCCTTTATGGCAACTATGTGGTAGACGAAGCGCTTGTGCGTAAAGTTGGTTGCCTTATGGCTTATGGTGGCAAAATTAGGAAGAGCTCTGATCACTTCTTAGTGATTTGACCAAATTACGTGTTAAGTTCCCACCTAATGTGTGAGAAATTACACAAATAGTCCAAACTTTTTCAATTGTAACACCTTTAGTCTCTAGTTTAAAACTTGGACTAATTTCGTTGTTAACTACATGTGAAATGTCTAAAATTCCCTTTAATATTAAAACATAAAGCCAACGAAATCTATATCAAGTGGTGGAAGGCTTGCATTTCTCTTGGGAGACGCAGCTTCAACTCCTACTTAGTGCAGAGTGAGACACTAGTGGGCAATGATATGAGACCCAGGGAAACCTGGGTTCGATCCTTGAGCCAAACGTGTTTTACCGGTAATTTCACCGTCGTGCCTACGGGCGGGTGGGTTACCAGGTTTTCCCCGAAATTGATGGTGGACTCGGGTTACTCTCGGAGTACTCCGTTTGGTCCAGTTGGTGCCCCGAAAGTACTCGGGATTGATTATGTTGGCCGTTAAAAAAATATTAAAACACAAAATTAATACCTAAAACTAATTTGATAATAAATTACTATATTAAATATGGGCCCTACTATAACTTATTATATATTTAACTCATCATCCTCCACACAATTAGCACCACCCACACCCCATTCTTTATTGTCTTTAAAACCAATCATCGTCATTCAACCACAGGGTCGGGCCATACCATGTGTAAGGTGAGCGATTGCACAGGATCCACTCTCACGAAGGCCAAAATTTCTACAAAAATATATATAAGTTATATATATAGGGTAGGGATCCTAAGAGAAGTTCACCCTATTTGAGAAACTTGAGAAGCAATCTGAACGACACATTTTCCCTAAGTAAAAAATGCAAAAAAAAAAAGGTGAAAAAATGCAACAAAAAAAAATCGGAAAAATCGAAGCTTTTTCTTTAACGGTTTTTTTTTATTTTAAGATTTATACACATGTGTATATTGTTAATCTTTTAACTATACATATGTGTATATTGTCAATTATACATATATGTATATGCATGTTTAAAATTGAAAAATAAGTGTTATAAACCCTAAACTCTAAAGCTAAACCTTAATGTTAAAGCCGAAACCCTAAAGCTAAACCCTAATTCTAAAACCTAAAGCTAAACCCTAATGCTAAAACCTAAACCCTAAAGCTAAAACCTTAATGCTAAACCCTAATGCAAACCCTAAAGCTAAAGTTAAACCCAAAAGCCAACCCCTAATGCTAAACCTTAAATACTATTGCTAAACCCTAATGCTAAACCCTAAAGCTAAACCCTAAATACTAATGCTAAACCCTAAACCCTAATGCTAAACCCTAAATACTAATGCTAAACCCTAAATAACACTTATTTTTCAATTTTAAAGATGTATATACATATACGTATATTTGACAATATACACATATGTATAGTTAAAATATTAACAATATACACATGTGTATAAATCCAAAAAAAATTAAAAAAAAATAAAACCTAAAAGAAAAAGCTTCGATTTTTCTAAAAAAATTTTTGCATTTTTTTACATTTTTTTGCTTAGAGAAAATGTGTGGTCCAGAATGCTTCCCAAGTTTCTCAATTAGCCTACTACTTCTCACATGATCCTTATCCTATGTAACAACCCGCGTTTTGAAGACAAAGTACAAGTCAAAGTCAAAGGAAGAAAAGATTGCTGAATGCGATCTGTCTTGCTTAATTATTGATTGTACTCCTTGACTCGTTAATCGATACTTTAATTTTATGCTACTTTAGTTGTATTATGTGGAGTATATGCAATAAATCGCAGTTTAATCGCTAATCGACTTATCGCTAATCGCATCGCAACTCGAATTACAGGTTATGGATATTGTATTACGTGTGTGTGCTATTATGTGTTACTTGTGCATGTATATATTTGTTTTGGGATGTTAATCGCAAACGCAATCGCAACTCTATCGCAACGCAATCTCATCGCAAACTTGAGCTTCAAGGATTACTTTTATGTTATTTAGTAGTTAGGTTATTTGTGTAATTAATGGGTAATACTATCGCATCGCTTACTCCCAACACATTGCAACGCTCAACGCACGAAACGAAAACCAACTCACCAAACCCATCCGATCGAATGACCATTCGATCGAATGGTCATCTGTCCGGATGACCATCCGATCGGATGGCCATCTGACCGAACTGCCCTCCGATCGCATCACTACACCGCCTTTTCTCCTCTCTTGCCTGTAAATAGCACATGTTACATCACTGTTCATGTGATGTGACAGCTCCCGTTCGACCAACACGTTCCAACCCTATTCTCTCTCGATTTCTCACGATTCTTGTAAGATTCTACCTCAAATCTTGTACTTCTATCATCTACACACACTTCTTCATCAATTTTACCATCAAATCTTAACTTTTCACCATGAAAGCGGTGGATTTGGGGTGTTTTAGGGTGATGTCATCATGGGTTCTCATGAACTTCAAAGTGTGACCTCATTCCACCAAGAACAACTCAGATCTAAGAGAATTCAACATGCTTAAACACTGATTTCACCTTAATCTAAACATTTTCAAACCGATTTAAACTTCTTTCAACACTTATACACTCTGGTACATAAAACCGAAAGAATCTGAGCTCATTCAGGCCTCCTACTCATTCACTAGTGGAGAGTTGGTCTGAGAACGGGTGTCTATCAAAGAGACAACTGATTCACGGGTTGAACATGAATAACCGACAAGAACAGTTAACTGATCGGACGGGGTGGTTGCCATCTGATCGGATGACTTGGACTTAAAGGGGTTTCCGTTGTTTAATACGTTGTCATACCGTCTCGGTACAATAGTAGAAACTTTTCAAACTCAACAAATTTTTTACAAGTTTCAGAACGTACAATTTGCTGAACGGACTGCCGTCCAAACGGATTTCCATCCGATCGAACGACAATCCAATCGGATGACTTGGACTTGAAGGGGTTTCCGTTGTTTAACACGTTGTCATACCGTCTCGGTACAATCGTAGAAACTTTTCAAACTCAACAAATTTTTTACAAGTTTCAGAACGAACAATTTGCTGAACGGACTGGGTCCAATCGGATTGCCATCCGATCGAACGACAATCCGATCGGATGACTTGGACTTGAAGGGGTTTCCGTTGTTTAACACGTTGTCATACCGTCTCGGTACAACCACAGAAACTTTCCAAACTTAACAAATTTTTACAGGTTGCCGAACGGACTGCCGTCCGATCGGATTGCCATCCGATCGAACGACAATCCGATCAGATGACTTGTGACATTCATTGCTTGTGATATTTCCCAACACTTAAACTTTCTCACAAAATTTCAAAGGAGTTAGTTTCAAACTAGTCGCCATCCGAACGGACGGCCATCCGTCCGGATGACCATCCAGCTGGATGACCTGATTGGTAGAAACACTTCTAGTTTTATAAAATGCTACAACGAAAACTTCAAAGTCACATCATACACAAACACATCCATCCCAAATGAATGACAAACCGACCGAATGGCCATCCGTCCGGATTGTCATCCGATCGGATGACCCATCGTCACTTAGCTCACTCGCACCGTTTAACGTACTGTTCATCGCTTACGCTATCGTTCTGTAATCAGGCTAACTTTCCAGCGCTCCCTTCAATCCAAGAGAGTGTTTATTTACTAAACACAATCTGTGAGTACACTCGATCCCTTTTTGCTTTAAGCACTTTTGGGTGTTACATACGTTACTTATATCAAAATCACAATCAACACACAATGCAAACACTTTTTATACGCTAACCGTACTGCATGCTATACGTGTTACTCGATGAATGCTAGTATGTTATGTTTACACAGTGATTGTTAACTGACACCCTAGCAATGATAGTACTATAGTTTGGACTCAGCACCTGTCGTGGACAGGGGTTGTTAAGGGCCTTTCTTCACGTGTCACAGTGGTGACATGTGTTGCGCATTCTACAACTCGCAGTCACGTCTGTGCATATTTCTTTGTCGATAACCTACCTGCTTCACATTATACATGTTACATGCTGGTTATGCGTAACTCGCTTTCTCTACTATTATACTATTAAACTTGTATGCTCACCTTTACACTATGTGTATTGACCTCTATTTTAACGTATGTGACATGTGTTTAGGATGCTTGCCTTATTTGCTTGAATCAAGCTAGGAGAAAGTCTAGAAACAAACTAAATAAAATCTGAGTTGTCGGAATGGATACTTGTCTTTGAGAACAACGTCTGTAATAACTGTTTTTATTTTATATGTTTGTGGTATGGGACATGAACCTTTAATATATTATAATTAATAGTTGTTATGGATTCTCCTGGACAATCTGTTTCGCTCAGTGTCGCGCCCCGATGTTTCCGCCATCGGTTGGGGTTTGAAAGATTGGTATCAAAGCCATAACCATAGGGAATTAGGCGAGACTCGACCTAGTCCGGGTCGATGTCTTAGAAACGACCTAGTCTATAGTCTAAGTACCAACAGACCAACTTGTGCAAACCTGGTAGGGCTTTTGTACAAGCTTACTCGATATTCTCGCTCAAATTCGCTGAACACTACACTCTTGCGTGAACATTGCATACTACCATTCCGCGCCAGATCAGCCTTTCCTAAGGCTAGCGACACACACAAACGAATGATCTGATTGAGATTAGGTGTGAAAACCGCAAACTCTCGATCAAATCGCTCATTCGACACGCACATTTTACTATAAACACGAGAATTTGCGTTGAATCAGGAGTGAAATCCATACTTCAACGCGATTCTCCTCATCTATCTTGTGATTCTATCACACAAACAGGGATGTGGTCACCGAGTTAGGGGTGAAACCCGAACCTTGATGACTTATTCCGTTCTACATTTTGGTTTTACAAAACTCTCACCAAAGTCTCGATGGATTCCATTGACTTGAGTTGCGTGAATAACCGAAAGGATGCGTGCCATTCACCGTATGCCGGTGATAGAGCACAGTTTGTTAGGCCAAAGCGTGTGCTCAAAGCCCTTGATAATAGTCGAATCACTTCGAGTAGTCGACGTCTATCAGCCAAGACAATCTATTTTCAATTTAATGTGTTTCGATTTTGGATTTTTGCCGCCGCTGACTTTGTGACTACCGCTTTTATGAGGAATTTTATGTGTTTTATGTGGTTGTTCTTGTTTATGTGTTTTGATCTTGGTGATTTTTTTCTTTTCACTGTTCGCTTCGATAAACATGCACCACTCGCACTACACATCTATCTCAAAACGTTAACAAATCGCATGCTACGTTACTCACTTACGCTATACTACTCGCTGTGCTACTCAATGTGTACTCGCTACTCGCACTCGCAACTCTCGATCGCTTATGCGGCTTTGAAAGATAGGTGAATACGTGCAATATATATAGGTGAATACATGCAAAATATAGTTGAATACGTGCTTCCGTGCTTACGTGGATTACGTGCTTATGTGTTTACATGCTTCTGTGGATTTTGTGCCTACGTGATTATGTGTCGATATGATTGGATGTGTTCCTGAGCTATATATAAAGTAGCACGAGGAGATACTATAGAATATGCTCGATTTGATCAAAATTGTGTTTGAGTCATGTGACGATGTCTGTTGCAGACAATGTCGTCATTTGGATCACACACTTCGCGCACCGCCCGTCGAAACCATGTGGACAAACGTATCACTGCTCTCGTCGCAAAGCAGATGGCTAAGGTCATACCGTAAATTGTCAGCGAGCTTAATGAAAATGCTAGCAAGTCCTCTGAGGAATCAAGGACTGATTCGCCAAAAGCTACTTTTAGCTTCAAGCAGTTTAAATCCTGCGGCCCCAAAGAATTCACTGGAGAAGATGGGCCTACTGCCATGTTTCAATGGTTCGATTCAATTGAAGTCACCTTGCACCAAAGCGGCTATCCCGAAAACCTTCGCACTGTTAACGCCACTGGCGTTTTCCAGTCCAGGGCTCTGGATTGGTGGACTGCCGAGAGAAACAAGCGAGGGAATAATGCTGCCTATGGGCTTACGTGGGATGAGTTGAAGGACATCATGATGAAGGAGTTCTGCCCTCCCCATGAGCTTCAGAAGCTGGAGGACGAGTTCTGGCACATCAAGCAAGAGGGTGGCGACAATGCTGGTTTAACTACCCGCTTTAAGCAGCTGAGTATCATTTGTCCTGGCCAAGTTACCACTCCCGATATTACCATCAAGAAATACATCCGTGCCTTACCGGATTGTGTTGCTGACTTTGTGCAAGCCGCCAAGACGACAACCATTGAAGAAGCCTTCCTGCTCGCTGTCGAGATTAACGACAAGTGAGTTCGGGCTGGTTACTTCGATAAAACCACCAAAAGTATTCATCAAGTCACCGCTGCTCCCACCGCTGAAACCGCCGCACCGCAAACTTCCAAGTCTTCTCGCCGCAAGCGCAAGAACAACAACAGCAACAAGAACTGCGCAGTAACCACCGCTCCACTTCAAGTTGTACCTGCCCAACCGCAACCTCAGAACCGCCAAGTAGCGGTGCCAGTGACCAATGCACCGCCGGCCAAGTGTGCATATACTGGTCCACACCCGCTCTGCCCTACTTGTACCTATCATCACTCGGTTGGAATCGCGTGTTGATTTTGTGTTCAATGCACCGCCGGCCAAGTGTGCCACTTCACTGTTAACTGTCGTACTGGTCCCCGCCAAGCTCTAGCCCAAGTTCAAACTCCTGCTCTACCAGCTCCTCAGGGACAACAAGCAGCTCCTGCTCCCGCTGCTCATGCAAGAGCCTGCTATGCGTGTGGTGACCCAAACCATTTCGTAAATGTCTACCCAAACAGAGTGGTCAAGCAAGAGGCACAGCAGCAGCAGCAGCCAGTGCAACAACAACACCACCAGCAGCAGCAGCAGCCAGCTCAGCAAGCAGCCCGCGGGCGAGTCTTCAACATCAACGCCCACCAGGCTCAAGCAGATAACAACATGGTTAATGATACATTTCTTGTAAATGGTATATATGCTTCGTGTTTGTTTGATACTGGAGCCGATAACTGTTTTGTATCGTTCGAATTCGAAAGGCTCCTGAACCGTAAACGCGTTAATCTCCCATCAACATTCGACGTAGAAGTTACTACTGGAAGAACCGTCACTATTAGCTCCGTTCTGTTTGACTGTACTCTTGAGCTCAACAGTCACGTTTTCCCGATCAATCTTATCCCGATGCAACTTGGTAGCTTTGATGTCATAGTAGGCATGGATTTCCTTCAGGAGAATCGTGCTGAAATTGTTTGCTTCGATAAAATGATTCGTTTCTCCCTCACAAATGGTGATCAATTGTTTGTTTATGGCGAAGTCGCTTCGAAGAAGTTGCAACTCATGTCGTGTGTCCAAGCTAGCAAATATCTCCGCAAGGAATACCAAGCTTTCTTGGAACACATCGTAGTAATGGAGGAAAAGGAAGGAAAGACACGAGTGAAAGATGGTCCCGTTGTTCGTGAATTCCCTAACGTATTTCCTGATGACTTACCTATTTTACCGCCCACTCGTGATATCGACTTTCGAATCGACCTCATTCCTGGAGCAAATCATGTTGCTAGAGCACCCTATCGCCTCGCTCCTTCTGAAATGCGCGAACTCTCGAGTCAGCTCCAGGAACTGCTTGATAAAGGCTTCATTCGCCCTAGCACCTCTCCATGGGGCGCACCGGTCCTTTTCATCAAAAAGAAGGACGGATTGTTCCGGTTGTACATCGATTATAGAGAATTGAATAAGCTGACTATCAAGAATCGCTATCCCTTACCCCGAATCGATGATTTGTTTGATCAGTTACAAGGTGCTACGTGTTTTTCGAAGATTGATTTACGCTCCGGCTATCACCAGTTACGAATTCAGGAGGAAGATATACCCAAAACCGCTTTTCGAACCCGATACGATCACTACGAGTTTGTTGTTATGCCCTTTGGTCTAACCAACGCCCCCGCAGTCTTTATGGATCTAATGAATCGCGTGTGTAAACCCTTTCTCGACCGCTTCGTCATCGTGTTTATCGATGATATCCTGATCTATTCCAAGTCAAAAGCCGAACACGCGCAACATCTCTGTTTGGTTCTTGAGTTACTCCAGGGAAACCGTCTCTATGCCAAATTCTCCAAATGCGAATTTTGGCTTGAGGAGGTTCAATTCCTCGGTCACATTGTCAATAGTCAAGGTATTCATGTCGTTCCTGCGAAGATCGAAGCTGTTAAGAGTTGGGTTACATCAAAGAACCCATCCGAAGTTCGTTCTTTTCTCGGATTGGCGGGTTACTATCGCCGATTCATCACTGATTTCTCGAAAATCGTTGTACCGCTTACCTCTCTTACGCACAAGGACAAACCTTTTGTTTGGGGAAGCAAACAAGAAGAGGCCTTTCAAACCCTGAAGCTTATGCTCTGTAACGCTCCCGTGCTCTCACTACCCAACGGAAACGACGACTTCATAGTCTACTACGATGCCTCTAACCTTGGTCTCGGTTGTGTTCTCATGCAACGGGACAAGGTTTTCGCATACGCCTCTCGTCAGCTCAAGATCCACGCGAAGAACTATACAACCCACGATCTCGAGCTTGGTGCAGTTGTTTTTGCGTTGAAGATTTGGCGACACTACCTTTAAGGTACCAAGTGTACGGTCTTCACCGACCACAAGAGCCTACAACACATCTTTAACCAGAAAGAGCTGAATATGTGCCAACGCCGATGGGTTGAACTCCTCAACGATTACGACTGTCAGATTCGTTACCATCCAGGCAAAGCAAACGTCGTTGCCGATGCTCTCAGTCGACGAAGCTATTTGCATAGCATTCGTAATACCCAAGCCCAGCACAATCTCAAAGCTCTTATCCGTGACGCCCAACATGCTTGTTTTACCGAACGCACTTTGAAGAAGGAAAGGATTATCAATAATGGCGAACAACTGGTGAATAAATCAAATGGTATATTCCATTATCTAGACCGAATTTGGATTCCCAAGCGCACCAACTTACGACAGATTCTGCTAGACGAAGCCCACAAGTCTCGATATTCCATTCATCCCGGTGCCGATAAGATGTACCAGGATCTTCGTTATAAGTACTGGTGGCCGGGCATGAAGAGAGACATCACTATCTACGTTTCGAAGTGCCTGACTTGTTCGAAGGTCAAGGCTGAGCATCAACGCCCCTCTGGCTTGCTCGTCCAACCCGAGATCCCTATGTGGTAATGGGAGAGTATAGCTATGGATTTCATAACGAAACTTCCGCGCACACCATCAGGTCACGACAGCATCTGGGTTATCGTTGACCATCTCACCAAATCCGCTCACTTTCTACCAATACAAGAAGACTATAAGGTAGAACGATTAGCACGAATCTACACCGACGAAGTCATCTGTCGACACGGGACACCTCGTGACATCATTTTTTATCTCGATGGTCGATTCACTTCGCGTCTCTGGGAAACGTTTCAATCTGCTCTCGGTACTACCCTTAATCTTAGTACCGCATTCCATCCCCAGACCGACCGCCAGACTGAACGCACGATTCGTACCCTAAAAGATATGCTTCGCTCGTGTGTTAAAGAATTCGGTGGTAATTGGAATTCGCATTTACCTTTAGTCGAGTTCTCGTACAATAACAGTTATCACTCTAGCATTCAAATGGCACCTTTTGAGGCATTATACGGAATAAAATGTCGATCGCCTATTGTATGGCACGAGATCGGAGATGCGCAACTTACCGGTCCTGAGTTACTGCAAGAAACGACTGAAAAAATCCTCCAAATTCGAGACAACCTGTTGAAAGCTCGGAGTCATCAAAAGAGTTACGCCGATAGACGCCGCAAGCCCTTTGAATTTGACGTTGGCGATCACGTACTCCTAAAGGTTGCACCTTGGAAGGGGGTGATCAGATTGGGCAAGAAAGGAAAGCTCGCGCCCTGATATGTTGGACCCTTTAAAATTCTGGAAATGATTGGCAAAGTCGCCTACAGACTCGAACTACCGGAGGAACTTAGTAACGTCCACCCGACTTTCCATGTGTCGAACCTCAAAAAGTGTCTAGCCGACTAGGATTTACTTGTCCCCCTTGAGGATCTGCAAGTGGACGAAACATTACACTTTGTGGAGAAACCAGTCAAGATCATGGACCGAGAAACCAAGCAGCTCCGACGCTCATGCATTCCCATTGTGAAGGTTCGCTGGGAAGGCAAACGCGGCGTCGAGTTCACCAGTGAACTCAAAAGTGACAGGAAGGCTAAGTATCCACAACTGTTTGTTACGCCTGCGCCTTAAATTTCGGGACGAAATTTCCTAAAGTAGGGGAGGCTGTAACAACCTGCGTTTTGAAGTCAAAGTACAAGTCAAAGTCAAAGGAAGAAAAGATTGCTAAATGCGATCTGTCACTCCTTGCTTAATTATTGATTATACTCCTTGACTCGTTAATCGATACTTTAATTTTATGCTACTTTAGTTGTATTATGTGGAGTATATGCAATAAATCGCAGTTTAATCGCTAATTTACTTATCGCTAATTGCATCGCTATCGCATCGTGACTCGAATTACAAGTTATGGATATTGTATTATGTGTGTGTGCTATTATATGTTACTTGTGCATGTATATATTTGTTTTGGGATGTTAATCGCAAACGCAATCGCAACTGTATCGCAATGCAATCTCATCGTGAACTCGAGATTCAAGGAATACTTTTATGTTATTTAGTAGTTAGGTCATTTGTGTAATTAATGGGTAATACTATCGCATCGCTTACTCGCAACACATCGCAACGCTCAACACACGAAATGAAATGTCGAAAACCAACTCACCAAACCCATCCGATCGGATGGCCATCTGACCGAACTGCCCTTCGATCACATCACTGCACCGCCTCTTCTCCTCTCTTGCCAATAAATAACACCTGTCACATCACTGTTCATGTGATGTGACAGCTCCCGTTCGACCAGCACGTTCCAGCCCTATTTTCTCTCGATTCCTCGCGATTCTTGTAAGTTTCTACCTCAAATCTTTTACTTCTATCATCTACACACACTTCTTCATCAATTTTACCATCAAATCTTAACTTTTCACCATGAAATCGGTGGATCTAGGGTGTTTTAGGGTGATGTCATCATGGGTTCTCATGAACTTCAAAGTGTGACCTCATTCCACCAAGAACAACTCAGATCTAAGAGATTTCAACATGCTTAAACACTAATTTCACCTAAATCTAAAGATTTTCAAACCAATTTAAACTTCTTTCAACAGTTATACACTCTTGTACAAAAAACCGATAGAATCTAAGCTCATTCAGGCCTCCTACTCATTCACTAGTGGAGTGCTGGTCTGAGAACAGGTGTCTATCAAAGAGACAACCGATTCATGGGTTGAACATGAATAACCGTCAAGAACAGTTAACTGATCGGACGGGGTGGTTCCCATCCGATCGGATGACTTGGACTTGAAGGGGTTTCCGTTGTTTAACACGTTGTCATACCGTCTCGGTACAATCGCAGAAACTTTTCAAACTCAACAAATTTTTTACAAGTTTCAGAACGAACAATTTGCTGAACGGACTGTCGTCCAATCGGATTGCCATCCGATCGAACGACAATCCGATCAGATGATTTGGACTTGAAGGGGTTTCTGTTGTTTAACACGTTGTCATACCGTCTCGGTACAACCGCATAAACTTTCCAAACTTAACAAATCCTTACATGTTTCAGAACGAACAGGTTGCCGAACGAACTGCCATCTGATCGGATTGCCATCCGATCAAACGACAATCCGATCGGATGACTTGTGACATTCAGTGCTTGTGATAATTCCCAACACTTAAACTTTTTCACAAAATTTCAAAGGAGTTAGTTTCAAACTAGTCGCCATCCGAACGGACGGCCATCCGTCCAGATGACCATCCGGCCGGATGACCTGATTGGTAGAAACACTTCTTGTTTTATAAAATGCTACAACGAAAACTTCAAAGTCACATCATACACAAACACCTCCATCCCAAACGAATGACAAACCGACCGAATGGCCATCCGACCAGATGACCATCCGTTCAGATTGTCATCCGATCGGATGACCCTTCGTCACTTAGCTCACTCGCACTGTTTAACGTACTGTTCATCGCTTACGCTATCGTTTTGTAATCAGGCTAACTTTCCAGCACTCCCTTCAATCCAAGAGAGTGTTTATTTACTAAACACAATCTGTGAGTATACTCGATCCATTTTTGCTTTAAGCACTTTTGGGCGTTACATACATTACTTATATCAAAATCACAATCGACACACAACGCAAACACTTTTTATACTCTAACCGTACTGCATGCTATACGTGTTACTCGATGAATGCTAGTATGTTATGTTTACACAGTGATTGTTGCCTGACACCTTAGCAACGATAGTACTATAGTTTGGACTCAGCACCTGTCGTGGACAGGGGTTGTTAAGGGCCTTTCTTCACCTGTCACAATGGTGACATGTGTTGCGCATTCTACAACTCGCAGTCACGTCTGTGCATATTTCATTGTCGATAACCTACCTGCTTCACATTATACATGTTACATGATGGTTATGCGAAACTCGCTTTCGCTACTATTATACTATTAAACTTGTATGCTCACCTTTACACTATGTGTATTGACCTCTATTTTAACATATGTGACAGGTGTTTAGGATGCTTGCCTTATTTGCTGGAATCAAGCTAGGAGAGAGTCTAGAACAAACTAAATAAAATCTAAGTTGTCGGAATGGATACTTGTCTTTGAGAACAACGTCTGTAATAACTGTTTTTATTTTATATGTTTGTGGTATGGGACATGAACCTTTAATATATTATAATTAATAGCTGTTATGGATTCTCCTAGACAATCTGTTTCGCTCAGTGTCGTGCCCCGATGTTTCCGCCATCGGTTGGGGTGTGACATCCTATACATACATATATATATATATATATATATATATATATATATATATATATATATATATATATATATAATTAATTAATTAACTTTGAATCTTGACACAAAACTTTACATAGCCTACTGGTTTGCTTCGAATATAAAAAGTACTCACCTGGAGTTTTTGCTTTCCCATTTCTTTTTATCATCCTATATCATCCACTATTTAATGCTATTTTCCACATGGTTCCTCACTTGCAAAAACCTTGAGGTGTTCTCTACTATTCGTTTTGCATAAATTTTCATCTTTTTAGTTGTTTTGGTACAAAGAGTAAATTGTCATTTTAGTCTTTGAGGTTTGTCTAAATTTGCCATTTTAGTCCAAATAGTTTTTTTTCTCCTCTGAGTCTCTGACTTTTCCCTTTTGTTGACATTTTGATCACGTACCCTAACTCCGTCCAAAACCCCATTTTTAACCGGTGGTATTTTGGGGATTAACTTTATAAATCTTTTCACTTGCCATTTTGATCCATTCTTTTATTACAGGTCTAGACTCTACAACAAATAACATCTTTAGAAATAACCACCCTCTAATCCCACACCTTTAGAACTCGAACTTTTCATCGAGCTTGAACTACTTGCAGTATTCGATGAACATGAGTCTGAATTGGACCTCGCTGACACACCAAAACTCGACCCCTCTTCCTTCACCATAACCCTCTTGTTTACCGGGGACAAAATAATATCATCCACAATTGGCAGCATCGGCGTAAGCCAAGGAATCGTCCTAGCAATCATATACACATCCCAAGAAGCCCTATGCTCATCATACGAAAACAGCGGATCCTCTACCGACATCCTATGCGCATCAACCGAAAACCTAGGTGCCACATCACATGATCTCCTACCACATTGCAGTTCAGGATCCTTAAATCAACTTAAATTCGACCTATCGCTCTCACTCTCCTTCTTCTCTTTATTCCTTTTCCTCCATTTTCGCAGTTCATCCACGAAAACCGAAGTTGTTTTCCATAATTTTTCTTTCTGTTCTGCAATTCGATCTCAATATGCTCCTTCATCGTCCTAAAATCCTCTCCTTCTTCTTCAATCTCACCATTATCATTAACTCCTGAAACCCTAATTTCACTAATTTCACCATTATCTTCTACAAATAAAAACCCTAAATTCTTTGATTCAACTCTCACAACCAGGGGCGGACCCACGTTGAGTCGAACGGGGTCCCCGGACCCCAATCTTTTTTAAAAAAAATACTAGAAACGTTATATAAAATTTTTTTGGACCCCATAAAATTATTTACTTGGACCCCATATTAATAAGCTTGGGTTTGGTGCATTGGTAAAGCTCCTCCTTTCCATACAAAAGATCCCGGTTCGATACATGCTTCTTACGTTTTTTTGTGTTTTTTTTTTAATCTGATTTTAATATTGGTATTCTAATAGTCTTTCAAAAACAATTAAAATAGAATACATCACACACAGCGATCAAAAGACGCTCTGTATTACCTGTGCACACCATCCCCCTATTCAAGAAACCCTCCACGGCTCCTCCTTCCTCCGGCCTCCCTCCTCCGCCTCCGGCCGCCCACCGCCGGCTCCTCCTTCCGCCCTCTCCGCCGCCCTATCCGCCTCCACCGGTATTTTTTTTTTTAATTCTCTAACTTGAATTTTGGTTGATATCTAGTTGTTTAAGGCCTTTTTTGCTTTGAATCTTTGTTTATATCTGAATTATAGGCCAAATTGTTTAAGGAATTTTGGTATATATCTAGTTGCTTAGGGTTTGCTATGATTTTTTTTTACTTCTCTGTTACAGAAGTTCATGTCTCAGAAGTTCTGTAAGTTGAATTTTGTTATTTATATAGTTGCTTATCATCTTAAAACTTGAATTATAGGCCAAATTATGCAAGAATCATTAAAAGGAAAGTTTCATGTCTCGTCTTCTTCAAGTAATAATCGTATGAGAATTGATTTGGAAGACCTTCCATGGGATCCCGCCGAACGAAAACCAATATTGTCTTATGACGTTAACCAAAGAGATGAAATTAGACGGGCGTATTTGAATAAAGGTCCATGTCAACCGCAAGGTCATGTTTTTCCAAAACGAGATATTGGTGGTAGATTACGACAATTTAATCCCGATTGGTTTAAGGAATTTGGATGTTGGTTAGAATATAGTGTAAAGTTGGATGCCGTATTTTGCTTGGTTTGCTACTTGTTCAAAGAAAGTGGTCAAAAAGATGCATTTGTGACCGACGGATACAATGGTTGAAATTGTTGACATGGAAGATGAATACGTTAATCCAAAACATAAAAGAAAAAAGACTAACATCACCAATCGTCATTATTATGAGGTTGAAAACTTCAACACGGTGTTAGATATGCAACTACAAGAGCTTGACAACCGTTTTAGTGAGGTAACCACCGAATTACTTACATGTGTTGGTAGTTTGAGTCCGGATGATAACTTTAGTGCATTTAATGATCAAAAGATTTTAAGGTTGGCCGAGTTTTATCCGTTTGATTTTAGTTATGAAGAAAGAGATTCTCTTATGATTGAGCTAGGCAACTACATTATTATCATGAGAAAAGATGGAATGTTTGCTAACTTGAATGGGATATCTAATCTTGCAAAGAGGATGGTGGAAACAAAGAAACATTTGAGGTATACGTTGCTCTATCCTTTATTGAAGTTAGCATTAATTCTACCGGTTGCAACGGCAAGTGTTGAGAGGTGTTTTTCGTCAATGAAACATGTGAAGACGGATTTGCGTAATCGAATGGGTGATGATTATATGAACGATTGTTGCATTTGTTATATCGAGAGAGACCTTCTTGCCAATGTTTCGGTCGACGATGTAATGGATCGTTTTCAAAAGATGAAAACTCGTCGGGAACAACTCTAAAAGTTTGTAATGCTTTTTTTTCGTTTTGAAAGACATCGTATGTTTATTGTGTGTTTTCTAATGACAAATGGTTATATAATTTTGTTATGGTATTGTATTTTATTAAGTTCCTCATCCCGACCCGACCCAAACGACGACCCGAAAATTTTAACTTTTGTTTGTTAAAAACTTGAACACCGAAAAAAGTGGACCCCATTGAAAAATAATCCTGGGTCCGCCACTGCTCACAACTCGATCTCCACTCTTGGAATCATCAACATCAAACATATCAGTAAGTCTGTTATAAACCATAACATCACATGACTTTCACCGCATATCCAAGAACGAATCGTTCAGAATCTCACATTTCTCTGGAACCATCCGAGAACAGATCAGTAACTCTCACAACTCGATCTCCACTCTTGGAATCATCGACGGAGCACCACCGACGTGGCCTCTGGTCCGGTGACTCAATGGAAACGAGACGATTGTTTCATGTTTAGATTGAAGATGATTTGTTGCAATGTCTAGACCGATGAAAGAAGATGGATGAGTATGGTGAAGTAGGGTTTTAAAAGGTTAAAATGTGTTTATATATTGTAATAAAAGAATGGATCAAAATGGCAAGTGAAAAGATTTATAAAGTTAATCCCCAAAATACCCCTGGCTAAAAATGGGGTTTTTGGACGGAGTTAGGGCATGTGATCAAAATGACAACAAAAGGGAAAAGTCAGGGACCTAGAGAAGAAAAAAAACTATTTGGACTAAAATGGCAAATTTGGACAAACCTCATGGACTAAAATGGCAAATTTGGACAAACCTCATGGACTAAAATGGCAATTTACACTAATACAAATTAGCAATTTGTTTACATATCAACATTATTATTTTTTTATGTCTTAATTTCATCTCTTATACTCTAAAGAATATACGCTCCTAACTACCTATAAGTTTATAATAAGTTTACGGACCTATTTTTTCTACTCGCACAGGGACCCTAAGGGCGACGCAAGTTATCAGAGACACTCCTGTCAACCAACCATCCTTCAACGTTCAACCACTGCTCACCCAGCCAGAAGCATCACCTTTAGTCGACTCAAACCACCACCACACCATCATCCCTAGGTTTACACTTGTCGACATCACAGTCGCTCACCATTCACTCCATCTGACGTCTTTCGCCAGACCAACAACAACCCTCCCCTCAACTGGCAAATGATCTCCACTCCCACAACATCCCCATCTCGCCTCAAACCTTATCCCCCCACCTAAATCTTCGTCAGACCCTAGCTTCCAGATTTTAACTCAGCACTAGCCCCTGACAACTGTTCGATTTTGGTTTTCACATGTATTTAATAGGAAATTAAACGGAATTTAAAACCATGGACTAAAGATGTTACAAATTGGGAAAGTTTGGACCATCGGCAGGGGCGGACCCACCACCATGCCAGGGTGGGTGGGCGCACCCCCGAGAAAAAAAATTTATGTAATTTTCCGAAGTAAATCCCGTCCGCACCCCTTGGAATTTTTCGTCCGCACCCCTTGGGTAAAAAATATTATGGATTTATATTATAATTTTTTTTAGTAAAGTCTGATTTTTTATAAAAAAAAAAAACTACCTATATTAATACATTATACTACTTAAACCCAAACCAAAGCTTAACCCATTAGTCCATTAGTCCATTAGTCCATATCCATTACCCAATACCCAACAATAAACAAAAAGCCCATTAGTCCATTAGTCAATTACCCAATACCCAACAATAAACATTAACAATTAGCCCAAAAACCCCTTCAATATCCTACCGCCCTTCTGTTTCTGTTCTACGACATCCTGCCCAGCGACTTCATCAGCAAGCCAGCAGCAACAGCAGCCAGCGACAGTCAAAATTCAGGCCAGAAACTGACCGGAATCCGGCCAGGCAGCAGCAACACAGCAGCGACATCATCAAGGGTTAGTTTTTTGGTTTTTTTTTTTTATGATTTTACTTGATGATTTACTGCCATAGATGACATTCCAAATATACTAAAGCTAGCCGAGAAGTATCCATATGATTTCAATGAAGAGGAAAAACGAAGGCTTCCGGTTCAACTCGAAAACTACTTTAATTTTGTGAAAAAAGATAAACAATTCGCCAACTTGTAAGGTTAATGGTTTCAACAAATATTCACGTAACTTTTACATTGGTATATCGGTTATTGAAGCTTGTTCTCGTATTACCCGTCGCAACCGCAACCGTTGAAAGATGTTTTTCGGCAATGAAGAATGTGAAGACCGACTTGCGTAATCGGATTGGGGATGAGAATTTAAGTGATAGTTGTGTATGTTATATAGAGAAAGACTTGCTTAAGAAAGTAGCTTTAGATGATGTTTTGGATAGATTTCAAAAAATGAAAACCCGTAGGGCGACGTTTTAATTAAGTTTGTACAAAGTTTGACGTGTTTGCCAAATATATAAATTTAGTTTGATGTTCTTTTGACTTACATGACCCGACCCGATCCGATACAACCGATTTTTTTACTTATGTACCTAGGGGCCTAAAATTTTTAAAAATCTTCCGCACCCCCATGGAAAAATTCCTGGGTCCGCCACTGACCATCGGTGTAACTTAACACACTTAGGGACGATTTCTAAAATTTTGGAAAACTACATTGACTAATTGTGCACTTTACTCTTAATACATTTAATAAGACTTTCCCAAAGACAATAAAATAAGTAGACTAGACACATTGAGCTATATTGCGACCACAACACATTAGGAGATGAATTGTCAACAAATTGATTTATATGCCATGCAAATCACAATAAATATTCAAGTTTTGCTATATAATGGACCACACTAATTAAGCTTATAAACACGTCACGTCAGTCATTTATTGTAGTATATAATATATTGATTCTTTTGCGGGAAATATGATTTTTTGGGTCATAAGTGTTATCTTATTGAAATAAACTTGTTAATATCTTGATATGTTATTTTTTAAACATTCAAGTAATTACTAGGTCGCAACTTATTATAACAATGATTAGGATTGAGTCAAGTAATATGTAATCGCTCGATTAACGTGTATAGTATGATGCTATGAACCATAGAGCATGTATTAAATTGATTTCATTTATAATTAAGATTAGGTTCTATGAATAACTAGAAAGGAAGTGAATCATATAACTTTAATCAGTCACTTGTTTGCCAAGTCCCCTTGAAGTTTTACTTTACTTCCTTTTTCCCTAACACCAAATCTTCATATAATTACACTACACATTTTTATCAAGATCGAGATGCAAAGAACACATGAGTCATGGATTAGAATTAGCAAAAAAGAATATATGAATTCAATATGGATTCATATGAATTACAAATAATTAACAAGGTAAATTATATCGTGTATGTTTTCAAGCTCATCAAATCATGAAACTTTGCTCTTGGGTCATGGGTTATAACCAGAGTAAATTAAAAAAAAAATGTCTTATGTTTACATGTGATTGTCTTCTTGTGTTTATACATATATGATGTTGCATGATATTATACATGTTTTACATTATATTGTCACTCTCTTATCACTTACTTGGTATTAGTGACTTCTTATATATATATTCTTTGACTTGGTGTGTTGGTATGTTGTCTGTTTTGGAGCCGATGGTCTCTCTGGAAGCAACCTCTTTATCCCTAGGGATAGAGGCAAGATCTGTCTACATCTCACCTTCCTCGGACCCTACATGTGATGTAGCTTTGTTATTTGTGGGATTTACTGGGATGGTTGTTGTTTTTGTCCTTTATGTTTACACTATACTACAAAGTATGTCTTTTACCTTAAAAAATTACAGAAAACGTACTCTATGTTTACAAACCCTTGCATGTTATATTCTTTGACTCTAACTTAGTTAATTTTCATGATTAAATCTGACCTAGTGGACACCACATAAGGGTATTTTCATCATTCTACCCTAAACACTTAAATAAATAAACATAAATAAAACCCACCCACCCCATCTACCGTTTCTCTCTCTAAAAATACACACACTCTCTCACTCTCTCTCTCTCTACAAACTATCTCTCTCTCTCTTTCTCACACCACCGCCAGCCCACCCAAGCATCACCACGCAACCACCACCACCATCTCAGCCAACTACCACCACCACTACAACCACCACCAGTCCAGCCAACTACCACCACTCAACCGTCATTACGACCACCACCACTGAAAAGCTTATCAGGACTGTGAAGCAAATTTGTGTGATCGGTTTGAAGTTGCATTAACAATGGAGCTTTGGATTGCAGATCTGATTCACACAACGATTTTTTTGGGGATAGAATTTAATGAAGATTTGGGGGCTAGGGTTTCACCGGTGGGATCGACGCTTATGCTTGTCTTCTAACGAAGTTCAACTAGAACCAAAACACTTCCTGACTTCTCCCTTTCTGACGCAACGAACCGATGCAGACTTGCATTCGTTTCCGATCTATTTGATAGTGTGGGTGTATGAATGAACTTCTATCTCCTGGCTAGAGGTTTGATTTGAATAAATTCCCACTTTATGTTAAAAAAAAATAAGCAAATTGCATTTTAATAATCCCAACTTTCTCAATTTGGCCGATAATAATCACAACTCAGTTATTTGCCGATAATAATTCGAACTGGTCCACTTTTGACCGATAATAATCCGCCATTAAAAATAACTTAACAGAGTTAAGTTTTTTCCGAATTACAAAAATCGACGTTTTAGGGATTTTGATCAGCACGAGGATACGAGTCGATTTATGTAAAACTTACCTTGAAACTAAAACCCAAACCAATTAACACCATAGGATATAACATTACTTTATGAATGTGTAACACCTTTATTATTATTTAACGATTTTCGTATAATTTACGAAAATAAACGGGTAATTAGAATTTCAATACATTGAAAATACGGGTTTCATTAAACTTTATTTACAGAATTAAAACTATACAAAATAACATGTTTGAGTTCGTCATTTAACAAAACAACGATACATAGTGCGGAAGCTTATTTCTTGATCGTGTTCGGTTCTTCGTTGTGCTTGATCGTCCACCGGTGCTAAAATAATACCTGAAACTCATAAAACATGAGTTGGATTAGTCATACGTAACTTAGAACGTATTTAAACGAGTCCGGGAAGCGAAACTGATTAAAATAAAAAAATTTCGCCAAAACAGGGCTCCGTCGCGCCACGCGACGGCGCCACGTTGCTCCCTCGCGCCACGCGGGGGAGACCAGTTTCCAGCAGGCTGCAGCTCAGTTCGGCTATGCCAGTTTTTACGGAAACGGCCATAACTTCTTCGTTATTGATCCGTTTTACCCGATTCTTTTTCCTACGCGTCCGTAATTTAATCCTCCATCTTATGGAGTTAAAATCCTACATCCAACATAAGAAATTTTGAGACTTCTAAGCCTTTGACTCGTTACCTTTTTACCGAATTTTAACCCGTTTATGCATTTTATCAAACAAACGTATTTGTTTGATTCCTATATCACATACACTTCTTAAAATTAATGTTACCTACCATATTAGGTTCTAATCATAGGTTTATTACACAATTTAAACCCGTTTTCGCTCGTATGCTTATTTTGACCCGTTAAGGGTATTTAAGCACTTTCGAGCCTAAAATCGCTTTCATTTGTATCTAACTTTATATTTTCACATTTCTTACCAAGTAGTCTTCCACCACAACTATATTTGTGGTGGATTTAATATGGAGATACATATATTCCGAGTTTTATCCCTCAGACTATCATTTTACGGCAAAGACCCATATTGAGTCATTTGACCCAAGATTTACCCTTTTCATTCTTTATACTTATTCAAAGTATTTGCTTGATCATATAACTTGGTTTTAAACGACTCTTAAGGTTCATTTACTCGATTTTGCTTACGAGGGCGTTTTGGTCATCTTAAACCCTTTCTTTACAACAAAGGACTTTTCATGTCGTAATTGACCAAAATTCCACTTTTTAAACTAGGGTCTTGTTTAAATAGCCATCATGTTTTTAAAACACAATGACAATAACTTAAATCATTCAGTTTACTTAAAAGATAACCCAATGTCCATTTTAACTTGTTTAGCCCTCATTGAACTTCAAGTTCTAATGATGATTTGACCAATTATACATACCTGGCTCGAATCAATATATTGACCCGTTTTGATACCTAGCCTTAGTAGCCGCTAAGTAATAGCGATGACAACATTCAATCGATAAATAAACATGTAATCATGCAACTCGACAAAACATTAGCCGATATTGTCAAAGGGTGATATTTTCACCTTTTGACCCGTTTGGTCTATATGACCATTTACTTTTGCGAGATGGATTTATTATCATCTCGTCTACATAACTTGTACCGGTTTACACCATACGGTCAATTTACTTATAAATTTATTTCTTGATTATTTTGACCCCTTTATATCTTACGCCATAAAGTGTCCTTCAAAACTAACGGTTGTCGTCAACGAGTGACTACATTGCCGTTTTACCCTTATTAATTGTATTGATTTACCTTATAAGGTAAATCACTCAAAACTCGTTATTTATTAGTCATTACATGACTAAATGACCTTATTAGCTCTTTTTAACCATTCAACATGGTTTATCATTATTGTCTTTTGTTTCGAACCTCGCACGTCGGGTCGAAACATCATAAGTCAAAATGTAACTTTTGATTATTCAAAATCTATAAAACCCATAGATATCAAATAAAAGGTGTAAGTTTTAACTTACCTCGCATCCCGAATACGCCTTTCTTCTCACTTGATTCGTTTGACCCGCTCACTCATCAAGCTTCCACCTAGCTCGTTAAGCGCCAACTATCATTCATTATTCACAAGGTTGTTAGATTAGCCATCCCAAATCATGACTTTCACACCTTATGATTCTTTGACTATTTTTCTCTTTAAACTCAATCATTATTCACGAGTTTAATTCTTGTGTCAAGACTCACTTCTAATCAATTATGAACTCTTAACAAAATCCCTATTTTGTTCAAGTAGTTCATTCATACGAGTTAGTATGGCGTTTATAAACACCAATGTAACATTAATTTCTTCAAATCAACTAAACCCATTTCATAGCAATTATGATTTATGTACCCAAACACCTAATTTGTTCAAGTACCTTGTTTCTACTATCAACTATGATGATTTCTAGCATAAACGTATCATCATCTTCACTACAAAATCAAAACCCACTTAGCACATAGTAGGGTTATTATCAAATCCCTAGTTTTGACAACAATTCATCAAGTTTTCTACTAGGGTTTGTTTCTAAACTAAGATATAATCACAATAACACCCATAGATTCAACATTCATTCCAGAATTTCGATTTTTGATTGTTCATCATAATCTCAAAGTATCACCAAATCGTAAAATTCGACATACCTTGTAATCCCCATGACTAGGTGATCATGAATTCGTGTTCATGCATCTGATTTGAGCTAGTTCTGCCCTTCAATTTGGTGAGATTGAGATGAGTTAGGGTTTGAGCCCCTGGCTCTTCTCCTGATCGATTTCACACACACACACACACTAGTGTGTGTGTAGTGTTTTAATTAAATAAAATCAAGTTTTAATTCCTCCTCTTTTAGCCCCTCTAGTTTGTAACCTTATAATAAGGGTTATTACCCAAGTTTCCTTCTTTATTTTAAGGCATGTATTTAACTAGGTTATTATTCCTAGTTACTTGGTAGGTCCGGGGAAGTTATGACCCGTTTTATTTTTAAGTCCCGTTAATTCGGACCTTTCGTAACTTTATTTGCTCAAGCATTTATTCCCCCTTTTTGATTAATATTAGGTTTATTTATTTAAATCCTAATATTTACCGGGTTAAATTTTACCACTAACGGCATTTTACCCGTCCATCACTATTAACGAGGTTTGATTACTAAACCCATTTTCGGGGTGTTACAGAATGCTTGAATGTTGGTATAGTTATTCATTTTTCTAACCAAAAAGGTCATTATATAATGGAACAAGTGAATTCCATTAACATCTTTCGAATAGAGAGCAGTGATGAATCGTCTTCCCACAAATGGATTCCATCCGGCTAAGATACATGTGAACTCTCAACTTTGTTTGGCAACATATCAACAACACTTGGTATCATAGTCCACAGATCTATGCTTTCATCGTTAGATATCTTCACTCAATCCATAAGACTACTCCTTTAAACGACTTGGGCAAGAAATATGCTACAAGGAATTATAATCACAACTAGTGCATACGAAGAGCAAGGAATGATCAAATTTTAACTTTTTGTGTAAAGAACTAAAAATGTGATGGTCAAAGGACCGAAGCTTCGATTTTCCAAAATCGGATTAAAAACTTGCAATTTCAGACACAACCCAGGGGCTATTTCTGTACTTCATCCATAGTTGACTTCGTCACCCAAAAACAGTCGAGTCAGTCAGTCAACTTCTGTAATCGCCAATAAAGTCGCAACTCGTAATTATCAATCTTTGATCTCCGAACTCACCGATGGCGTCCGACCACCACCACCACCACCACCATCAACACCGTCCCCACCGCCTCTCCCTCCCACCCCGGACCACCATTCAAACCACCCCAATCACCCCATCCCGTCACTACCCTCCTTTCACCCCCACACCCACCCCCTCCAAACACCGCCACCGTCTTCCGTCGTTCTCCGCCACCAAAACCAAACGATTCACCCCATCCTCTCTCTTCCTCCTCCTCTTCTCTCTCCGCTCCCTCTACTCCCTCCTCCCCTTTCTCCAATCCTCCCCCTCATCCTTCTCCATCTTCCCCTTCTCTTTCCTCGTCTCTCTCCTCTCCTTCATCCTCTCTTTCACTTTCTCTCTCTTCAAAAATACCCTAAATTCCAAATCCATCTTCACAATCCACCACTCCATCACCAAACACCAGCAACGAATATTATTCGCCAAATCGATCCTCCTCGCCATCGTCTTCCTCATCCGCTTCCAAGCCCTCCGCTACTGCGGCACCGCCGCCATGATCCTCGCCGAAACCTCCGGCCACCTCGTCGCCGGAAAGTTTCGTAACTCCGGTTCCGATAAGGTTCGTGGGTTCTTTTTCATGTTTACTGGATTGTTATTGCTGTCGATTAGTTGGGATCGAATTGAATGCTTTCCGTTTTCCTTCGTTAATCTAGGGGAATTCGGGTTTTCGTCGTTTCTCGTTGCGAATCGAGAGAAATGTGTTCGGGTTTGGGCGATGGTGTTACCGTTTGTTTCGGGTTTTTTGAGTGGTTATGAACAAGGATCAATGAATTGGGGGGGAATTAGGGAGTTAGGTAGGAAAGAGGTGGGATTGATTTCGCTGTTTTATACGACTGTTGTGCTGTTTGTTCCTGCTGCGGTTAGTATGTTGGTGTTTGAGGCGGAGGGGGATAGTGTTTCGATTGGTGGGCTTGGATGGCCGTTGGTGAATACGGTGGTTTTCGGGGTGCTTTTGAGTGAGAGTTATGTGGATGAAAAGGTGAGTAGGTTGAAGGATTTTCGGAAGGAGTTTGTTGTAACGTTTGTGTGTACGGTTGTTCTTGAGTTAGTTTATTACCCTGAGCTTTCGCTTTGGGGGTTGTTGATTTGTGGGATGTTGCTTTGGGTTGGTGTCATGGAGTTGGATCCTGTTCGGGTGGATTCGTTGGAGTTAGGGTTGGAGGTTCCTGATACATTCTTGGTGTCGGTTATGAAGTCTGTTCGGCATGTTTTGAGTGAGAGGAAGTCGAGGAAGATTGCGCTTTTTTTGTTGATTAATACTGGTTATATGGTGGTGGAGTTTGTTGCTGGGTTTATGAATAATAGTCTTGGGTTGATATCGGATGCGTGTCACATGTTGTTTGATTGTGCTGCGCTTGCGATTGGGCTTTATGCTTCGTATATTGCACGGTTGCCAGCTAACAGTCGGTATAATTATGGTCGTGGGAGGTTTGAGGTTTTGTCGGGTTATGTTAATGCTGTGTTTCTTGTTTTGGTTGGAGCGTTGATTGTGTTGGAGTCGTTGGAGAGGATTTTGGAACCTCAGGAGATTTCGACTTCTAGTTTATTGATGGTTTCAATTGGTGGGCTTGCTGTTAATATGGTGGGGTTAATCTTTTTTCATGATGAACATCATCACGCCCACGGTGGCGGTGCATCGTGTTCGCATTCCCATTCACATAACCATGCTGGACATGATCACAAAATTGACACCAAACATCATGATCATCATGACCATCATCATGTTCACCATGACCATGAACATCACCATGATTGTGAACATGATCATAATCATGGTCATGTGCACAATGACCATGAACACGATCATAATCATGATCATGAACACCATCATAATCATGGTCATGTGCACAATGACCATGATCATGGTCACGCTCACCATGACCATGAACACCATCATAATCATGATCACACTCACCATGACCATGACCATGATCATGAACAAAAGCACCATCACCATCATATCGATCACAACATGGAAGGCATATTCTTGCATGTATTAGCCGACACTTTGGGAAGTGTAGGAGTTGTCATCTCAACACTTCTCATCCAGTACAAGGGGTGGCTCATTGCGGACCCCGCATGCTCTATATTCATATCGATATTAATCGTGTCTTCTGTTATACCATTGTTGAAAAACTCCGCAGAAATTTTATTGCAAAGAGTTCCCAGAGATCAGGAGCACGAGCTAAAAGCAGCAGTAAGTAGTATTATGAAGATAAAGGGTATATGTGGCATCCAAAACTTTCACATATGGAGTCTTGCAAACAATGATGTCGTTGGTACTCTTCATCTGTATATTTCTACGGAAACAGACAAGGTTTCTACAAAGAAACAAGTTTCAGATATTTTACATGATGCAGGCATAAAAGATTTGACGTTACAGGTGGAATATGTTAAATAGTCAAATGAAATTGTCTGCCCACTTCAAGAAGTGCTTCAAAATTTGAACTTTTATAACGAGCATGTCAACAATGGCAGTTTTGAGCAAGCGTCGAGTTGTGTGATCAAGATTTGTTAGTGAAATTATGTTCAGGTGTGTATCTGATCGTTTATTCTTGGAACGAATCTTGGAAACAAAGATGGCAACTTTCCTGTTGGGTTTGTTAGGAAATGAGTAGAGAGAGATGGGTTTGTATGGTTTAACCGAACATTGACTTTTTAACTGTAAGATGAGGTTTCGGCGGCAGTAATGGTGTCTGGAAGCCGAAACAGGTATACTGATATAGAGCAGCCTGCCGTGTTTTGCTGATATGTGATTTTAAACGGCTGAACCTGTAAACTAACTTATTTTGATTTTGGCAAAATTAGATGTGAACAATCATTTTGATACACATATATATTGTACCTGACTACAGAATGCATATGATGTTACGAGTTATGATCAAATATGACTACAGAATGATCTTCTACCCTGTGCAGACTAGCTTTCATCAGAAGTGTAATATTGCCTTTCTATGTCAGTGACAATTTTCTTCTATGGGCCGGCCAAATAAAGGGTGTTCATCTCAGAACAAAAAAATATTGAGAACTGTGATGACCGCATAATACACTTATACTATTAAAATTAAAGTGATATAAGACAGTTATGTAGCCGACACAGTTTCTTCGTATTTTGATTATTTCTATGCACCATATATGAAATGCGTTACGTGGTTATCACATTTTTTAACATATTTTGGTTCTGAAAAGAACGTGTCCTTAAGTCTAATAGTAATATGTCGTCGATGAGAGTTTTTCAAGTATTATACTCTCAACCGACTACTTTGCTTATTTTCTTCTTAGCATGATAGTGTTACTATGTGGTGTTGCTTTCATGTCGGTATTAACTTGAGGACCCCATCCTCTTGGCTCAGGGAATGTTTGTACGCCTTGCGCTATTTAATTACAATTTCTAAGGAAGAGCACTCCCATCCCATTTGGTATAATGGGGGTACCCATAGTGGGTAGTGGTTTGAGGGTATCAATCACCGCATGAGGGTACACGAGAGATGGTGAGCCGTCAATCATCCAACTACTTAATCACCCCCTTTACAAATTTATTTAAAAAAAAAGTGAAACCAAATGGATTCCAAAAACCAAAAACTAGACCGAACCACACACGATCTTACGTTCAAGTCTAACAGACGATAGAACTAAAGAAATTTGCCGTTGAAAAAAAAAATTAATGTAAATTCAAAATTAAAAGAAAGGCAACTAATGATTCAAAATCCCCGATCCCGCCATCGATTGACCAAAACTACCACCAATTTCACATCTTCTGTCAATCGAGCTGACTTGTTCCAATTTCCATCTATGGCGTCAATTAATGATTCCGAAACCAAGATCCCTTCGCTATACAGCCGTAAAGAGAAATCTCTCGGTGTCTTGTGCTCTAAGTATTCTTAACCTTCTCTCTCTCTCACTCCACGTTCACTGATTATATATATATATATATATCTCTAACGATTTGAGATCGAATGGTTGCAGTTTCTTGAGGTTGTACAATCGAGAAGGTGTTGAATCGATTGGGCTAGATAACGCTGCAAATCAATTAGGTTTTCATCTGTTCTTCATGTTTTCATTTGATTTTTTTTATTGATTCTACTTACTGAAGATAATCTTACAGGTGTTGAGAGGAGGCGAATTTACGATATCGTCAACATATTAGAAAGTGTTGGGGTAGGGTTTTGTTACAATTTCATATCTCTTCTTTTGTTTATTTGAAAATCGGGTGTGTATTTGTTTAATTTGTTAGGTTTTGACTAAGAGAGCAAAGAATCAGTATACTTGGAAGGGGTTTAGTGCAATTCCGCACGCGGTAGAAGAGCTTCGGGTACATGCAAACATGTGTTTTATTTTCTTAATAACTTTTGTTGTGGTATGATTACACAAACACTTGAATTTTGATATTTTGTATGTGCATTTACTTGTAGAAACAGGCATTTAATGAAAACCCTAGAGTCTCCGGATTCTGCAGCGTTGGAACTGTAAGTTTGCCGTGTTAGATTTGAGTCTCCTTTGTTAATTCTGTACACCATCAACATTTTTCAAGCAATGAGACTAGTGTCAGATCATCGTGGTTGTTTTGTTTACATTTGAGTTAAGATTAGGGATTTGATTTCTAACAGGTTGTAAATGAGAACGATTGTCGTGGCCCTTCTAATTCGAACAGTTCATGCACTGACAAGTATACTAAATCGTCTGGATCTTCTAAGAGTGGTAAGTTGATAACCTCCTTTTAGTCCCATAAAAGGAGTTAGTTTATCTTTATCAGTTTATCTTCTTGATTTTGAAAAGCAAGAGGCGCACAAAAGCGACGGGGTCTAAAACCGAGGCGCGAAGCGCTAAGCGTGAAAGCGGCAGGCTTTCTGTACCCGAGGCGCAAAGTGATTATATAATTTTTTTATATATATCCCATAGGTTTTTAGCATCCCTTATCCAAAATATAGCTATAAGTACAAGCCAAAAAACCTATTGTACTACAGTTTGATGCTTAGAAACAAGATAGAAACAGCCTATGTACATGAGGTGCGCGTCTCAGGCCTGAAAACCCCCCAAAATTGCGCTTTTTTGGGGTTTCTTGTAAAAAGCGTGCCTCGGGCGCACAGGCCTATGACCTATGATGTCAACACATCATTTATCGAGTATCTAAGACCTATGATGTCAAGGCGCACATGCCTCGCCCAAAGCCTAGGCTTTAGGCGCTTGAAAATGAGGGCTTTTAAAAGCGAGATGCATAGCATAAAAATACCACTTTTAGGGGTTTAAGACATGTTTTAGGTTTGTTCAGTGCTAGTTTAGATGGTTTTAGGTTGATTTCAGGTTTGTATAGGGCTTTTAGACATGTTCAAACAGGTTTATATGATTTTTGGCCAGAATTTGGCCGGAAACTGCGTCTGATAACTGATTGCCTGAGAATGCGCCTTTCGCGGCGCAACGCTTTCCTTGCGCTGCGCTTCTGCATCTAGTGTACCTCTAACAACATATTCTAAGTAAATATGTAATGGTATTTCATTTTTATATGTCAGAAAACAACAGGAAGGAGAAATCACTTGGACTTCTGGCACAAAATTTCATCAAGCTATTCATCTCTTCTAATGTGAGTGAACCTGCTTGTAGAAGTTTCTTTTCACAGTATGAAAGCTATACTATTTTCAGTTAATACAGCCATAACTAAACAACATTTTTATACCCTTTAGGCAGATTTAATCTCCTTGGACACTGCTGCAACAGCACTGTTGGGCGATGTGCACGACCCAACAGCCATGAGAAGTAGTTTCTTTTCCTATTTGATTTATAAATTTATATACGCGATACTAGTTTTTCCTAGACTTAGGCTTACATTCTGTGTATGCAGCAAAAGTTAGGCGTTTATATGACATTGCAAACGTCTTTTCGTCCATGAATCTCCTTGAGAAGGTAATTTATAGATTTATACTTTAAAAATTCTTTAATGTTTACAAATCGTAGTTTCTAAAATGTTTGCTGCCTTAATGTTGAAGACACGCCACCCTGAAAGCGGAAAACCATCATTTAGATGGTTGGGACCAAAAACTAAATCCCAAACGTTAGATACAAACAAAAGAAGAGCTTTTGGAACGGATATTACAAACCATGAAGATTTAAAAAGAAAACATGTCGATTCTTTGTCTGATTGGAGCTCGAAAGATGTGACTGTGGCAATGCATGGTAATATTGACTGTGTGAAGGTCGAATATAGTGAGAATAATACAACGCAACAGCAGTCTTCATGTAACTCGAAGGAATTTGTGTTTGGCCCCTTCACACCCGCCATCACACAAAGGGTAGGAAGTTCTGGGAACAAAAAGTTAAAGCAGGTTCAGGACTGGGAGAATTTGGCTGATACGTATCGTCCTCAATATTGCAACAAAGGTACATTGCTGAATTTTGCAAGCGTCAAAATGGGTCAGGCGGGTTGAGCAATGAGTTAACAAAGTAGACTTTAGGGGTGTTTATCAAATTGAGTAACGAATTTTCAAATTACTCGAATCAGTTTTTTTTTTTAATAATTATTATTTTTTGCTTGAATTCGAATTCGATTAAAAATTCGAATCGAATTCGGATAAATTCGAATAAATTTGTTTTGATTTAAATTCATTTAAAATATGTAAATACGCTATGAGCTGTTTCGGTTGGTAATGGGCTATTTTAGAACTTAGATTAAATTTATAGATTAATTAATATCATAGCTCAAATTAAAGTTATATGTGTGTATTATATATAAATACAATAAATAAATATGTATGTTTTGAATTTGAATTTGAATTTCGAATCGAATAAAAAATTATAAATTTGTATTCAATCTACTGGACTCGAATTCGAATTATTGTTAATTGAATTGAGTTGAACTTTGAATTTTTTGAATTCGAATCGAATTCTGAACACCCCTACTTTATACAGGTCTAAACTGGCTCAATTGGGTTTTCTTGAAACACTCTGTTAAGAAGATTAAATTTTTATAGAAGTTTCATGCATTGAAAATACACTTTGGATGACTTTTGACTTGTTCCTCTTTTAGCCATTTTCTTAACCTGTTAAAGAGATAAAAGCACAAATCAAACGGCCACACATTCACGAGTGAATGAGTTGATTGCAAACTTCATTGCCTTAATGGGCATACATTATAAGTTTATAATATATGTTTGCTTGCTAATATGACAGCTCTAGGTGACATTTTCGGGCACTATGTGGAGGCATGGAAATCATGGTATGATGAAGCAGATGAAAAGAAAACGGGGCATCGGTCTCCTGAAGAAGATGAAGACTAGCGGTTAGTGAATTTCCATTGGGTGCATATGATCTTAATGCACCAGCTTATGTGTATTTTCAGGTTGTTGTAGTTACCATAATCTGGTATGGTTAGGTTTGTATCCCTGCTTCATCATTCAAGAATTCTTTCTTGCCTTGTAAATAAAGGCATTTTGAATTTCGTTACTGAATTCTAATACTGTGAAATCATGTTATTACCAACTGTAATTCTTTAAACCACATTAAAAACAGTACAATACCCCGGTGGGGGCGAAGAAGTCTGAAGAGGGCTGTGACTACCAACGGCTCTAACAATGAACATAAGAGCCATGACCACCATGGAAGGACCAGCAAATATAAGTGAGGTATTTAGGCTTGTAAACAAACCAAATGATCATGAACGGGGGCTTGTTCGTTTAACTTTAACCGAACAAATGAACAAACACTTGAACTAACATTATTTCTTCATGTTAGCTCGTTAAAAAATGATTTCCTATGTTTCTAGTGTTGCATTTTATCTTTTAAAACTGATTGATGAATGAATAATTTTCTTTTGAAGTTTATTTTCTCTTACAAGATTGTCAAAAACATGGATCAAAGAATTTAAACCGATAAAAACTCATAACTAGAAAAGTGTACAAAGATGAACACCAAATCACTCCTCACAAGCAGATCATCAACTAGATGATCTGCATACTAATCACAAGATCTAACACACTGACACAAGATCTCAACAAGAGATTATCAAGAAAGACCTTAAACGTGTAACCCTATGAGATAATCTTTGAACAAATGAATCTAGAGAGAGAAAATATCTAGGGTGTTAGAGATTGTGACTGATGAAGTCAGTTATATATCCCAATCACTTAGAGCATTCACATCCATTCCATCAAATTCTGTGTGTGGAGTTTTTATAATGTAAAGAGTATAGAAAGTGGTTGTGAGTGGAGGAGAGAGAAAATGTTACTGTTCACCCCCTATAATTTTTCATATATTTTGAAAGTGGTTGTGAGTGAAGGAGAGAGAAAATGTAATGATAAAGGTATAAAAAATATTATTTAATTGAAAATGAGAGAGAAAATGTAATGTTTTTTAGTGTAATTTAGGGTGAAAATATAGTGGAATGGGTGTGAATGCTCTTAGGGCAACAGTGCTTGAAGCCTATGCGCACATCTTCTGGAAGTTAGCAAGCCCATTAGTCCAATCCTCAATAAGCCCATATCTTCAATACTCAACAAGCCCATATTTCCAGCTCATTAATCCAGTAGCCCAATCCTCAGCATATCACACGTTCCAAAGTCCATGTTACACAAACATAACATAAACATAAGTAACAAGACTTATAATAAACATATAAAAGTAATAAAAGTGATATAGTGATATGTATGCATATATTTTTAACCCCCCCCCCCCCCCCTTTATTACTAAATACATCTAACATATTTAACCATTTACAAATAACACAATGTTGATCAATTAACAACCCTTTTGTAAATATATTGGCAATTTGTTTGTCAGTTTTAACACCAACAGTTTTAATAACTCCGAATTGAATTTTTTCTCGAAGGAAAAACAAATCTATTTCAAAGTGTTTCGTCCTGTCATGGAAGACAGGATTTGCTGCAATTGATAAAGCAGCAGAATTATCACAACACAAAGAAACAGGTAATTTAACTTCTACATGCAACTCTCTAAGCAAATTTACAAGTCACATTAATTCACATGTCGCAGTACACATAGCTCGGTACTTAGCTTCAGTTGTAGACCGAGAAACTGTTGACTGCTTTTTACTTTTCCAAGCAATTAAAGATGTACCAAGAAACACACAATACCTAGTAACGAATTTTCTAGACACAAGACACTTACCCCAGTCTGAATCTGCATAAGCAGACAAGTTAAGGTGTGTATGTTTACCCCAAAACAACCCTTTACCGGGAGCACCTTTGAGATATCTCAACACTCTCATTGCTAATAACATACGAGCCTTTGTTGGCTTATAAATGTACTGACTTAATACATGCACAGAATAAGCTATGTCAGGTCTAGTATGCGTCAAGTATATCAACCTTCTTATCAATCTTTGGTACCTAGTGGCATTCACAAAATTATCACATTCTTTATCACATAAAACAGTAACTACATGATTTTGTTCAGTAGGATTGGTAACTGGTTTACAACCTGACATACCATATTCTGCAAGAAGCTCTAAATAATACTTCCTCTGTGACAGACACAATCCATCACTAACATTTAGGACTTCAATACCCAAAAAAAAAAAAAAAAATCAAGGTACCTAGGTCTTTAGTTTTAAACTTGGTTTTTACATACTGTTTTACATTCTCTATTTCAAGTTCATTATTACCTGTTATAAGAATATCATCTACACAAACAAGTAACACTATAAATACAAAATCCACAGATTTCACAAACATTGAGTGATCACATTTGCTTTGAACAAATCCTAACTCAAACAAAACACTAACAAGTTTAGCATTCCACATCCTTAGAGCTTGTTTAAGCCCATAGAAGGAGTTATTCAGTTTACAAACTCTAGTGTCATTTTTATCAAAATATCCTTCAGGCGGTCTCATATAAACATCTTCAATCAAATTTCCATATAAGAAAGCATTGTTTATATCAAGTTGATAAATTTTCCAACTGTTATAAACGGCCAAAGTTAAGACACTTCTAACGGTTATCATTTTGACAACCGGAGAAAATGTTTCGTCAAAATCTATACCCTCTCTTTGACTATAACCTTTTGCCATAGGTCTAGCTTTATACCTTTCGATCTCTCCTGATGACTTATATTTTATCTTATAAATCCATTTACACACAATAGGTTTTCTATCATGGGGTAATTCAACAAGATCCCATGTTTTATTTCGATTAAGAGCCTCTATTTCATCATTCGTAGCAGACACCCAATTTGGATCATTACATGCTTCATAATAAAACCTAGGTTCTACAGACTTATTAAGCACAAAAGTAAAACAAAAGTTTTCTTTAGTTAGATTAGTATAATTCACTACTTTTTCTAACCCATATTTAACTTTCCCTTCAATTATAAAGTCATCAAGTCGTTTAGGTAAAATAGGAGACCTTGTAGGCCTTCTCAAAACGAGATTGTTATTTTCAGCATTTTGTGACTCAGGCATACCCTTAGACAGGTTATCAATTTCATGTTCAACATATTCATGCTCAGCCCTATCTGAAACAAAATTAGTCCTACTGGATTGTTGTGGTTCAGCCACTCCTAATATTCTATCAAAATGTTGAGAACTAGAAGGTTGATCCCCAGCCTTATCAGCATTAGCCTCATAATCCCTATTAGATTGCTGAGGCTCATGAATACTTGAATCTTTACTATGATCAACCCCCTTTTCATAATCGGGATTACCCAAACCCTTAGACTGTTTTAAATCACTTGGTTCATACACATTAAAAAATTTAAGTTGTTTATGTTATTAGAAAAATCAATATCTTTCTCAATAGAACCTTTAAAAGGAAATATAGACTCATAAAATCTAACATCTCTTGAAAAGATAATATCTTTTTTCTCCAAATTCCACAACTTATATCCTTTCTTTTCATTTGAATAACCAATCAGCACACATTTATCAGCATGACTGCTAAATTTATCACTATTATTCAAAATAGTACTGAAACAAAGACAACCAAACACTCTAAGGTGGGTTAAAGAGGGTTTAAAACCATAAATTAGTTCATAAGGTGACCTACCAGAAAGTACTGAAGAAGGAGTCATGTTTATTAAATATGCAGCAGTTAGAATACACTTAGACCAAAACCTCAAAGGTAAACCACTCTGAAACAATAAAGCCCTAGCCACATCCAATAAACAGGACTCCTTCTTCAGTACTTTCTGGTAGGTCACCTTATGAAATAATTCATGGTTTCCTCTCAACAATGTTTCCTCTGAAACAATAAAGCCCTAGCCACATTCAATAAGTGTCCATGTTTCCTCTCAACAATACCATTTTGTTGAGGGGTATACACACAAGTAGTTTGATGACCTATACCGTGCTTATTTAAAAAATCTTTGAATTGATTATTAATAAACTCAATACCATTGTCTGTTCTAATAATTTAACAGATTTTTCAAACTGTGTGTGTATTACACTTACAAAATGTTTAACATTTTCAAACACCTCATCCTTATGTTTCATTAAGTAAACCCATACAAACCTAGTGTAATCATCTACTACAGTTAAGAAATTTCTACAAGACTCTTTACTTTTAACCCTATAAGGACCCCACACATCTAAATGTGCAAGTTCACCTAGTTTTTTTTAGCTTTGTGATCACTTAAAGGAAAAGGTGCCCTATGTTGTTTGGATTTATGACAAATTTCACAAGGTATAGAGTTATCAAACTTTTGTAGATTAAGGTCATCCTTTAACACATTTAGAGCAACTTCAGATGAATGACCAAACCTTGAATGCCAAATACTATTCATATCCACACTATTAGAACCAACACAAGTAATAACATGAGACTCACCACAAAAATATAAACCATCACATTGTCTACCAATCACCAGGTTTTTCTTTGTTAATGAATCCTGAAGATAACATGAACTTTCATCAAATAACACATTTATCTTACTATCTTTAGCTAACTTATGAACATATATTAAGTTCACACAGTAGTCAGAAATAATTAAAACATCATATAAAATAACTTTGTCATTTAATTTTATATCCCTAATTTTAGTTACCAAAGCCTTAGTACTATTTGGATGATTTACCTTAATGTTGTATTCATAAACATCCATTTGATTTATTAGGTTTTTATCATTCATGACCATGTGTTGATTTGCACCAGAATCACAAATCCAACCCAAACCATTTAAAGAATTGGTTAGATTTGCAAAACTATAAGCATAAGTGCTACAACTAGTTGAACAAAACAGCTTAGAACCCTTAGCAGATACATTACAGGTTACAGATCCTTCATCACATTTTTGATTTAACAAACTTAACAATTTCGACACCAAGTAAGACTAGCAGCATCAAACTTATTTACATCAGAAGACCCAACATTAACCACATTATTACTAACAATCTTTTTCCCTTGAACAGTCTTAGATTTCATCCTGGGAGGATACCCAATAAATTCAAAACATTTATCAATTGAATGCCCAGATTTGTTACAATGTGTACATTTTAAACTCTGATTTGTACCTTTGACAAATATCTTTTTATTATCAACAACAATATTAACTTTAGGAAAGAAACCTACTGTTTGTTCTTTAGAAACCATTACATTTGAACCTCTATGAGATTCTTCCCTGGCCAGAACTGAAAAAGCCTCTTTCACACTAGGAAGAGGTTCTCTAATCAGTAAATTTGTTCTAACAGATTGATAACCACTATCAAGACCCATCAAGAATTGCATTAGCTTAATCAAATGATTGAAATTATTAAAACTGTGTTGAAGCATCACAAGTACTGATGTGTGTAAATTGCAACATATAAATTACATCAAATGAGGCATAAAACTAACCCTTTTTTAGTACTAATGTTGGAAAAAGTGTGCTTTTGTCATCCTTTTGTATTTTTAGGGTTAAATGAGCTTAAATGAACAAAAGAAGCAAAAATGCAGCCAAATCTAACAATAATACAAGAAAAGCAATAAACGTGGCATGCCCGACCCCTCGACAGCATCTTCCCAAGCAAAAACAAGACATCAGAATGCTGAACACGCCCCGTGCCCATCGGACACGGGGGCGTGCCCAAGTGTCTGCAGAAAAGACAAAGTTGTAGAAGCTTCTATTTCCCAACACGGGGGCGTGCCCAGCGGACACGGGGCCGTGGTCAACGCTAAGATTCACAGAATCCAAGCAAATCTTGATAGTACAGATATGTTTCTGCACACGGGGCCGTGCCCAGCGGACACGGGGGCGTGATCAACTAATACAGACAAACTTCATTAAATGAAGAAAGAGAAAGTGGATGGACACGGGGCCGTGCCCACCGGACACGGGGCCGTGTCCAGGCTTCTGTGCAGGCTATAAATAGGGGTGCTTGGTTCATTGCAAAGGCATCCCTTGACAAACCACCTCTCTCCCACTTCACCCACACTCCACCACCATCACAACACCCACATCCACCACCACCACCATCATCCATCATCCATCATAGAGTGTGTGTAGTAGTCTCGGGATCCAAGACTGATAGTAAGAGTTCTTGACAATCAAAGGCCATGTTTGCCTAAGTCTCTTACATCACTTGGTGAAGACAAGCATTTAGTGTAATACTTTTGTTTTTTAATCTTTTCGCACTTTTTATTTGGTTTTGTATTAATAGCTTTAATAACTAGTTTCTTATGTTGAATGTGAAACTTCCTTATTATTTGTCCGTGGTGTCTTGGCGTTATTTTACTGTCTATATAAAATAAAAGATTTACACCATTCATATCTCCACGGTCTATATGGAGATATGTTGGCTACCTGGTCGGGGGTTAAGGGAATGGTTTGGTAAGGTTCTTGCCTTGTTCAGTGTATAGATCCTGCAAGGACCTGGGTCAAGCTTACTAGGACCTCCTTCAATACCCACTGGTATTGGATGGCGAGGGTACGAATGGCTTGATCCCCTCATATGTAAACTACTATTAATACATTAACCCGGCTACTTGGGATTGTATCCCTGCTGACTCAAACCACTTAGCCGAGGGTAACGTCACCTTCAAAAGAGGGGCCTACCACATTACGCATTAATAACTTAATTAATTATCTTCCAATAATCCAACCCTTTAGGATTGTATCCTTGCTGACCCAAACTATTGGGTTGAAGGTAACGTCACCTTCAAAAGAGGGCCTACTACTATAACTAAGATAATCTCTTAAAAAGTGCAAAAGTGCGGAAAACATCAAAGGTTACACTAAAGGCGAGTCGGATCCAAGTGATTCATCTTGTCTATCTGTTTTTATTTTTATTTTTATTTTCAGCATTTTTAGCTTTTATTTTTCATGTTTAAAAACCTTTTTCTAAAATTTTGATTTGATTAGACGTTAAGGATAAACCGGTACTAAAAGCTCTTGTTTCCTTGGACGACCTCGGTATCTTACCAACGCTATACTACGCTCACGATGGGTGCACTTGCTCATATGTGTGTTTAGTGTTAGTAAAATATCGTGTTTTATAAATTTAAAACTTGACTAAAGTGTTAAAAAGGGATAAAAATATACATAAAAAACTATATAACACTCACACGCATCAAGTTTTTGGCGCCGTTGCCGGGGACACAAGGATTTTAAGAAAGTTAGAAATCAACGGCCTAATCGTTTTTCTTATTTTTCTGTTTTTTTATGATTTTTCTTAAATTTTCAGCTTCTGCAGAGCTCAGCACGGGCCGTGCCTGCTGAACACGGCCCCGTGCCCAATTTTTGGTACTGGCAATCCTGTTTTAAGTTAGAAAGTAACTGAACACGGGGCTGTGCCCACTGAACACGCCCCGTGCCCAAGCTTCAGATACTGTAAACAGAGCCGTAAGATCCCGACGGCTGGTAATTTCTGACGCAATCATGAGTGATACTGATAATCTTTACCTTCACTCCTCTTATGGTACGTGGTGTCAATTATGTGGCGGAAATCATGAAGATTTAAAATGTTTTTTTTAAATTATACTCCCCACTATATAGACTCATTGTTTTCCTGTAGCCTTAAGAGGGGTGAAAATAAAAATAATCCCTATCTCTCCCTCGAATACTCTCAATCATCCCTTCTAGATGAAATGCTTCTTGAAGAATTCTTTCAGCTAGAAGAACTAATTCTCCGATGGATAAGAGAACTTGAGATGGATATAACTAATTCATCTCAAAACGACATCCAAGAAGAATTAATGAGATCGCATTCGGATAAAAACAACATCGTCGCTCCCGAAATCACCTCTAACTCTTGCGAAGACTTGAGCGATAGTCGTCCCTGTGTCGATTGTGCCGTGAAGGACTCCCCATCGAATTCTGTCGATGCATACATAGACCTGAGCGATTCGACATACACCTTCTTTAACGAGAGCCCAGATAAAGGTTGGACTTGTCCACATACATTTAGCATAGGAATCACCCTTTCCGATAACCTCTTGCGTTCTCGTCTAAATCTAGGGCAACTTAGGTATCTCAGGCACTTCGGTGTTGTTCCGTCCAGTAAGGAACCACCCGATCCGGATAAATTCCTTAAAAATAGACAAAACTTCATAAACAGCCTCTAGACACGGGGCCGTGTCCAGGTCAGCACGCCCCCGTGTCCACCAAGAGATTCCCGTCTGACTTTCGGTCAGAATACGGACAAAAAGTGTCAGAATCTTGTCTGTACATGGGGCCGTGTCCAGCCAACACGGGGCCGTGTCCAACGTGCTGTCGTTTTCTATAAATGCAGCAAAGATTCTTGCACATTTGGACCATTCCAAAGACAGAGATTTGGTGGGATCTTCACACATACCATCCTAGGTATATTCTAAAGAAGGTTCTCAACAACCATCTTGTCTTTTCTACTTTTGTCCATTGCCTTCTTCTTCATTTTTACCTCAAACATCTCCATTAGAGCTTGAAATCACCATGATTTCAAGCTTTATTGAGCTATTTGTTAGATTTTTATTCAATAAATCTTGTTAAAAATAAGTTTTACAACACTGTTTTAAGTTATTTCTGCTTAAAAATGCCTCAAAAGTCAGAAAAATAATTTAAAGCTCCAAGATTCCTTGTTCCAAAAATCTGCAGAAATCTGAACACGAGGCCTTATGTAATCCTCTCTTTATTGAATGATGGTTTTTAAATTATTTGATGTTTGGATGATGTTGTAATGGGTAAAACACACTTGGATGGAGAAGGATACTAAGGGAGACTTGAACCAACACCCCATGCACAAAACACAGAGCCTCCCGAACATTTTTCTTCATTACAGCAAGTTCAGCACGGGCCGTGCCCAGCCAACACGACCCCGTGCTCAAGGGTCTGCAGTAAAAGGCCTAGTTCAGGTAACTGGACACGGGGCATGTTCAATGAACACGCCCACGTGCCCAGCCTTCTGTTACTTTTTGTTATTTTCTGTTATTGGCAATCTGAACACGGGGTCGTGCCCGAACACCACGGCCCGTGTCCAGATGCCCAGTAACATGAATTTTTGCTTTTAACACACCTTTTACACATTCAATCAACCTAAAAACTTATTTTTGGGACACATTGAGGACAATTTGTAATTTAAGTGTGGGGGGGGGATGCTAAAACCTTGAATTTTGCAAGTCCTAATTACAAGCCTTACACAAAACTCTATTGGAACCGCTAAACAAAAATTTTCATTTTTTTTTACTTGTCTTGGTTTAAATTGGGAATAACAAGTTCTAAAAAGGTTATATTTTTACAAATTTACAACCGTTAGCGTATTGATAAAAAGAACCAACATAAGAAAATTATGAAACGGCATGTTGGGATTGAACCCTACCAAAGGAACAGATAATGTAAAGCCAAAACCAGGTCACAACAGAGGATTCATAATAAACAGTGGTTTACACTTTGCTCTCCCCTTGAAAGTGATTTATAACAACTGATGGTCTCTATCTGCTGCTGATATTCAACTGCTGCTGCCCTTCAACTGCTGATGAAAACCCTGAAGTATCTAACACTGCTGGTCCTAACTACTGATGATAAAGCACTGCCCAGTCAAGGACTGATCAACCTTGAGGAAAGCACTGACATAAAGGGAGAGCAGTTGTTTAGTAAATTGTTTGTTTCATGTATAGTCAGTGGTTAGGTTAGCAGTGTTTGTGTAAGGACAGTAGATACAGGTTGTTAGGCTGTTAGACGTCGCTTTCATGGTGACGTCAGCTGAGACACCTCAGTGGTTTGGTTTGCCTATAAATGTAACAGTACCCTGTACTGTTACATTTGATTGACTGAGCGAGTTCTTCTCCTCATGTCTAATCCTTTCATCTTGTGTGCAACCAACCTTGGGGCATCAGGCTGAGGGGGAGTATAGTTTGTATGCACGACTGTAATCTTTTGCTTTGATTTGTAATCTTTTGAATATATGTGAAGCAATTGTTTATCAAACTATTTTCTCCATTTGATTGTGTTTACAGAGTTTGTTTCATTTCCACTGCACTTAACATAGTTTCATATTCATTGATCATTCATTTTAAACAAACAAACACTGTCATGAGAGCCTCAGATCATAACAATTGGTATCAGAGCCTGGACAGTCAAATTCGATCTAACAATCAATTTGACATAATAGTTCGGCTCAAAATTCATTGATACTAAGGTTGGTTGTATTTTGTTGAAAAACAGAGTATCGATTAAATCATGTTCAAAATGATTATTCAAAAACTCTGTAAATCAACCAAGATGTCATATAACACACAAATTTCACACAACAGGTGATATCATGCAAAAGTCACCCATAGCTTTCAGATCTGTGAACATATCTGTCAAATTATGGGATTGTTTTATATTTTTCAATATTGATTTCAACTGTTGTTTTGATATTTGTGATGTTTTCATTAAATACTAAAGTACAAACCTCAGATTAACAAAACCTATGTTCATAAAAGCAGTATTGTTTTGTTAACACTAAAAGAGGGAAATTAAAACTTTAGTTATTTAGATCTTATGTGTTGAAAACAGGTTGAGTTCCTAAAAAGGACAAAATCAACTATGTTCAAATACATTAAGAGAACAGGGGTCAACATAGTCCGCATCATATGTAATGTGAGATTGGATGAAAAACTTGTGAAAACTTGACCAAGTCTCTCAAAACATTACTGCAGAATGATTTTGGACTAATATTCACAAAAATTCAGAAGTGTGTTTATCTCAAAACTTTTGAAGTCAAAAGAAAAGAGTATAAACATAAAACACTTATGAGTCAAAATTTAGGGTAATAATGGTCATTAAGCAACTATGTGCATTGTTCAGGAAAAGGTTTTGATTCCAGTAAATGAACTCCAAAGAGGACTAGACAAATGTTTTAAAAATATATCCATGTGTCCTCATGTTTGCAATCAACTGACAAAGAAAATGGTACCAAACAGTGGTCAAAATGTTGTCAAAAATTCTACCACTGATGTCAAACCACTGACCATTTTTCATAAAACTTGAGAATGATATGATTATGTTTTCTATTGAAAACATACCAGATCCTTTTTGATACTGTTCTCAGAAAATCCTTTAATCATTTTTCTTTCAAAGGATTTTCTCAAATAACCAGGATATATTATTCATTTTTTTTGGAAATAATATATTTGGAACTCTTGCTTGTTTTTGTTGGCAACAGTTTCAGCTCCTGTCAGGATGTAATACCTTATTTTTTTTGGTGGTATCTGTGTCCTCATAAATGGGTCAAAAGGAAATGGTACATATGTCATGATCATGTCTACTCAGGCTTGCTCCTAAATTTCCATCAAAAATTGTTTGCAAATTGTGCTTGAATTACTAAGGTGTTATATTTTAATTGAATATTAAACGAAAATGAGTTGCCTTATTAAAAAGTTTTCATCATCTGGGGTACTAATCCACTGTCTTTCAAAATTGACATGTGGCAAAACCTTGAATGAAAATCTTCAAAACTGTTGCTGAAACACCTGTCCTTCAGAATTATACCATTTACCCTAACCACTGTTTTGTTCTAACGTCTGATCTCTAAACACTGTCCACTGCTGAAAGTTAATCACTGATCCTTCATTTTCTTGAAAAGCACTGATGCTCAAAATCAGTGTCTTATCCACTGATATGCTATCTACTGATAGTTAAAATCATCCACTGTCCATAATTTTTACCGTTGTAACCATTGATGCTTGATACGTCAGTGGCTCTGAAAACAACTGTTCTCCATACTTCATCCGTTTCATCAGTGTTTGACACGTGGTCAGTTTTTAGCCCTCAGATCTTAATAACCGCTGCCACATCAGCGATCATTTTTAAATAAAAACCCTGCCCTAAACCCCAAACAGGGTTTTTACACTGTCGAATTGAATTCCAAAAATTCTCTTCTCATAGCAGTTTCCAACCCTTCTTCTCAAAAATCTCCAAAACCTTCCTTCGTTATTCTCCGCAACAATGACAAAATCAAAATCAAAACCTAAATCACCATCACCTTCCAAAGAGGTCGCTCAAACGATCGAAGAACCCATCGAAATACCATTCAAACAATCTCACAATTATTTGGGTTTACTCGCAAAACCCAAAGACAACCACACCTTCGACTCCATCATTGATGCAATAACTGGATCAAAGTACAAAACTTTGTTGACAGTAAATGCTCCCATATATCTACAAACCCAGAGAGAGTTTTGGAAAAAGGCGACGCTTGAAAAACAAGACGATAAAGTCATTGCCATTAACTCCTCGATACAGGGAAAAGCGATCAAAATCACACCACAATCGATATCAGAAGTCTTCATACTCGATGATCAAAACGGTAAAACCTCTTTTGACAAAAACGAGTTAAAAGCTGATTTTCTGAAAAGGGGTTATGCAGAAGAATCAAAGGTAGATACCCTACAAAAGGGTTATTTTCCATCTGCACCCAGGTTTTTATTTCACACACTCTTGATGTGTGCCTCAAATAAAACAACATCTTTTAACGAAATACCATTGAAAATTCAAAACCTGGGTTACGCTATTTTGAATAGTAAGGACTACAACTACTCCCAGGAGATTTTCAATGACATTGTGAAAAACGTTGAAAGTAAAGCATTTTTACTTTTTCCAAGATTTTTGAGTTACTATTTTGAACAAAAATTTGAAAAGGAAAGTTTAAATTTGCTAAAACAAGGTGTTCATTGTCAAATAAAAAGCTTAACAAAAGAAACATTTTCAAGGATGATGGCACCAATAAAAACAAAAGCAGGGGTACCTGAGCAGATTTTAGTGGTTACAACTGCTCCTCAGGTATCTGCTGCTGAGCCCACTGCTCCAGGTGATCATAGCAGCACAACCACTGCTTTGAAACCCACACCTGACATAACCAAAAAGACCAAAAAGAAAACATCCAGAAAACCCACCAAACCCAAAACAAAGGCAACTCTGGAAGATGAGATCCCAGAGGAAATGCCTGTGACAACACAAAAGTCACCACAAACCACTGCTGCTACTTCCTCACAGCAGTTGGAAGAAAGATCTCAACCCATGCCTAAAACTCCTCCTGCATCCTCACAAAAGGATCAGGTTGTAAGCACAGGGACACCACAATATGAAGCTCTGAATCCACTCGGATCCATCTTCCTCAGTCCTGATCCCAAGGACATGTCTCTTTCAACCCCCATCCCCTCACCAATAATAATGCCACAATCCATGCTACCTTTGTTGCATGCAGCTGCTATAGCTCAGACACAAACCAGTTCCTCTCTATCACCTATCACTGAGAGTATACATCCACAAGTGACTGGGTCTGATGCTACTACTCCTGCTATCCCAGCAACAATTGAGGAGGTTACACCCCCTGAGTTACAAGTAACTCTCGGTGGTCGTTCAAGTGGAGCAGCAACTACAACTGGTGGATCAACAGATCCTCAGTTGGACAGTTGTTTCATAAGTAAGACTCCCTTGAAGGCAATTTCTTCCATGGCAACTTCGATAACCATCAGTGAGTTGGATCTAACCACTGGTACCATTAAAGGTTTATCGAGAGCTGAAGAAAGAAGTCCCCAGTACCAAGAAAAAGGGGCATCAATGGGTGATTTTTGGGACTCAGTTCCTAAGTCAGACATTGATATAACCACTACTAGTGGGGATTTAGATGATCCTACTAAAGTAGGTGATGATTCAAAATATCAGGAATTGACGGGCAGAGTTGACAAACTTGAAGAATCAGTTGCTGAAATAAAGGAGATGGTGCAGGAGATTTTAAAAGCTCAGAAAGCACAAGCCTCTGCTATTCCTGCTCAGGCACCTGCACAACATGCATTTGCTGAAAATGAGCTTTGGAATATCTTTCAACCCATGCTTGAAGCACAGCAACTTATGGCTGACAAAAAGCATGCTATTCAAGTACAAATGCTGACCAACATGGTTGAATCAAGGTTCAAGGACACTCAAGCAGATATCAAGGCCATAAAGGCAAGCATTCAAAGTGTCTCTGGCAAAACTCCTTCTTCCATATCATTCCTTGATAACCCCCCTTCAGATAATGCCAAAAAGGGGGAGAATATCAAGCTGTTGAGAAAACTGAATACGAAGGGAATTGAGCATGGCCTCCATATTGAGCCTGAAAAAGAAAAAGAAAAGCAGGTCTCAAAACCTGTTAGCCAAACAGCTGATACAGCAGCAGTTACAAAAACTGCTGCAGCAGCAGTTACAAAAACTGCTGTCAGTAGTCAAACAGCTGCCATGTCATCAACACACACCACTCTACCACACACCACTACAACTACTGCACCACCACCATCATCTACAATCATACCATCACCACTGCCTCCTGTCATAAAACAGAAGACAACAGATGTTACAACATCTGTTGTAATGACAACAGTGATTGAAGCACCAGTTGTTTCAACCACTGTCAGTCAATCACTGCCACAAACCACTGCTATCAAATCTACCACCACTGCTCCACCCAAAACATCATCTGCTCCTTCTTCATTAAAAAAGGAGAAGGAATCTCATATCAGATGATGATTCACCACCACCATCACCACCATCAAAAATTACCTCACCACTTCCATCCCCTGCTCAAAAGCAGAAGACAACTGCTGACATATCAGCAGTTGTAATGACAACAGATGTTGAGACACCAGTTGTTTCAATAGCTGTTAGTCAGTCATCTTCCACTGTTTCCACCAGTCTTGCATCACAACCTCCTAAGCTTTACAAACGAAAAAGAGAAACAACTCAGGAAACTGATGAAAAGTATGATCCTGTTGCTGCTAAGAATCCACTGGAATTAGAAGCTGTGAAAAATGAGATGAAACAATTTTACACTGAAGATGATCCTTCAAAAAGGAAATTTCCTTCTCTCATAGGTTTCATAATTCCAGAAGACATGGATGAATATCTTGAAATGAAAGTAAGACAAGCAAGGATAAGAGCCAAAATTGAATGCAAGAATCAAGGCAATGAAGCTATCTTGAAAAGAAGAGAATTCCTGCTCAACAAGGTTAAACAAATAAAAGAATATGCAAGTGATATGAACAAGGAAATGTCAAGCATATCTCCTGAAGCAGATCAACGAAATGAATTGAGGAAGGAATATCTTGCATACATAATAAAAGAGAAGTTCTATCCTGCTGAAGAAACAGATTTCAAAGATTGGCCAATAATTGCATTAAAGCATGAGGCAAAAAGAATTGAAAAGGTTAACAATGATCCAAGAAAGAAGAAGACAGCTCCAAATTGGAATAAATACAGGAAGCTCATAGCTGATCTTATTTCTGAATACAAGAGAAAGAAGCAGGAGTTGGTAGATGCAAGAGTGGATTCTGCAAGTGCCATAGCAAAATGGACCAAGCAGCAAACAGACGAAGCTTATGAAAGACTTAGGAAAAGGAGGGACACTCCTAAAAAGTCTGACTATAAAAAGCTCAAGGAACAGGTCAATACCTTTGAAACACAGATCAGCACAGTAGAAGCCTTTGTTACAAGGTTAAGAAAAGAAAGGAAGGAAATGCTGACTGTTGAAAAAGAAAGGCTTAAAGAAGATGATCTGATTGAAGAAGCTACCAAGAAATTGGCTTCTGATAAAGAAAACCTAGCAAAACTACAAGCCCTTACAAAAAGGGTCAAAGTAGTAAGCAAACCATCATCAGCAGATATCACAGACAGTGAGCTTGATCAACAACAGAAACAAGAGCTGCTTGACAAAGAAGTTGCAGAAGACATAGCTGCAGCAAACAAAGTCATAGAAGAAGCTTTTAAAAGAATGTCTGAAGTTCAAGATACTGCTTTACAGTTTTTCTCAAGGCCAAATGCATCCAGCTCATCAGGAAATAAATCTCTCCCAAGAAACCCATTTGGTTTAAAAATACTAAAGTGGATGTCTGATCAAAAGACCCACGTATTGACCTTGGTCAGAACCAATGGAGAAGTGAGGCATATATCAAGGAATCAAGCACTAGGCCTGGGTGTTGAAGATCAACTAGATCTCCTTGAGCTTACACTGTGCAGGGATGAAGATGACCAGAGTGCAAAGGAATTTGAAGCTGAATTAAAAGAACAAGCTAAGGCACTCTTGATGAGTAATAAAGGTCCTGAATAATGAAAGGTTTTGGCATTATCTGTTCCAGGGGGAGATTGTTGGGATTGAACCCTACCAAAGGAACAGATAATGTAAAGCCAAAACCAGGTCACAACAGAGGATTCATAATAAACAGTGGTTTACACTTTGCTCTCCCCTTGAAAGTGATTTATAACAACTGATGGTCTCTATCTGCTGCTGATATTCAACTGCTGCTGCCCTTCAACTGCTGATGAAAACCCTGAAGTATCTAACACTGCTGGTCCTAACTACTGATGATAAAGCACTGCCCAGTCAAGGACTGATCAACCTTGAGGAAAGCACTGACATAAAGGGAGAGCAGTTGTTTAGTAAATTGTTTGTTTCATGTATAGTCAGTGGTTAGGTTAGCAGTGTTTGTGTAAGGACAGTAGATACAGGTTGTTAGGCTGTTAGACGTCGCTTTCATGGTGACGTCAGCTGAGATACCTCAGTGGTTTGGTTTGCCTATAAATGTAACAGTACCCTGTACTGTTACATTTGATTGACTGAGCGAGTTCTTCTCCTCATGTCTAATCCTTTCATCTTGTGTGCAACCAACCTTGGGGCATTAGGCTGAGGGGGAGTATAGTTTGTAAGCACGACTGTAATCTTTTACTTTGATTTGTATTCTTTTGAATATATGTTAAGCAATTGTTTATCAAACTATTTTCTCCATTTGATTGTGTTTACAGAGTTTGTTTCATTTCCACTGCACTTAACATAGTTTCATATTCATTGATCATTCATTTTAAACAAACAAACACTATCATGAGAGCCTCAGATCCTAACACGGCATGACAAATCTAGTTAAAATTTGATTATATATACTTCATCACATTAAAAATCCATTCCCACAAAAAGTGAGTTTTGAGCCTTTATTGAGCATACAAATACACATCTTTAAACTAAATGCTCATTTTTCGTTTCTTGAGTGAATAGCCGCTTGGTTTCTTACGACTCTAGAACTTGCCATGACAATACATTCCCGGTCCTTACCAACTTAAACCCAAGTAAGTAAATGATGGAGGCATTAGGACTAACCCCTTTTTATTTCAACACCATTATTTTTTCTTTTTTACCACCTACCCAAAATCCCCCTTGTTAACCCCTTTGAGCCTAAACCTTTTCATTTCTAAACCCAAAACAAACACCCTTTACCCACCAAAACCCTTTTTCATTTTAAACCATTTATTTTAGTAAAAAGCTCGGTTTTCTTGTGACATTCCTTATAAAAAATGACGATGAAGTTAGCAATAAACAAACAAGTTCATCAAAAGAAACCTTGTTTGAAAAATGCTTCATTGGAATAAAAAGTCACAAAAAACAAAATGTTTTACAAAAACCGACGCTTTTTACGCCTTTCGCCTTTTCTACTAACCACTAACCCAAACTACCTACCTTTAACCCAAGCCTAACCCTTCCCCAAAGTCCTCTTGATATTTACAACGGTTTATAGTTAAAAAGGAGGAGGATTGATTGCTTGGCAAGCATATGGTAGAAGTAAGCTCCATGCCGGTCTCAAGTGTTTCACAAAAATACATTTTCGGCCGAGTGTTGAGTGATCCCCCGTGAGGTATGTGAACTTGTATATAAATGGAATTTTAAAGAGGCATGCTCTGCCCAAATAAGTAGTTTCTCTTATGAAACGTTCTAAATAAATCATAACGAATAGGATTGTAAATAACATGAAAATAAAACCTAATAAAGATCTTGGAATCCCGACACTCAAGACAAGCCCAAAACCTTCTCTTCTACCATACCATTTGGGTGTGTAAGCTACATAATAAAGAGTTTTGCTTGAGGACAAGCAAAGATTCAAGTGTGGGGGTATTTGATGTGTGTAAAATGCAACATATAAATTACATCAAATGAGACATAAAACTAACAGTTTTTTAGTACTAATATTGGAAAAAGTGTGCTTTTGTCTTCCTTTTGTATTTTCAAGGTTAAATGAGCTTAAATGAACAAAAGAAGCAAAAATGCAGCCAAATCTAACAATAATAAAAGAAAAGGAATAAACGTGGCATGCCCGACCCCTCGACAGCATCTTCCCAAGAAAAAACAAGACATCAAAAGGCTGAACACGCCCCGTGCCCATCGGACACGGGGGCGTTGTAGCAACCCCCGATCCCTAATCCCCGTGAACGGGCGGCCGCGAGCCAGTTTCGGTGGTATCACGTATTGTCTAATTTGGCAGCGGAATTTTCATCAGGACCGTAGTTAGGAAATATTTTATTAGAGTAAAATACCACATTTTTATAATATTAAACATATGGGATAAAACCCAAGTTCGTAGTACACACGTTTTCATAGGAATAAATCATATTTTATTTATTAAAAACATCTATTTTATTTTAGGTAACTTTATGGCCACTATTCCAAGCCTTCAGTGCTGTCCAGCTGGCTTCTATTTGGCTTTCACAATTTGTTACCTGAAACGCGTTTTAAAAACATTTGTCAGTGGGAAATACTGGTGAGTGAATCCCAGTTTAATCAAGTTTAAATAAAAACCCATTGTACAGTATTGAGGGCGATCTCGCAATTATATTTGTTTCCAAGTTATACCAATTAACATCCATGGTACTGTCAGACCCGACTAGTGGAAATGCTACTCCTTGACCAGGTGGTAACAAATTTTGTATACAAAACCCCAACATACTCATGATAATTGTATTCTTACAAATACTCAATAACTGCTTAGTATACATTTAATTGTATGAGGTTTTGTAAAAACAGTTAACAGAAAGTTTACAAAAAGCGGATCAACTCACATTGTTGTCTTAGATTTTCCGTAAGGGTTTCCTGGTGACAATCTATAACTTACACAGAAGCACACGTGTTAGTATAATAACCCATTTTAACATTAGTAATACCCTCCCCGAGACGGCATTCCAACGACTACGTCGGGCAGAACCACGACAGCCGTTACGGAACCCTAGATCAATCGGGCAGCGTATCTAATACATATCCAGGGGTTATAATACTTACAACGGAGCAGAAGTTTGCTATTTAGGGGGTATTAGACCCGAGTATAATGCACACTATGAGAGAATTACGTTTAGAAAGAAAGATTTGAATGATTTCTGCTGAAACCCGATGCCTGCTATTTATAGTGCCACATTTCAACTTTTACGCGGCCCGCGTAAATGTAGACAAGGGACTACGCGGCCCGCGTCAAACCCAGTCAACGGCGTAGCTTGTCTGGGTCATCGACTTGGCTTGCCGGGTGTTGGGCCACTTGGCGGCCCAGGGTCGTGCCAGGTTTTAAGTTGTCGCGGCCCGCGTAAATGTTGAGGTGTGGCTTACGCGGCCCGCCTCAACCCAAAAATTAGATTTTTAATTATTTTTAATACTATTTAGGGTATTCGGGGTCCGTTTTCACGTATGGGGTGTATTTTTGGACATATTGGGATATTTTAAAATATATTAGGGTGTCGGAAAATATTCGAGGGTGTCGGTTTTAGGGTTGTTATAGGCGTGCCCAAGTGTCTGCAGAAAAGACAAAGTTGTAGAAGCTTCTATTTCCCAACACGGGGGCATGCCCAGCGGACACGGGGCTGTGGTCAACGCTAAGATTCGCAGAATCCAAGCAAATCTTGATAGTACAGATACGCTTCTGCACACGTGGTCGTGCCCAGCGGACACGGGGGCGTGATCAACTAATACAGACACACTGCATTAAATGAAGAAAGAGAAAGTGGATGGCCACGGGGCCGTGCCCACCGGACACGGGGCCGTGTCCGGGCTTCTGTGCAGTTTATAAATAGGGGTGCTTGATTCATTGCAAATGCATCCCTTGACAAACCACCTCTCTCCCACTTCACCCACACTCCACGACCATCACAACACCCACATCCACCACCATCATCCATCATCCATCATAGAGTGTGTGTAGTAGTCTCGGGATCCAAGACTGATAGTAAGACTTCTTGATAATCAAAGGCCATGTTTGCCTAAGTCTCTTACATCACTTGGTGAAGACAAGCATTTAGTGTAATACTTTTGTTTTTTAATCTTTTCGTACTTTTTATTTGGTTTTGTATTAATGACTTTAATAACTAGTTTCTTATGTTGAAGGTGAAACTTCCTTATCATTTGTCCGTGGTGTCTTGGCGTTATTTTACTGTCTATATAAAATAAAAGATTTACACCATTCATATCTTCACGGTCTATATGGAGATATGTTGGCTACCTGGTCGGGGGTTAAGGGAATGGTTTGGTAAGGTTCTTGCCTTGTTCAGTGTATAAATCCTGCAAGGACCTGGGTCAAGCTTACTAGGACCTCCTTCAATACCCACTGGTATTGGATGGCGGGGGTGCGAATGGCTTGATCCCCTCATATATAAACTACTATTAATACATTAACCCGGCTACTTGGGATTGTATCCCTACTGACTCAAACCACTTAGCCGAGGTTAACGTCACCTTCAAAAGAGGGGCCTACCACATTACGCATTAATAACTTAATTAATTATCTTCCAATAATCCAACCCTTTAGGATTGTATCCTTGCTGACTCAAACTACTGGGTTGAGGGTAACGTCACCTTCAAAAGAAGGGCCTACTACTATAACTAAGATAATCTGTTAAAAAGTGCAAAAGTGCAGAAAACATCAAAGGTGGTATTAATTGATGGCCATGCGCAACTGCATATCGTACTATGAATGACTAAGTATTAGTTAATTTTCCTCATCAGTTTGATTTTGTATGTCTCTAAGAATATGTCAAGCTAGCATAATGGCATATAGACAAATATAGTTACAAATCAAACAAAGGGCTTATGCGTATTTTGATCATAACGATTAGGTTTTAAATTAAGGCTATAGTATGATTAATGGGGGTCCTGAGTCGCATAATGATTCAACGGCTGTATTTCTCTGCTATAGTACTTGTTTAAGGCTAAAATGAGTGTTAACTCCTGATCAGGCTTATCTAATACTCATAGTAAATGATTACTCGGCTAAGTGGGAGAATGTAAGATTAAATATATTATGGTATAATATTTAATCTAGTAGCCATTATAATCATTTACATAATATAGGTCAAAATATATTATAACCTATTAAATAATTAGTTGGTAATTGTTGATGGACCATATTACTCTTATTAACTAATTAGGTTTCCTCCTGGGTGCTTATATAAGGAGAATTATGTGGAGGTTAAAGGGTTACTCAGTTACACAATTAGACACACCCCATTAGTCATAACATCACATTCGACCTCCTCTCCCATAGCCGAATCCCCTATTCGGTTTCTTAGCCACCATCATCAGTTAGCACCCTAAGGAGGAACCAGACCAAGATGACAATCATGTCAAACCTTATTGCTGCGTCTCCATCTGGATTCTCTGCTAGCCTGTGCTGATGCAATCAAATGTATGTTTTCGTGTTTTCTATTATGATTAAACAGAACTGAACCAACATTTGTTCCAAGAGTCGGGTCTAGACGTTACGTTTACTAGATCTTTGAAGGTTTGATAGTTGCATAATCCAGACAATGGATCTCTAAGAATTCATGTACTTTGTTCAAGCTCGGAAAAATTGTGCCATTCCGTAATGCTTTATTATTATTTTTTTTTTAAATCAAATGCGAATTGGGCTCACTAAACCTAATGTCAATGAGCTAACTTCTAACCCATAAAAAATGTTTTGTAAATGAGTCTATCTTGGAGTTGGTATGGGTATACTTTTAAAAAAAAATTAACATATATGATTTTTTTTATAAAAAAAAAAACGCGCGCCCCTCGAAATCACAGGCCCATATACTGTGGTAATCCCTGCACACCCTCGTCACAGCCATTGAATCAGAGAAAGATATTGTATGTTTCAAAATTTGAAAACTATTACCTTGTCTCATAAGGTTAAATGAAATAACATATGTTAACTAATATTTTATAAGCTAATAAATATATTTAATCACGTTTTAATTTACCATGTAATTTGAAAAACATCATCATACTCGTACATATAAAAACGTAATGAACCAATGATGTTTCCTTGCATAAATGCTATGAATGTACAGAAATTTTTAGGTCCGGTAACTTTCGCCCCCTCAATCGAAAATCTCAAGCTTCCCACTCTCACATCCAAAACCATCTTAAAATACTCCCTCTCCTACCCTCTCTCACAACCCGTTTACGAACATTTTTTCACAACAATGTTCATTCTCCATGTAAGTGGCGAAGCTTGAGATTTCCGACCAGACGGTCAAAAACGTATATACCCAAAAGTTTCTATAAAACGGGAGGTTGAAAACGTATATACCCAAAAATTTCTATACGAAAATTATATACTTTCCACTACTAAGCAAAAAGTTCAGAGGTCAGCCGTCCCCTACAGCCCTACTATGCTAAGCCCTTGCCGATGTCATCCTATCTCTCTTAAAAAAACCTATCGCAAAAACACACAAATGGCAAATATGTAAATAGAGCCCGTCAACAAGGTCATTTTTTATATAAAAAAAGAAATAGAAGCAAATTCATATTTCACAAGCAAACAAACACAATCAAAGAGATTAGTTGTGGACGATAGAAAGAAGATAGATTCATTTCATTCACTTGAGAGCTTCGCCTGCAACGTCCATGGCGACAGCTTCATCTAGGGTTTTTCTACTCTCTCGATTCACCGACCTACCACCGTTACACCACCACCAACCGCCGCCGTACTCTCACCACCTCCTCAGCCGCCCTCTGCCGCCGTCGTCCTTCTCCGCCATCACCAAAAAACGTCACGGTTCCCTCGCCGTCGTCAGCTGCATCTTCTCCGGCGTCGACGGCGGCGGAGTCTCCGACGACTTTGTGTCCACTCGACGCTCCGTTTCGTTCGACCGTGAATTCTCCGTCATCGCGAATATGTTGAAGAAGATCGAGCCGTTGGATACTTCCGTGATTTCGAAAGGTGTTTCGGATTCAGCCAAGGATTCGATGAAGCAGACTATTTCGACGATGTTAGGTTTGCTTCCGTCGGATCAGTTTTCGGTTATGGTTAGAGTTTCGAAAGGTCCTCTGGATAGATTGCTGTTCTCTTCGTTAATCACAGGGTAAATTGCTGTTAGATGTTGTTTTGTATGTTAATTGAATGATTGATGATGTTTATTGATCTGTTTACATGATTTATGCGCATTATTCGTTAGTGATTGGATTGATGCTTGTTGTTTAGGTATACTATGTTTATCACAGGGTGAATTTGCAGGTAGTTGTAGGTTTGTATGCTAATTGAATGATTGATTCAGTTTATTGATCTATTCAATTGGTTTTTGTGCATGATCTTTTTTAAGATTGAATTGATGCTTGTTGATTAGGCATACTTTGTGAATAAATCTAGAATCATGATGAGAAAGTTTGAAGTTTGCAATTAGTTGTAGTTTTGTATGTTAATCAGATGATTGATGTTGTTTATTGATCTTTTCAGTTGATTTATGTGCATCAGTGCATGATTTGTTTTAAAATTGGATTGATGTTTGTTGATTAGGTATTCTTTGTGGAATGTAGAGTATAGAATCATGTTGATGAGAAACTTTGAAATTTGCAGTTAGCTGTAGTTTTATATGTTAATCGGATAATTAATGCTGTTCATTGATGTATTCAATTGATTTAGGTGCATGATCTGGTTTTAAGATTGAATTGATATTTGTTGATTAGGTATGCTTTGTGGAATATGGAGTATAGATTATAGAATCATGTTGATGAGAACTTTGAAATTTGCAGTTAGTTGTTGTTTTGTATGTTAGTTGGGAGTAATTGATGCTATTTATTGATCTATTCAATTGATTTATGTGCATGATCTGTTTTTAAGATTGGATTGATGTTTATTGATTAGGTATACTCTATGGAATGCGGAGTATAGAATCATGTTAATGAGGAACTTTGAAATTTCTCCTTCTAATGATTCGAAAAGGCTAAATCCTGGTGAGGATAATGAACCTTCAGAGGAGAAGGTTGAGAAAAGTGAATGTTCGTGCGATAGTGTTATGATGGAGTGTTGTACAGAAGAATCAGAGAGATTATCTCTTCAAAGTTGTTTGAGTGGTTTGGATCCTGAAGCTCTGAATTACATCCAACAATTGGAATCAGAGTTATCTATTGCGAAGAAGGTGAGGCACTATGCGTATTATCTGCAGTTTTATCATATTGTTTTTAACTGATTTAATAATTGCACATTCACCCTCAAGATTAATAGCTTGCCACACGTCTCATGTAGTTTTGGTCAAAAGTAGGGTCCGTAGGAGGTTAATATGTGAACAATTTAGGAATAGGAATGAAGAAGTTATGAAAGATTTACTTGATAAATAGGTTTATATATCAAACAAATGAGAGATATGCCAACTTAGCTTACGGTTGTAAATAAAGCTTATATGGTTGTACATGGATGTGCAACTTAGGTAGGTACATGATGCGCACGCCTCTAGCTTCGGCTTTTGGAACAAAATGTCACGGATCGCATTACGTATTGTTAAACCAAAATTTATTTTTGCTTGTATGTTTATGAGTCTGCATCGTTTTCATCATAGACCTTAAAGCATATATAATTCAGATTGTTTGATACCTTTTCTTTCCAGGAACTGCATGCTAGGAAGCAGGAAAATATGCAAATAGAAGATACAAGAGAAAGTGACAACGATCTTTTGAAATATTTGCGGTCATTGGATCCTGACATGGTGACTACCTAAATTTCATGATTTGCATCACAGTTGTAACAATTATTATCTTAAACCAGTGAATAAAAATTGGTCATCCATCATGTTGAAACAGGTGAATGAACTATCCAGACCATCTTCTTCAGAGGTTGAGGAAGTTATACGAGAACTTGTACAATGTACATCTAGAAGATTCTTCAAGGAAGAGACTATCTCCGATTCAACCGGAGATCCAGACATAGGAAGCCAAGAAATCTTCCCAAATGATAATGACGACTTCTGTGACACCATAGGGACTTCACGAGATTACCTAGCAAAGCTGCTTTTCTGGTTAGTGTTTTATCATCTACACTAGAACTGCTATAATGGATGGGTCGAGCGGGCTGGTAGTTGTTTGGGTTGGGTTGATTCGGTAGATCGAAAGAATTATTGTTATTGTATCTGGTTACAAGTGTCCTATTTTTTATTGTCTAAATTTTAATTAGCATGTCAAATATGTCTTGCAAAAGTCAGATTATTATAATAATTGTTCAGTCATAGTCTAATAACTTTTGAATAAGATTGTTCTAGACCTGTTGGACCTCTTTGAACCATTCTTTTAGCTAAGTTTTTTATATTTGGCCTGTTTTACCTGTTATAGATAAAACCATGGTTGTAAAATCCGACTGGCCTTCGATTAGTCAGAGGTTCACCGAGTAATTTTTATCTAATCGGCCAATTAATCAGTAAGCGGTCAAATCCAGTCCTAAATGGCCAAAAATCGGTGACAGTCTAGCGATATCGGCCAGATTCTTGACCAAAACCTGTAAATTCTGGAAATTAATCCTATCTACTTGAAAACATGGGTCGAAGAAGGTGTTAAAGCATGTCTACTTGAAAAAATACATATAAAAATGTGTGTATTTACATATAAACTAAAAAGTACATATAAAATCCCAATCCGATTAATCTATTAATCGCTATTCGGTGCACCACCAGCCAACTAGCGCCTAGCGATTCTTAACATAACCAAATTGGTAGATTCATAAGTAAATGGTGTAAAATTACCGCTTATAATATACAAACTTTTTGTCATTCTTGTAGTGATTGAATCATATATAGATGTTAAACCAATTATTTTTGGTATACAGGTGTATGCTATTGGGTCATCACTTGAGGGGCTTGGAGAACAGGTTGCATCTAAGTTGTGCAGTGGGGTTGTTGTGATAAAGCCAAAAAAAGGTAGAAAGATGTATATGATTTTCTGTTTCACGATTTTCTATTTATTGTTGGTACTTTATTCGTATTACAAGCAAGTCATGATTTCAATGCCATGTTCTTGGTTGTATTAAAGCATATAAGTCGGTATCATCATGTCAAAATCTAGTGGCTGCAACAATAGTTCCAACACCCTCCCCTCCTCCCTTTCGAGTTTCGACAATTAGGTGTTGGATGGTTATTTTGGAGCCTAGGTGATGTATTGTTATGCTTTCTAACACTAGGAAAACTCTGGTGGAAGAAGAAACTTTTTTCTCATAGTACATGCACTTTTTTATCAATGTAGGTCACGGGTCCAAGTTGTGGAAACAACCTCTAGAAGAAATGTGGGGCGAAGTTAGCCCAACGCTTCCATGACTCAACTTTGTGCACCGAGTTTCCTCTTATATCTTGCAACTTAGATGTGGCCCTGATTTTGCTCTTTATATCTTGTAACTTAGATGTGCCAACTAAAGGGCTTGATGAGTATTATAATATTCACTTGTTTGATTTCTAGCTTGGGTTTAAAAATCGCTAGGCGCGCCAAGGTTCAAGGTGTCTTAGGATTTTACATTTGAATATGTTAGGTCTGTACCATCATACACTTAATATTTAGATAGTAACCTTTCATATATGATTTAATATGTAGGGGATGGTTAAGATACAAGACCACTTTATCGTGTGAAGCGTACGCAAGCATCTCAACCGCACATTTGACCTACCCTAGGCTTTCAATTGAACGCAATGGCACAATAGTAATTAACTTGACATAATTACGCACGTTATTGCATAGTTTCGCATGTTATAAAAAATCAAAACTTGCATGCCACCAAACATGAAAATTACGCATGTTGTATCCATAATTACTCACGTTATCGGGTGGTCGCGTACAATCGCATACATTAAGGGACTTTTGTATTTTAAACTTTCTTTTAGTATATAAATAACCTTTCTTTGGCTTTATCACAACATATCCTTTCCACAACCTGGGCTAGATATGAGAAATATATTTTTTTCCAATCCCATACCTAAATGCCCAGCCCACAACTAGGGTTGGATGTTTCTGGTATTCTTGCTTGGTTCGGGTTTTCTTTTTGGCGATCCCTGGGCTTAGCTCGACAAACTTAGGTGAGGGCCAAGTTCAACTACGGGTGTAAACAAGCTTAGGAGCTCAAGAGCTACTCGTGATCGGCTCGGTTAAAAGCTTGAACGAGCTGAGCCTTAACGAGCCCGTGGTTGAAATAGAGCTCGTTTAGTTATTGAGCCTGATATATAAAGCTCGTTTAGGCTCGCGAGCCTAACCGAGCCCAAACAAATTTAGTTTTTACATATATGATATAATAATATAATAATATTGATCGTAACATTGGCGAGCCGAGCTTGGGCTCGTTTAAGCGAGCTCGAGTCGAGTTTTTAGCTCGTTTGAGGTTGTTCTCAAAATAGCTCGAGCCGAGCCGAGCTCTAGCTTTGGGATTTACTTGCGAGCCGAGCTCGAGCTCAAATAAGTAGGCTCGAACCGAGCCGAGCTCAAGCTCGAGCTTCATAAAGAGCCTAGTCGGGCTCGGGCTAGGCCCGCCTCATTTACACCCCTAAGTTCAACTATATATGTTGAGCTTTTTAGGTGCTTATACTTGTGGTTGGCTTAAGGCGGACTTGAATTCAACTTGAGCTTGGATCAAAAAGCTCCAACATACATGGGTCAAAGAATACATTTTTAAATGGGAAGAGACTTGCACAAAACATGTTTGTAGAAGTCACGGACTTTGTTGACTTTTTAGTTTATATATGGAAAAGTCGACACACGCCTACATGAGTTGAAAGATCCAACAGAAAGACATGGTTACTTATTTGTACAAAGTCCACATAAGAAAAGGTCTAAAATATTAAAAACTGGCAAGTGTTATCAATTAACTTTTTAATATATTAAATCCTGAATAAGAGGTGAGTTCTCGTTCAAGAGAGGAAAAGTGTATGAAGTGTAGGGAAGAATGACAGCCTTTGATCTGCTAAGTTCAAGGGTTTGTGACAATGGTTACCTATTTGTACAAAGTCCAAATAAGAAAAAGTAGGGGTGTGCAATAATCGAACCGTTAACCGAAACCGAACCGAAAACCGACAAAACCGAACCGAAATTAACCGAAACCACCATTCAACCACCCTCCACCACCACCAATCCACCACCATTCAACCACCAATCAACCACCACCATTCAACCACCCTCCACCACCACCAATCCACCACCACCACCACCACCATCAATCAACAACCGCTGTCAGTCACCACCGCCACCACCCTCCATCTACAACCACCATCACCACCATCATCTCCAAATCAACTCCCCTACCTAAAAACCCCCAAAACCAATCAAAGCATGTTACCCAACCCAATTCTCTGTTTCCCAAACCAAATTTCATCCCTATTATTCAACAATTCTCCAAATTTTCAACACCCAATTTCTAGATTAATAATCCCAATTTGATGCATTTAGCCACTTGCCTCAAGAAATGCGCCACACACTCTAGAAAGGTAACCCAGAAAATGACTAAGTTTGATGCACCCTGTTTTATTACATTAAGTTCAGAAACAGATCTGGAAGATGGTGGTGGTGGGACGGTGAGTATGGGAGGTAACCGGTGGTGCGGTGATGGTGTTTGGAGTCGGTTTTGTTACAGCGGAGGTGGTTGTACGGTGGCCTTGTTCCGATGACCACCAACATCTTTAAACCCGAAACCTCTTTTCAATCTCTCTTGTTCCAAGCACCATCGGATCTGCAATGGAGGATGCTTGATGGTGTAACTCCTCAAATCCGACGAACGGTGAGACACCCCCTTTTTCGTATAACCTTCTCTTGTACCCTGAATTACACATACAAATCTCCGATTAGAGAAGCTGTGGAGAGAGAACGGAGATAGATAGAGAGAGAGAGAGAGAGAGCGGCGGCGGTACAGGTCAGTCGACGACGACTGGGGTGTGGGGAGCTTCGCTGCTGACCAGTGGTGGAGGACGTTGCCGGCGACAGTGCCACCGTTTACGGCGGCGGAGGTGGTTAAGCAAGACGACAGCGGCGGCAGCCGCAGATTCTCCGGCGGGGTTGTGATTTTTCAGAGATGACATGATGATGATGGTAGGAGGATGATGATGAAATAGGGGTATTATCAGGGTTTTAAGAGGGGAAGCACAAGTGGGGAGGGGAAATGACTGTTTTACCCTCGTGTGCAATGCATGTGACATAATTTAACAGAAAATTCTAACTGGGTTTGTCCTAAAGGACATAACGTGCAACATTTTCATACATTAAGGACAGAACCCGTCAATTTTAAAGGTAAAGGACAACGCCTGAAATTTCAGACAAACATAAAGAACAAAACTTGTAATTTACTCCTTCATTTTATGTATTTAAACATCTATTCATGCATTTATACCCCATTTCATTTATTTATACATCCATTTCATGTATTTATACATCTATTTCATGTATTTATACATCCATTACATGTATTTCTAAGCAAAAAAAACTAGTCCTTGTTTGAATTGATTATTAACCGAAAATTAACCGAACCAAACCGAAAACTGACGAATTAACCGAACCGATTAACCGATGATTCGGTTATGGTTACGGATAATGCTAATAACCGAACCGAACCATGCACACCCCTAAGAAAAAGGTCTAAAATATTAAAATCTGGTAAGTGTTTTTAACTTTTTAATATATTAAATCTTGTTATATACTACTAAATAAGAGGTGAGCTTGCGTCCAAGAGAGGAAAAGTGCATGAAGTGTAGGGAAGAAGGAGAGCCATTGATCTCTCAAGATCAAGGGTTTATAATCAAGGGATGACATTTTGGTAAATACCATGCTCAAACAATTGAAAAAAACAAATAGAGAAATGGTATCCAGGTCTCTTCTCACTTGAACTGTTCTCTTGATTTTCAAACGGCTATAATTTTTTCATGCGTTAATAATTTTTTTTAAATTACACCGTATTAACGATCATTTCATTTTCTTTAATTCGAGCAGACTATTGTTGTAATTTTCTTAAAAAAAATTACAGTATTTTGAATACCCATTACGTAACTACGTGATTTTGAATGCCCATTACGTGATGTGAAACCCCACTAAGTGATTATGTAATTACATAATAATAGTTGACTATGTATTATTGCGTAACTACGTGATTTTGAATTCCCATTTCGTGATTATGTAATTACATAATAATAGTTGACTATGTATTATTGCGTAACTACGTGATTTTGAATTCCCATTTCGTGATTATGTAATTACATAATAATAGTTGACTATGTATTATTACGTAACTGCGTGATTTTGAATTCCCATTTCGTGATTATATGATTTCATTATAGTATTTGTGTGAAACCCCACTGAGTGATTACGTAATTACGTAAAAACAAAACATGTAATGCATAATATTTCATGAGATACGTCTAATAACATATTAAGTATAAATGTAATGTAATACAAAACATTAGCCAATCAACCTATAATAATCACATAATGTCGTATATTAGAGATTTAATCACATAATAAAGCATAAACAATCAAGTTCTTATTATTAAATGTGTAATCACATAATGGATTTATATTGAATGTGTAATCACGTAATGATTTGTGTTGAATGTGTAATCACGTAATGATTTACATTGAACGTGTAATTGTAATCATGTATCCTGTAAAAAATTTAAGAAAACTATAGTAGTAGTCTGCTCGAATTAAAAAGAATGAAATATTTGTTAACACGGTGTAATTTTTTTTAAGTATTAACGTAGGAAAAAGTTATAGCCGTTTGAAAATTAAAGAGGAAACTAGTTCACTTGAGAAAAGACTAAATTACCTTTCCTGTCTTACAATAGAAATGACACTTATCACTCCCTGAATGTTCCGTATACTATGTTAAAAGAAGTTGTGGTCCATCTCACCAAGGAAGTTGAAGAAAATGATAAAACCATTTCAAGGTTCAAGAGAAAATTAAAAGGTGAAAGAGTTGCAGTCAGGAGAATCTATGGCACTCTCTTCTACCTATACAAGACTTTGTCACAAACACATCAGCATCTGGATCTAGATGATCTGACGAACTTTCAAGACATTTTTGTGAGTTGTGATGACATTCTTGAGCTTCGAGCTAGTTTAAGACCCAGGGATGATGATGAAGATGTTGAAAATGTTGAAGAACCTAGTTCTACGAAAGGAAAGGGAATCGAAACTCGGAAAAGAAAATGTCCCAAAAAGATTTCAACAGTAGATGAAGAAGAAGATGAGGAAGAAGAAGAATTGGACATTGAGAATGTTGAATCTGACAATGATGATTTCGTTGAATGATGATGATGAGGGTGGTGATGCAAGAATGGTCGCTACAAAGAAAACCTTAACCCTAAAAGAGAAGGCAAGTAAAGTGTGACAACACGAGATTTCAAGGTCCTTTTTCCTACGAATCAATGGTTCCATAATCCTGTTTTTGATTACCATTTGTTATGTGATGTCATGTATAATTAATTGACTAAGTGTAGTGTCGTTTAATTTGTCTATGTGCTATGTGATTCATGTATAGTTAGTGAGTGGGTATGGTATCGTTTAAGGTTAATGTTTAATGAGAACATATTGGACCATTGGGCTCGACGAAAAACATGGCAATTGGGCTCGACGAAAAATGGTGGCCCTTGTCATCTAGTGACCAACGAAGAATGGTGGTTCTTCGTCATTTCATGTTCGACGAAATAGGTTGTTCGCCGTGATGGGCCGACGAAATAGGTTGTTCGCCATGATGGGCTTCGGCCCAAGAGAGCCTGTTCGTACCATAAACTTAGGCACGGCTGTGTAGTTTCTCAACCCTAGCTCTCTTTCTCTCAAGTAAACCCGACGGCAACCTCTCCTTTCCCTCTCAAAGATCCTCACTAATTTCCTGCTTCGTTCATCAGGTTAGTATGATTATGTTGATTTTAATCTTGATTGGTTGTTCTTGGGCTATGTGCAAAGTGTTAATTGATATGCATGAGGATTATGGACTTGAATGATAATGAAGTGTGACGAACACAGAGTAGTATGGACTGAATTGGTTTGTTCTATTGATGTTCTTGATGCTGATTGATGTTAACCGTTAAACAAGGGTCTACACATGGGTGTGATCGATTATATTGTTAACTAGGTGATTGATGTTTGAGTATAGTGTGCATGATGTTCATAGGAGTCCTGATCGATTTAATAATATGATTGCCCGATGATTTGACTATGATCCGAATTAGTTTGATAGCATATTGTTGGTTGATGAACTGTTAACATGTTCTTGCAGAAATAATGTTGTTCGATCCAAACTAATTAGGGAATTATTGGTGATTGATTTTTGCAATTAATCTGGGGAGTAATTGATAGAATTTCATAATTGGGTGGTTATGATTTTAGGGAAGTGTAACTGATTTGATCTTACTGAAAATGTGGTGTTTCGTCATAAGTAACCTCGACGAAACATGGTGGTGTTTCGTCATATGTGAACCCGACGAATCTTAGTGATACTTCGTCATGCATGGCTTCGACAAAGTATGTTCTTCGTCGACTATGATATTTCGCCGTGAAAATAAATAGGAGGAACAGTAGATTGATATGATACATTGGATGATGAATATTGGTGTTACAAGATAGTATGGTTGCAGGATAATAATAACTAAGAATGAGAATCCTGATTTAACCTGTGTAATTAAAACACCCATCTGTTGTAGGTTGTTATGTGATATTCGCATGAGATGTGAACATGTGTAGAACAGGGTGTTTGTTATATATAATATACGGTGATTTTGTGATAGATACAAGCTGTGTGAAATACGTGACTTACTGTGTACCCATACGTGATTTGTTTGATGATGTAACTGATGTTGATTTGGTAACCTCGGTTGGGTTTGGGTTGACCAATTTGGAATGGGTAATGTAACGTAACATACCGAGCAATCAAAGGTGAGTTCACTGCTCTTTTTCCAAGCATGCGTCCCGGGGAGGGACATCTGGTAAACGTTCCGGGGAGGAATATCGGGTAATGGGGTTTGACTGGAATGTTAAACCTGGGATGTTGGTTAATACACTTATATCTATCACTTAAGTCCCTTCTACCGATTTGTTGTCGGGGAGGCAACGGGGTATTAGTTAATAGCGCTATTTAGGTTTGGCACCCTCACACCGTACCGGGGAGGACGGGCGTGAACTAATGACCCCAGTCTTGACCATTGCTTTGATAGAGGCTTTGTGGAATAGGGCAAATAATCTGGAGCCATCGGCGGTAATCGAGTTATTAACAACATCAAATCTCTGAATTGTTTTATACTGATATCGGGTATCTAAAACGTGTTAACAAACTTTGAACTCACCAGCGTCGTCTGACACACTTGTCTGCATGCTTGCAGGTCTATAGGGTTATATCATCGAAACTTGCTGTCTGGGAGGCTGGAGTGGTCATGGGTCGAGATACATGGAATCGCAAGACAAGTCTAATGGTTTTCGTACATGTGGTTTATGAAACACTTAACAAATGATTTATGCTTCCGCTGTATACAATGAATTACATTTAGCGTTTTGTAACACTTTATGATAATGAATGAAAGTTTTTATTTAAATATAGTTATGAGTTCAATGTGATTGGTGGCTAGATCCTGGTACGTCACACGTCCCGTGGAGTTTCCACAAGTGGTATTTTGGGGGTGTGACAGTTTGGTATCAGAGCCACTGGTTATAGTGAACTTGGTTTTAAAACGTTTTTGTAAAGCCAGACTATAACCGAACAGTTCTGAATACGTGAATACGACCATGACACTCAGCTCCAAATTGCAAGGTTCGTCTTTCTCACTTGTTGCATACATTACATGACTAGTACACATTTGTTTATGACGTAACATACGAACACACACTCGTCACTATAGCATGATGGCATGGGTTGCTTGCTTACTTTAAAATGCGTTGATAGTATGCCATAGTCCTTGGATTTTTGTGATCTTATTACTTTGACAACCTCCATTGATATCTGAGTTTGAAGAGCCATTTGACATGAGTTAGGCGGAACTGAGATGAGCATGCAAATCACAATATTATTGTGGGTGCACACATAATAATAATGTGGGGTGCATGCGAGTCCCATTGAGGCTTAACAAGTGAAAAAGAGGTTCTGTTCTGTTATTTAATCAGTGAGAAACGTAACAAATCCATAGGAGTCCTAGCAATGATTGCCTTCTACTTGAACATAGGGATGAGATTTTTTACTGAAATACCGGTACCGTACCGATCATAAACGTTACCGGTATCGGTAGTAGATTTTTTGAAATTCGGTATCGGTAAAAAACGGTATCGGTACCGGTATTTTTCGGTAAATACCGTTATTAATACCGAATTTAATAATGACTTTATGTATTTTGCTATTATCTTAAATCCCACTATGAAGTTATATTTTCTTGAACATTGTTTTACAAAAACCAATATCAAATTTCTTTTGTTTGGTTATTATGAATCAATTATGATGATTTTTTAGACATGTTGGAATTTGGATGTTAAAAGTCAAACCCATGGATGTTTACCTTTTGAATTTTTAGACTACTTAATATGTTTACCCTTTGTTTACAATTCTCTATATATTAATCTAGTTCAATTAATAATGGATGTATGAGTTGCACATGAAATTTTTTTAGATAAAACAATGGATGACACCAAAGCGGTACCAATATGGTAAAGTACTTAAATACCGATACCGATACCGGTACCGTACTGGTACCAAATCTATAAATACGGTACGGTAATCGGTATCCACATTTCCTCAATTTTGGTAACGGTATTTACGGTATCGGTACCGGTACGGTACCGGTATCGTACCGATCTCATCCCTACTTGAACATGATCTTTTCACTCCTCTTTGAATCCTTATGAATCTCGATGTTATCGAGTATTACCTGAACACCCATCTGAACGTTTAGCGAATTGTGTAGAATGTTAGGTGCTAGTACGAACGTCTCTGAGATGAATGTCGCAGCATGATTGCTCTATACCTTTCTCACTTTTCGGGAAATTAACGTATTGACGCCTTAGATCCTGAAGTGCGATCACTTCAGCAATACTTTAGCAACATACCATATATTACGCAATCAACTTGCAAGATCAATGGAAAAGTGGATGAGCGTAGTACTTTACCGACCTCAGTATTGGGACGACCCTGATTACCGGCAATGAACACCAGCAAATTGACTTCAATCGAATCCTTAACCCTAGTAAGCGACTTATGGGAGTCAACTCTTACGAATCAATCGGGACATAAGCGATGACGATTGACTATAGAGTGGAATGTGTAACTGCCCGCACCATGAGTAGTGCCTTAGGACGTGACACGGAATGTGAAAAGATGGACCCTGTTGGTGAAAGGTCGCAGGACACCGTTACAAGCAACGACATTAAAGGCAACAGTCGCAGCAACATCAAAGCACTCGTAATCGTAGCCTACAACATGGAAACGAAGGTGACGTCGACAAGGATTGACTGTTGTTAAGTCAAGATGTCAACAACCAAGGGAATAATGACAATATTGGGAATCCTCATAACCGTAACAACAACACTGGTAATGGTGCTCATGGAAGGGCATTTAGGACTGGCATAGGCGACGCCAGGAATATAGCGACATGGTGGCCTGCACGTTCTTGGTAGCTAATCGCTTCGTCTCTGTTCTGTTTAAACCTGATGCTTCTGGAAACCGAACCTGTTGTGGAATCGGCTGATGGCAAGCCAAATGAAACCTCATAAGTTCGTTGGGATGCAAACTCGACCTTGTAGGACAAGTGTTCGACACCGACCTTCCTTCTACTATCCTAGATGGTTTCGATACAGTAGTTAGTGTGGATTGGTTATCCAGAGATCGCGCAGATATACCCTGTGAGAAGAAAATTTTGCGTATCTTTTTTTCCTAGTGGATAATCATTACCTGTTCTAAAGCGTCAGAGTGGTGCAAAGGTTAGCGCCATTTCAACTATGAAGGCCCAGAAGTGTTTACGGAGGGACTACCCCGCTATGTTGGCAATCGCTACTAATGTTGGGGCTAAGGAAAGAGGATCGAGGATCCACCAATTGTTCGTGATTCCTCTCGGTGAGCTACTCAAAGAACTTTCAGGTCTACTTTCACAATTGTTAGGAAGAATCTCAGCTTGATCGCACGCCAGAGGCAGCCGTGATTACTCGTACTCCTTACCGTCTTGCGCCAGGGGAGTTGCTTAATCAACTACAGGGACTGTTGGATAGGAGTTTTGTCAGACCTAGTTTTTCGCTTTGGGGAGTCTCAGTTATCCATGAAGATAAGCCTTTTCGTACGTGTACTGATTATCGAGGACGCAGCAAAGTGACAGTCCAGAACCGTTTGTCTCGACCATGTATTGACAACCTGTTGACCAATTGCGAGGGTCAAACTCCCATTCGAGGATTGACTAATGAACGAGCTATCATCAGATGGAAGTTCAAGGGGAGTATGTTCCTAAAACGGCATATCGAACGCAATGCGGCCATTGCAACTTTGTATTCCATGACCTTTGGGTCAATCGACACACCAGCAGCTTTATGGATCACATAAATCGGCCGTGTTCATTGATGACGTTTTGAATCATTCCCAGGAGAAAGGAGCACCATGAGCGGCATTTGTATCTTGTTGTAGAGCTTCTGAGGGAGGAGCAACTCCATGCGAAATCTATCTAAGTGTGATTTCAGGATTCGAGAAGTACACTTTCTTGGTCGCGTAGTCAATGAAGTAGGGATACACATGGATCTCGCTAAGATCCATTTTAGTGGAATTGGTCGACACTAAGGAGTCCTTCGGGGTGACAACAATTCCTTGGTTTCGCTAGATACTATCGCAGATTCATCGTGGGATTTTCGAAGATTGCGCAGCTTTAACCTCTTTAGCACAGCGGGAAACTGTGAATTCATGGGAAACAAAACAGGGGAACGTCTTTTCAGCTTTTGAAGCCCAACTCTACAATGCACTGAGCATCATCTTTACCCGAGGGTATGGGTGATCTAGTGGTATACCATGATGGTTTGAATCAGAGTCCCAGTTACACGCCGATGCAACACGAGAAGGTGATGGCTTATGTGGTGGTATAACAAGAAGAATTGCACGATTCATAACCTGGGGGTGGAAACCATGGCCTTGGATTTAAATTGGAGGCATTACTTGGACGGTACCGAATGCACTACTTAGACCGATCACAAGGGCCTCCCGTGTACCCTTGTTTCGAAAGAGCTGAACATGTGATGACATCACTGGATGGAACTCTCAAGTGATTACGACTATGGAACCTAAGCACGTATGAGCATGCCGCTCACCATCGACTCTAGCCTACCCGATCAGATTCGCCCTATTCAAACCGAAACACTGAATGGAGAAAATTTTCAAGTTGAGTCCATGCGGGGCATGGAGGAGCAACTTTTGACAAGTTGGACGATGTTCGCTACTTCATAGAATGAATACGGATTCCACTATATGACAACCGTAGGGAACTTGTGTTGAACAGAGCACACCGGCCTCGATGTTCTAGTAGTCTGGGTTTTGATAGGAGATATTAGGATTTATAAGCCTTGTATTGATGATCGGGAAGGAAGGTCCACATAGCACTGTATGTGAACGATGTTTGACTTGTGCGAAAGTCAGGGTGGAATATCAAAAACCTTTTGGTTTGTGTCAGCAACCAGAAACACCCATTTGGGAAAAGGGAACGGACTACCACGGATTTTGTCACCGATCTACCTAAAATTCAGAGCGGAAACAATATCACTTGGGTGCTCGTTGGTTGCCTCATGTTACCAGTACACTTTCTTGCAATCAAGGAAACTGACGAGTCTTCACAGCTTGTGAATATTCCTCTGAGAGAGGCGGCTTTTAGGCACGAGGTGCCAACTCCTGTTACCTCCGATTTTGATCTATACCTGATTCATGACAGGCAATACACAACACCCTTGGCTCACGTCTAGACATGAGCATTACTTGTCACCATAGGACAGATGGTCAGAGTAAACGAACCATCCAGACACTCAAAGGACATGCTGCGAGCATGTGTGTGATTGACTCTAGTAAGAATTGGAAGCATACTTACCTTTGGTTAAGTTCTACTGCAGCAGTTACCATTCTAGTAATCAGACAGCTCTATTCGAGGCATTGTATGGACGATAATGCCGATCTCCTTGTTGGACTAAAGTGGGTGACAACCTAATCACAGGTCCAGGACTTGTATTTGAAACCTCTGGGAAGATTGTTTAGATCGGGAATCGTTCGGCGACAACGCGTGACCGCTAGGAAAGCTGATAAGCGTAGGAAACACTGATAGTTTGCTGCAGGCGAACGCGTCATGATTGGAAGTCTCACCCTGGGAGGGTGCGGTGCGCTTTGGGAAGCACGACAAGATGAATTTACGATATGGCCTACAAACTCGACTTACCCGACGAATTAGGTAACGCACACAATGTCATTTGTGTCTCAAATCTAAGGCAGTGTTTGTGATACCTTTATTAGACAAGTTGCAGTTGTCGAGGAGCCAATCGAAGACATAGACGAGGAAGTAAGGTTCGTTAGCATAGTCGAATCCCAATCGTGAGAACTCGTTGGAACTCAAGACGTGGACCGGAGTTCACGTGGGAACGCAATGATCAGAGAAGGCTTTAGTATCCCCGATTGTTCAAACGGTTGAAGGAACTCCTGATGTCACTAGCGAATTTCGGGACGAAATTCCCTTTCAAGTTGGGGATGATGTGGCACCTGGGGAAAATCCACAGTCATCTTTGTTGGGATTGAACCCTACCAGAGGAACAGATAATGAAAGTCAAAACCAGGTCACAACAATGGATTCACAATAAGCAGCAGTTTACATTAGGCTTTCCCCTTGAAAGTGATTTATAACAACTGATGGTCTCTATCCACTGTCCATATACAACTGCTGCTGCCCCTTCAACTGCTGACAAAGCCCTAAAGAAGTCAACACTGCTGGAAACTAAGCACTGCTGGTACAAACTGCTGATGACAAAGCACTGCCCAATCAAGGACTGATCAACCTTGAGGAAAGCACTGATGATTAGAGAGAGCAGTAGTTTAGCATATCATCTGTTTTATGTATAGTCAGTGGTTAGGCTTAGCAGTGTTTGTATGAGAACAGTAGATACAGGTTGTTAGGCTGTTAGACGTCGCTTTCATGGTGACGTCAGCTGAGATGCCTCAGCGGTTTGGTTTGTCTATAAATGGAACAGTACCCTGTACTGTTACATTTGATTCGTCTTGAGTGAGTTCTTCTCCTCAATTCAATCCTTTCATCTTGTACAATCCAACCATGGGGTATCAAGCTGAGGGGGAGCTTAGTTTGTAAGCATGCTTTGTAATCTTTTGATTGACTTTGTAATCTTTCGACTAATGCAAATCATGTGTTTATCAAAACTATTTTCTTCCTTGATTGTGTTTACAAAGTTTGTTGTTCATTTCCGCTGCACTTAAACTCTGTTCATCTCTATTGATTATTATATTTACACAAACAAACACAATCATGAGAGCTTCCGATCTTAACAATTGGTATCAGAGCATGGACAGTCAAATTCGATCTAACAATCAATTTGACATAACAGTTCGGCTCATAATTCATTGATACTAAGGTTGGTTGTATTCAGTTGAAAAACAGAGTAACGAGTAAACCATGATCAAAATGGTTATTCAAAAACTCTGTAAATCAATCAAGATGTCATATGACACACAAATCTCACACAACGAGTGATTTCATGCACAAGACACTCATAGTTTTTAGATCTGAGAAACATATCTGTTAAACTATGGGATTGTTTTATATTTTCAAAATTGATTTCAACTGTTGTTATGAAACGTGTGATGTCACTATATTAGATGCTAAAGTATGAACCTCAGATTAACAAAAGCCTATGTTCATAAAACATTAGTGTTTTTGCTAACGTAAAAAGAGGGAAATTAAAACTTTGGTCATTCAGATCTCATGTATTGAAAACATGTTGAGATCCTCAAAAGGACAAAATCAACTATGTTAAAATACATTCAGAAAATCAGGGGTCAACATTATCCGTATCATATGTAATGTGAGATTGGTTGAAAACTTGTGCAAATATGACCAATTCTCTCAAAACATTATCGCAAAATGATATTGGATTAAGGTTTTTCTCAATAAAAACCTCCCAGTAAGTATTTCATTACTTATGAGTGGGAAAGGTAAAACGGGAAGAAGAAAATTCACAGAAAACTCAAAAGTGTGTTTATCTCAAAACTTTTGAAGTCAGAAGAAAAGAGTATAAACATAAAACACTTTAGAGTTAAAAGTTGGGGTAAAAATGGTCATCAAAGCAACTGTATGCAGTCATTGGTTCAGGAAAAGGTTCAGGTAACCATGGTATTTCCAGTGAATAAGCTTTCAAAAGGACTAGACAAATTTTCAGAATCATCACATAGTAACAAAATCTACATCAGGGTTTCGAAAAATTATGTGATCTTGTGTCCGCTTGTTTGCAATCAACTGACAAGAAAATGGTACCAAACAGTGGTCAAAATATATTCAAAATTTCCTACCACTGCTATCAAACCACTGACCATTTTCATATACTTGAAAATGATATGATTACGTGTTTTATTGTATTTATACCAGATCCTTTTGATGCCGTTCTCAGAAAAGCCTTTAACCATTTTTTTTCAAAGGTTTTTCTCAAATAACCAGGATATATTATTCGTTTTTTTAAAAGAATAATATATTTTGAACTTTTGCCTATTTTTGTTGGCAATAGTTTGTGTTTTTTGTCAGGATATAGTACCTTATTTTTGTTGGTATTATTGTCCTCATAAATGGGTCAAAAGGAAATGGTACATATATCAAGGTCATGTCATACTCAGGTTTGTTTTAAACACTAATCAAAGGTTGATTGCTAAACAGTGCTTAAACTACTGGGGCACTCATGTTTAATTTGGATATTAAACTAAAATGAGTTGCCTTAGCAAAAAGTTTTTACCATCTGGGGTACTAAACCACTGTCAAAAATTCGTAAAAACTTCGAATTGTGAATATGACATATGGCAAAACCTTGAATGAAAATTTCTCAAAACAGTTGCTGACATAATTGTCTTTCAAATCATTATCATTATCTTACCCCTAACCACTGTTTTGCTCAAACGTCTGTTTACTAAATACTGTCCACTGCTGAAAGTCAACCACTGATCCTTCCATTCTCTTGGCAAGCACTGATGCTCAAAATCAGTGACTTATCCACTGATATGCTATCCACTGATAGTAAAAATCACCCACTGTCCTCATTTTGACCGTTGTAACCACTGATATTTGCTTCATCAGTGGTTTCCAAAACAACTGTTCTCCATAATTCATCACCTAATCATTTGTTGACACGTGGTCAGTTTTTAGCCTTCAGATCATAATAACCGCTGCCATATCAGCGATCACTTTTTCCCTTATTAAAACCCTGATCAAAACCCCAAACAGGGTTTTTCACTGTCGAATTGAATTCCAAAATTCTCTTCTCAAAGCAGTTTCCAACCCTTCTTCCCAAAATCAGTCTTCGTTCTTCTCCACAAACATGACAAAATCAAAATCAAAACCAAAATCAACATCATCTTCCAAAGAGGTCGCTCAAACGGCCGAAGAATCCATCGAGATACCATACAAATCTCCTCACAATTATCTGGGTTTGCTCATAAAACCCACCGAAAATCACACCTTCGACTCCATCATTGATACATTATCTACATCAAAGTACAAAACTTTGTTGACAGCAGATGCTCCCATTTATCTACAAACCCAGAGAGAGTTCTGGAAAAAGGCGACGCTTGAAAAACAAGACGATAAAGTCATAGCCATTAACTCCTCGATACAGGGTAAAGTGATTCAAATCACTCCACAATCAATCTCCAAAGTCTTTAAACTCGATGATCAGAAAGGTCAAATTTCCTTTGATAAAGCCGAGATGAAAACTGATTTCGTAAAAAGGGGATATGCAGAACAATCGAAGGTAGATACCTTACAAAAAGGTTATTTCCCTTCTGCACCAAGGTTTTTATTTCATACACTTTTGAGTTGTGTTTCAAATAAAACAACAGCGTTTAATGAAATATCATTGAAGATTCAATGCCTGGGCTATGCTATTTTAAACAATAAAGATTACAACTACTCTCAGGAGATCTTCAATGATTTGGTAAAAAATGTTGATAGCAAAGCATTTCTTCTTTTTCCAAGGTTTCTGAGCTATTACTTTAAACAAAAATTTGAAAAAGAGAATGAAAATTTGCTAAAACAAGGTGTCTATTTTCAAATAAAAGGCTTAACAAAAGAAACATTTTCCAGAATGTTGGCACCTATAAAAATAAAAGCAGAGGTGCCTGAGCAGAATTTAGCAGCTACCACTGCTCCTCAGGCATCTACTGTTGAGCCCAATGCTCCAGGTGATCATAGCAGCACTACCACTGCTTTGAAACCCACACCTGACATTACCAAAAAGACCAAAAGAAAATCTTACAAAAAACCCACCAAACCCAAGAAAAAGGCAACTCTGGAAGATGAGATCCTAGAGCAACTGCCTGTGACAACACAAATGTCACCACAAACCACTGCTGCTACTTCCTCACAGCAGTTGGTAGAAAGATCTCCACCATTGCCTAAAACTCCTCCTGCATCCTCACAAAAGGATCAGGTTGTAATCACAGGGACTCCACAATATGAAGCTCTGGACCCAATCGGATCCATCTTCCTCAATCATGATCCCAAGGACATGTCTCTTTCAACTCCCATACCCTCACCAATAATATTACCACAATCCATGCTACCCTTGTTGCATGCAGTTGTTATAGCTCAGACACAAACCAGTTCCTCTCAATCACCCATCAAAGAGAGTACACTCCAACAAGTGACTGGGTCTGATGCTTATACCTCTGCTATCCCAGCAACAATTGAGGAGGTTACACTCCCTGAGTTACATGTAACTCTCGGTGGTAGTTCAAGTGGAGCAGCAACTACAACTGGTGGATCAACAGGTCTTCAGTTGGACAGTTGTTTCATTAGTAAGACTCCCTTGAAGGCAATTTCTTCTATAGCACCATCGGTAATCACCAGTGAGTTGGTTCTAACCACTGGTACCATCAAAGATTTATCTAGTGCTGAAGAAAGAAGTCCCCAGTACCAAGAACAAGGGACATCAATGGGTGATTTTTGGGATTCTGTTCCTAAGTCACACATTGATACAACCACTGCTGGTGGGGATTCAGATGATCCTACTAAAGTAGGTGATGATTCAAAATATCAGGAATTGACGGACAGAGTTGAAAAAATGGAAACCTCAGTTGCTGAAATAAAGGATATGGTGCAAGAGATTTTGAAAGCTCAAAAAGCACAATCCACTGCTGTTCCACCTCAAGCACCTGCTCCACCACAAGCATTTGCTGCAAATGAGCTCTGGAATCTCTTCCAACCCATGCTTGAAAAACAGAAACAAATGGCTGATCAGCAGCATGCTATACATGTACAAATGCTGAAAAACATGGTGGAATCAAGGTTCAAGGATACTCAAGCAGATATCAAGGCTATAAAGGCCAGCATACAAAAGACTGCCCATGGTGGAAAAGTTCCCTCTACTATCCTCTTCATGGATAAACCCCTTGCAGATAATGCCAAAAAGGGGGAGAAAATCAAGTTGAGGAAGAAAGGAATAGAAGATGGGCTGTATATTGAACCAGAACAAGAAAAACAGCCATCCAAACCACAAACCACAAAATCCCAAACTTCCATCCAAACAGCTGATACATCAGTAGTTACAAAAACTGCTAACAGTAGCCAAACAACTGTCATCTCATCAACACACACAACTTCACCACACACCACCAAAACCACTGCCCTACCACCATTACCTCCTGTCATAAAACAGAAGACAGCAGATGTTACAACATCTACTGTAATGACAACAGAGGTTGAAGCACCAGTTGTTTCAACAGCTGTTTGTCAATCACAATCACAAACCACTGTCACTCAATCTCAAACCACTGAGCCACCCAAAACATCATCTGCCTCTCCTACAATAAAAAGGAGAAGGATCTTCATACCCTATGACTCACCACCATCATCACCACCATCAAAAACTACCTCACCACCTTCAATCCCTGCTCAAAAGCAGAAGACAACTACTGATACATCAGTAGTTGTAATGACAACAGATGTTGAAACAACTGGTGCTTCAACAGCTGTTAGTCAACCATCCACCACTGCTCTCATCATTCCTACATCACAACCTCCAAAGCTTCACAAAAGAAAAAGAGAAACAACTCAGGCTACTAATGAAAAGTATGATCCTGTTGCTGCTAAATATCCACTGGAATTAGAAGCTGTGAAAAATGAGATGAAACAATTTTACACTGAGGATGATCCTTCAAAAAGAAAATTTCCTTCTCTCATAGGCTTCATAATTCCAGAAAACATGGATGAATATCTCGAAATGAAAACAAGACAAGCAAGGATAAGAGCCAAAGTTGAATGCAAGGATCAAGGTGATGAAGCCATTTTAGAAAGAAGGGAATTCCTGCTCAACAAAGTCAAGCAAATAGAAGAATATGCAAGTGATCTGAACAAAGAAATGTCAAGCTTATCTCCTGTAGCAGATCAACGAAAAGAATTGAGAAAAGAATACCTTGCATACATAATGAAAGAAAAGTTCTATCCTGCTGAAGAAACAGGATTCAAAGAATGGCCAATAGTTGCTTTAAAGCATGAGGCTAACAGAATTGAAAAGATTAAAAATGATCCAAGAAAGAAGAAGACAGCTCCAAATTGGAACAAATACAGGAAGCTCATAGCTGATCTTACTTCTGAATATAAAAGAAAGAAGCAGGTGCTGGTGGATGCAAGGGTGGATACTGCAAATGCCATAGCAAAATGGACTAAGCAGCAAACAGATGAAGGTTATGAAAGGCTTGAGAAAAGGAGAATGACAGTCTCTGACACTCCTAAAAAGTCTAACTACAAAAAGCTAAAGGAGCAGATCAAGATTCTTGAAACACAGATCAATGCAGCAGAAACCTCTGTCACAATGTTGAGAAAAGAAAAGAGGGAAAAACTGACTGTTGGAGAAGAAAAAGAAAAAGAAAAAGAAACTGATCACTTTGAAGAAGCCATCAAGAAAATGGCATTAGATAAAGAAAAATTAGCAAAGCTACAAGATCTTGCCAAAAAGGTTTTGAGCCAACCATCATCAGCAGATATCACAGACAGTGAGCTTGATCAACAACAGAGACAAGAGCTGTTTGACAAAGAAGTTGCAGAAGATATAGCTGCAGCAAATGAAGTCATAGAAGAAGCTTTTAAAAGAATGTCTGAAGTTCAAGATACTGCTTTACAGTTTTTCTCAAGGCCAAAAACCTCAAGCTCATCAGCAAATAAATCTCTCCCAAGAAACCCATTTGGTTTAAAAATACTAAAGTGGCTCTCTGATCAAAAGACCCATGTATTGACTCTGGTCAGAACCAATGGAGAAGTGAGGCATATATCAAGGAATCAAGCACTAGGCCTGGGTATTGAAGATCAACAAGATCTCCTTGAGCTTACACTGTGCAGGGATGAGGATGATCTAAGTTCCAAGGAATTTGAAGAAGAATTCAAAAGACAAGCTAAGGAACTTCTGATGAGTAATAAAGATCCAGAATAATGAAAGGTTTTGGCATTATCTGTTCCAGGGGGAGATTGTTGGGATTGAACCCTACCAGAGGAACAGATAATGAAAGCCAAAACCAGGTCACAACAATGGATTCACAATAAGCAGCAGTTTACATTAGGCTTTCCCCTTGAAAGTGATTTATAACAACTGATGGTCTCTATCCACTGTCCATATACAACTGCTGCTGCCCCTTCAACTGCTGACAAATCCCTAAAGAAGTCAACACTGCTGGAAACTAAGCACTGCTGGTACAAACTGCTGATGACAAAGCACTGCCCAATCAAGGACTGATCAACCTTGAGGAAAGCACTGATGATTAGAGAGAGCAGTAGTTTAGCATATCATCTGTTTTATGTATAGTCAGTGGTTAGGCTTAGCAGTGTTTGTATGAGAACAGTAGATACAGGTTGTTAGGCTGTTAGACGTCGCTTTCATGGTGACGTCAGCTGAGATGCCTCAGCGGTTTGGTTTGTCTATAAATGGAACAGTACCCTGTACTGTTACATTTGATTCGTCTTGAGTGAGTTCTTCTCCTCAATTCAATCCTTTCATCTTGTACAATCCAACCATGGGGTATCAAGCTGAGGGGGAGCTTAGTTTGTAAGCATGCTTTGTAATCTTTTGATTGACTTTGTAATCTTTCGACTAATGCAAATCATGTGTTTATCAAAACTATTTTCTTCCTTGATTGTGTTTACAAAGTTTGTTGTTCATTTCCGCTGCACTTAAACTCTGTTCATCTCTATTGATTATTATATTTACACAAACAAACACAATCATGAGAGCTTCCGATCTTAACAATCTTGATCTAACACCGTACTGTTTTGGATTGCTTATCAAATTTCAGGACGAAATTTCTTTCAAGTTGGGGATGATGTGACAACACGAAATTTCAAGGTCCTTTTCCCTACGAATCACTGGTTCCATAATCCTGTTTTTTATTACCATTTGTTATGTGATGTCATGTATAATTAATTGACTAAGTGTAGTGTCGTTTAATTTGTCTATGTGCTATGTGATTCATGTATAGTTAGTGAGTGGGTATGGTATCGTTTAAGGTTAATGTTTAATGAGAACATATTGGACCATTGGGCTCGACGAAAAACATGGCAATTGGGCTCGACGAAAAATGGTGGCCCTTGTCATCTAGTGACTGACGAAGAATGGTGGTTCTTCGTCATTCATGTTCGACAAAATAGGTTGTTCGCCGTGATGGGCCGACGAAATAGGTTGTTCGCCATGATGGGCTTCGGCCCAAGAGAGCCTGTTCGTACCATAAACTTAGGCACGACTGTGTAGTTTCTCAACCCTAGCTCTCTTTCTCTCATGTAAACCCGACGGCAACCTCTCCTTTCCCTCTCAAATATCCTCTCTAATTTCCCACTTCGTTCATCAGGTTAGTATGATTATGTTGATTTTAATCTTGATTGGTTGTTCTTGGGCTATGTGCAAAGTGTTAATTGATATGCATGAGGATTATGGACTTGAATGATAATGAAGTGTGATGAACACAGAGTAGTATGGACTGAATTGGTTTGATCTATTGATGTTCTTGATGCTGATTGATGTTAACCATTAAACAAGGGTCTACACATGGGTGTGATTGATTATATTGTTAACTAGGTGATTGATGTTTGAGTATAGTGTGCATGATGTTCATAGGAGTCCTGATCGATTTAATAATATGATTGCCCGATGATTGTGACTATGATCCGAATTAGTTTGATAGCATATTGTTGGTTGATGAACAAGTTAACATGTTCTTGCAGAAATAATGTTGTTCGATCCAAACTAATTAGGGAATTATTGGTGATTGATGTTTGCAATTAATCTGGGGAGTAATTGATAGAATTTCATAATTGGGTGGTTATGATTTTAGGGAAGTGTAACTGATTTGATCTTACTGAAAATGTGTAACCGATGCATCGTGACCAAGGCCCCGTTAACTGACCTCGACGAAACATGGTGGTGTTTCGTCATAAGTAACCTCGACGAAACATGGTGGTGTTTCGTCATATATGAACCCGACGAATCTTAGTGATACTTCGTCATGCATGGCTTCGACGAAGTATGTTCTTCTTCGACTATGATATTTTGTCATGAAAATAAATAGGAGGAACAGTAGATTGATATGATACATTGGATGATGAATATTGGTGTTACAAGATAGTATGGTTGCAGGATAATAATAACTAAGAATGAGAATCCTGATTTAACCTGTGTAATTAAAACACCCATCTGTTGTAGGTTGTTATGTGATATTCGCATGAGATGTGAACATGTGTAGAACAGGGTGTTTGTTTTATATAATATACGGTGATTTTGTGATAGATACAAGCTGTGTGAAATACGTGACTTATTGTGTACCCATACGTGATTTGTTTGATGATGTTACTGATGTTGATTTGGTAACCTCGGTAGGGTTTGGGTTGACCAATTTGGATCGGGTAATGTAACGTAACATACCGAGCAATCAAAGGTAAGTTCACTGCTCTTTTTCCAAGCATGCGTCCCAGGGAGGGACATCTGGTAAACGTTCCGGGGAGGAATATCGGGTAATGGGGTTTGACTGGAATGTTGAACCTGGGATGTTGGTTAATACACTCATATCTATCACTTAAGTCCCTTCTACTGATTTGTTGCCGGAGAGGCAACGGGGTATTAGTTAATAGCGCTATTTAGGTTTGGCACCCTCACACCGTACCGGGGAGGACGGGCATGAACTAATGACCCCAGTCTTGACCATTTCTTTGATAGAGGCTTTGGGGAATAGGGCAAATAATCTGGAGCCATCAGCGGTAATCGAGTTATTAACAAAATCAAATCTCTGAATTGTTTTATACTGATATCGGGTAACTAAAACGTGTTAACAAACTTTGAACTCACCAGCGTCGTCTGACACACTTGTCTGCATGCTTGCAGGTCTATAGGGTTATATCATCGGAACTTGCTGTCTGGGAGGCTGGAGTGGTCATGGGTCGAGATACATGGAATCGCAAGACAAGTCTAATGGTTTTCGTACATGTGGTTTATGAAACACTTAACAAATGATTTATGTTTCCGCTGTATACAATGAATTACATTTAGCATTTTGTAACACTTTATGATAATGAATGAAAGTTTTTATTTAAATATAGTTATGAGTTCAATGTGATTGGTGGCTAGATCCTGGTACGTCACACGTCCCGCGGAGTTTCCACAAGTGGTATTTTGGGGGTGTGACATAAAGGACCATCCGGTTCAAAGAAAGTGGTGATGACAAACAAGAAGATTCTGGTAAAAGCAATGATGTTGATGAGGAAGTCGTTGAAGAGAAGATACTGGATACATTCTTTGAAGTTGGTGATCATGTTGAGACGGTGTGTAGATCTGACGGGAGAAAACTTTTCAGCTGAACCATCAAAGTATGCACCGAAAAGGTGTCATGGTTCAATCCCGCCAAAGCAACTCCTGTTGTGTTTCATCAAAACATGGCAGTTAAGAATATGAGGAAACAAACAAAATACGGGCATGGTACTATGATCTTTGAAGGGCTTGTTTGTTATTAAAAAGCACGGTGGTGACATTCAATACTTCGCCAAGAATCGTGATTTGCAGTCCTTGGCAGTTTGGGATATCAATAAGTTAAGCAAGATGGATATCATAAATGAAAGCAATGTCTCAGCAGCAAATCTTACGGATGCCTTAATCAGACGAGTCGCAAGAGGTGAAATAGACACGTTTAAACCTCAAAAGGCAAGAAAGAGATTTTCAAAGTCTTAAAAAGGAAGAGTATACTGGTATGTGAAACCACCAAAGATCGTTACCAGAGTGGCAATTCCTCCTGAATTAGAAATATGCCTTACAAACTTCAATAAGTGGCACTATGATGAAAGAACAGGTGAGGCAGTGATCAACACACATGTTGGGCACCATTCTTGGCGTCACTAGAGTGCCGCATTTGGTTTTATTATAGATTTTCTTGTTTTATAAAGGCAAAGGCAAAGACAGTTGCAGCCATCACTAGTGTTAGGCTTTTGATCAATTGTTTCACCTTATGTGTGTGTAATTTGGGGGTTATCATAGCAAAGTCGGATCCGTTATCTGTAAATCATTCTTAACTATTAATCAAAGGCTTCTGTTATGTTTCATCTCGTTTCATAGAGTTCTTATTCGGTTTACTTAGTTTTCTATCATTTTCGGGTCAAGACATCAAACTAATTGATGTTTCAGATCTGAATCTTGTTAAGAAACATCATTAGTATCGTTAGATCTGGGATTTTGAACGTACACCGCACTTCACCCTTGTCGTGCCAATAGCGCTAGGATGGGACAGTGTTGTAACATTCCATACTTTTGTACTTTCTAATTTTATAAATTTGTAATTCGTATTTCATTTCAACATTTGTAATCCGAGACTTCGATCATAATGGAAAATGCATGTTTTATAATATACACATTACATTCATACTTAATTGTTATTCAATCAATCAACAAATACGTGTTTATACATAAAACCGAGACTTGAAATACTATCTAAACATCAACGATACATGCATCATACTTATACCATACACAAATACACCTTGAATACTTAAAAACAAGTTAAAATGCAAGTTTATGGCATAAAATAACCTAACAGGGGCCAAAAGAGAACAAAAACAAACAATTTTGGAAAATTAGCCCGTCGCACGACACGAAGGGAGAGCCTTCGATGCTGACGCGACCAACATCAATCCGTAGCTGGTTGCCAGCTCGCGGGTTGGTCACTTTTCTCCACCCCTTTCACCCCCAATCACCTCCTAAACCTTTAATAACTCAAACCCTAATGCTATATTATAAATAGGTGTCTCCCACAACTCCTCAACCCTTTACACACCTCAATCCACTCTCAAATTCTCTAAATGTTCAAGAATTCTTCAAGTTAGGCAGATTATACATGTAACATTTCCATTTTTTTATATTAAAATAAAGTATATAAAACTTATATTATTAGACTGGTAGAGTACGGGTAAGTTGACTGTTAGAAATATGAAGTACCTAGACGGACCTAGGAACCGTTTAATAATTAAATTATAAAAATACATTTATATTTGAACTTACTCCGTTTTTAATGAAACTTGGGTCAAAATGTAGAAAAAAATATTCTCGTTCTAATGTCATATTCTTTGTTTTATAAAACGTTATGTTTTAGAAGTTATAAGCGCCAAATGAGTGAAACAGCTGAATTAATTATAATATATATATATAATAAAATAATTAAACTTAGGAATTAAGAATAAGTTACACGTGTGGTGTGTGTACAAAATCAAAAAAACCATTTAAAGCATATGTGTATGTGTTTCTTAAAATTAGCAAATGTGCCGAAGAAGACAAGGTGATGTATGCTTCCAACCTCTTTTAGGAAGAAGCCTTAGAATGGTGGAATGCAATTCTTCAGGCAAAAGGAAGTGACATGGCTTATGCCATGAACTGGAAAAAATTTAAGGAAATGGCAGAAAGGAAATTTTGTCCCCCTTATGAAAAGGAACGAATGGCTAACGAATTCCTAAATCATAAAATGATAAATGTGAATTGTCGTGAATATACGAAAAAGTTCTTCGAATACGCAAGAATGGTACCAACTCTGGCTTCACCAGAACCCGTACTAATTTCTTGTTATATTTGGGGATTAGTTAGTGAAATCCGAGACATGGTCAAGGCCGATAGACCACAGAGTATTGAAGAAGCTGTTGAACTAGCTAACATTCTGACAGATGGACTAATCTGCACAAGAGAAGAAAACAAGAAGAAAGAGTTAGCCCAGAAAATTCCCTAAGAATTCAAGAAGAAAAGAACTGAACCGTCATTGGAGCAACTTACCTACAGAAACTGTAATAAAAAGCATTCAGGAAAATGCCGTTTTAGGAGAACACCCTACTGTAACTTCTGCAAGATGACCGGGTATATAGAGGAAGAATGTAGAAGGAAAACTAATATTTGTTTCAATTGCGGAGAAACAGGTCACATCAAACCATATTGCCCGAAACTGACTAAAGCCCCCGACAACGTGACAAAAACAGCAGGCGGAGCTAAGAAGAACGCGCGAGCATTCGTACTTACTACGCAAGAAGCAGAAATGATTCCAGACGTAATCGCTGATATGTAATATCTAAGTTAAGTTATTATTCGACTCTAGTATAAATCAAAGTTTATAAATAAATGCATCAAGTCAAGTACTTCATCTATTTAGAACCATAATAGACTTGTTTGGTCTTCACTTTCATTGAATCATTTATTTGGTTACGACACCTTGTGGTGGCGTTCTCATTAACTTGAAACTTGAGCTAATTTCATTCTCACACCTGATGTACAAATTTATTTATTTAATTTCTATTGATTCATTATCTTAAACAGTCTTAATACAATTATGTGTTAAGATAAGAGTACACAAATTCTTATTATATTCCGGTGTACCTCTAAAGATTCTTTCATCATTGATCGAAAATTCTTTGAAATTCATTTGGTCTTTCATCATCAATTGAAAATCCTATAAGAATTACTTGAAATGAATATCCAAAACTATTTCATTAAAACTTTCAGTTGATTACGAAAACGGTGAACTTGTTCGATCACCATAATTATTGAACTATTTCAATCATTACGACACCTTGCGGCGTCGGTATAAACTTGTAGCTTGGGCTAATCATAATCATATGAATTATTCAAAACCACGTATGTCTTTCGTTTGACTCATTTTTAAAAGTAGTCTTGATGCAATTATGTATTAAGACAATGATACACTAAACTCTATTGTATTTCGGTGTAGCCTTGCAATTCAATGAATGTCAACACACTGATTTTTCCTCATGTCATGATTCGATAATTGACAAATCATTTTCGAGCTTCTATTTTATTTAAGCTTGTTAATCCTAAGTCTTCCTTGATTGATAATTAAAGTAAGTTTTCCTTTGGCAAGTGAATTCTATTGTTTCTAAAAGTCATTCACAACTTGTAAACAATCAATTTAGACATCTATTGATCATATATCTCTTTTGGCTTGAACCTAGTCACCTTGGAAACGATATCATTTCATCTCGTTCGTTTGACATCGCTTTTTTTTCAGTTGAACCATTGACTCCTATTTATTATAAAACTCGTATTCACAAAATTTGAACATGTCTTGATTCTGTGTCATTTACCTTAATACTGTTCTTATTAACTAAGATATAACATAACTCTAGAGGAGACATCGTAGCCCAAATCTCGAGAACGAGATTTAAAACAAGGTGGGAGGATGTAACATTTCCATTTTTTTATATTAAAATAAAGTATATAAAACTTATATTATTAGACTGGTAGAGTACGGGTAAGTTAACTGTTAGAAATATGAAGTACCTAGATGGACCGAGGAACCGTTTAATAATTAAATTATAAAAATACATTATATTTGAACTTACTCCGTTTTAATGAAACTTGGATCAAAATGTAGACAAAAATATTCTCGTTCTAATGTCTTATTCATTTTTTTTATAAAACGTCATGTTTTAGAAGTTATAAGCGCCAAATGAGTGAAGCAACTGAATTAATTACAATATGTATATTAAATAAAATAATAAAATAATTAAACTCAGGAATTAAGAATAAGGTGCACGTGTGGTGTGTGTGTACAAAATCAAAACAAACTATTTAAAGCATATGTGTACGTGTTTCATTTATAAGCAGAAGGAATCTTTTTAACTTACCAATCAAGTTTCCCATCCACTATATATAGAGCACAGAAGGTGGAGTCAAAAGTTCATCAAGTCCCTTTCCATTCTCTAGCTCTCGCTATCTCTCTCTGTTGCCCCCTCTTCTTGTCATATATATATATATATATATATATTAGTAAATCACCCCATAATAATAATAATAATAATAATAAAGCCCTGCCCCGTTTTAAGTGTTTTAACCCCTGATCACTGAGTTGATACCCTGTCCGATGGATCTAGGGCCCTGTAACGCATGTCAAGGCTCTGCCTGACTAAGTCCGTTGGGGTTCTGTCTCGGGTCGTATTGATAAAGTTGAATTTGGGTTATAATACTTAACACGAGTGCATTATATATTTTATTAAATAGCTCAGGAGTTATACCCAAGATTATATCAGGAGTCTTTTAGATGAACCCTAAAGTTACAAAGTGAGTCATTCTTCTTTTTATCACCTTTTTGTGATACATTTATATTTAAAAATGCTTTCCAAAATCCTAAATGTTTATCAGTTATACTTACAGTGATTGAGTCTTTGTATTCTGCAATAATTGCCGGTATGGGGGTTTTATACATTACTTGACCCTCGTTACTATTGGCCAAAAAGTTGGCCAATAGTAGCATGACCACAAGCACGGGGGAATTGTGCCCTAGTAGCCATAGCCTATAACTAATATTATTTTTACATTACTAATAAATTTAATGTAAAATTGAAATAAATCTAAATGGTGTGTATATAAAATAGAGGTTTATTAATCATTATTAAAATATATTAGTTATATAAAAGAAAATAATTAATAAACATATTGAAATAAACAGGATCATTAGTTATATTAGAGAATCACTATTGAAAAATTTGGCTGATAATGCATATAAGATTATGTTAAGATATATTATAATATAACTATAGTGGAGGGTTCAAATGAGAAGAAATTCTTTGTAATAAGAAAAAAGAAGAAATTTCAACCAATAGAAATGTTTTATTAGACTTCATTTAATATTTGTACTTAATGTAATTGTAAGGGTATATTGGTAACTTACATATTTCATTAATTGGTAGTTTCATCTTTAATAACTAACTATATTAAATTTGTAACTTATTTTTAAAATATATATTTTCTCAATAAATAAAAATAAAAATTCATTTATAGTGTAGGATAAATTACGAGGTGTGTAGGATAAAATACGAGTTGTGTAGGATAAATTTCAATATGTGTAGGATAAATTTCGAAATGTATAGGATAACTTTTGATGTGTGTAGACAAAAAAATTTAGTGTGGATGATGATAGTCTTTATGACTAATTAATTAGTCAAACATGATAATAAATGAAATGAGAAAAAAAACTATTTAATGTTTTACAATTGTACCCTTATGTTCTTTTTCTTCTCAATAAAATTTTCTTCTCAAATAAACCTTCCCCTATAACTATATATATTAATTTATACTATATGTGCTATAACATTATATTTATTATATTACATGTAATTAAATTGTAACATTAAACATTCTAATGTTACAATAATATTTTAATATACCACTACAAAAGTTTGTGTTCCTATTATGTTTATTAAAGGAATTCATGGGTTTTAATAACTAAATATTATGTATATATTTAATAATAACTATATGAGTTACGTGTATACATAATATTATACCCTTATTTACAGCTATTTTAATATACAACTACAAAAGTGAATATATATTGATATGTAGGCGCATATAAAGTGAATATATATATATTTTATAAAATATATAAAGTGAATATTATATATAATAAGCATGGGGACTAAACCTTCAATAGCCATAACCCCTATTTATTATATAGTAATCTATTACTATACATGTATAGTTAGGTTATGTATTCAGCAATTACTACCGATATGTGAAATTTGGTATAAATTATTTGATAAGCGTCACTAGTTGAGAGAATGATCAACAGTGATATGACCAGATTCATTAGTTGAGAGAACGATCAACAACGATATAACCACAATCACTAGTTGAGTGATATGACCAGAGTCACTAGTTGAGAGAATGATCAACAGTGATATGACCAGAATCACTAGTTGAAAGAACGATCAACAGTGATACGACCCTAGTCACTAGTTGAAAGAATGATCAACAGTAATTTGACCACCGTCACGGGAACCGCCTAGTGACAGATACCCTTGAATAATAGTAAGATATACTATATATCTACTACTTGATAAACTTCACTATCGGACGAAAGTTAGCCAATGAGTGATATGACCACCGTCACATTGGAACTGCCACCATGTGACAAATACTGATTAAGTTTTGGGTAAATATAAATAAATATAAAAACCCTTAATGCTGTAAAGTATAACAATATATTTTTATAAAAATGGAATGAACTCGCTAGTATTTATTACTGATAAAATGTTTTCAAAACATGTTTCAGGTAATTTGCTGTAAAGATAATAGAAGCCAGCTATGGAACACTGAAGGATTAAATAAAGTGGCTATAAATACCAAGAAATTTATGTTTGAGTTAAATGCCATTTTAGTCCTTGTGGTTTGGGCCATTTTGCCAGTTTAGTCCAAAGGTTTCATTTTTAACATCTGGATCCAAAAAGGTTTCATCGTTGCCATTTTGGTCCAACTGACTTAACCCCATCCATGCTTCTCAGTTAGTCAAGGGGTATTTTTGTCATTTTGTCTATTATTTTAATTAAAGGTTTATTTTTATCATTATTAAAACCCAGTTTAATAAACCACCACAAACCAAGTTTAATATAACATCTGATTTCTCACATCTCTCTCTTTGCCACACCACCACCACATGCCAGCTCCCAACCACCACTCCCTGCCTGCACCAGTGAAACCACCACCACCACCACCCACCCCTTTACCGGATTCCAACTTCAAAACAGTAGCCTCAACACATGTGACTCACATTGCAATTTACCCAACCCCTTTTCAATTCTGACCATCATTTTAAAAAGGATTCATTCAAATTTAATCAAAATGAGACAGAACACAGCACGCTATCAAAACCACCACTCGGGGTAAACAATTTCCAATACTGGATCCTTTCAATTCCCATAATCAGTTTCAAGAAAACAAACTCATCAAAAGCTTACAATAACGTCAAATTACACAAAACAAGACTCGATTAACAACCCGAAAGTCGACCCAATAACGCACCTGATACACGCAATACGCGAGAATCGAGGTAAAGAACCAGGTGTATGGAACCCCCTGTTGAACCGGTGAAAGAGGAAAAGAAAAACACCGAGTGAGGGTTAGTGGCGGTCTGGTCGGAGGGTTTCAGTGTTGGTTGAACGACTGCAGAGGTGGTGAACCGGAGATGGAAGGTCGAGGCGGGGGTGAGGGTGGTTTACGATATAACGGCTGCAGGTATGGTGGTTTCTGGTGGTGCGGAGCGCGATGGAGGGTTTCAGGTGCGTGCAGGTGGTCGGAGGGTTAGAGTAATGGTGGTTGCAGCTAGGATTTTGCGAGTAGGCATGTTTCGTGTGGTGGATGTAGGGTTAGGGAATGGTGGTGATGGTGGAGGGGGAAAAAGATGACAGTGGGGGGTTTGTAAGTTAAATGGAGAGAGAGTAAGGAAAGAGAGGGGGAGAGAGAATACATATTTTTTTACACAATATTAAAACTGGGTATTAATAGTGATAAAAATAAACCTTTAATTAAAATAATGGACAAAATGACAAAAATACCCCTTGACTAACTGAGAAGCATGGATAGGGTTAAGTCAGTTGGACCAAAATGGCAACGATGAAACCTTTTTGGATCCAGATGTTAAAAATGAAACCTTTAGACTAAACTGGCAAAATGGCCCAAACCACAGGGACTAAAATGACATATAACTCTTTATGTTTTATTTATTTGGGTTTATCCCTATAAAAAACATTTGACTGGAATATGTGTTTTAGCCCATTTGTTTAATATTAAAAGTTTGGTGTTTTTAAATCTGAAATTATTTCCTAACTACGATCCTGATGAAGAATTTTTCTGTTGCGTATTTAATAAACACCCGTACCACTTGACTGGTTCACGGCTCCCACTCCCAGGGTGGGGTCGGGGGTTGTGACAATACCAAGACTCAAAACAGTAAGTTTTTTGAGCATCTTTTTCTTCATTTTCTTCATGTTTTCTTACTTTATCCTTGGACAACCTCTAATGATGTTACCCAATGTTCACCAAGGTGTAATAAGATGGTACATCACCAAACTTGAGGTCCAAAGGCAGATTTACTTTCTGTTTTATAAAAACTCTTACAACTTATTCTTGTTCATAGTCCATCTTGTGGAAATGTTGCACCATATTTGTTCCCAACTAAACTCATGTGGTGGGGCTTGTGTTATGGTAAATTTCCAAAAGATTAGAGGTTCATAACCTCAAATACTTGCTGCCCAAAAAGGTCCCAAGTGACCTACAAAGTGTTGCAACCAACCAAGCCTTCAACCTTAAATGTTGAAAGACTTGTGTATTGGTTTGGTGTGAACAATGAAAACCTTGGTCTCCAACTTAGATTCCACCACTTCACTTATTACTTAGCAAATTAGTTAGTTCCTTCCCTAAATCATTAAACAATTTTCAAGATTAAACAAAGTGAACAAACTACACCAAGTCTTCAAACACTATCCATGTTTGAAACGCACTCGTCTAGTTTACTCACTTGGTTTTCTTGGTGAATTAGGAGATTTTATTTTTGTTCATATTCATGACCAACTGAAATCATCAATTAAATTGATGATTTTGTGCTTTGGTAAATCCATATAATGAGGTTAAATGGATGAAACTCATCCTACCTCCTTGCATGACCTTTACATGATACTCTATGATACATGTGACGATTGTATATATTATATAGCTATAATAAATATCCAAAACCGAATCATAACCCCAACCAAACTCATGGTTGAAGGTTATGCATTGTGGTGAACATTATCTTGGATGAAGATTCCTCATACTTAATCTTCCAATTGGCGAAATAGTGCCCATGAAAAACACGTAAACATTGTGTCCAGTTTGAGTATTTTAACAAGATAACCTTTTATGTAATTTCATACTTGTGACAACCCTCACCAAACCAGGTATCCGTACGAACTAATTAATAACTAATTACTGCTTAATTACTGTGCTTGCTTACAGTTGTGATTAAACTGCTTACTGGTTACTGATACATACATACTCATGCATCACATTTTATACTGTCACTCTATTATTTATACACAAAACTTCAGTGACAACCTTGATGCACAAAAGCACAGTGAGCACACTATACGGATAACCCAGTAAACATGCTGACATAGCCAGCATCAGACAGTTACTGTCTCTAAGGCCAGTTTGAGCCGGGAATAGTTTACTACACTAGTAGGGAGTGTAGGGAGGTGAGGATTGTAGAACTGCGTCACTAGGTGATAATTATAGTGACCGGATGTGCCTAAAACGTACTTTGAACACAAAATTCTGCACTTTAATACAAAAATTCAGCTTTTAAGCTAACTAGTAAAGTGCAAAAACATGAGAAAAATATTACTAGACACTTTCCAAAGTGTCGGGAATAAATTGTGTCACTAAAAGAAATATTAACGACACTTTAAATACTTATTTAGCACATTAACGGATTGATATCCAACCGTACAACCGGACTTAACCCGGAACCTAAAAATATTGTCATTGACATTGTTTTCTTTTTTTTCTGAGCCAGTTAGGGTCCCCGAGTACCCTAACACCCGTTATAAATTACAACCCACTTAATACACCAATTAAAACCTAACTAAATTAACTAGTTACTTAACTTAATGGTTAAATCCCAACTAAATAGCCCCCCCCCCCCCAACCGACGGTTTCTACAAGGGGACACCACCACTCAAATTTTGATTATTATATTTAGACTTGTCTAATATCACCATGACATATTATTTGATGGATAATGGGCTTGCATGAATTATAAATTAGACCAAGGGATTAGATTATGATTCACTAAACACAACACCACAACAATACTCACAACTCTTTCCCTCTTGCTTACTACTCTCGGCCGACCACACAAGCCACACCACACCCACTTTTCAATTTCATTCAAGTTATTCCAAGTGCACTCAAGTGTGAAGGATCTCATACGAGGAAGCCCGGAACTTACGGATTGCCAAGGACCTCTCTACGACGCTTTTAACCACTCGTTTTTCGTCTAGTTTCTTCCCTAGCCTCGAGCTAGTAGTAAGTGACTCTAAACGCCTTCTTGATCTATTCTAAAGTGGTTAATAAGAATTTTGTCGGTTGAAAACCATGAACATATAAGATCACAAACTAAAAGTCTACTAAAGTGATGAACAAGGTGGTTAATGGATGAATATTGGTGTAAAACTTGTTAAACTTGTTTTGTTATGATTATTTAGTGTTGTATTATGCTAGTAATAGTTCGGATCGTCATCTAACCCGGCTAAGTCATGTTCATGGAACATGACCTAGTGTATGTTTAAGTGTGAAAGTGGTTAGATGAAGAACACTACTACTTATTAACATGAACTTGTGTAAAAAAAGATTTTTTTTTTAAAATAGAGTCCAAAATTAGTAGATCTAAAGATCTACAAGTGGTATTTTCAAAGAACCAAGTGTAAAATGAAATCATGTTTTAGAAGCCGGATCTTTCATAAACTAAAGGTGATTTTGGGAACACACAAGTGTGTAGACACTTGTGTAACGAAAGGTTTTAACAAAGAAATGATTTTGCAATTTTGACTAGAAGTTGTAAAAATGTATTTTCTTTAAAAATAAGATTTTCGAGAAACCGATTTTATTTACAAAGATAGAAAGATCTACTAAGAATATTGGAAGTTACTACGCACTTTTACATAAACCGCAAGTTCATGTGGTTTGCGATTTATATCTATTTTTGATCTAGTTAATGTTGAAATATTGTTTGTTAATGTTGGGAACATTGTTGATTTGAATTCTTAAAAGAAAATGATACGCTTGAAAGCGTGGCCACCTCCAGTTACAGGGGAAACTCTGTCGAAAATTTTCCAAAAATCTAACACTTGGAAATATTTTTATCACAAGTGTTATGAATATAATTTTTAACTTATTTTTCCCAAATAAATTTCGCCATGATTTTATTACAAAACTTCTAAGTGTCGGAGGTGGGATTTTCACAAATAAAACTTGCTAAAATGTATATTTAGAATATATATTTTCATAACAACACTTGTGTAAATTTTTATGATTATTTTGTGAACTACGTAAATATTATTTTTAGGGTAAAAATAATATTACTAAATATTAACGGCTCCAAAATAACGCGAACGCCTTCACAATAAATATTAATTACGAAATAGTTGCCTAACTATTTCCCAAAGACATTAAACCTTAAGCTAAGGCACAGCCGTCCGTCTAATAGAAGTTAGTACGTGTAGGTCGTCGCACAGCAGGTTGACCGGGAGATTTCTTGTTAGAGACGCATTTCAGTGAGTTCATGTCCCCCTTTTCTCTTAACTGTTTTCAATTTTTATACTGCGGGGGTGAAATACATGTTACTATGATTACGAATACTTTTTACATGGTATGGTTAGCTTAAGGAGGGTTACGACGTACAGATCATGTGAGTGAGTAGGCGCAACTTGAGGCCATTAATCCTCGTGTAGGACCGAGGGACATTAGTGATAGATCTATTTGGGTGTAGCGAGCCCCACTCCTGAGCCCGCTTAATGGACCAGGTGGTGACTAAGTGCCCGACGCACAAATCCGCTAGGGTTGAGTCTTCCTGCATCACTTCACACATATCATTGGCTTTGCAACCCAATGGTGATCTCTTTTTCCTTATTGCTACATACCAGGGACATTTTTACATTGGGACGTACTTAAACCTTTCTACATTGGGACGTACTTTAAAGGTTTTACATACTCACTACACATGAACTCGCTCAACATTTTTGTTGATTTTTCCAACTTACATGTATTTCAGGGAACTAAGGATCTGGCACGGTATGCTACATTTTCACGCTGCGTAGAGTTATGGGATCATCCGAGTTTAGGGGTTGTGGCTTTTACCTGGACGAGTCACAGTTCGTAAACTACGTCTATTTTAAGTTTGTGGTTGCGTCTTAAGAACAATGTTTTATTTGGTAGTATTGTAAACTCGAAGCATGTGTCAGCGTTTCAAACAATGTTGTGGTATTTTACTTTTCAAACTTAAATCAATGGATGATCTGCATGGTTTTATTTTCATATAGCTTTGTTGTGATTAAGCTATGGTATTAAGAAGTCACACCAAATAAACCCACGCTTCCGCAAAGCCAGGGTGTGATAGCTTGGTATCAGAGCTCTGGTCATAGCGAACTAGGATTCTTTCTCGAGTCTAGACTATGATCACTAGGGCTCTCACGAAAACATTTTTACATTGCATATCACTTAAGTCCAGATCCAAAACGTTTTTACAAACAAATGTTGAGCACATTTTATTTGTTAGTTATTGCTCAGTCTGGGAGGCTGAGGCTCGGTCTGGGAGGCTGAGGCTCGGTCTGGGAGGTTGAGGGAGTTGTCTAGTGGGACTAGGGAGTCAGTCTGGGAGGCTGGGAGAGTTGTCTAGTGGGACTAGGGAGTCAGTCTGGGAGGCTGGGAGAATTGTCTAGTGGGACTAGGGAGTCAGTCTGGGAGGCTGGGAGAGTTGTCTAGTGGGACTAGGGAGTCAGTCTGGGAGGCTGGGAGAATTGTCTAGTGGGACTAGGGAGTCAGTCTGGGAGGCTGGGAGGCTAGTGGGACTAGGAGGACTATTTGATTGCTTATTGGACTAATGTGCTTATTTGACTATGTGATTGATTATTTGTGCATATGTGTGTTTGTGTTACAGACGATATGCCTTCATCCGGCACCGGAGAGTCGGACGCCACGGACCCCATGCCTATAGTATCGGACGACATGGTGTCATCAGAGCGTGAGGTGTACACGTCAGACACCACCAGCACGAATGAGGATGATTTTCAGCCATTCGCGCTGCCCGATGTCATTGCTGAGCCCGCTGATGGCCCTGTCGCCGGGGATTTGCCGCTCGCGGTGATCCCTGCCCCTGTACCCCTTGCCTCTTACCCTGTTCTTGATATGCCCCTTGACGTAGTCGCTGACGACGACGTCGACCTGTTTGACGAGGATCCACTAGAGGATGACTTTGAGGGCGAGGCCCACATAGCTGCTGGCGATCTCTTACTTCTCGCGGATGCTCCTGCAGAGGAGGCACCCATCCATTCACCTGTCCCAAACTCCTTTGAGTATGTGGCATCTGCACCATCACACGCGCAGGGAGCGCAGCACTATTCGCATGATACAGACCCTGATAGAGCATCGTCCGCTGCACCTGCCCCTAGTTTTGCTATCGATCATGACATTGATGATGTTCAGACCCTGTTTTTCCACCTGGTTATGATCCAGACCAGGAGGTTGAGTTTATTCACCTAGATCAGCCCATGGAGTACCCTGTTGCCCCTGTTGATCCTGTGTTTGCTGATCCCGCTGATTTCGAGATGGAGTTTGATGATCCGGAGCCTGCTGTGGCCCTCGGGCTAGTAGTTGCTCCAGACCCCGCATTCGAGCATAATCCTATTCATGCTGATGTACCCGCTGTTGATCCTTTGATTGCTGATTTGCCTGTTGACGATCATCCTATTATTGCTCCACTGTTGGAGGGTGATCTTGTTGTTGCTGATGCTCATGTTGACGTTCTAGTTATGTTAGGGGATCCTGTTGTTGCTCCACCGTTAGTGGACGATCAGGTTGCTGATGTTCCCGCTGATCCTGTTGTCGCCCCTCTTCCTGACCCAGTGCCTGTAGAGCCTGATCATGCACCTCTCATGACTGGAGGAGATCAGTTTGTACCACAGATCCCTCCTCATACTGATGTTCCCCCTGTTGCACCGTTTGCGGTACCATCCTTTGCTCCGTCTAGTGAGCCTTTTCTTTGGACTTCACCACCCATTATGCCACCGATGGATCCGTATCACCCATACCACGTGGGGTATTCTACTGAGAGCGTTCTCACATCTTTCATGATACAGCATGACGCGCTGACGCGTCGTGTCCAGGTCTTGGAGTCAGCTCCACCGTGTCGTTGTCAGACTCCATTCGGAGCACCTCATCCTCCACGACCATTATCCCCTGACTCCTTCGCCCGTTTTTGGACACCAGAGCAGCAGTTAGCATACTTATTGCGCTCTCATCGGGCCATGGAGGAGGATTGGCTTCATATGCGCCGTTTACTCTTTTCTCATTTCCCCCCTCCTCCACCGCCATCAGCGTAGGGCTATTTTGTACGACACGAGTAGACTTTTGTTGAGAAGATGGCGATTGCACAGATTGCACAGCTTTTGGGAGACTGCATATTGATCCTGACTTTTGTTGTTATGTATATTGGATATTGTTGACACTGATTTGATATTTTGGACTGGGGTGATGTAGCCCTTAGTCATTGATGTTGTATGATACAGTTGTGTACTTGTAAACTTTACATTGTGGTCTCGATTATGGCAATGCAATCGCAGTATTCTCATCATATGTGATGTTTGATTGATTATTTATGTTTGATAACATGAGATGTTATGTGGATGATTTATTTATAACATGAGATGTTATGTGGATGATTTATTTATAACATGAGATGTTATGTATTATTACTATTGTTATATACGCACACTTTACCTACCATGACCTGACTTACGTGAACACATCTTTTAGAAGATGCCACCAAGACGCGAAATGCGCATGTCCACCTCGGAGGCAGAACTTCAAGAGATAATTGCTGCAGCTATAGCACAGCACGAGGCCCTACGCTCCGAACCTAGCAGAGGTACCTCAGAAAATAACGGTTGTCCCTACTGGCACTTCCTCAACTACAAGCCTCCGAAGTTCGACGGAACTGGAGGTGCCATAGCTTTTGTGAAATGGATTGAAAGTATGGATTCCATCTTTCGAATGAATGGTTGTACGCCAGAACAACAAGTCCCATACGTTTCCGAGTTGTTTCAAGATGGAGCTCGATTATGGTGGAACCTTCAGGTTCAAATAATGGGCGAAACCGCAGCATATGCATTATCATGGGGTGAAATGAAAGGAATGATGCATAAGAAGTATTGCTCCCAAACAGAAACCCAGAAGTTGGAAGGGGAATTCCAGAGCCTGATGATGGAAGGTCCAAAATTGTGGGGATACATGCAAAGACTTCATGACTTGGCACGAGTTGTTCCATACTTAGCGGAACCAGAAATGAGGAAATTGGGACAGTTCATTTGGGAACTGGCACCTCGAGTCTTGAGCTTGATGACAGCATCTACGCCACCAACAACTATTGCTGCTAGTAAGATGGGTTTGGCACTCGTTACGGAAGCAATTAGACTAGAAAAACTTGCAAACCCCGACAGGAAGAAGGAGACTCAGGTAGAGTCGCCCGGAAAGAACAAAAGGAAGCTCACCGAAGATACCCAAACGAATAATGATGAACAAAGATCTATTCGAGGTTGTTTCGACTGCGGGGACAAAGGGCATTTCAAGAAAGACTGCCCTAACAACAAACAAGCTGATGATAAGATTTACTTAGAAACTAAACCAAGACGTAATGGGTGCAAGTATCACCACCATTGTGGATGTCGGAAGCCTAAGTGCGGTAGGTGTGGAAGGAATGGACACAACAAGGATGGTTGTGGGGTGAAAAGTCCCAGACAAGGAGAAAACAGTAACAACGCTCAAGGTGGAAAAGGGAAAGGAAATGGCCGAGGGCCAGGATGCTTCCATTGTGGGGATGTTGGACATCTTAAGAGGGAATGCCCGAAGTTGAACCAAGACCGTGAAGGGACATCCAACATCGGAGCTTGTGAAGCATGCCAGGATCCAGGCGTGATTACTGGTACGTTCTCTATCAACCAAAACTTTTGCATCTATTCTGTTTGATACTGGTGCGGATTATACTTTCGTGTCATTAGAATTTAAGAAAATACTTGGGTTGACGCCTTGTAAGTTAGACGTGACGTACTCCATCGAATTAGCAAATGGGAAACTAGTTGAGACCAGTGAAGTTGTCCGAGGATGTGTGATTGAACTAGGAGGGCACGAGTTTACGCTGGACTTACTACCTATCGAGCTGGGAAGCTTTGATGTGGTAGTGGGAATGGATTGGCTATCGAGTAACAAAGCCGAGATCGTTTGCCATGAGAAGACCATCCGCATCCCACTGATGGATGAAGAAACGATCGTAGTGCACGGGGAGAAGCATGATACGCCTCTAAGAAATCATCAGCTGCCTGAAAGCGCGAAAGTGTTTACAGAAGGGATGTGCGGCCTTCCTGGCACACATCGTGGATAAGAAAGCTGCTGAGCCAAAAATCGAAGACATCCCTGTCGTAAGGGAGTATCCTGAAGTCTTCCCTGAGGACTTGCCAGGATTGCCACCCCAGAGGCAAGTGGAGTTCCGTATAGACTTAGTTCCAGGCGTCGCGCCTGTAGCTAGGGCACCTTATAGACTTGCACCGTCAGAGATGCAGGAATTGTCGACACAACTCTAAGAGTTGCTAGACAAAGGATTCATCAGACCAAGCTTCTCACCTTGGGGAGCTCCGGTCCTGTTTGTTAAGAAGAAAGACGGTAGTTTTCGTATGTGCATTGACTACCGGGAGTTGAACAAGTTGACTATCAAGAATAGGTACCCCCTGCCAAGGATCGATGACTTATTCGATCAGCTCCAAGGTTCAAGCTTTTACTCTAAGATCGATCTTCGATCCGGATACCATCAGCTAAGGATACAAGAGGGAAGTATTCCGAAAACAGCCTTTAGGACTCGTTATGGACATTACGAGTTCCTAGTTATGCCGTTTGGGTTGATAAACGCGCCTGCAGTTTTTATGGACCTAATGAACCGAGTCTGCAAGCCGTATCTCGACAAGTTCGTAATTGTGTTCATCGATGACATCTTAATTTATTCAAAGACAAAGGCTGAACACGAACAACATCTAAGAGCTATTTTGGAGTTGCTGAAAAAGGAACAGTTGTATGCCAAATTCTCTAAGTGCGAGTTTTGGCTACGTGAAGTCCAATTCCTTGGACACGTGGTTAATGGAAATGGAATCCATGTTGATCCCACAAAGATCGAGGCGATAAAGAGCTGGGAGACTCCAAGGACGCCGACCGAGATTCGCCAGTTCTTAGGTTTGGCTGGCTATTATCGAAGATTCATTGAGGATTTTTCTAAAATCACTCAACCCCTTACCGCGCTCACACAGAAGGATAAGAAGTTTGATTGGGGAATCAAACAGGAAGAAGCGTTTCAATGGTTGAAGAACAAGCTTTGTGATGCGCCGATCTTAGCGCTACCCGAAGGAACTGATGATTTCGTGGTATACTGTGACGCCTCACGTCAAGGATTGGGTTGCGTGTTGATGCAACGCCAGAAGGTCATAGGTTACGCATCATGTCAGTTGAAAGTTCATGAAAAGAACTATACCACGCATGATTTGGAGCTAGGCGCAGTGGTATTTGCGCTGAAAATCTGGAGACATTATCTATATGGTACGAAATGTACAATCTTTACGGACCATAAAAGTCTGCAGCACATATTCGACCAGAAAGAGCTGAATATGAGACAAAGACGTTGGGTTGAATTGTTGAACGACTACGACTGCGAGATCAAGTAACATCCAGGGAAGGCGAATGTGGTCGCCGACGGCCTAAGTCGAAAAGAAAGGATCAAGCCCATAAGGGTTAGGGCTTTGGAGATGATTGTCCAGACAGATCTCTCTCTACGCATTCGTGCCGCACAGAGAGAAGCTTTGAAAGAAAGGAATATTAAAGATGAGTATCTCCGTGGGATGGAGAAGCAATTGGTGCCAAACGAGGAAGGAACTTTATGCTTTATGAAAAGAATTTGGGTTCCTCTGTTTGGTGGTTTGAGAAAAGTTATTTTTGATGAGGCACACAAATCACGGTACTCTATCCATCCAGGAACGGATAAGATGTACCAGGGTCTTAAGGATTATTATTGGTGGCCCAGGATGAAAGGCGACGTTGCTGTTTATGTTAGCAAGTGTTTAACGTGCGCCAAGGTGAAAGCTGAATACCAGAAGCCTTCAGGACTTCTGCAGCAACCTGAAATTCCCAAGTGGAAATGGGAACAGATTTCAATGGACTTCATAATGAAGTTGCCAAGAACGCCAAGAGGTCATGACACTATTTGGGTAATAGTGGACCGATTAACGAAATCTGCGCACTTCTTACCTATCAGGGAGAAAGATAACACGAGCAAATTAACTGAAATTTACATGAGAGAAATCGTTGCACGTCATGGAGTGCCACTCTCAATCATCTCTGATAGAGACGGGAGGTTTGTGTCAAGAATTTGGCAGTCTTTCCAAGAAGCTTTTGGCTCACAATTAAATCTGAGCACTGCGTTTCATCCGCAAACTGATGGCCAAAGTGAAAGAACCATTCAGACACTGGAGGATATGCTGAGAGCATGTGTAATGGATTTGGGTGGTAGCTGGGATAAGCATTTACCATTGGTCGAATTTTCTTACAACAACAGCTACCACACCAGTATTGGAGCCGCGCCATTTGAAGCTCTTTACGAACGCAAGTGTCGATCACCACTATGCTGGGCTGATGCAGGTGATAGGCAGCTTGTTGGTCCTGAAATAGTCCAAGAGACAACGGACAAGATTGCGCAGATTCGAAAACGCATCGAGGCGGCTCACGACAGGCAGAAATCCTATGCAGATCCAAAGAGGAAATCTTTGGAATTTCAAGTTGGAGATATGGTTTTATTGAAAGTTTCACCCTGGAAGGGTGTGGCATGCTTCGGGAAGCGTGGGAAGTTGAATCCATGTTACATTGGCCCGTTCAAGATACTACAAAGGATTGGGCTTGTAGCCTACAAGTTGGACCTACCTGCTGAACTCAATGGTGTTCACGATACATTCCATGTATCAAATCTAAGGAAGAGTCCAACACAAGAAACAGTGATCATTCCTGCTGATGAAGTTCATATCGACGACACGCTCCACTTTACCGAAGAACCCGTCGAGGTTACGGATTGGAAAGTTAATAAAACTCGCAGGAGCAGTGTTAAACTCGTCAAAGTTCGTTGGAATGCAAGACATGGGCCTGAATTCACGTGGGAACGTGAGGATCGAATGAAGGAGAAGTACCCCCATTTATTTCCAAAGACCCCTGCAAATAGAAGCAGAACTTAAATTTCGGGACGAAATTTATTTAACGGGGGGAGAATGTGACAACCCTCACCAAACCAGGTATCCGTACGAACTAATTAATAACTAATTACTGCTTAATTACTGTGCTTGCTTACAGTTGTGATTAAACTGCTTACTGGTTACTGATACATACATACTCATGCATCACATTTTATACTGTCACTCTATTATTTATACACAAAACTTCAGTGACAACCTTGATGCACAAAAGCACAGTGAGCACACTATACGGATAACCCAGTAAACATGCTGACATAGCCAGCATCAGACAGTTACTGTCTCTAAGGCCAGTTTGAGCCGGGAATAGTTTACTACACTAGTAGGGAGTGTAGGGAGGTGAGGATTGTAGAACTGCGTCACTAGGTGATAATTATAGTGACCGGATGTGCCTAAAACGTACTTTGAACACAAAATTCTGCACATTAATACAAAAATTCAGCTTTTAAGCTAACTAGTAAAGTGCAAAAACATGAGAAAAATATTACTAGACACTTTCCAAAGTGTCGGGAATAAATTGTGTCACTAAAAGAAATATTAACGACACTTTAAATACTTATTTAGCACATTAACGGATTGATATCCAACCGTACAACCGGACTTAACCCGGAACCTAAAAATATTGTCATTGACATTGTTTTCTTTTTTTTCTGAGCCAGTTAGGGTCCCCGAGTACCCTAACACCCGTTATAAATTACAACCCACTTAATACACCAATTAAAACCTAACTAAATTAACTAGTTACTTAACTTAATGG